>JAESUZ010000771.1:1270000-1935070 GCA_017311185.1 Proteles cristata cristata | reverse complement strand
GTCCCAGAACAGGTACCCGGAAAAGACAACCCACAAATCTTTATTCAGCACATCACCATGTGTCTAGCCCCACCTCGGGGTAAGACAGAGACAAGGGAGGGGAAGACCAGCCCCTTCTCTCAAACCATGCACACAAGGGGTGAGGAGAACAAGTTAGTATTAGAGGAACACAGGACAGACTGTCACTAAAGGCTAACTTAAGAAGATCCCACTTGGGGTGGCCAAAGGGGAGGGTCAGGGAAGAGTCAGTGACTTGGTCCCCTGGTCAGGGATAATATCATATGGAAGAAGAGAGGAAGTGTTTCCAGAGCAGGAGGCCTGGCTGATCCTTAAAGAGTGAGTAGAATGTGTATGGAGGGCTAGGAAAGGGGGACAGCCAATGAAGGGCCACTCAAGTGCAGGGAGAGGCACCCCTGACAGTCTCGCCCTAGGCAGCACCCTGCACTGGCCAGGAAGATGCCAGTCTTGTTCTGACACCTACATGCTGAGATGGCTTTTTTTTTTTTTAAGGAATTAAAGTCCTGTTTTAAAACAGTGAGGACATTTTTTTCGGAAGGCTCAGGGGCTTAATTCCTTAATTATCAGTGAAGCTCGGTGCACCACTTTGCTGGAAGCAGTCCCTCTCCCACACAACCACGACCACCAAAAAGCAAAACAAAAAACCCCGCAAACACACACACACAAACCCACCACCTCACCGACCTTGTACAATTTCCTTTCTTCCTGCAAACTTCTTTCTGTCCGCCTCCGCTGCCCCCCACCCAAGGCAAACCCAGTTCACTTCAGTCTAGCCTCTTTGCCCTTTTCCTAAGAAAGTCCACTTCCTCCGCGCTGGAGGCAGTGGAGGACGGAGGGTCTGAGGCGGCCCGCAGCGTGGGAACGGCCCCTCCAAGCGTTCAGCCCTGGTCGCACGTCCAGGCTGTCGGTTCGAGCCTCATCTCCGTAGCAGAGGACGAGTTAGTGACGCCCTGTCGGGGGTCCCCAGGTATTAAAGGGCCACTGTCACCGTGCTCCAAAGAGCCCGATCGCGTCCAAAGAGCCGAACGCTCGGCGGCGCCAAGGCCCGGGTCCCGGAGACCCTCCTCGGAGGTCGCACCGGGGGAGGGAGCTGAAGCTGGCTCCCGGGAACGCGGACTCTTCCGACGGCCCGCGGCCCCAGGGGATGACACAGCGTTTCCTCCGCACCCCGGCTCTCCCTGCACGTCCTCGTTCCATCCCCGGCAGGGCACCATCCGGCCGACTCGCATCAGCAAATTCCCCGTTGGAGGGGAAAGGTGTCGCCAGGTCGCGGGGACTCCCCCCTCGGCCCGTGGCCCTAAATCATCGCACACAGCGACCTGGTTGGGGTCAAGGGCTGGGAGTGTGACCGCGGGGTCGGACACAGCCCAGGGGCTCCGCCAGCAGCTCGGAAAGAATGTCAGTCCCCACCCAGGGAAAGTTAGAAGGCATCTCCGCCACGCCAACTTGTCATCCAGAACCGGACTCGAACTTTCCGCCGGGAGTGGCTGGCTGCACAGTCCAAAGCGACCCTGCAGAAGCCGCTCGGACCCGGGGCGCCAGGTTCCCCGGCCGCGACCGTCAGTGGCCAATCACAGAGCGCCTCGGGCGGGAAAGGCTGGAGGGCGCGGGCAACAGAGGAGTGATGGCACCGGCGGCCAATAGGAAGCTGAAATGGGAGTCCTCGCCCACCCTGCTCGCCAATGGGAAAGGGATGGCTGTGGCCGAGGTCCCCGAGGCAGTAGCTGCAAGGTTCCCCGGTGGCTGCAGGTCTGAGGACCCTAGGACTAAAAGGAGATTTTGAAGAGGAGTTTGCGCACCCTCCCTGTGCCACCCGCCCACCTTCAGACCATAGCTCGGTCCTCACCTGCTGGAAGCGAGGTTTGCCCAGCTGGAAAGGAGGTGCATCGGTCGAGGTGTTAGCGGCACTAGCCGCCGCCGCCGATGCTGTAGTCGCTGTATCCGCCATGGCCACTGACGCCTGCAATCTCCGGCCCTTTTAAAATGTCCCTCCTCGGCCCCCGCCACAGCTGCTTCTCCCGATTGGCCATAAGCAACCGCAGCGAGCCGGGGGCGCAAGGGATTGTGGGGAGTGTAGTTTTCCTAGTCACAGCGCTTGACAACCCTAGACTGCGGAGAGAGTTGTGCTGATTCAAACCCGGTCTCGGTTCCTGCCGCCAGTTCTGCAGGCGTAGGGCTGCAGTATGGGAAGAGCGTGCGGGTACGACTCTACGGTCCCGATAGGGGGCCACAGGGCTACCCCTCGCTGGTATCCTGCCCCTAGAAGTTTCAGTGGCTGCGGAGGGTGTCGCTCCCGGAGCTTTCGCCCAAAAGAGCCCTAGTCAAGCGGCTCCGACCCGGCACCAGATGGACGAAGGCTCCGGGTTAATCTCGAAAGGCTTTCTGCAAGGACTTGCACTGCGGGGCCCTAATGCAGTTTCTTCTGCCGACACCCTGCCCCTCCCCTTGTGCTCTCCAGCCACCCTGATACTGAGTACGGGAACATGCTGGCGGGCTCCCCGCCCCTGACGCTTGTACATTCTGAACCCAAAAAACTCTATCTTTGCCTGACTCTGGCTCTCCTGACCTCAGCCTAAACATTGCATTTCCCGATCCATCGCCCTACATTCCCAAAATCCACTATGCTCCTATAGTATCCAGCACTTCTTCCTTGCAGCCCTCGCACTTTTAATTATTTATGGCTTTGCCTATGTGCTTCCTACTGTGAGGTCCATGAGACAGGATGTATGACCTTTTGATTCACTGCGAAGTCCTCAGTGCCAGGCTTGGGAGGACTCCCAACAGGGACTCGAATATGCATTGACCGTGTGAGTTAAATAGTGGGAGCTTCAGAGCCCTGGCAGCTTCCACTTCCTTTGTCCAACTAAGAAGATCCCTCCTCAGTTCAGTTCCCAGGCAGGAAGCGAAGTGGGAGTGGGGAGTGGGGTTCAGTAATGTTTATTAAGCACTACAAGGACTTTAGGTAAGAAAGTGCTGCATATCATAGAGCAAGACACCAGCAAGGATAATAAACACACTTGTGCAGAACAGAGTAGAAGGTTCTCAGATGAATCATCTGGTCAGTGAGCCAGGCTGGGAGGATGAAAAGGAAGCTACCCAAGAGGGCAGTAGAAATAGTTTTGATCCTAGGCAATCCCACTTGGGTCTCCTTAGTCTCAAGGTGAGGTGCAGTATTGGCTCATGCCTACTCATGTCTTTCTGGACAATGCATGATCTGTAGCAGCCAGTTCCTCACCCACCTCACCCACCAACAAAAACCACAAGAAACTGATGATTCCTAAAGCTGGAGAGACAGTCTAGCTAGATATGAAGAACCGTTTGTATCTTGGATTTGTATCTTTCCCTACTAGACTGTGTGGTTTCACATTAGTAATCAAGTCTTTTACTCTCTGTATTCCCCCCACAGTGCTCAATAAATGTGGGTATCTCAGCAAAGAAAAGACTGAGTCCGTGCCACTTGTCAACGCTGTGCTGCTGCCCCTGACATTAAGACAGGGGCAGTGGCATCCTAAAACCCCGTTACCCGCCTTTTCCCCCAGGGAGCCTCCTACATACATTTATCAAAACAGGAACACAATAGAGCCACCTGCAGTATATGAACTTTTTATTCTTCATAAAGTGCTCAAAACATGAAGAACAAGCTCTTTATAAACAGGAGTTACAACTAGGAAGACAAACAGCAAAGCAGAACTGTGCCTGCTCTCTGCCCACCCCACCTGCAACTCTCCAAGTCGTGACGAGGAGCAGAGACATCCAACAAGAACCTTGGACTTCAACTCAAAGCTCTTCTGAAGACATCCTTGCCCTGGGCATTCTGGAGGCCCACAATCAAGGATGAGTGGAAGATCAGGGTCAGGGCTGATAATGGATAGAGCCCAGAAGAATACATAGTAGAGGAGTGCTCCCCTTCTCCCAGAAAAGATACCTACCCAACCCCCACTGGCCCCCAAAAAACATGACCCAAGATCTAGACACCTGGGGACATTTTCCTCAGCTTTGATGAGTGATCCTTAAGGTAGATAACATGACAGGGGCTTTCCCCCGATGTGTGGGGGCTCCTCTGCTTCATCCTAGCAGAAAACATCATCCACAGAGCATATGTCCTTCCAAGGCTGTCGAAGAGATCCCACAGGCTCTCTCCGGAAGAGGAGGGGATTCCAGACAAGCTCTCACCTCTTCACTAGGCCGAAAGTATCCTCCTTCAGCACCTCCTTACCCCAAAGCTCTTGCTAAAGCAGGGCACCCCAAGCCACTAAAGGTTCCCTGTGGATGCCAGGGGAAGCCTGCCATGGTTTTCGCAAGCAAACCGGGGCTGGGCCAAAAGATAGACACTTCATTTCAAAGTGCACTGCAGCCAAGCCAGGCAAGGCCATGGGGCAGAAGGGACAGGCTGGGAAAGCAGCTAGTGGATGGAGAGGAGAGTAATAAAGCCTTTTTCCTAAATATAGGCAGAGTGGGACCTTCCACTTCCAGAATATAGTTTTTAGCCTAGGACCCTCCTCAGTTGGGGTTGAGGGAGGAAAAGAAGGTGGCAGGAAAGTTAAAGGAGCAGTGGCAGCTTCGCCAGACCCTTAACTGAAATGAATTCTGCGGGAGGGGCACAGCGTGCAGTGTCTCACCATCATCCTTTCCCATTTCCAGGGCTCTGACAGACCCAGCCCCATGTGCTCAGCAGGGAGGGACGGGGACACCAAACAGAGACAGAGGTCTACATCCAGAGGCTCTTGACCCCACCCACAAAAGGCACATTTTAATTGGTTTCCAAAAGTTCAAACCCTGCTGCAGCACAGAGTTTTGGCATCTGGACAGGCAACGAAAACAAAGATGGAGGCTTGATCCCCAAACATAAGCAGCCCAAAGCCCTGAGGCCTGGAGCGGCCCACAGCTTGGAGGTAGGTGAGGAGGTGCTCTCCCCACACTTGCCCCAGCTCTCCATACATTCACATGTGACACTCAATGGGAAGATCAGAAGAGGAGGGGGAGCGGGGAGGCTGGAGAACACACATCATCCCCATCCATCCATGTGGCACTCATTCTGCAAACAGCTGGAAACACACAAAAATCAGGACACAGCAGAGATGAGACCAGACCATACAGGCTCCTTGCCCTCAAGGGAACAGACATGAGGCTCCAGTTGCCCATGACTCCAAAATGGGCAGCTTGGTTCCTGCCACAGCCCGGGTAATGCTAGGAGCTCTCCAGGGGCTGAAGACAGATGAGGAGGACAAGGGTTTAGCTTCGGATGAAATGACTGATCATTGTTGTAGGGTAATAAAGTATGTCCCAGATGCCACATCAAATTGCAGCTTACCCCTACTCCGACTTGAGGACTAAATTCTTTGTTCCAATTCCCTGGAGCCCCCAAAACTAAGGAATATGAAAATAGGCAGGTGGGAAAGACTGAGGGCTCCCCCAAACACACAAGTTGTACACGGAACCTGATGCCTCCAATGGGAGTCCAAAGGGTCCCCCTTCCAGCAGCCCCCACGGAGGCAGAAGGGAGGAGGAGCAAGGAGCGACAACGGAGGACAGACAGCAGCCTGCCCAGGTGAGAGTGAGTTCAGCGGGAGGAAGGGCGGTGCAAGCCCTGTTTGGGCAGTGGGTCCGCGCAGACCCTCCCAGGGGCAGGGGTGAGGAGGGCTACTTGGGGGGGCCAGGGGGGATCTGCAGCAATGTGGGTGAGGTCTCCATGATCCGCACCAGCAGCCGGTCAATGTAGCTCTCCAGCTCCTGCACATGCTCCTCCCGCTGGCTCAGCTCGCGCTCCCGCTGCAAGAGCAGGCCGATGAGCTCGTCGTGGGTCAGGTGGTAGTACTTGGCCGACTGGTCCAGCACACCCGAGTCCTGAGACCAGGAATGAGCATGAGCAGGGCAGCCTCAGGCCTACCTGCCCGCCCACCCACCAACACCCGGGTTTCACCCCTACAGGCCCCTGGAGCGGCCTCTGTCTCCAATGCGAGAGACAGCCTAACTGGCTTCAGGGCTCTGGTGCAGGGACCAGGCCTACTCTTAGCTCCGCTCTGCCCAGCACCACCCTGCTCTTCCTCTCTCCACACCACCACATCTGCTCTGACGCCCCCTGGCATCCTGCCGGGCCTCACCTTCAGCCGCTTGGCGTCCACAGTCTGGCCAACGTGGGGGGCTGGAGCCACTGGCTGAATGCCACCAGATGTGACTGTCTTGAGCTTCTCCAGCCCACTGCTCAGAGCTGTGCTCAGACTGGAGCGGGGCTGCTTCCTGTCCGGGCTGCCCTCCACAGGGGCAGCACTGAGGGGCTTCACGGGGTGGGGGCTGCGGACACAGAGAGGAGACGCCTTATGAGGAGGGTGGGCAGCGCAACGAAAACACAGGGCCACCTTCTCTGCGGGCGAGCAGGTCTGCTGGACACAAACCACCACGTGGTGGCAGGTACCCCTACACAGCCAGGGCCTCGGGTGGCTGCTCCCTTCATTTGTCAGCAACCCTCCCCTCTTCCTCCCTCACTGCCTGCACCCTCTCCAGTTTATTCCCTCAGAAGACATGTCGCTTCACAGGGACAGAAGAGGCCGGCCCACAGCCTTCTCTGCACCTACAGCCAGTCTTTGCCAGCCCCCCGCCGCCCCCCACTCTCCCCACCTCCTCCATACTGCAACCTTTCTCTAGGGGACTGACCAACTCTCCCAGTTTCCCAATTTTCCCAGGACAGGGGATTCCCAAGGTGTAGGACTTTGGGTGCTCAAACCAGGAAAGGCCTGGGCAGACTAGAACACTTGGGTCCCCACCTCTCTCTACTGGTTGCTTCCCTTCAGCATTTACACAGGCCTGAGAAACCCTCCCTTGACTCAGTCCCCACCTCCCCATCCTCCTCCCCCAGCCCCAGAGCATGCACACTGCATTCTGTCTCTACAAATTCTTACCTTCTGTGACTCCTCAACCCATCAGAACGGGACGTTGGCCCCGCCAGACCATCACAAGTGTTCCTGCCTAGTCCACCAACCCCTCGGGTCTCAACTCCCTGACCTTTCTGTGGAGTTCACACCCGGACCACTCCTTCCTTCGGCCTGCTCTCCCTCATTTTTCCCCCCAAGTCCTCCAGCTGGTTTTCTGACCTCTAATGGTCTCCTCTCAGTCTTAACTGCTGGTCTGCCCTTGGATCTCTCCCCTCCCCACCATGGCTCCCACCACCCCTAATGTCCGGCTGCAGCCCAGACCTCACCCCCTGAGCTCTAGGCTCACATACAGTTGGAGGCTGGTTCGCTCCACACCGGGTCCAGTTCAGGCATGTCGTACTCCCTTCCACGTGTGTCCTGTCTGTTCTTTCCTGTGTCCCTCCCAGCAGTGAGTGGCTCCAGTCAGACACCTACGAATCCCTCTGACTCCGCCCCCACTGCTCAGCTGCAGGGTGAACAGAAATCAAGCCCTGCTCCCTCTCATCTTCTCTCACCCCATCCCCTCCTCTCCAAGCCAGTGCGAGCTAAACTTCCTCCAGCTACAACTGCTAACTCAGCTCCTCCAAGGGAGTCTTGTCCACCTCCGACCACACCCGCGTGCTGCTACGGGACTGTGAACTAGCTCAGCCTCTCCAACGCTTAAACAGCCTTTACTGGTTCTCTATCAGATAAGAAAACATGATATATACGATTGGGCCCTGCACTTCCCTCCTGGGTCCCTTCTTCCTCACACACTGCAGCAACCCAGGAAATGTGATCTTTCTCACCTGCAAGCTCTTTTAAAAGCTGTCCCTCTGCCTGCAACACTGGCTCTTCACCTGCTGGCCTACTAACTCCTCTTCATATTTCAAAGCTATGCAAGGCCACTTCCCCTAGGAAACTTTCCTGATTCCCCCAAGCTGGCACAAGTGACCCTGCTCTGGGATCCCCCAGCACCTGTACCTGTGACAGGTATGCAAACTGCAAGCAGCAGGCCCTCAAATCAACTAACCTTTTCCCAGGGTTTGGACTATTCAGAAGTAGGAAGCAAACTGGCTTAGCCCAAAGCCCTGAGCTCCATTGGAGGAGGGAGTGCCCAGACCCAGAGAAGCCAACTCTGCTCCTCAGGACAGGGCCATGGATTCAGTCTCAAAACCTGAGAAGAGTGGCAGAGAGGCCAGGGAGGGGCTAGAGAGCAGGGAAAACCAACCAAGAGTTTGCATTAGGGACAGGAGCTTAAAAGCTGCTCTAGAGCTACCTATGGGCTGTGCCTGGGGAGAGAGGAATACCGGGGTGGCATAAAGAAACCCTGAACAGGTCCTGGGCTCTCAATCTGATTGCCCCCACACATCGGAGGGACCCTGGACCCCACAGCTCTCAAGGACTCCCATTTCCTCATTTGAGAAATGGGGATAGCTCTATTTGGCCCATCTACATCGTGATGTAAGGAACATGCTGAGTTCTACATGAAGCCAGCTCTGAAGGGAATACAGCTTCCTAAAGCTGGTGAGTATAATTAGAAGTGAGGATGAATACAGCAGGGCCAGCTAAGGACACCGTCATCAGAGCAAGGAAGCCGTGACCACCTCCTCTCCCCCACCTCTACTTTCACCACAGACCACTGGAACAGCACTCGAGGGTAGCCCAAACTCCTTCCCTGCCACTTTTGGCACATCAGCATGCGCGCCGTGGACCGGCTCTTCCTGCGTGCACTTCTGTCTTGCTCACTGGATTGGGCACTCTCCAGGCATGACTTTCATCTCTGTTTAGTGTCTGACACACAGTGGGTGCTCCATGAATTTGGAAAACTAAATGTATGAGCCAGTGGGCTGGGGGCTCTAGTCCAGGAGCCTGTCCTGCTCCTCAAGACCCTCACCCTGCTCTATTCAGCAGAAAATGCAGCCCCCTTTACTCCCCTACTTCACTCAGGGCTCCTAGAGCACTACACTTCGCTGCTCCCCATCAACCCCAAGTGACCTGGGTCTCCAGACCTCAGCTCTGGTCACCCTGCACCAGTCAACCTGGGGAGGTCACGGCCTCAAGCAATCTTCCAAAACAGGTTAATGCCATGGTGACCACAATCACACAGGCATCCAGTGTCCACTCAGCACAGTCCCACCCACTGAAAAGGTACAGATACAAACCAATGAGGCAACTAATGGGGCTACAGACCCTTTCTTCTGAGTGGGGGAGTGGGTGTTTGTGTTCTTCTGTCCTCTAAGCAGCTCTTGGGCTTTCTCTCCGACTGACCTCTATATCGGTCCCTCCTTGGCTCTCTGCCTCCCACAGCCTGTTCTCCTGGGCCTGCGGCAGAGGACGTGGCCCCCATGACAAGCTTCTCTGCCCCCAAAACCCAGCTCCCCTTGCAGCTGAGTGCCTGAACTCTCATCCCCCTTCCCCTGTCGGCCCACAGTGGATCTCCCCACTATATTCTTCACCCCCTGGACCTCTGCTTGCCCAAGGATCCAAGGAGACAGCTTCAGAACAGGTGCCGCAGAAGGGCTCCTTTCTTCAAAGCCTCCCCTACCCTGCCTCAGGGTAAAGGAGCCCTTCATCTGCCCCTGGAAGGGCTGAGGCTGGAATGTGAACACGCTAGCCCCTGGGCTGCTGTGCCCCCCCTCCGCCCACCTCCTCTGGCAGAGTATTCTCAGGGTGGCAGCTCACCGCTCACCTGGCACTGGGCTGTGGCTCCTCAGCTGGTCGTGTCTCCAAGGGCAGAAGCACAAGCGGGGAGGCTGGGGTGGTTGCAGCGTGGTCCTCCCCAAGTGGGGCAGGGGAGCCCCCAGGGGAGGAGGCCGGCTCCTCAGGGGGTGAGGAGGAAGAAGTCAGGGGCCGAGCTCCAGGAAGAGGGGAGCATGGAGGGCTGGGCCCCCCATGGTGATGGCTGGCCCAGTGCGGGAGAGGGGGCGGTGGAAAAGCAGGCTCTGGGGGCGTGGGCAGCTCTTCTGGACCAGAGAGGATGGAAGATTCCCTGGACACTGGAGGAGATGTGGACGGGAGACTGGGGGGGTCTTGGTTCCCTTGAGACAAAAAGGGGTTCAAGGCATCCTCCTCTGAGGCCCAGAGGTCAGTGTGCTGGGAGCCACCTGGCAGGGGCCCAAGCTCCTCTCCCACTGGTCCTTGGCTCTGGGCCTCAGAACCCTCAGGACTCCCTCCTTTCTCTGGAGCCTCCCAGATCTGCTGACTCTGAGGAGCCAAGCTCTCTGAGTAACGGGGTGTGGGGCTAGAGGGCAGGGATAAGTAGGGCCCAGACACAGGAGGGCTGGCACCCTCCACTACATCTTCCAGGCCTGGCCCACCCAGCAGGGTTCCGGAAGAATGGCTGTCAGACTCCGACCCAGGTGCCTCGCCCTCCTCCTTGGCCTCCTGCAGACCAGCAGCCAGCATATTTGGAAGGTCGTCTTCTCCTCCTGTCTCTGCCCCCCTGCTTCTCAGCCCCCCCACACCAGCCACCGCCTCCTGGTCCTCCTTCTCCTGGGAATCTGAGGCTGTGAAGAGGCGTGGCGGCTTGGGAGGTGGCCTGCTGGGCTGCAGTTCCTTGTCCAGCACCTGCTCAGTTTGGGGCTCAGGCTCGGGCTCAGGCTCAGGCTCCAGTGGGGGAGGCCCCTCACTCCCCTTGGGGCTCACAGCTTCTGGTGACTCTGGGTGCATCTCGGAAGGCGGCTGCTCATCAGACTCTCCCCGCAGGACCGGTGAGGACATCTCAGCTGCAGGAGAAATGGTGACCACATCCCAAGGCCATGAATCTTCAGCTGTATTGAGCTCATGCAAACGCTGGCCTTCGCCTCGGGAGGCCTCCTCCCGGCCCTCGGGGGCATCGTCTGGGTCAGGCAGCCTTTCCCACACACTGATCACTTCTGGAGAGCTAAAGAGAGATGTCGCACTCTCTGCTGGACTCTGCCCTGCTTCCCCTGCTGGGGCTGGTGGCTCCCTGTCTGCTTCAGAGTCCGAGGCTCTCGGGTGCAGCTGGGCTGACGTAGAGGGCAGGCCGGCCCCTACTGACCCAAGGGGCCCCAGGTCAGCCGCGCTCACGCTCTGGCGGTCCAGTCCCAAGTCCAGAGGAACCCTGGGCTCCAGCCACACGCTGCTCCCACCTCTTCCTCCTCCCCCAGGGTCCCCCCGGGGCTCAGCTGCCTTCATTGTCATGGCCCCACAGCCTTGGTCTTGCAGCCCAGTCACCTCCAGCCCCACTCCTGCAGGGGCCAGGATCTTGCTCCTGGCCTCTGGACGCAGCCTGCTGGCAGCAAAGACGTTGAAGGTGTCGTCCCACTCAGGCGGGGCTTTCCCAGGGGAGGCCAGGGGGGTGGGGCTGGCCCTCGAGGCACTGGGGAGAGAGGGAGCAGGTGAAGGAGAGTTTAGTGCTATGTCGGCTATGAGTTCCTCGAAGAAAGGGTTGCTCTGCATGGAGGTGAGGAACGGGTTGGTGAGACCCAAGAATCCAGATGGGGTGGCTTCAGGGGCGGCGGAGGCGGCGGCAGCAGTGGCAGCAGCGGGGGAGGCGGCTGCAAAAAGGTTAGTGCTTAGCATGGGAGCAGCGGTGGGAGCAGGAGTGGGGGGGGCCGTAGCACAGGGGGAGCAGGGGAGGTGGTGAGGAAGAGCAGCTGGGTCAGGTTCTACCTGAGGAGACACGTCCAGGCTGTGGAGGGAGACAAAACCGTGAGCCTCCTGGTTAATGCCAAGACTGGAAACGCCCCTGCTGAAGACCACACGCCTGCCCCCTACCTGCCTTGGGCGAGGTACTACATGCCTGGTACCTGGGTTCAGGTATGTGGGCCGGGAGACAAAGGGAAGGCCCCAACAGGTGACATTATTAGGTGCTGCTCAAGGAGGAAGATGCTGGACAGCTCATTGAATCCTCACGCCAACCCCAGAAAGCAATAATCCCACTTTACAGCCAGGATCCCAGCCAAAACTAAGTGTTCTTTAACTGGCCCACATGCTGAAGTGCCTACTCAACACCAGACTCATGTCTACAGAACCAATCAGAAAGTGCCCTATATCCCTTTAAGGACCGAGAGAGGAAAAAAATACCAGGTGCTTGGAGAGGATAAGGAGACCAGGGAAAGGCCAGGCCTCGAGATCTGAGATCCGGCTGGGTCTATTAGATCCAGTGCTAATAGAACCTAGCAGGGCGCCTGGCACTCTGACTGCTGAAGCAGGTGTGTTCCGCTGACGCCTTGCAGAAACAGGACGTAATGATGGCGCAGTCATCAGGCATGGGAAGATGGCCGTAAAAAGAACCCACCCCTTTCATTTCTTGCGGGGGTTCCGTAACCCGCCCAGATGGACAGCAAGACAGTGCTGAGGATGTCTGCTGTCAGGCATCCACATGGCCCAGCACCCTGCAGAGGGGGCCCGTCACCAAGGGCACCCACAGGCCAGCCTTGCGAGCAGCCCTGCTCAGGAGACAAAGGCCGGAAGGCGGCAGCAGCAACTCTAGTGTCACCAGGGGCACCCCAGAGGGGGATTTGTTTGTGGGGCTTAGGACTCTGGGCCCAAGATTTGCCCTCTTTTGGTATCTTCACCATGTCCCCCACTTATACCCCCACACAGATAGGTCACTGGCTCCCCTGGGAAATCCATTCCATGGCAGTGAACCTCCACTCCCACAGACACTGGTGAACACTTGCTGGACCCCCACCACCAGAGTCCTCTCCAAGAGGGAGCACTCCCTGCACCTGCACCTTACCTATGGTGCACAGCTGACTGTAGGGCTGTGGGCTGGGGCAGGCTTCGAAACTTGATTTCTTGGCTTCCCCAGGACAGCCCAGGAAACAGAAAACCAGGAAGGCAGTGCAGGTTAAAAGGGGGGCCCCATGCCCCAGTTTTCAGGACTCTGGACTCTGACAGTGGTTTACAGCTGCCTGGTAGCTGAGCCCACCTATTAGGTCCAGACCACGGTTTCCTCGCCTACTCCCTGAGTCCCATCTTCCAGCCCCCAGTCTAAGCCCCAAGACCCCCATTCTGCGGCCCCTGCCCAGGTGATTATCCTGGGGAACTCCTTCATCTCCATCTTCTCCACTCACGCTGCTGTTTCCCCCAGGGAAACACTGGGGGCAGGCACAGGGGCAGGGGGGTGGTAGTTGGGGAGCAGAAGCCAGGTTTCACTGACCAGCTTGTATGGAATGCAAGCTGGGGTGGGAGGGGCACCTACGAAGGTAGCCGGGAAGTCTGGAGTTCACCAGGATTCTTCTGGGAAACCAGGGCCCAGACAGAGCAGGGCAGAGGCAGGGCCGGCTTGTCCGCAGGCACGGGGGGCAGGCAACGGGAAGGAATCCAGTTCAACCAGCAGCAAAGGTGGGCTTCCCACGACAGTCTGTGAGTCTGTGATCCCAGCCACAGACTCTGGGATCTGGCCAGGTCCCCAACTCTGGGTTTCGCTTAAGAATCCAGCTTCCAGAGACTCTCCTGACTCTTCTCCCCTATACTAACTCCTCATCCAAGTGCGGCTTCTTGGCCTCATGCTACCACCTAGAGATTGGGTGCGGGGTAGAGGGTAAGAGAGTCCCATCGACTCCCAACCCACCAGGCTTCCCAGCACTGCTCTGCCTCTGTGGTCCTGACATGGTGAAGATACCAAAAGAGGGCAAATCCTGGGCCCAGAGTCCTAAGCCCCACAAACGCCAAGCAAGTGCCTACCTTGGGGACCACGGAGAGCAATGTCCCACCACGTGGGTCAAGGCCCTGCCCTCAGCCTGCCCCCCACCTGGAGCACCCATACCAGACACAATCCAGCTGTACCAGCAGGGCTCAGTCCCCAGGAACAGAGCTACTCTGAGCGACTTCTCTCTCCAGTCCCTTCATGACAAGTAACCCAAGGGGTCTGAAGGAAGAGAGCCCCATCAACATTAAATAGCACCTAACTGGGCTCTGCACTCCCCTCAGCCTTGGCCTGGCCCCACTCACCCTTGTGGTCTCACTGCAATCTGGCTGGCAGTCAGAATTGCAGGGCAGGAGGCAGCGAGCGAGCAGGAAGGAGGCCGGGAGCGCCAGGCTAGGCTAGCACCCTCCCCCCACCGGCTCCCCAGAGGTACACACAAACCCGTTGGTATGGAACTAGCAAAGGGCTCTCCCTAGAGGAAGGGACTCCAGGTGCCAGGCCCAGCAGGATCCCAAGAGTTGGCGGCACTTCTGAGAGCATCCCGTCCACCCCTCCTGCCCAGTAACGCCCCCTCCCCTCCCCCCCATGCCTCCCGTCCCCTTGTTCGACCCCAGGTGCACACTCAGGGTTCTCACTTTAAAATTTCCCCTCCCTACTGTTCTACCTGGCACAGAGCTGACACGTTCCCACATGTGGTTATCTCCCCAGGTTATACTCTGAGGTCAGAACCCACAGTGCCAGCCCAGCACAGTGCCAGCCCCCACCACGCACCGAGGATGTCAACATACACTGACTTGTCTTGTCTTTCTAGGAACAAGGTTGGGGAAAGAAATCAGAGGTCCAAATGTCTCCGCCCTAGTAACCTGAGGGAATAAAACTTTAGGGCTGTGGGAACCTTAGGACAACTGGTGGAACCCACCCCTTAATGCCGGCATCCCCCCTTCTCTCCAACAGCCCCTCTACTTAAACATTGCCACTGCTAGGCCACTTACTGCATCACCAGGCCACCTCTGTAGCTAGAGGCTGGGTCTCACTGGTGGACAGCTCCCCCTTAGGCTGAGATGAGCTGTGTGTCCTTGTAATTTCCACACACTGGTCCCAGAGGTGGCTCTGCAAAGGCTCTCCACCGGGCAGTCCCCCAGAAGGTCGAAGCCAGCCTTCGAGGCATACACCCCCAGCCAACAGGCCCTTTAGCCATCCCTCCTGAGGCATGATTTCCTGGTGCCCTCCTGAGATGTGCCTGATGCCTCGGAAAGGTGTCCAAGAGACTGGGCGTGTCCTCTCCCATCATCTGAGCACAATGGGGTGACAAAGAGGGGCCTAGGGAGCTATAAATAGGACACCACATAATTTATCTTCTAAACCAGAATGTTTTTAATATAGTAAAAGGGCAATATTAACTATACCAGGAAAACAGGCACAAACAGGATGTATGGCCACACTAACTCTAGGCCACTGGATACACTTCATATCCTTCGTTTACCCCACTGGGAATGCCACTGCACCTCTGAGCTTTCGCCAGCCCCTGCACACTCAGGGCTCATTGGGACCTCGGTGTCACCACTCCTGGTGAGGGGCCAGGACAGATGCACAGACCACCAAAGGCCACCACAATACACTTGCTCCCATACTGTACCACACTCACCCCAATTAAAAAAATATCTGCATCCAGCACTTGATCCCCTACTGTACACAGGGTTCTACAATTAGTGTGAAGGGGCCAGGGCAGGAGAGCTCCAGGGTGGCCTGCCCACAGGAAGCTTATACTCTAAAGGGGTCAGAGAGGGCCAGACACAAAGACAGCTCTGTTTGGCTCTGGTGGGCTGAACACGCTTGGTCCTGACAGTCCTCAAACACACAGTAAGGAGCTCGTGCTGCAGCCCAAGAGGCACGGCGACAGCGGGGCTGATAAGCAGGGCTGAGTGAGTCTCAACTACCACCCCCACCCCCAGGCACACTGGGAGGGGCCTAGTGTGACAGCCATGGGCCTGGCAGGCGAGGGCCAGGCCAGGAGGAAAAGGAGGACCATCTTCTCAGCCCTTCAGACCCGTGTTCCTTCTCTTCCAGCCACTGGCTTCTCCAAGAGCACCAGTTTTTTTTCCTGGAGACTGCACACCCAACACATACTGCTTCTGGCCTCTCCCAGGGGCACCAGTGCCACATGGGAGCACTAGAGGGCGCCGCTGCCCTTCCCAGTGAGGAACACCCCGCAATCCGCAATGGTAGCCCTCCACCCTGGGGCACAGGTGCCCCGAAGCTCTGAGCCTGTGGATAGACTTCAGAGCCCCAGCGGGGCCTGCAGCTACCTTTGGCCACTCCAGTTGCGGGTGTCTGGCCTACAGCTTCCTGCCAAATTAGCTCACCTCTCATTCTCTCCTCAAAAGCCCAGAGGAAGCCCTCTGGGCAAGTACCAGCAGTGGTTTCTTCCAGACCACCTTCCTGGCTCTGTCAAGGCCCGGGGCCAGGGTGATGTGGATGGACTCACTGTACAGGTATCACACCTGTCCAGGCCAGGCCACTTGACAAAAAAAACAGCCCTCCCACCCCACCCAGCCTGGATGCAAGGCCACAGAGCCTGCCCTGGTGGTCTATGCCCTCAAATGAGCCTCAGAAGGGAAGAAATGCCTGGATGGCCTCCATCCTGCTGAGGACAAGCTCAGAATTCAAGGAGAAGGGCAAAAATCTCAGCTTCCTTAAGTCTGTAAATGAGCCAACTTCTCTGGACTCTGAAGGGCTACTGGGAGACATGGAGACCCAGGATTAGGAAAACAGGCTATAAGCAGGAGAGATGACAATATCAAAGTCATGGCCTGCAGAGGTCTGAGCCCAAAGCCTGGGCACGTGAACAGAAATGACCTCATGAGCAACTGTCCGCCCTGGAAAAGGCCCAGAGATGCCCCACAGACAACAGCACTGGGCTCATGGTCTGTGCTCCATGTGACGCAGGCACCCTAGCTCCTCCCAGCAAATGCCCTGCCCAGCTCTCCTGCCACCTCCTTCCAGACCACCACCTACAAATATCTCTAAGTCGTCACAGCGCTACAGGCTCAGCCTGGGCTTCTGAGACGGGCCCATCCCCTTCTTCCCTGTCTTTCCACGGCTGCAGGTGGCCGGCAGTTCCCCAGGCTCTGGTGAGCAGGGGCGGGAAGCGGGGACAGAAGCTGATATACTGATAGCAGGGGAGGGAAAGGGCAGCATCGCCCAGGGTCTGCTCCACCCCCACCCGCCCATCTGTGGCGTACCAGGGGCTGCAAAGCCATAGACTCGAATTCCACAGGGAAAGAGAAAAACCAGGACTGCAGGAGTCCTCTCCCCTCTGCTGGGGAATGGCTGTAGGGCCCACTCTCGACCCTTTCTCACTGTGCCCAGCCTTCATACCCCACCTCTTGCCCACAGACCCATGGACGGGGGAGGGGCAGGCTCACTGAGACCAGAAACAGCAGCCCGACAACACTGCCTGTCTGGGGCCTGCCCCCTTGGGAAGGGAGGACATCTGCTCCTAGGACCTATGCCTGGTGGCCCTCTCTGCACCCTGCTGGACAATGCAGCAGCCTCCGATGGTCAGAGTAAGGAGTAGTCAAAGGGCCAGGTTGGGGTCAAAGCTGTGATACTGCAATTTGGTCGTCTGAATGACCAAATGTATACTTTTCATATATATATGGTCTTGGTCCACAGTTTTTGGCTCATAGCTTCCAAAACCCTTGGAATTTCCTAAGCAATAAGAGCATCTTTTAATATTTGGTCTCTTGTCAGTATTTCCTAAAATGCTTCAGAGGCATAAAAGTGAAATGGGTATCTTGTTATTCATAACAAGCCCCTTTATACCATAACTCGGTTTATGTTGATGCAGTGACTCTTAAAAAGCCCCTAAGGATGGGGGCTCATTGCCAGAGGGACCAACCATGAAGAGAAGGGTTGAACTTTCAGTCTCGCCCTCATTTCTGCAGAGGAGAAAGGGGGTGGAAATTGAATCAATCACCAGTGGCCAATGATTTGATCACCAGCGCCTGTGTGAGGAAGTCTCCATAAAAGCTACAATGAACGAGGTTTGAGGATTTCAGGGGCCGGTGAACACATGGAGATGCTGGGGCTGTGGCATGCTGGGAGAGAGTATGGAAGCCCTGTGCCCTTTCCCCATATCTTGTCCTATGTATCTCTTCCATTGGGCTGTTCCTCAGTTACAGCCTTTTATAATAAAACAGTGATCTAGTAAGCAAAGTGTTTCCAAGTTCTGTGAGCCACTCTAGCAAATTAATCAAGCCCAAGGAAAGAGGGGGATCACTGGAACCTCTGATTTGTAGCTGCTTGGTCAGTCACACAAGTGACAACCTGGACTTGCAACAGGCATCCAAAGTGACTGGGGTGGGGTGGGGTGGAGGAGGGGTGGGTCAATCCTGCAAGACTGAGCCTATGTGGGGTCTGATGCTATCTCCGAGTAAATAGTATCAGACTGAGTTGAATTGTAAGACATCAAGCTGGTGTCAGAGAATTCCTTGGGTGTGTGGGAAGCCAGTCCCAATGGTGGAACGAGGTACAGAATCCTGCTTAGCACCAGAACCATCCTGAGAGCTCTCCTAGAGCCTGAGCTCAAGGACTCTGGCACCCTGCTCATGGATGGGACTCAGCACATTCACAACAGAACAGCCATCATCAGACTTGCCATATGCCAAGACCAAGGATAACAGAGAGGGCCAGAGCCCTAACAGTCTCAAGGACAGAAGGCAGGTCACAGATATCGAGGGAGTTGTCCACAGCCCCCTGCCAGGCCAACAGCATAACTCGGGGTGAGTACATGAGAAGAGGGGTGGGGGCATCAATGATGTGGCTCCCGTCGCTCAGGGGGAAGAGGTCACTGAGCCAGCTGGAGCAGCTGGGGATGGAGGGATGGAGGTGGAGGGTCTGGAGGTGGAGGGTCTGAGGTACAGGATCCATCCTGCCTCTCCACTTGCCAAGGCTTCCTGACCTTGAGGCCAGAGGGCAAGAGGTGGAGGTTGGGAAGCAAAGAATTCACACAAATGGCCTTGCCAGCTTTTCTTCCCTTCCTCCCCCTCCCTCAAGGGGTAGGCATGCCAACTCAGAAGCAAGACCCACGAGCAGGAGACTGGACTCCTCAGTCCACTGGGCCCCCAAAGCGCTGTGCCCTTGCAACTTACCTGCGTCCATGTGCCAACAACCAGCCCTGGCTTAGGGAAACAGCACCCCCCTCCCCAACTCAACCATGCGAAGCCAGAGCCCCAGCAGCCTGCCCGAGGACCCGATCTGCTCCATTCTGCCTGCCCCAGGGTCCAGGCTGCAAATACCCCAGCATCCTCCCCGAGGAGCAAAGCTGGTTTTGCCAAGGACGTACCTGGGTTTCTGAGTTGGTTCCTTGGCTTCTCTGAAGCCAAACCAGCTACTCTTGGCCTTTTCCTCCCCGCTGGATGAGTGGTGGGGGGAGGCCCCCAGCGTGGGACCCCCCTTCTCCCCCAGAGAGCCACGACGCCCCAACTCGCTCCGACTCAGCCCCTGGTGGTGGTGGTGGAAGAGGCCCATCCGGGGCTTCCGCTCCTCCTTCCGGGCTCCCTCCTTCTCCGCCAAGGCCTCTGAGGAGGCCACCATGGGTGTGGCGACCTGTACTGGCTTTCCCTCTGGGAGCCGGGCCCCCTCTTCCTCTCCAGAGCGGTTGGCCCCAGTGGCCAACACTTTGGCCTGAGAGCTCAGCTCCTCCTGTCCGGGCAGCGCCTCTGAGCTGCTGGCGCTGCGGCTGCCTCTGGCCCCGGAGTCATCTGCGGGCCGAGTCCCCTCCTCAGCGGGCCGGGAAGACACACTGTGCAGGGCGCTGGAGGGTGGGAACGGGCCCGAGATGGAGCTGCGGTGCCGCAGGGGGGCCTGGGGCTCCTCGTTGTAAATGTGGCTCCCGTTGACACAGAGCGAGGAGCGGGAGGCAGCCTCCAGGTGGCCCTGGAGGTCCAGCAGGGAGCGGGGCGGAGCCGCGCGCATCTGGCTGGCCTCGTCGCTGTAGGTCCTTTTGTGGGTGAGCAACTTGGGGGACTGGGTGGAGTCCCTGCCTGAAAAGGAAGCACCCATGGGGTTGGCAGCAGGAAGAGAAGCCCTGGTTCCGGCCGGGGGGCCTTTGCCCACCACCCTCCTCGGCCCCGCCTCCAGCCCCCCCAGCCCCGCCCCCGGTCCCAGGGCGCAAGGCCTTCTTCACTCACTCACCCCCTTCCGTGGACAGCCAGCTGCTGCGGCTGGGCGAGCGTGTGAGGAGCTCGGCCCCCGGGCCCTGGTAGGCCAGGCTCCCACTGGCGGAGGACAGGGTGCTGTCCGAGCCCAGCGAGGTGTTGGACTGCGTCAGGGAGGACTTGCGCAGCTTGTTGCGCAGGAAGAAGCCTTTGGCTTTGCCCATCTTGCCCAGGCTGCCCAGCTCGGGGTCCTCCAGGGCACTGCTCGGCAGGATGGCGGAGGCAGATTCCAGATCATACTTCTTCTTGCCCTTCATCTTGTCCTTGATCTTGCTGAAAGGGGACCGCGGCTTGTCCTTCATGGACAGGTCAAACATGCTGGCGCTCAGGTTGTTGCGAGTGAACTGGATGGTGACTTGGATCTCTCCACGTTCTTTCTCCTTCTTGCCTGGCTTGGAGTGCAGTTTGTACCACCTGCGGGAAGGGGGTGGGGTGCAGCTGTGGTCACAGGCCCAGGGGGCCCGCTGCCTGCCCTGACACACAGGCCCAGCCTTCACAGAGGAGAAACTATCTACAGCTTTTCCATGATGAAGAAAACCACATCCTGAGTAGAGGAATCTCCTGGCTGTTACTGGGCAGGGCAGAGGTTACCACTTCCATGTCTCCCTCCCATCCCCCTTCCCTGAAGCTCAGAGATCTCCCCTTTCCCCACCCTACATCTGCAACTCTGAGGCCCAGAGGGTGAGGCTGGGTGTGGAAGGGTCTCTTAACCCTCCAGGCCTCTGGTATAGACAGATCTACCCACATTTTTCCCTGTTTACGTCACCTCTGACTAGTCCCAGCCAAAGCTCTGCTCTGAGCCACCAGTGAGCCCAGGAAAGAACAGCTCATCCAGAGGCCCAGGGCCAGGAACACTAGTGTACACATGTACACACACACCCCTACCTCATCACTTACTGACGCATCCGAGCCCCGCCAGGAACACCTCTGCAAGACAGAGGAGCACACTACAGCATAAAGTGGCCTCAAGCAAGAGACCCAGGGAAGTGAAGGAACACTCACATCTGCTCAGCATTGTGTGTGTGCCACAATGGAGTGCAGGGTTTTCATCTCACCCTCGCATGCACCTTACAACAAGTCTGGGGTGTGGGGGCTGCCACCCTGATCTTACACATCAGGAGGTCAAGGCCCCACAGTAAAGTAACTCGTCCAAGAACAAGCAGCCAGGAAGGAGAGAGGAGACGGAGAGCCAGGTTTTCATCTCTCCAAAGCCCATGTTCTGCTCACCACCACTCCCAGAGAGACCCCAAACACGCATGACCACTGCACAGGGTGGGTGGTGCCCACCCTACAGGGGAGGGCTACGCACGGAGCTCTTCTTCTGCTGCCCAAGTCCTCCTCCCAACCACTCGCTCGCCGAGGAGTCTGCCTGGCCGGCCACACCACACAGCATCTGTGGAGAGCAGCGTACACCCCCCTACCCTGGTCCCCCTCCCATTTTACTCAGCAGGCCACACCCCATCCCATCTCCTATAGATGTGAGCAGAGAGATTCTGCAGAGACACTGAACCAGAAGGTTCTGGATGTAGGGACACCAAGATGGGTTCAGGTGCAGGGCTGAAAACAGGAGTGACTAAAAATCAGCCCCCTTTCTCACACCAACACCCAGAATGTCTAACCTCCCTAGCCCAGAAGAGTGAAATACAATCAAACTCAGAGGATGTGTTCCAGACAAGTTGGGGGAAATCTCCCAGAAAGTAGAACAAAGATGAGGTGATGATTGGAGGTGAGTCCAAGGAGTTTCACCACCAAATAACTGGAGAGTCAAGAAAGATCAAGGAGTCTGCTCCCATGTGTGAGGGGCTTGGGAGGCCTCTCCTCCATCCACGGAACAAGAAAAATGCTGGGCAAGCTGAAAATCAACAAGTCACAGGGGATGTTTAGGACAGCGAAACTATTCTGTGTGACACCGTAATGGTAAACACATGTCATTACACATTCGTCAGTACCCACAGAATCTAAAACACAAAAAGTGACCTCTAATGTAAACTACATGCTCTAGTTAACAATATATTTGTACTGGTTCCTCAGTTGTAAAAAAAAAAAAAGTTCCACACTAATGTGAGATGTTAATAACAGAGGAAACAGGGAAGGGGTGGGGGATCAGAGTTAGGAAGTATATATGAACTATACCATCCGTTTGTTTTTATGTAAATCAAAAACTGCTCTTTTTTTAAAAAAAAACTGTATAAATTTTATTTTTTTTTAATATTTTTTTAAAAAATTTATTTCTAGGAGAGAGAGAGACAGCGTGAGCAGGGGAGGGTCAGAGAGAGAGGGAGTCACAGACTGAAACAGGCTCCAGGCTCTGAGCTGGCAGTCAGCACAGAGCCCGACGCGGGGCTCGAACCCACGAACCGCGAGATCATGACCTAAGCGAAAGCTGGACGCTTAACCGACTAAGCCACCCAGGCACCCCAAAACTGTATAAATTTTAAAAAGGAGAGAGGGGGGAGATGGAGGGAACAGAGAGCACAAAGTGGAAGAAACTATGCAAGAAATAACACAAGAAAGTTTTCCTGACCTGAAGGACATGAGCACCATCACAGAGGGGCCCATAAGCCCATAGCACAGTAAACACAGAAAGACCCAGCCAACAGGTCTCACTGTGAGGTTTCAGAATAGCAGGTGTAAGAAGGAGACCCCAGGGGCTGAGTGGCTCAGTAGTTGAGCGTCCAATTCTTGATTTCAGCTCAGGTCATGATCCCAGGGTCGTGGGATCAAGCCCTGCATCAGGCTCTGTGCTGACGGTGGAGCCTGCTTAGGATTCTCTGTCTCTCTCCTTCTGCCCCACTCCCCTACTCATGCACACACAAATACACACTATCTCTCTAAAATAAATAAAAGAAAAGAAAAGAAAGTAATAAAAAGGAGACCCCAGAGGCTTCCAAATAGGGAAGATAGGTTGATGTGTACAGGAATTAGAATAATATTGGATCTTTACTGGCAACACTGGGTACCATATGGAATCATGCCTTCAGAATTCTGAGGGAAAAGTTTTCCAGCCTAGGATTCTAGACCCAGACAATGAAGCATGAAGGTGGACTAAGGCCTGGTGGAGATGGTCAGATTGGTCACCGAAGGGCTCAAAGTCCCTCAGTACATGCATACACTACACCCACAAATACCCCATACTACCCACCCTTCCAACACCGCACCATGCACATCCCCCTCCCACACCACACACATACACACACCACACCACACCACCTTTCCAACTACCCATGCTTCCAACACCGCACCATGCACATCCCCCTCCCACACCACACACATACACACACCACACACCTTACCACTCCCTCACAGGCCTCAGTCAGTGCTATGGTGGTGTCCCCCACAAAACCCTACCCCGTATCACCAGATCTGCCTACCCCATAGCACCAGCTCCCTGAGCTTCTCAGTTTCTCACAGACATAAGCAGGTTGGGAGTGGGGGATCTTCTGTATGAAAAAACATCTTCCCAGGGGCATGTGCAGTTGCACCCCTTTGGGAGAGTCCACCATGACTGCACCCTTGCGTGCCCGTTACAAGCTATGCGGCCGGCCTCTCCTGGGTGACCCACCCAATGGCCCGAGTGCAGTGAGCCAGGGCTGCTGGTTTCCCCTCCTAAACCATCCACTGGGCAGGCTGAGTCAGGGCAGACAGTGGCACGGGCAGGGAGGACGAGGACCTTGCTCAAAGTGTGGGTGCGGTCTCCATGCTCTCACGGTGGGCAGGGGCAGGGGGAAGAGGGAGAAGTGTGGGGAGAAGAAAGAGAGCTGAGAGACAGATGGAAGGAATGTGTGAGAGGATGTCTGGGGGGCAGAACGGGAGGGTTACTAGGAAAATGAGCCAGATCGCATCGACCTCCTCACACCCCTACTTTCTCAAGCCAACGCCTGCCCTGAGCCTGACACTTCAACTCTTTAAAGGCCGGACCTTAGTCACTTTCTCCAAACCCAGACTAGACCCTATCTAGCACAGGAATATCCTGGGAGGTGGAGAAAAAGAGAAGTGTGTGGACTCCACCCCAAACCCCGGAGCTCTGAGTAACTGGAATCAGCAAGTACAGACATCCTTTGCTGGGGCATAAAGGTCAGGGGCCCTCAGTCCCAGCCGGTCACACACTCCACACATCACAGCATGAACAGTAGCGATCTGTGAGGGGTGAGGCTGTAGGGAACAATGACTGCCCCCATGGAATATTTTTGTCTGGTTTGAATTTTTTATAAGGAATATATATTTATATATTACTGTCACAATAGGAAAAAGAGACCAAAGAAAAGGCTTGCTCCTATCTTATCTCCTCAGTTGCTTGAGCACAGAACAGGCAGCTGGCCTCTCCCCACCCCTCTGACCAGAGGATCCTTATCCCCTGCCCTTCCCCCTCCCATAAGGTTGCCTCTGCTTCTCCTGCTCTTCCCCAGGGATTTGAGTCTCTGTCTATCTGTCTATCTGTCTCTGACCTGCTTTTCAGGAAGGCCAAGAGTGAAGAGGAAAGACTTACCATTTTCTAAGACTCCCCCATCCAGAGCAGAGTGAGGCTTAGAATGGCCTCTGGACCCCAATCATTGTCACCCATCTACCTCCCTACCAGTCCAGAGCAGGACTGAACCAGACCCTGCCAGGCATCTCAGGCGTCCTGGGACTCAACCAGAGCAGGCCTTCTCCCAGGAGCATGACCCACACAGGCTGGGATGGCAAGGCCACATAACCACCAGCTCCCAGACAAAGCCCACATCCCTCTCCTCGACCCCTTGCTTCTGCTTCCTCCTCCTGCCTGTCCAGATGGCCCCTAGAAGATCCCAGGCCTGCCAGGCACTGTGGCACCCAGTCCACTGGAGGCTAGAAGGCCACAGACACTGCCGATGGGGGTTGATGGTCCCTCAGTAAAACCATAGAGACTTTACAAAGCTCCACATGTAGCAGATTCCACTGAGCATCTCATCCCCACAAAGTGGAGCTCCCATGGGGAATGTACCTACAGGGTCCTGTGGCCCAGCTCTAGTCCCGCCTCCTCTAGAAAGATCTTGCAGCTGCCACCATCCTGGCCCAGCCCAATTCTTCCTCTTTCTGACCAGGCACAGGTACTCAGAACCAAACTCACTCTACAACCAGATCTGTTTGCAGTCTGCTCCATAGCTACCTGGTCCCATCATATTTTGGGTGCCCGGGCCTCCCTAGCAGGACTGGGTTCCCTGCAGATACTTAACTATGTAACCCCCAGGGTACACAGCTACAAAGTAAAAAAATATGCATGGCAGTAAATTCTGAGATGTTACACGCCCTCAGTGATCCCCAGCCTCCACTCCCTCTCTTTTCCCTCTTGCTACACCCACCCCTTGCTTGGAGCTCTCATCTGGATGCCCATTATTTCCCTAAAGCTCCATGTCCTCACCCATCCGGTGGGAGTCCCCCCTCTCGGTCCCCACCCATCCCCCCGTACCCGCGTCAGTGCAGAGCCAATGCTTCCCTTTTACTCTCAGGCAGTGTGAGAGTCAAAGTGGGTAGAGACCTGAACTCTCCAAGGCCCAGGCAGCACCCACTCAGGAAACAAGAGTTTGACAATGACAATCATCATCTGGGACTTATACACAGTGTGTCTACAGCCAACCCATGACAGGCACCAACGGGAAGGAAGAGTAAGAGAAAACTCCTTGCCCCTGAAGAGATATTCACAGCTGTGGAGGCGGCGCTTTGGGAGTAACGGTGCTTCTCAAACTTGGAAGTGCACAAGGATCACTGGATCTGGGAAAAATGCAGATCTGAGGTCATGGGTGTCTGAGACGCTCCATTTCCACTCAGCTTCCAGGGGATGCCCGTGCTGCTGTAGACCACACGCGAGAAGGGGAGACACAAGACGGGGCTAAGCCTTACTGCACTGCAAGCTCATGTCCAAGGTTCTGTACCTCCTTTACTACACACATAGTCCAGGAGGCGGGGTCCATTATCACCATTCTGTAGATGAGGAAATTAACCTACAGAGATTTGTCACTTGTCCGAGTCACACAGCTGGTAAGCAATGGACTGGAACTGGAACATGAAGATGCCAAACTCTTAGCTCACACCCTTGACGTAAGATGTAACAGTTCTCATAAAGGTGAATGCAAACACTATGGCCTCCGGACACCCTGAGAGGACAGAGGCTGGAAAATTCCTGGATGTATACCACAGATGCTGGCACAGTCCAGGAGGATGGAGCCCTGAAAGGTCACCGAGGGAACCTTGGGGCTTCATCCTGTCTCCAGGCCATTAAAACCCTATCTGAGGGCAGCCCAGCCTCCCCCAGTGACCATCAGAGTCCAGAGTTCCTGGGAGGGCAGAACCATGGAGAAGCCTTCAAGGCCCCTTGCTCATGGGCCAGATCTCCCACAAGCTCCCTCAGGTGACAAGACAAAAGTTCAGCAGGGCCAGCTTAGACTTTGGACTCAGCCCACACCCTGGGGCCAGAGGACAAAGGAGGGATGGAAGGGGTAGGGGGCTAGTTACCCCACCTGTTCCCAAGATTATGGCCTTAGTTACTCCTGTTGGTGGGGCTTCCAGGCCCACCATACCCAGCTCCCCACCTATTTCTCAGGGAATGCAGCTGGGCTAACAGCCGCCAGGCACCATAACTGGAAAAGCTCGGCACCCAGAGAGCTGACCTAGGGCCGATGTCCAACCCACACATGCCCTAGCCAGGGCGGCTCCTGTCAGAGACGGGGGCGGGGGGTGGCAGTAAGGGCCATGACACACAGGCCCAGGCACACCTGACTCATCTTCAATTCTCATCAGCCCCAAATTCAGCTGGTGACTCAAATAATGGTGCTGAGCCCCCACATATCATTTGTTTCAGTCCCCAAACCCAGGAATCATTTTGTCTCTTCTCCTCACCTCACACCCCACATCTAAACATTGAACTCTGTTGGCTCTATGTGCAAATTATATCCAGAATTCTATCCCTATCACCACTGTCACCCCTGTCACTGTCATCTCCCTGCTGGACATGACCATCCCTCACCATCCCTGCTCCACCATCAAAGAGGCACATCACACCCCGCTCCTCAGAATGGTAGAAAAGTCCCATATCTTTTGGGTCCTGGCTCCTGATGCTCTGCACCACTCATCCCACACTGGCCTTCCTGATGTCCCTGAGCCTGGCGGGCTATTCCCAACCCAAGGCCATTGCACTTGCTTTCTCCCAGATCTTTAGGCCACGGTTCCCTCACTCACTCACATCAGGTATGAGTTCATCTGCATCTCCTCAGTCTTCCCTGAGTACCCCGGGGGCAGGTGCCTTATTATGTTTCTTCAGCATACTTAGTACTACTGGACATCCTACTTGTGTGTGGGGGGGGGCGGGGGGTGCGTGTCTTACACAGTACAATGATGTGACGTCCATCCTCCCCTGCTATACAGGCAGCAACTGTATTCTGCTCATCTCTGCATCCCCAGCACTTAAAAACAGTGGACACCTAAATATTCATTCAATGAATGAACAAATTAATCTAGGATTTGACTTAGGAACTTATCTGTCCCTATTCACAACTGTATAATTGTAGTAACGTTTCTCTCATTACAAACCCAGGAGTCTTACTCAGGAGACCAGGAGCTCCTGAAAAGCAAGGGGGGTGCTCCCTGCTTAGCATCCCCAATAGGAGTCCTCCAAGCGCAGGAGCCGCAAGTTCCAAAAGGCGGCCTTCTTTAATCCTGACAGCTTTATCCCCCATTTCGGAGTGAAGAATCTCATTCACTTCCTTGATAGAAGGCACCGGGCCAGACCTGGGAAGTGCCCAACCCAGTGAATGGAGGTCACATGAAGGTGAAGGGAGGTTGGGTGTTGACCACATTCTAGCCCATCACCAGGACACTAATCTTATCACCATTGATGGCTATGCCTCTCCTTTATCACTCACTGTGTGCTGGGCACCATACTATGCACTCAACACTCCCATGATACCTCACTAATCCTCTTAACAGCCCCGTGAGGTGGGTGAGGGAGGCAGACCTTGAGAGTGGCTACAATCATGGGCTGTGAAGCCAGGCTGCCTGGTTTAAGACCCAGCCTCACCACCGGAGGCACGTCACTTAATCTCTCTTACACCTCGGTTTCCACACCTATCTGTAATATGGGGGTGAAGGATATCCAATCCACTCGCCTCACAAGAGGACTATGAAGAGTAAGTGAGCTATCTGTGGAGCACATGAGAAATGCCACACAAGTGTCAACTCGCGTGTTTTTGCAGATGCAGACACAGGGGCACAAAGAAGTCCAATGAGCTAAGTCACACACTTCTTTTCGGTAAGCAGGCAAGCCAGGATGTGAACTCAAGCTCCCCGACTCCAGAGCCCCTGACCTTGATCACTACACCAGACTGCCCCCTCTGCAAGTACAACACACATAGAACCATGTCCCCATGTCCCTGCCCAACCTCTAGCTGAAATTTAGCATTTCTGCCAATTATGAGGTTTTTGCCAACAGCAACGGTATAGTAGCAGTACCTATAAGTGTGTTACCAAGAGACACCAGACATTTTCATATCCCATTACAGTTGTGGCAGATGTCACAAAACATGGTTTATATTCACCACTACTCTGAACTTTAAATTCTTTTAAGTTTTTTAAATATTTATTTATTTCTTGAGAAAAAGAGAGAGAGAGAGAAAGTGCAAGTTGGGGAGGGGCAGAGAGAGGGAGACACAATCCGAAGCAGGCTCCAGGCTCTGAGCTGTCAGCACAGAGCCTGATGCAGCGCTCGAATCCATGGACCAGAAGATAATGACCTGAACCCAAGTCGGACACTTAACTGACTGAGCCACCCAGACGCCCCCTGAACTTTGAAGTTATTAGACCATTACTGGACGGCATCACTTAATACCGTGATAATAGACATGTTACTTTAACAAATATTTCCATATATTAATAAATGTACTCCAATATCATTGGTGTACTTTGTATCCTATACAATTGAAGATCTTCTTCTGAGAAGAGGTCTACAGGCATCACCAGATACCAATAGGGCCCATGGGATAAGGAGGACTAAGAACATCTGCTCTAGAGTAGGGAGGGAGCAAGGGCATCAAAATGGCAGGTCTTTTCCTCCTGCCCCACTGCATGGTGCCCAGGCTGAGATCTCAAAGCAGAGGACAGGCACTGTTCCTCATTTCCCACCCAGGGGCAGGGGAGGGCCTGGCCCAGGGCCAGAAGCTGGCTCAACGCCCTGAGTCTCTCCAGCGTCACGCTCCAGCGCTCAGCCTAACCCTCAATACCCTGCATGCCGGTGAAGGTGACTCCGGAAAAAGAAAAATAGCCAAGTGCACCTGCTGGCTGGGGAGCAGGCAGGCTTGTTTTGCTCATGTCCCAGTACCACAATCTCTAACTTCCTGGAGGGCTGCTCCTCACCTGACCTTTACTTGCTACAGCTATAACCCACCGGGAATGCAGTTTCTCTCCTGTGACTATGGATGCTGCCTCAGCAGAGACAGGCCTCACCTCAGGCTACCAAAGAGCTACCACCAGGCTGGGCCTGAGGGGTCTTGCAAAGCTGACAGTGGCAGGAATCAAACCCCGCACCCTAAGGCAAATGAAGCTAAGAATGCCTGAAGTACTGGCTGGAGAATCTTCCAGAAGGGGAAGAGAGGAGCCAGCACAAAGGAGAGAAGGATGGACTGAGCCAGCTCTCCTTTCCTGACTTCCCTCTCCCCATGTAGAGAGTTAGCACAAAAGGGGGCTACTGGGCTCTGGAGTGCAGAGGATTTACGACCCAGAAAGTAAAAGTTGGAGAAAACTGCAGGAGGAAACACAGAAGTATTTATCCTTAACATCATCTGCCCCCATATTCCTACTCCAAGCTAGCCATCAGCCATTTCAAGTGATGTTGTACAGAGCAGATCATTTGCCCTCAAGAGGTCTGCAGCCCCAGACCTGAGCCACCGTGTCCCCTCTATCCCCAGGCTCAAGAGGGCCTGTGACCTCTGCTCTGGCAGGAACCCCCTGATGTGTAAACAACTAGGGTCGTGCACACTATCATGGGGCATGGTGGATTTTTAATTTGAAGGTTATCCCTAGGTGGAAAATGATGGCAAAGAATAGTCATTCCTGCTATTCCTAGGTAGAGTGACCCCAGAGTTGAGAGGGAAAGCTCTTCCTTAGGCCAGATTCCTGACAGATGCAGAAGAAAAGGCAGGACTGGGGACAGAGGTGGTGCTCATCCACGAATGCTAAACCCACTGCGTGGCACGGTGAGCGGAACCATGGTGGCTGGGTCAGACTACCAGGACCCACGCCTCAAGCTGGGCCTCGCTGGAGAGACACTGACAGCGAGGCCATGTGGCAGCGTCACCTGCCCCACGTGGAAGGACTCCTGCCAGCAGGTGGGGTGTGGGGACCAGGCCTTCCGGACCCAGCAACTAGTGAGCAGGGGCTAGAGAATTGAGGGGAGGGGCACATGAGGAGCTCATCAGCTGGGGCCACAGTGTCAGCCTCAAGGACCAGTGACCCGGGTCTCCCATGAGGTAAGAGTCCAAGATAGAGGAGGAGGGACAGTCACACTGGAAGGTCTAATCAGACATAGGATGGAAGACCTATCTGATCCTGACTCCGTAAACCACCTAAGAAGAAACAGTTCTGATATCAGAGAAATTTGAATATGGACTGGATACGGGATGATTATTAAGGAACTGTTGATTTTGTTTGTGACAAGGGCATTATGGTTATGTTAGGGAGCACCGATTCAGTTACACTGTGCTTCTGTCCCACTTGGGACTAACAGTGTGCTTCCATCAGACCCCAGAGGCCAGGACACAGGCTTTTTCTCCTTATCCTGTGACTGAGCCCTGCTCCAGGTCTCTGAGCCTCCAGTGGACCTGTGAGCTCAGCCCTGCCCACTCATGGCCACACCCCAGCACAGGGCCTGACATACGGGATCCCGGCACTTAATGCCAACACCGACCCTCTTAATTTTCTTTTAATATTTGTTTATTTTTGAGAGAGAGAAAGAGTGTGAGTGGGGGAAGGACAGCAAGAGAGGGAGACACAGAATCCAAAGCAGGCCCCAGGCTGTGAGCTGTCAGCACAGACCCTGATATGGGGCTCGAACTCATGAACTGCAAGATCATGACCTGAGCTGAAGCTAGACGCTTAACCGACTGAGCCACCCAGGGCCCCTAACACTGTCCCTCTTAGAAGCACAGGGCTCTCACCCATGACATCACACCCAGCCATACCCTAGCTGAGGCCTCCATTCAAAACATTTCCCAAGTACCTGCCAGGAACAAGAAGCGAGAGTCCCCAAGCAGCTCACATCTTAGTGGGGAAATAAGATAGCCATGTAAATCAGGAAAGTGTTTGACACCACGAAAATGTACCAGATGCATAGGAACGTTCAAGGGGGTACTAAGATGATTGGCAGGGGGGTGGTGACGGGTAAAGACAGGCATAAAGGGGCTTTGGGGCACGTAGGAGCCTGCCTTAAATACTGCGCTTCAGAGCTGTAACCTTTTTTTTTTTTTAAGGTTTTTATTTATTTCTAGGAGAGAGAGAGAGAGACAGCGTGAGCAGGGGAGGGTCAGAGAGAGGGGGAGTCACAGACTGAAACAGGCTCCAGGCTCTGAGCTGGCAGTCAGCACAGAGCCCCACGCGGGGCCCGAACCCACGAACCGCGAGATCATGACCTAAGTGAAAGTCGGACGCTTAACCGACTAAGCCACCCAGGCGCCCCCAGAGCTGTAACCTTATTCTGGGCCCCGAAGAGCGCTAAGGGGTACAGCACAAGGACCTGGCCTGATGGATGCTGTGGTGTAGGAGGAGCGTGGGGACAGCAGGCATGGGGACAGCACAGAGGCAAGGCGGGGGCGACAGGCAGGAAGCCGACACAACCCAGGGCAGGTCCCGCGGCTGGGCTGACCCAAGCAGCTCCAAACGCCTCAGCAGTTACTTCTCATCGTAAATTAATAAACTGGCATTCCGGTTTATAAAAAGGCAGCGACAGCTATGCTAACAGTCCAGAAGACAAGTGAAAAAAAAAAAAAGATTTTTTCCTAAACTAGGACAGGAGCAATGGGAGGGGCTAGAAGTGCCCTCCCTCTAGGGCCTTCTTTCCAAAGGTAGCAGTAGCGAGCCTCCGCCCTGCACTCTCAGTACGAGCTTGACAGCAGGGACTTGCTACTTACCTTTTATCCCCCAAACGCAGGGACAGGGCCTGATATTTGGAATGCCTTCCAATACTTGCTGGATAAGTGAGATGGAACTGGCAAGGGCTCAGCTAGTCCCAAAAATAAGCTGAAAAAAATTACTTTAAGAGCACAGCAGGAAGACAGGAGACCCGGGTTCTAGTTCTGGGTCTACTAAGTGGCTTTAAACCAACCATTTCACCTCGGTAAAAGTGGGGCAATAAGATAAGCCAGTTAGGGGCGGGGAGAAGTGCCAACTAAGACAGTTACTCAGGGAGCTGGGGGAAGCTGGAAAACCTCCTCCCCGGAGTCCCCAGCCTGGGATGCCCTTCCTCCTCTCCAAAACCGCACACAAGCATTCCTCTTCACAGACTACCAGACACAATGACGTGTAAAGGGCCTCAGGCCCATCTTCTGGCTCCTCACGCCCAGAATCAAACTCACCCTTTGACTTGGTATCTACGGCAAGATAGCAGGCCAGACCCAGTCCTGGGGCAGGATATTGCTTCTTATCAGGCCACGGGATGATTCTTATCACCTACTCTAGAACCAACAGTCCTCAGAGCCCAGAACCCCCGTCACTTCAGGAGCCACCCCAGCCTCCGTGGACATGGCTTGTTCAGCTCACCTCGGAGGCCCAGCCGGGTTCGGCTTTCCTCCTAGGCACAAACATCTCAGCTAATGCCCCCTACTGATACGGGCTCCCGAGGCCTGTCACTGTCATCTTGCCTCAGACTGCCCAGGGACGATACTCACTTGGCGGAGGAAAAGCTATAAAAATGCCCAGAGACAAGTCTAACCACCCTGCTAGAGGCAGAAAGTATGTCCAGCCAAAAGTACGAGGTAGGGGGGAAAGCACTGGGCTTGCAAGTCAGAAATCTGGCTGCCACCAACTAACAAGTCATGTGACCCTGGACAAGTCATTTTGCCTCCTGAGACGGCAGTCTCCACATCTGTAAAAATGGGGGTCACCTTGTCTGCCCACAGGGAAGAATGAAATGAGGTGATGCCAGGAAAGCACTTTGAAATGTAGGCCAAACCACACATAAAGATTTGGGTTCATTGTCCATCGAGGGCCTTTCATAAGCTGTCATCGGCCCCTGGGAGCAAGGTGGCCTAGGACCAACGAGTGATGACTCTGCCCAGGAGGAATGAGAGTACCAGCAAGATGCCCTCCCCCAAGCGGCCTTGGTCAGATGGGGGTTGGGGAACAGGAGGAAATTCTACTTAACCACACCCCCTCCCCAGTTTGCTCCTAACCCCATATTCACCCAACACAGGAGAGTTAAGTCACAGAAGGCAAAGCTAAGTAGTGCCTGTCCCCTCTGCCAGGGTCCCAGTTCAGACTCACAATAGGTAGAGACAACACATAAACCCCCTGTGTGGGACAGTCAGGCTGAGCACAGGTAAAACCTGTGAGTGGAGAATGCAGTATTCGTGCAAACGTTAAATGCATAGAATAACTCTGGAAGTTTACCCAAGAACTGGCAATACTGGTGCCTCTGAAGACAGAAGCTGGATGATTCAAGGTCAGAGCAAGGGAGATTGCATACCTTCTGTACTTTTTTTTTTTTTAATATTTTTATTTATTTCTAGGAGAGACAGAGAGACAGTGTGAGCAGGGAGGGTGAGAGAGAGAGGGAGATACAGACTCAAACAGGCTCCAGGCTGTGAGCTGGCAGTCAGCACAGAGCCCGACACGGGACTTGAACCCACAAACCGCGAGATCATGACCTAAGCGAAAGTCGGACACTTAACCAACTAAGTCACCCAGGCGCCCTGTACCTTTAGAATTTGAAGCAGGTAAACTACTCAAAAAAAAAAAAATAATAATAATAATAATAGTGGGGCATCTGGGTGGCTCAGTCAGTTAAGCATCAACTGCTGATTTCAGTTCAGGTTATGATTTGTGAGATGGAGCCCCATGTCAAACACAGCATGGAGCCCACTTGGGATGCTCTCTCTCTCTCTCTGCCCCTCATCTGCAGGAACATGCGTACTCTCTCTCTCTCTCAAAATAAATAAACTTTAAAAAAATAAAACAAAATGTTAAATACTGCCACTATATTAAAATAATAATACATAAATAAAGTCAAGCTGTTTTGCTGAGAGAGGCACAGAGGAAACTAAGACTGGCTGCCCTCCACTCCCTCTCCTGGCCCAGCCCTAGAACACCCACTTTCCCTTCTAGAGGGGCAGTCTCCCTCCCTGAAATTCACCCAGCGTCCATCACAGCCTCAGCTATCATTCCAGGAAGCCCACCCTGCTCACTCCAACCCTGCTGAATTCACCCCTCTCCTGACCCTCTCCTTCTCTCACACGTGTGAACACTGCTTTGTGGGTTAGTTATCCTTCCTGGGTAAGTCTTGTCGCAAACACATTTTTGCCCTTCTAGGGAAAGCGCTATACATTTCTTTCTCTTGTTTCCTCCGAAGCCCTGACCTAGGCACAGTGGTTGCCTAGTAATTGCTTCCTAGATACTGAACAAAAAAAAAAAAAAAAGGCAAATGACTGCGTCACTGTAAGCACTGAATGGCTCAGAGGGTTCTGTCACAGCAAAACAGCACATGATTCTTGAGAAAGGTCAGGAAGTCTACCTGGTGATGCTCCCAAGCTCTGCTCTGCTGCACAAGCTAATGGCAGCAAATCTCTCCAGGGTCGGGTGCCCGGGGCCAAGGCAGAGCTTCCCGGGCCTCCCCCACACTCCAGAGACACTCCGGTGGCGCTGATATCCTCCCTCCCCAAGTCCCACACAACACCTCCAGCCCGAGACAGACATGACTGGATTTGGAGCCACAGATCACACATGTCCCAATCAGCCAAGGCCTCACCCAAGAGGAGCAGTCCATGCTTACAGACCCCCGGGGCTAACCACCACGAGGCCCTGTGGAGGAGGAAGGAACCTTCAGGAGGGCAGCGGCGAGCCCTGGTCCCATGCAGAACTAAATCATGCAAGATAAGGGGGGAAACTGAGGTGGGCAGTATAGAGGGGTGATGAAGAGCACAGACTCTGAAGCTAGGGTGCCCGGGTCCAAATCCTGACCCTCCCATGGATGTGTGCCTTTAGAAAAGTCACTTCAGGTCGCCCGGGTGGCTTAGTTGGCTAAGCCTCCAACTTTGGCTCAGGTCGTGATCTCACGGTTCATCGGTTCAAGCCCTGCATTGGGCTGTCAGAGAAGTCTTCAAATCCTGTCTCCCTCTCTCTCTCTCTGCCCCTCCCCCGTTCGTGAGAGCTCGTGAGAGCTCGTGAACTTTCTCTCTCAAAACTAAACATTAAAAAAATTATTTTAAAGAAAAGAAAAAGTCACTTCACCTCTCTGTGCCTCAGTTTCTCCATCTGTGAAACACAGTAACAGTACCTACACCTCAAGGGGTTCCTGTGAGCTACAGTAAGTCAAGTCCACAGGACAGTGGCAGCACAGAGAAATGGCTTAAGAGATGATATGCCTCACTAACAAGGCAATAACAGCCCCCCCAAAACAGACTGCTACATGCCGCCAGGGTGGGCCACACAGATCCTCAGTGTATGTCTCTTCCTCAAGGAGGTGTCCCTGACCACAGCTGAGCCCAGCAGTTCCATAAGCTCAGACCATCTCCAGTGCTCCCTGGCAAGGCCTGAAAGCACTTGCCTGTGGCCCTTCCTCCAAAAACGTGGGGTTCATTCTCCTAACAAAGCTATGCCTTCCCGGCATTCAGGCGGGGATATCCGTGCCCTCCCTTCCTCGGAACCCCCCACCCTACCCAGTGGCCCCTCTCGGCCTCTGTCTAGGCACTCCGGAAAAGCGTGTGGATGACTGCCCCTCCAGGCCCACAGGGAAGCCCCAAGGCCCCCGCCCCTATCACAGCAGCAATGTCCCCCTGGGATGCACACAGGGTCCCAAATGCCCCCTTTCCTTGCCCGGAATCCTACAGCTATGCGGGCTGCCAGGGCCTAACCGCCACTGGCTGCTGAGTAGCTGAGCGCATGTCACTCCCCTCCCAGGCCTCAGTCCCCCCATCTAAGCACTCTTCTAGCTCCGACATTGCAATCCCATGATTAAGTGCTGTGCTTCCCCTCCCCACCACACCCCCCCCAACCCCTGGGTCAGCTGAAGGTCGAGGAGGCCTGTGACAAAGCCCCTCCCCTGCGCAGCTCCTCAGAAGTGCTGCCTCCTGGGAAGGGACCCTGCAGAGTCCCTGCTGGCTTGCTCTTCACTAAGGAGAGGCCTGGGCCCAGCCCCACACCCAGGCCTCAGCCGGACCTGCCAAGCCCAGCTCTCTTCACTGGCCGCCATCCTTCCTGAGGGAAGAAATAACCTAAGGGGTCCTTGGCCAGCACACCAAGAGCAAAGCCATCAGACCCTTTCTTGGCAGCACAGCCAGGTATACAAAGGACCCACATTGTAGACTTATTTTTATCACTTGGCTGTGACAAAGGCCAAAGCTTCTTCATGACTATATGATTTTGAAGAGGACTGGCCCTGTACAAGGAAAAAAATAGAGTACTGATTCGCAGACAGCCCAGAGGGCTCCTGTCATTGTGTTAATGATCTGTCGCGGCACAGGGTGGGAAGGGCAGGGAAACATCTGGACAAGGCCACACTAGTCATTTAGCTTCAGCAAGAGCGTCACAGCACCAGGGAAGCAGCAATAACAAGTTCAGCCGGCAGCCGCCATCGGAGGAAAGGGACGGCTCTTGCAGATGCCTGGCATGGAGGATCTGCTGAGTTATGCCTGTCCCTGGCTGGCTTCAGAGAGAAGAACAGGGCAGAGACGGGGTCCCCGCCCAGAGCCAGATGCAGAGGGAAGGGGAAGCTGCTGTGCCAGCCAGGAGCCGCCCAGTCTGACAGAGGAGTCACTTCCTACCCCTCCCCTCTGCCCGGCCACTGCTGCTCAGGCAACCCCAAATAAAAACTACCCATAACCAAGGGAATGGGAGCCAGAGCCTACCCCTCCACCCCCCACAGCCAAAGCAGACTTCCCCAGCAGCCCCACAGGTCTGGGGTTGGAGCAGGAGCCCAACCCAAGAACCCTCGTGGCCTCAGCTACTGCCTGAGGAGCAGTCACGTCTGGAAACCAGGGGAGAGAAGGCCGCGAGGTCAAGTGCACAGGAATGCGCAGGCTGTCTGGAGGCCAAGAGACGAACGGAAGCCCTAAAACACCAGCCCAACCTTCGGCCAGCAGGCTGCATTTTCCCTCAAGTGCATCTCCCAGTGCCCCCCAACCCACCACTCAGAAGGGGATCTCAGGCCTCCAGAATACTATAGTCTCAAACCCACGTGGTCCTGGGCCACGAGGCCCTCCATAAAATCAGGGGCACAGGTCTGACCAGAGTCAACAGAACCTGTCAGGGCGCCACAGTTAGCAGCCTATCCACGGTCCCAACAGTGTTGTTCTTTGGGATGAAAAAAAACCAAATTGATCCCGACCCAAATTAAGCCCAGATTCAGCCTTCCCAAGGGGCCAGGCTCTAACCATCAATCTAATAGGCCCAGGATGGCGGGGTGGGGGGGGGGGTGGTTCTTTACAGCAGGGACTCTTTTACTCCACACACAGCACCCACTGGAGAGTACTAAGAAGGGTACAGAGATAAATCCCAGAGAGGAAATAGTGGAGAAACATCTGAGGATTTCCAGACTCATGATGATGCATGTAGGGCTTTACTGAGGGGAGAGGGTTATAATCAGTTTCCTCCTGTATTACATTAAATTATGTTTTGAGAACTTCCTCTTCAATTATTTGGAAGCCTCCAGTGAAATCCCTCACCTCAAAGAGCACCCTTTGGCAAAGGAACTTCGGGGGCCATGAAGGCACCATGTCCCATTGACCATCATCCCATAAAGCAGGGTCCTCAGAGTAACCACAACACCCATCTTTTGAAGCCCTGCTCTAGGTCTGGGACTATACCAATGCTTTTACAGACACTGTCTTATTTAATCCTGCGATCTGATAATTATTATTGTGACCTTTGTAGAAATGAAGAAACAGGTTAAGAACCTTGCCTGCTAGTAAGTCACAGAACTGGGAGTGAAACCCCAGTCTCCAGGCTCTTAAACACCGGGCTTTCCAGCCTCCCCTACAGGGCAGGGGTGGCCCCAGCCCAGGCTGCTGGCGAGGGCTACAAGCTGATCTGAGCCAGGCTTCAGCACTGCAAGGGGCCTCAAGCCTGTAGCAGCAAAGAGAACGAAGGACTGCAAGGGGTCACCCTATATCATCAGGCACTCTCATACTCCCAGATGTACTCTGTCACTTATGGTCCTAGGGTTTTTCCAGGCTCAGGCTCTTCTAAGGTCTGTATTGTCTCCCCCGCCCCCCCATCACATGAGAAAGTTTTTCCCAGGGCAGGGACATCCCCCAGACACTGTTACCACATTCCACTCCACTATCTAACCTCCCTGCACTATCATTGCTGTTCACTGTCCAGCAACCACGTCTAGATGCTTTAACTGCATTCTCATTTCATGCCTTACATCAATCTTATAACATTAGCCCCATTGGACAGATGAGAACACTGAGGCACCAAGAGTTTATTTGACTTGCCACAAGGTGGCAAGTTTGAGACTAGAATCTGTTTCTTGCAACTCCACAGTCCCATCCTTATAACCATGAGGCTGCCCTTCCCCAGTCAGGTTCTGTCTTGGTGACACAGAGCTGCTATCGACCTTCCCCGAGACCACGACAACTGGCTCCTGGAGTTAGAGTGGATACTGTTCTTTTCCACCATTATCCAAAGCTGACGGGCTACATCCTGGTCCTCTCCATCTTGTCCTCTCCCCACTGGGAAATGTGCAGACTCACTGTTGTAGCAGCTCACTCCAGGGTGCTCCCAGGAAATGCCACCAGGAGTAGCCATTAAAGTCAGAGGTGGGAGGTGGGGACGGGTCAGAGGTGGGAGTTGGGAGCAGCAGCCCTCGCCCCCTGTCAGGCATGCTATTAGGTCCAGTGTACTGAAAGATCAGACAGATTCCACAGACTTCCTTGGCCCACCAGGAGGGCCCCTCTCCTTTCTGCCCCCTTCAGTTTCTATAAATAACCCAGGTCAGCGCCAACAGAGGAAAAGCAGCCGGTAGGTGTGGAAAGATCATGGTGAGAAAGATGACTTCTATAAAATAAATAAGGCTCCCATTCAGATCAAGGGGTAGCAAGTCAAATTCACCAAGAGGGACTGTCCTTGGCTGCAAACAGGCCCACCTGGGCCTACAAGCACACACAGTTCAGGAAGAACCAAAGACCAGGAAGAAATCAAGAGCAGAAATTGAAAAAAATCAAAGCTCCCCCTCACTCCAAGTCACTGACTTCACCAAGGCCTCTCCCCACAAGCCTAGAGACTTTCTGTCTCCCCCTGTACACCAGGGGTGGCATGTACCAGTCTGGTCAGATTAGCTGAGCAGTGGAGGCTGAAGGACCAGGAAAGAAAGGGGTTGAATGAATTTGGGGACAGAAGCCTCTTCAGGAAAAGAAAGGGCAAAGATCCAGAGGAGAGCTTTCTACCCCACCCCCATGGCCTCCCTCAGCCAGAAAGGAAGGAGAGGACAGAAAAGGGGAGGAAAAAAACAAAATAAGGGCCAAACTATACCACATGATTCCACACCCAGCAACCAAACAGCAGCAACTCATGAGAAAAGGAGAAGAGAAGGCCAGGGGAGGGGGAGATGGAGCCAGGCCACAGCCCTGCCCTGAACCTGCCCTATGCTAACCAGCTTCCCACCCCAGGCCACAGAGCCACGAAGGCCGTTTCCCATACATGTTTTGAAAAACATTCAAGGTCAGATCCTTTCTAACCAAATCCTGCTCTCAGGTGGGTCTGCACCAGGCTCATCCTTCTCCTCCAACAAGCTAAATTTACTTCGTTAGAGGCCATTCCAGGTGGGCAAACCTCTTCAGCACCCGTCCCCACCCAGGGCATAACCCTGCCCCCATCCCTTTACCCTCCTCATCTAGGGCCCGCTGGGTCCAGGGGAGGTGTCACCCCAGTTAACCCCTTGAATGATCCACAGCAGGTGGTCAGCCCTGGGACTGGCTTTCAGATCCTGCCCACGTCCAAACAGGAAATGGGGCTCCAAGTCTGAATCCTTGATCTTAACACTGGGAAGGTTAAACACTGCCAAAAATAAATGATTAAAAAACACACAGGCCCTTCTAGGTAGAAGTGGCTGGGAGATTATCTCTTGCTGTGCATTAACCATGACGCTGCCTTCACCTCAAGCAGGACAGGCAGGACACTTGAAGGCTGCCTGAAGGGTTTTCTTCCTTTAATTAGAAGGTTCTCCTGTTTTCAGAACAGGGACACAGAGGGGCAGGGTTCCAGAGGCATCTGTCTCTAGGCTGCAGAGGCCATCCAAATACCAGGCAAGAAGCAGATGCCCTCTCCAGTCTCCAGATTTGGTGGGGCATATCGGGGCAATCTAGCCCTCGAGTAGAACACACCTTCCTTCCCCGACAGGGCGAGGCAGTGGGCCTCTCCACTACCCTGCGGGCCTGGCTTGGGGCAGGAGCCTACAGTGCCCCTCCCATTCCAGGAAAGGGAGACAGGCCCAGAGGCCCTAAGAATGGCCCCAAGATTTTCCTTCTTGAGGCTACCATAGGCCAAAGGCCTCTGCATCCCACTCCGAACTTTACTGGGCAATCTACTCCTAAAGCTAGGCCACCAATCATACCTCCCCCTAGGCTACCCAAGGACACCCCAGCAGCCAAGCTCTGAACGTCGCAAGGAAGGGGATCAGAAGGGGACCCAAAATGCAAAGAAGCAACTCGTCGGTTTACGCCCTTGAGCGCGCGGCAAAGGGCGCACAGCCCTGGCCGAGGTTCGGGGGTCCAGCTCCCCCGCCAGCCCCGCCCAGCGAGGCGTTTAACCGTTTCCGCGCCCTTGGCACCCCTCACTCACTGCGTGTGCTGGGCGCGGCCTGCGCCGAAGACCTCGTCCAGCGCCACCGTGGCCTGGCCCAGGAACTTGTCGACGCCGATGAGCGAGCGGTGCATGGTGGTGAGCACCAGCTCGCAGGCGGCAGCGGAGCCCGCGGCCCAGGGCGCCGGGCCCGCGTCGGCCTCCTGAGCCCGCAACAGGCCGTCCAGGGCACCGGGCGGCAGCTCGAAGGAGCACTCCTCGCGCCACTCCGGGCATCCCGGCGTCTTCTCCACCACCGACGTGCTGTACTTCTCACGGCCCACCTGGATCACCGTGTACGCGTCGCTGGTGCTGCCCGCGCCCGAGCTCTTGCCCCGCAGCCCACGGGCCCGGAGCACAGTCACCTGGACGTGCGTGGGTAGCCAGCGGGAGGGCCCCGCCGCCGACTCGGCGCCCCGCACCAGGGCCATGGCGGGGCAGGAGACGGCGTACCAGGGCCAGCAGAAGCGGGCGCAGACACGGTGATCGTGAGAGGAGCCAGGCAGCGGGCGGAGGGCGATCGGCAGCCGGCTCCGAGCTCAGCCGCCGCCGCCGCCACGACCCGGCCGCCGCAGCTGCGGGCTGGGCTGGGCCGAGCCGGCAGCCGCCTCCCCGCCTCCCCGCCTCCCCGGCCGCCGGCCGCGCCGCGACGTCAGCGCCCCGCCTCTCGCCTCGCCCCGCCCCGCGACCCAGACCCGCGTGGCGGTGCGGCAGTGCGGCGGGGGCACTGGCTGTTGCGCCCCTGCGCTGGCCTCTGCAGACCCGTCCGGAGCTCGAGGGGCCGACGGGGACCAAGGGGTGGGGCGTGCGGCCACTGCAGAGGGGTGGGCGGGGCTCCGGCATTGGCCCCGCCCCCGGCCTGAGAGCACCCGCGGAACCCCGCCTCGCTTGCGGGAACGCGGCACCCTCTGCCCGGTATGAAAAGCCCGCTCTGCGTCTGCCGGCCAATCCTAAATCTTTCTTCAAGATGTCCCTGCTTCGAAAGCCCTGCCCTACAACTGCCCCGGCCCGCCCCTCCTAGAGTGGCCATCCCCTTCGCGCGGGCAAGTGGGGGTGGGGCGGGACCCCGCTGCCCCCTTCATCTCGAGCCGCGCTCCACCCTCCTCCAGCCCAACCCTGCCAGGGAAGATGCTGCGTGTAACCAGAAGGGAGTCCTGCTCTGGCAAGTGACCGGCCCGCAACAGCGAGCTGGAAGCCTGTGATCTGCCGTGGCTTGCGACCTCCGCGCGCTTCAGGGACCCATTGATGAGACGAGACCGCGCCGCGGAAGGCCAGAGCCTGGGCCTGCCGGTAGCGGACACTGCGGTGGAGAGCAGGGTGATGAATAAGTAACGACATCAAGATTTCAGCTGGAGCTCCTGCGTCACCGGTTGACGGAAATTATAGGCTCTAGTGGGAGTTTTAAACAATTACTTCCACCCATTAAGTGCCTACTGTGTGCAAAGCCCAGGCGTATGATTTGAACGCTTGGTTTATCATTAATAATAATAACAATGGTTGGTAATTATAGATGCTGCATTTCGGCCAGTGCTGGTCCATGTACTTTATATGCATTACCTCATTTTATCCTCGGAGCAACCTTCTGGATGAGTATGGGTTTTATTCCTATTTTCCAGAAGGTAAAATTGCAGCTTAGAGAGGCTAAACTGCCGAAGATCCATAACTGGCAAAGATGGGATTTGAAACCATACAGATGACCCCACAGCCTGTACTTTTTAAAATCATAATTTTTACATAAAAATGTAACACACCTAAAAAAAATCAAATAGGACAGAAGTGTTTATGATGAAAAGCAAAAGACTCCCTCCCTCTCCACCACCGGATCCAAAGAAAGCCCGCTTCTAGCCATTTGTGTTTTCAAGCTTGGTTGGTACCTCCATCTATCTACATAAAATGCTTATATAGATGGATTTATCAGGGCCATTATCTATTGTCTTCCTGCTGTGACAGATAATGTATCTCACACCCACTTCCCTCCCTCAATTTTATGTGGTTATCCTACTATTTTTAGTTCCTCTGTTGGATACTTTTATGGTGGAAACCTGTATTTCTTCTTGGAAAGACTCTCCAAAGTACCCCCTTGACTTCCTGTGCTATGAGAGAAGGAGGCCGAAATCCCAACTCTGCAGGCCATGCATATCCTCCACCACAATACGGATGTAGGGAACCAGCGCACCAGGCACTGGAGATCCATGGGAACACACACACCACAGGCAGGATCCTGAGCCTGCCACCTTATCCCTGCATTCTGAAGACTGGGGTGGAGAAGTCCTGGGCACTGAGCCCCATGGTTCAACAACCCTGTGGATAGCACCTATCTTTCACGCAGTCCAATCTGCCTGTGGGTCTTGGCTCTCTGCCAGTTCACAGCAATAAGATCTGAAGATTAAACCAGCTTTCTAACCTCTATCAGCCTCATTTACTCATCTAGAAAATGAGGATAATGATGCCTACTTCAAGCGGTTGCTGAGAAGATTGCGTGAGAAAATAGTATGAAAGATTTTCATACAGTGGAAATCTCACAAATGATCTCAAGGCATCTACAAATCATATACAGCTTTTCTTCTCATTATAAACATAACTTGGAAAATACAGAAAAATATAAGGGAAATACAAATAGATCATAATCTCCCCATCCAGAAAAAAACATGGTTAACAATTTGTTGTGTTTCTATCCAAGCTTTTCTCTACACTCTGCTGTTGATTTATATTCATTATGCTTGTGAGGCAACTGTAGTGTCGCTTTGGAGTGGGCGTTGGAGTCCTGGTTCTACCGTTTACTTTACATGTATTATCTCATTTACCCCCAAAGACAACCGTTTAAGGTAGGTGCTACTGCCACCCTCATTTTCACTAATGAAGAAACTAAAGCAAAGAGAGCTTGGATAATTTTCTCTAAGTTTCTACTTGGAAACTTGCAGAGAATGGGCCTGAACACAGGTCTGAGTGAGTACTGCCTGTGGCACTCTGCTCCCACACTAGCTTGTTGGTCATGTAAGCACTGCATCATTTGGAGTTGATAAAGCAGGAAGTGTTGTCATACCCATTTTACAGATGAAGAAATTGAGGTATAAAAAAACATTAACAGACTTAACCAAGGTTGCACTCAGGAAGAAGCCCCAACTTTAAGAATGGATTCCCCGAAGGCTTTGCAAATGAAGACATCTTTACCAAACTGCAACTAACATACATTAGTCACCCTTCTTTAAGGGTTCTGTTTCACCTGTTTCCTAGTTCTCTGACACGACTAGACTGCCTCCTCCCCCTCCCCCATGGAGCAGCAAGGCTGCAGGAAAGGGCAAAAGAGAACTCAGATGGACTACTCTGCTCTCCTTCCTCCTCCCTGGCCCACACAGTTTGGCAAGCTCGGGCTTCCTGTTGGCCTGGGACTGCAGGTATAGGAGGGCAGTGAAGCCCGGCAGGGCTCCCCTGCAGATCACTTGGCCCTAGGAGGAAGGGGAGGGGTCTTTTAACTACCTGTGGCTGAGAAAAGAGTAGAAACTCTGAAGACACAGAGGTCTTGACCACCTAGAAAATGAGACCACCAACATCCCCATCCCCTGCAACCTGCCGTGAGGGTTAAACTAAGGACCCCTCTGGATTCCCCTACCTCCCCGGGGGCCGGGTGTGCTCATGCCTTCCTGGGCCTCTCTAGTCCGTTAGGGGATAGTTCTTGCTATAAAAAAAAAAAAAAAAAAAAAAAGTGGTCCTTTGTGTAATTTCCACTCTTTGCTTCTCTCTGCAATACCATAAAAGCCCATTCACCCCTCCACATAGGAACTTCAAATCTCTTTGTCTGGCTCTTCAGGCTGCATTCCCCCTGGTTTTCACCTCCGCTTTCCCACATTTGTTTTCTAGGCCCCTCACCATAATAGAGTCAGTCACACAGCCCAGGTTCAAATTCTAGTGCCACCAGTCACCAGCACTGTAAGCTTGGGGAAATTACTAAACCCCACTGAATCTCAGTTTCCACATCTATAAAATGAGCCTAATAATAGAAGTCACCTCAAAGGGTTAATAAGAGAGCCATCTTAACGCACACTAAACAATGATAAGTGTTATCAATCTTAGAAATCTTTGCTGAAAGCAAATGTTTGTATTTCCTTGTTTCGTTTGCATTTCTTCGATTGCCAATGAGATTGAACTTTATTTTTCAGTTATTAGTCATTTATATTTCCTCTTTTACTGAGTTGTCTGTTCTCTGAGTTGCCTATTTTCTATGCTCATTTTTCTTTGAAGTCTTAATTTCTTTTCTTTTAATTTTCTATCCTCATTTTTCTTTGAAGTCTTAATTTCTTATTAATTTATGTAACACTTTCTATATTAAGAATAACACTTTGTCTTTCATAGATTTTGCAAATGAGTTTGACCAAAGAGGTTATATTGTCAAATCCTTGAGTTTCTTCCATTGTCTCAAGGTTAAGTTCTTCCACATTCATATCCACTCATATTTTTTTTCAGCTTTTAAGTTGTTTGGCTTTTTCTTTCATTATCTTTAGATTCTTCTATATACTATTTTAATGAAAGGTTTGGAAATCTAACTCCCTCTCCCCCAACAGCAGTCCATACTTCCCAGTACTTATTGCAAAACACTATCCCTTTGCCATTGGTTTTCTCATATACATTCTTATATATACTGTAGACAGAGTCTGAACTTTGTTTTCTATTCCACTGAGGTTTGTATCTTGCTGCCGGTGCCATTCTGTTTTGATTATTATAGCCTTTTTAATGCATTATTACAACAGAAGAGCAAATCTTCATTCGTTTCTTTTTTCAAAGATTTTATTGCTATTCTCACCTGTGTATTCATCCACGTAAGCTCTAATTCTTTTTGGAATACTGACAGAAACTGTCATGAGAAAAATTAGCATCATTACAAACAATAGCCATTTAAAATCATGATATACTCCCTAAAATTTGGAGTAAGACAAGGATGTCCGCTCTCCACTTCTATTCAACATTGTACTGGAGGTTCAAGCTAGGGCAATTAGGCACGAAAAATAAATAAAATCTGTCCACATTGGAAAGGAAGGATAAAATGATCTCCATTTGCAGATTACGTGATCTTATAAATAGAAAATCCTAAGGAATCCACTAAGAAACTATTAGAACTAATAAATGGGTTCAGCAAGGTTACAGAATACAGGATCAAAATACTAAAATCAATTGTATTTCTGCACACTAGTAATAAACAATTGAAAATAAAATTAAGAAAACAATCCCATTGGGGCGCCTGGGTGGCTTAGTCGGTTAAGCGTCCGACTTTTGCTTAGGTCATGATCCCGCGGTTCGTGGGTTCAAGCCCCGCGTCCGGCTCTGTGCTGACTGCCAGCTCAGAGCCTGGAGCCTGTTCCCGTCTGTGACTCCCTCTCTCTCTGACCCTCCCCTACTCACGCTGTCTCTCTCTCTCCTAGAGATAAATAAAACATTAAAAAAATTTTTTTAAAAATAAATAAATAAAAAAAGAAAACAATCCCATTAATGGGTGCCTGGGTGGCTCAGTTGGTTAAGTGCCTGACTTCGGCTCAGGTCATGATCTCGGGGTTCATAGGTTCGAGCCCCGCATCCATCCCTGTGCTGCCAGCTCAGAGCTTGGAGCCTACTTCAGATTCTGTGTCTCCCTCTCTCTCTGTCCACCCCATTAGTGTTCTGTCTCTGTCTCTCAAAAATATAAAAACGTTAAAAAAGAAAGAAAACAATTCCATTTGTAAAAGCATCAAAAAATAAAATATTGGGTTGCCTGGGTGGCTTAGTCAGTCGAGCACCTGACTTCGGCTCAGGTCATAATCTTGCGGTTCATGGGTTTGAGTTCTACATCAGGCTCTGTCCTGACAACTCAGACCCTGGAGCCTGCTTTGGATTCTGTGTCTCCCGTTCTCTCTGACCCTCCCCTGTTCCCACTCTATTTCTCTCTCTCTCAAAAATGAATAAACATTAAAAAAATGTTTAAGAAGTTGCTATGGTCAATGTCATTTAGAAAAGCCTTTAAAAATAGGGGCGCCTGGGTGGCTTAGTCGGTTAAGCGTCCGACTTTCGCTTAGGTCATGATCTCACGGTTCGTGGGATCGAGCCCCGTGTCAGGCTCTGTGCTGACTGCCAGCTCAGAGCCTGGAGCCTGTTTCAGTCTGTGACTCCCTCTCTCTCTGACCCTCCCCTGCTCACGCTGTCCCTCTCTCTCCTAGAAATAAATGAAACATTAAAAGAAAAAAAATTTTAAAATAAATAAATAAATAAATAAAATGCTAAGAAATGAATTTAATGAAGTGCAAAACTTGTACACTGGAAACTACAAAAGATCACTGAAAGAAATTAACAAAGACCTAAATAAATGGAAAAATGTTCCATGTTCTTGGATAGAAGACAATATTGTTAAGACGGCAATACTCCTCAAATTGACCTGCAGATTCAAAATGTTCTCCAACAAAATCTCAGCTGCTGTTTTTGCAGAAATTGACAAGCCAGTCTTAAAAATCTTATGGAAATGTGAGGGGACCCAGAAGAGCCAAATAAATCTTGAAAAAGGACAAAGTTAGGGGACTCCTACTTCTCAATTTCAAAACTTAACTACAAATTAGGACAGTATGGTACTGGCATAAGGATGGACATATAGATCAGTGGAAGAATTGAGAGTCTGGAAAGAAACCCATATATTTATGGCCAATTGATTTTTCAACAGAGGTGCCAAGACCATTCAGTGAACCTTTTCAAAAAATGTGTTGGGACAGCTAGACATTCACGTGCAAAAGAATTAACTGTACCCCTTCCTTATACCATACACAAAAATTAACTCAAAATAGATTATAAAGCTAAAAGGAAGCACTAAAACAATAAAACTCTCAGAAGAAAAGGGAGTAAATCTTCATGACCTTAGGTTGGACAAAGCTTTCTTAGCTAGAACAACAAAAGCATAAGCAACCAAAGAAAAAATAGATAAACTAGACTTCATCAAAGCTGAAAGCTTTTGTGCTTCAAAGAACACCGTTAAGAAAGTGAAAAGACAACTTGCAGGATGGGAGAAAATATTTGTAAATCACATATCTGATAAGAGACTGGTATCCAGAATATATAAAGAACTCTTATAATTCATTAATAGAAAGATAAGCCAACTCTAAAAGGAGCAAATGAGAAGTGCCTGGATGGCTTAGTCAGTTGAGTGCCCAACTTTGGCACAGGTCACGATCTCGCAGTCCTTGGGTTCAAGCCCTGCATTGGACTCTGTGCTGACTGCTCAGAGCCTGCAGCCTGCTTCAGATTCTGTGTCTTTCTCTCTCTCTGCCCCTCCCCCACTGGTTCTCTCTAGCTCAAGATAGACTTAAAAACAAAAAGTTGTACTCATCAATTTCCCCACCTCCAGCGGCTCCCTCTTCTGTAGTCTCTCTCTTGCTGAACCCCTCTGGCCCCAACTAGAAACCTAGAAGGTACAGTGTTTCCTCTTCAAAGATGGACCTAAGCAGAGGTGCTCTCACCCAACCTGCAGGCTACAGAGGGCGTCTGCCTCTTGCCTGCTTCCCAGATTCCATTTTGGAAGAAAGCCATCAAAGACTTAACTAGGATTGTCAGAAAGGACTCAGAAGCCAACTTGAGAGGCTTCCACCAGCCAAAGATGCAACAGATAGAGCATGGCCAAGGATAATAACCAATGGATTGAAATATATTTAATATTTTTAATATATATATTAATACATTTAATATATTTCAACCCGTGACTTCATAATGATTTTTTTAATGTTTATTTTTGAGAGCAGGGGGAAGGGCAGAGAGTGAGGGGGACAGATGATCTGAAGAGGGCTCCCTCTGATGCAGGGCTTGAACTCAGGAACCATGAGATCATGACCTGAGCCCAAGTCAGATGCTTAGGAAGGCAGATCCTGCCTGGTAAATCAGAAGACGACACTTGTTTTTGCTGGATACCGGAGGAGTTCCAGATGAAGAAAGTTGGTCTGGGAGCTGAGTTTTTGAGGAGAACTGAACCTGAACTGCTGTGTAGAGTGAGGGTTTCAAGTTTCCCAGAGCCATCTAGTAACGCAGGAGGGAGGGGCAGGTGGAAGAGTTCTGAGGGGACAGTGGAGCAAGCAAAATTGCAAGAGGCATGTGCTTTTAAGCCATATCTTTGTTATTAACTTATACTTTTAGTGCATTGTGGGCAGATGACATGATCTGTGTGTTATTTATTCCATGAAATTTATTACACCTCCTTTTATGGCCAATGCAAATGCTCTTCCTATGCTCAAAAAGAATATGAATTCTTTCTTGGGTGTAGAGTTCTATTTTATCTAATGCATCAAATATATTAGTTGTGTTTTTAGATCTTTACTATATTTTTTTGTCTGCTTGCTCTCTTGGTTTCTAAGGAGTGACTTTGCAGTAATACAGGCTGTAGGATATTTATTTAAAAGTAAAAAGATGAAGATTAATATTTAAAAGTTAAACAATTTTCAAATTGCTGGGGGTGGGGGAAAACAGTGAAGACAATAGACCAGGAAGCAAATGATGGAAAGCAGCAAGGGAATATTTAAAAACAATCTGAAATAAAAGATGACAAGAGCAAATCTATCAATCTGTATAACAATAACTGAATGGTGGAAACTTGCCAACTCCAAGAAAATACTTTCAGATATGACTTCAAAATGCAAAACTATGATATCAATAAAAGATACACCTAAAACAAAGTTGCTCAAGGAGTTTGGGAAATGCACATCTCAGTGGGTTTTAAAGTAACTTGACATTACTGATTCTCAAGTATATTCGAAAGAGTAGAATATAAAGTAACAAATATTTGCTGAGTGCCTACTAGGTACCAGGTATGTGTTGCAACACTGCAATGATTCAACCAATGAGGGGTGAAGACAGAGTTAGGCAAATAGTCAGCAGGAAGAGAATGGAGTCTGGAAACAGTCTTACACTTGCATAAGAATTTAATCTATGTTAAAGACAGTATTTCAAATATGTAGGGAAAGGACAACTTTAACTTCCATCTTTAAAAAAGAACAATAATAGGGCTACCTGACTGGCTCAGTCTGGAGAGTACGCGACTCTCTTGATCTCAAGTTGTGAGTTCAAGCCCCACATTTGGTGTAGAGATCACTTATAAACAAACCAACAAACTGAAAAATAATAATAATAGGGCACCTGGGTGGCTCAGTCAGTAGAACATCCAACTCTTGATTTCAGCTCAGGTCATGATCCCAGGGTCGTGGGATTAAGTCCCCATGGAGCTCCACACTGAGCATGGAGCCTGCTTAAGATTCTCTCTCCCTCTGGTCCTTTCCCCCACTCATGCATAGAATAAAATATAGGAGTATATTTTTTATATTTGGGCTCTACCTGAACTGCTCAATGTATTTGGGAAAAGTTTTCGATTAGCAATACTCGCGCTTCGGATAAACCTCATTGGCGACGATACTGCCACTGTGCAAAGCTTGCTCAAAGAATTTGAATAAACAGTTCACAGGGAATACAAAGGGCAATTAAACATGAAAAAATGCTTAACCTCACTAGGAGTTTAAAATTGCAAATTAGCACAGCAGTGATATTCAGGTGGGGGGCAAAGGGACACCCTTGGTGCGAATATGAACTGGCACAGCCTTTTTGAAGATCAGTTCAGCAGGATATATCAACAATTTTAAATGGGTCAACCCTTTAATCTGGCGATTCCATTTCTACAAGTTTACTCTGTGGAAATCTTCACACAAGTGTTCAAAGATCTTTGTAGAAGGATGTTCATTTCCAGAGGATTTAAAACAGCAAACCACTTGGGATGGAGCCTAAATTTCCATTAACAGAATGAAGAGGTCATAGCAGTCAGAGAGGGCCAGGAGCTGTGTGGGCTGCTGAGGAAAGGGGAGCTTGGGGCTTGGCTTCCCCCCTCTCAGAGCCAGCCTCCCCATGCTGGGCCATGATGAGGAAAGCTTTCCTCCGCAGAGACCATCGCCTCAGCAACCCAGAGGATTCGGACCTTCCCATCCGGAAGCAGCTATGGTCTCCATGCATGAGAATTTGCGTTCCTAGACATCAGCTTTGTTGACTTCACATTTATTTTGAGAGAAACACTTAAGCCTTGGGCCTTTTGATTAGGCAAATTATAAAGGTACATCCAGTATCTTATTTTAAATACAAAGATTCAAAACGGTGAGAAGCTCTGCATATTTTAAATTGTTGGGGATGGTGGGGTTGAGAGTGTCTTTGTAAATGGTTCCCTTTCATTCATTTATTGATTCAACAAATGTGGGACAGACAGACACAGCCTCTCAGAAGCTCCTCCCATGAGGAGAGAAACTCGTGAGGGAGACAGTAAACACAAAACCCCAAAAATACGTGGGGCGCCTGGGTGGCTTAGTCGGTTAAGTGTCCGACTTTCGCTTAGGCCATGATCTCGCGGTTCGTGGGTTCGAGCCCCGCGTCGGGCTCTGTGCTGACTGCCAGCTCAGAGCCTGGAGCCTGTTTCAGAGTCTGTGTCTCCCTCTCCCTGACCCTCCCCTGCTCACACTGTCTCTCTCTCTCTCTTCTAGAAATAAATAAAAATATTAAAAAAAAAAAACCCAAAAATACAAAAATGCAAGTGACAGTAAGTGCTGTGAGGGAGAGCGAAGGATTACGGCTGTCTGTATTATAGTTCTACAGGGGATATAGTTCTACAGGGGATATAGATGGGAGAACTTCCTTCCAGCTGAGAGGTCAGGGAAGGTTTCCCTGAGGAAATTACATTAGGCAAGACCAGAGAAAGGTGAGGAGCAGAAAAGAAGCCCAGAACAGTTTGCATAAAGAGGAAAGCGTTTGTACAAAGGCCCAAGACAGGAAATAGCTGGGAGATTTATGCCGTCATGAGTATTAAGGCTGGTGTGGCCTGAGCACTGAGTGGAATGGCAAGAGGCAAAGGCAGAAGCTACCCATCCAGGATCTGTGGGCCACTTTAAAGATCTGGAATTTTCTACTAAGGGCAATGCAAACCTATTTATGGGTGAGGAAAATATTTCTTTTTAATAAATAATAGGCAGACCGGGCAGTCTCTGCAGTCCTGTTTTGGGCAAGGGGGTGAGTATACCCTGGTCAAAGCCATTACCCGCAGGAAATTGGGAGGAGAGCCAGGAAGGTAGCCAAAAGGACCTGAGGCCAATTTCCTGTTGAGAATGGAGACCACTGAGAGGCGTCCACGGGCAGTGCTCAAACGCTTTCGTGAAGCTCTTTCATGAGGCTGTGCACAGGCTACCATCCAGATGGAAGAATCCAGACACTGGGAGGTGCACTGGCCAGAGCAGTGGTGTCCTCCAGTAGCAGCAGGGGGCAGGGAGTGGCAAGTGAGTGAGTGTCTGGAAAGCTGTGAGCCCTTCCACAAAGGGACAGGTCAGAGTGTGGAAAGACCAACCTTGGCATCTGTGGGAGCCCAGGCTTGAGGGTGAAGAGAGTTGAGGGATAGGAGAGAGGGAGTGCCCAGAAAGGAGCTGAGGTATACTTGACCTTGAATACTAGAGCTGGAGCATTTTCTGATACTTACTTTGAAGATTTCTTTTTTGTGCCTCGTAGCTCACCCCAAGATTTCAGTGAAGTATGCCGACCTTTCACCTGTGCTGAAGCAAATCACGGCGCAGTCTGTGTTCACATCTCACACTCAAGGATGACTTTCCCAAAGGCCCCCTCCTGCCTCCTTTCTGAGGCCTCCAAGATGCTAACAGCACCTTTCAAGAGAAGGTAGTGGTCCTGGAACCCCAGGAGGTAATGGATCAGAACATGGTAAAGTGGAAAAAACAAGCAAAGTGTGAATGTGAGAGACTCCCTGCCCCCAAATATCCTAGAAAGGCCAGGAGCTTGAGAGACAAACTGAATCCCTCTGATAGCACAAGCAAGAGCTTTTTGCTCAGCAGATGCCTTACCTGACACACGATGAACCAATTAGACAGCTTTATAAGTGACCCCTCTTTCCTCCTTGACCTTCTCAAAAAGAAGATAGTTATAATCCATGCTAGTGAGGAAGATGCCACATTCAGGGCCACGTCTTCAGATGCAGAAAGCTACAGTAACCATTCTGTATTAACTTTTTAATGCTTATTTTTATTTTTGAGAGAGGGAGAGAGAGACAGTGCGAGTGTGGCAGAGGCAGACAGAGAAGAAAACAGAGAATCTGAAGTAGGCTCCGAGCTATGAGCTGTCACACAGATCTTAGCACAGAGCCCCAGGTGGGACTCAAACTCATAAACCGCGAGATCATGACCTCAGCCAGTCAGACACTTAACTGACAGCCACCCAGGCTCCCCAGTAACCATTCTAAAGTAGGAGACGCGAGGCGGCTGGGTGGCTCAGTGGGTTAAGCCTCTGACTCTTGATTTGGGCACAGGCCATGATCTCACAGTTGTGAGAGGGAGCCTTATACCACACTCTGCACTGAGCATGGAGCCTACTTAATATTCTCTCTCTCCCTCTGCCCTTTTCCCCTGCTCTCTCTCTCTCTCTCTCTCTCTCACACACACACACACACACACACACACACACACACATACTCTGTCTCTAAAATAAATAAGTAAATAAAGTGAAGTAGGAGACACAAACTCCTATATGCCTATAGGAGGCAGGCATACATAAAAAATAAACAGGCCACAGGAAGACCACGAAGCTGATGGAGCATGACTTGGTTCCAGGCAATTATTATTATGTTGATGGGGAAGATCTACGCTGCCTAATATTCCCATTAAAAAAAAAACATAAGTCCAGATTATAATGTGAAATTTACAAGCTTTTATGTATTTGTCACTAATTCAAAATTTAGAAAGTACATACCAATTCTGCTTGAGGTCGGGTATTATATTCATTTCCTATGGCACTGTCACAAATTAGCACAAACTGGTGACCTGAAGCAGCACAAATGTACCTCCTTACTGCTCTGGAGGCCAGAAGTCTGCCATCAGTTTTACTGGGCTAAAGTCAGGGGGTCACCAGGTCTGCATTCCTTTTGGAGGCTCTAGGGGAGAGTCCACTTCCTTGCTTCTGTTCTGTGGCTCGTGACCCCTTCCTCCACCCCTTGCGTCCACATCCTCATCTCTTATCACTGTCAAATCACCTGCTATCTTCTACTTACAAGGGCACTTGTGATTAAATGGAGGGCCTACCTATCTGGATAATCCAGAATAACCTTCCCATTTCAAGACCCTCCCTTAACTTAATCACATCTGCAAAATCCCTTTTGCCTTTCGAGATTACAATGGGTAATCGAGAACTCACAGGTTCCAGGGATTAGGACCTGAATATCTTTGGAGCCATTAGTCAGCCCATCACGGGTATGTAGTTGGATATAGCCCTCAGATGTGAGCCCATCACAGATTTTCCTCAGGCTAGAACAAAATATCCCTCAATTTCCCCAATACTCTGGTCCCTGAACCTATGATTCATTTTTTTTTTAATTTTTTTTTTTAATGTTGTATTTATTTTTAGGAGAGAGAGAGAGACAACGTGAGCAGGGGAGGGTCAGAGAGAGAGGGAGTCACAGGCTGAAACAGGCTCCAGGCTCTGAGCTGTCAGTCAGCACAGAGCCCGACGCGGGGCTTGAACCCACGAATCGCGAGATTATGACCCAAGCGAAAGTCGGACGCTTAACCGACTAAGCCACCCAGGCGCCCCTCATTTTTTTTTTTTAACAGTTTCATCGAAGTTTAATGTAAATACCATAAAATAACATATTCACCCATTGTAAGTGTACAATTCAATTATTTTCAATAAATGTATAGAGTTGTACAACTATCACAACAATCCAAATTTAGAACATTTCCATTATCCTAAAAAGTTCCTAGAAGTGCTCATTGGCAATCAGTCCCTATTCCCAGATCTAGGCGGGGCAACTACTGAGCTCCTTCTACCTGTATAGATTTGCCTTTTCTGTAGAGTTCACATAAATGGGATCATACAAGATACAGTCTTTCGTGTCTATAACGTTTTTAAGGTTCTCTATGTCATGCATGTATCAGTAATCAGTAATGATTCCTTTTTATTTCTGAGTAGTCTTCCAGTGTGAATACACCACATTTGGTTTATCCATTAACCTGTTGATAGGAGCTTGGATTGTTTCCTGGTTTTAGCAATTATGAATAATGCTATTATGAATATTCATCTACAAGTCTTTGTGTGGACATGTTTTCATTTCTCTCAGTGGATAGTTAGGAATGGAATTGCTGGGTTGAAGGGTAGGTTTATTTTTAACTTTTTAAGAAACTGCCAAACTGTTCTCCAAAGTGGCTGTACCATTTTACACTCCTGTTGGGAATGTATAAAGGATCCAGATTTTCCACAGTTGTATAGAATATCTTTTTCCCATTGAATTTCCTTGGCATCTTTGCCAAAAGTAAATTGACCTGACGTGTGAGGTCTTATTTCTGATTCTCAATTCTATTCCATTGGTCTATATGTCCATCTTACTACCGGTACCACATTCTTTTGATGACTATAGTTTTGTAGTAAGCTTTGCAGTCAGAAAGTGGAAGTCCTCCAACTTTATTCTTTTTCGAAAAATTTTTGTCTATTCTGGATCCTCTGCATTTCCACATTAATTATAGAATTAGTTTGTCAATATCTACAAAGAAGGCAGCTGGGACTTTGATAGGGGTTACATTAAATTTGTACATCAATTTGGGCAGTATTACCATCTCTACAATAGTTTTTTTGTGAATATCTTGGGAATTTTTATATACAGGACCATGTCATCTGTGAATACAGTTTTACTTCTTTTCCAATGTGGATATCTTTTTGCTTTTTTAAATTTTTTACTCTTCAGCCTTGTCACACTGTCTGTAACCACCTGTATGATGTTGATTAAAAGCAGACATCCTTGCTTTGTTCCTATGGAGAAACATTCAGTCTTTCACCATTATGTAAAATGTTGACTATAGGTTTTGGTGAGATATACTTTATCAAGTTGAGAAAGTCCTCTTTTATTCCTAGCTTAAGAGCTTTTATCATTAATGGATGTTGGATTTTGTTGAATGTTTTTTCCTATATCTATTGATATGATCATATGGTTTTTGTCCCTTATCTTATTAATATGGTGATTTACCTTAATTGATTTTCAGATGTTAAAGGAACCTTTTATTAGTGTTTATTTATTTGAGAGAGAGAGGGGGAACACGTGGGGGGGGGGTGCAGAGAGAGAAAGGGAGACACAGAATCTAAAGCAGGCTCCTGGCTCTGAGCTGTCAGCATAGAGCCCGACTTGGGGCTCAAACCCACCAACTGTGAGATTGTGATCTGAGCCGAAGTCCGACACTTAACCGACTGAGTCATCTAGGTGCCCCCAATTTTCAGATGTTAAGCCAACCTTGCACTCTTGGGATAAAGGCTATTTGGTCATGATATGAAATTCTGTTTATATATTGCTGACTTTTATTTGCTAATATTGTGTTAAGAATTTTTGTATCTATGTTCATAAGGAGCATTGGCCTATAGTTTTCATACAATGAGTTGGGAAGTATTCCCTTCACCTTATAAAAGAATTTGTGAAAGATGGGGACTAAGTCATTTTTAAATATATCTGATACAATTCACCAGTGAAATATTCTGGGAATGAGCTTTTTTTAATAGGAAGATTTTAAGTACTAACAATATTTCTTTACTTGCTGTGGATCTATTCAGATTTTATATTCTAGAGTCAATTTTCATAATCTATATCTTGCTAGGAATTTGTCCATTTCAACCCGGTTATTGAATTTGTAATGTTCTCTGATATTCTTTTTATTTCTGTAGGGTCAGTTGTGATTTTGTAATTTATATTTTTCTTTTTCTTTTTTTTTAAATCTTGGTCAGCCTCACTAAAGATATGTCAATTTTCTTAATCTTTTCCAAAAAAACCTAACTTCTTGTTTTATTGATTTTTGTCTCTGTTGTTTTTCTGTTTTGTTTCATTTGTTTGCACTCTAATCTGTATTATTTTCTTCCTTCTGCTTGCTTTGGATTCGAGTGGCTCCTTTTTTTCCCCAGGTTATTAACATGGAAACTTAAGGAAATCTTATTGATATGAGACCATTTTTCTTTTCTAACACTGTTGTTTAAAGCTATACCTTTCCTTAAAAGCACTGCTTTTGCTGCATACCATAAATTTTGATATGTCAAATTTTCTTTTTTAAAATATTTTTATTATTTTTGAGAGAGAGAGAGAGGAAGAGCAGGGGAGAGGTGGGTGGGGGGAGAGAATCTCAAGCAGGCTCTGTGCTATCAGCAATGGAGCCCAACACAGAGCTCTACCCCATGAACCCTGAGATCATGACCTGAGCCGAAATCTAAGTGCTGGACACTTAACTGAAAGAGCCATCGAAGCACTCCAAGTTTTCTTTTCTATTCAGTTCAAAAGATTAATAATTTTCCTTGTAATTTTTTTCTTTGAACCATGGATTATATCAAAATGTGTTGTTTATAAGAGACTCCTAAATATAGAAAACAAACAGAGGGTTGCTGGAGAGGTTGTGGGAGAGGGGGTGGGCTAAATGAGTAAGCGACATTAAGGAATCTACTCCTGAAATCACTGTTGCACTATATGCTAACTAACTTGGATGTAAGTTAATTAATTAATTAACTTAAAAATACAATTAAAATTTTTTTTAAATGTGTTGTTTAATTTCCAAGTACTTGGGGATTCCCCAAATTTCTATCTACCTCCAATCTCCTAAAAATTTAGTATTATATAGAATATTAATTTGGGACTATATAGATATACTTCCTCTTTTTCCTTTTTTTTAGTCTTAAGTTTGTTATTCTTGCTGTTGTTGTTTAGACAACAGAAATTTCACCAATGCATCAAATCACTCTTACTCTATTTCTTGCAAAGTCTCCTGGATTTGTGTCTCTTCATATTTGTGTATTGCCTCCAAAATGTTTTAAACTTTTTTTATGATGAAAATTTCCAAACTTCTAGAAACGTAGAAATGATAGTCCAATAAACATCAGTATATCCCTCTCCACCTATATTTAACAATTGTTAACATTTTGTAAACAGTTTGCTTTGTATATTAGGTTAAACCATTTGGAATCACTCAGTTTATCTTGTCATGCATCCTCGCTCTTGGGCACTCCAGAGATGTTTTCTCGTGTGGCTCTTTTTATGAGAGCATTTTGAGGCCTTGTTGCCTGAGAATTTTTTTCACATTTGAATGACAACATGGCTGGATATAAGATTCCAAGTTCAAAGTTATTTTCTCTTAGTACTTAAGAAATATTAGTCCACTATCTTCTTACACCCAGTGTTGTAATGGAGAGATCTAATGTCAATCTAATACTTTTCGAGTTTTCTCTTTGGTATTTTTAGATTTTACCATCTGGTATCTTGCGTGGGTTTTCCCTTCTCTCCTTTATTTTCCACTCTATAACCCTTCTAATCTGAAGTCATTCATCCTTTTCAAACCTGGAAAATGTATGTCTGTTATTTCTTCAAATATATTTTTCTAGTCATTTTCATTTTTTTCTTCTGAATTCCTGTTACAGATGTCAGCATTTTACTTCTACCTTCCTGATCTCCCAATTTTTATTTTTTATCTCCTCATTCTTTTTAAAATTTTTTTAATTGTCTATTTATTTTAGACAGGGACAGAGTGCACGCAGCGGAGGGGCAGAGAGAGGGAGACACGGAATCGGAAGCAGGCTCCAGGATCCCAGCTATCAGCACAGAGCCAGATGGGGGCTCAGACCTACGAACCACATGATCATGACCTGAACTGAAGTCGAACGCTTAACCGACTGAGCCTCCCAGGTGCCTCTATCTCCTCATTCTTCAGTCAGTTCTTTTTGGAGTGTTTCTCAAAATGATATTCTTTAATTAATTTATTTTTCATCTATTATACATCTCACTTATTGTGCTCTTTATTTCAACTATTATCTTTGGTTCCTCTAAACTTTTTCTGGTTTTTGTTGTACAGTGCTAATATTACTTTTGTATATTTGTAGAGCTGATTTGAAATCTTTGGTCCATCTGTATTAATACTCTTGCTTCTGTCCTCCGGTTTCTGATGTTACTTGTGATGCATTTTGCTCTTCTTGTGGTTTAATTTTATGCTTTGAGTGTGCCACTACTTAGGTTTGTGAGACTATATTCCCTGAGAGTATTCCCTACTCTGCTCCACACAGCCTTTCGAGGATGGACAGAAGGCCACTTAGTGTCTGTTAGCCTATTAAGTTCAAGGAGAGAACAGGGACTCCGATTTCCAGTGGGGTATCCCAGCACCGCACAATAACATGGTATCATGTCTACTTGTCTTCACCTGGCCCCAAATTCCTTGGGGTCTCAGTTTCATTTCCCTCCCCCCCCCCGCCCCCGCACCTCGCAACCCCCCTGTGCTGGAAGGAAGGGGCCTTCCCTGATTGGAAGGACCAGCCTGGGGATTTGGAGGGCAAAGAATAAAGGAGTGAGGATACACTCAAAGACAGTTGTTCTCCTAATTTATCTACTCTTGACCCTGACAGGGCTTTCATGCTGCGCTGAGTTCATCCCCATGGACACCCTAAGCCACTGCCTCTGTGGTTCTATGGTGAGAGACAATGTCTGTCTGATGCAAAGGTATAGGAGAGGCAAGAGCAGAAAGTCCATTACTTTTCTCTTATCCTTATGATTACAGTCACCTCTGCCTCAGGCTGCAACAACTCTACACACACACAAGCAATTTAGTTCTAAAGAGCCTTTTAGCTTCCAGGCATTTCTTCTTTGTTGTTGCTATTTCCTGGATTTCACGCCGCCCTCTATGATTCCTCCTATGTTTAGTTTGGGGAAGAAGCCAGCAGCCCAAGTGAATTCTCATCTTGGCAGGAATTGGAACAGCCAAGAGATGTCTATTAGTCAAAGGAGAGGTAAATTAAACGGTTGGATAGGTAAAGAAGAGAATATACTGAGCCTAGAGATACATATTTGGGAGTCATCAGGGCATATGTGGCTTTTCAAGCCATGAACCTGGATGAGAGCTCCTGGAGAAGGATTATAGATATAGGAGGTATCTTTTGAAAAAACATACTCCTGGGTGCATGGGTGGCTCAATGGGTTAAGCATCTGGCTCTTGATTTCAGCTCAGGTCAAGATCTCACGATTTGTGGGATTGAGCCCCGCATTGGCCTCTTTGCTTGCAGCACAGAGCCTGCTTGGGATTCTCTGTCTCCCTCTCTCTATGCCTCTCCCCAGCTCTCTCTCTTGCACACGCTCTCTCTCAAAATAGACAAATAAACACTTTTTTAAAAAAAGAAAAATATACTCCCTACTGTAAATAAAAGTTTAGATCTGGCTCATATGTCAATCTCTTATCAGTTTGGCCGGTGTGAATCAGTCCTGGTGAGACTGCTCACTTTGGGGACCCAGAGAAGTGCAAGTGTCTGGCCCAGCAAATCTAAAGCTCAGACTCTGACCGCAGTTCTGCACCATCTCCCGTCCCTACCACCAGACTCCCTCTGCTAATATTTTCTGTACCATTTTAACTTCCTGAGAGAATGTGAGCAGTAGAAAAAGTGGTGCTTATGAAAAAGTCCTGGCAAGTGACCAACCATAAAACACCTAATGATTCTAACCGTAAATGGTCCCTTTATCTGTGAGCAGGCAAAGAGGTGCTCACATGATCACAGGAAACTCAGGACGTGAGGAATAGCTGGTGCGTAGGCTGAAGATCTAGGAGTCAGGTGACAGCTGATCCTGAGGCAGATGGAAGAGCACTACTGATATGTTGTAACCACCTGAGGGTTAGATGCTCAGATGGGCTCCAACTCAGCCAGGAAGTTAACAGAAGGGTGAGTGAAGGCACAGACAAAGGGAGATGTGCAATCGAAGACCAATGCATAGGAAGGCCAGAAACAAAAGCCTAGAAAAGCTGAGACCTGGTAGGAAAGAGAGGGAACTTCAATTCTTAAGATCTTCTAACACTCATAAATCATCACTGTTCTGTGATTTCCTAAAGAGACCTTGTCCCCTAACCCACTCCGTCAAGCCATAGCTGAGCTTTGGTCATGACCAAAATCATCTGAGTGTTGATATCATAACCCCTCAATATGCCACTTTGTGACCATGACCTCCCGTTCCTCCAGCTCTTATGCCCTTAGTCTCATAGCACTTCCTCTCCAATCTTATTGAGGCCTCTAATCCCTTGAAAATAGTCAGCAAGTATTGATTGAGCATCTACTATGTGCCCGGTATGATTTCCTTCCTCATTCCCTTCCTTGTTCAACTGTATTCTAAGTGGCCTCACTTCACCCATTTCTGATAGCACTCTCAACCTGGCCCCTTAACCTCCCCTGCACCTGCCCCAAACAAGGGTCACCATTCAATGTCAGTGATCCTGCTCTGTAGTCACGCACCAATGCTTTCAGGCCCCACCCCAGCCATGACACACACTCAGAGAAATGAGCCACCAATGTCCTGGAATGCTATTCACAGGATGCTTCCTGAACAAATCATCCCGACCCATCTATGTGTCTCAACATGTTCCTGATCTTTCAGACTCTGTTTCCCATTCAGGACCACATTTCATCCCTCACACCCGGCTCAGGCAGATGTCTTTGTTCCCAAGCTCCATCTTATTGGAAACTTTACTCACCTGCTCCTATCTGCTGTCTTCCTTGCCTTCTGCCTCTTTTCACAGGGAGCTTCCCACCTCCATGCTGGTGTCCCCTTACCCCTGCAGCCTGCCATCCATCCCACCAGCACCTCTCCTTAAAGTCATCAATAGCCTCTGGTTGCCAAATTCGGGGGACTCTGCAGTCCTGCCTTGGCCTCTCCAAAGCAATTGACACTGCAGACAACTTCCTTCTTGACAGGGAATTTACAGAAGTAATATGGAAGTATATTCTCATTGTACCAGAAAAAAAGAAGAAATCAAACCATACTGATGTATATAAAGAGTAAAACTCAGCCTTAGCCCCCACTTTACTTCAGCTTCCTCCTGTCCCACAGGTAACTATTATCAATAGATAGCCTGGAGCTCTTCAAGGCCTGTTTCTATTTATTTGCCTCCATATATACTGACTTGGACCTTTTCTTGGACAATTCCAGATGCAACCAAAGAGTGGGGAGAACAGTTAATGAATTCCCATATGAGTATTACCCAGATTCAACAATTATGAAAACTTTGTCAAACTTACTTCATCTTTTCTGTGTGTGTGTGTGTGTCTGTGTGTGTCTGTGTGTGTGTCTGTGTGTGTGTCTGTGTGTGTGTTTGATGCTACTGAAGTATTTTAAATAAGTTCTACACCTCATGCATCTCTAAAATATGTCAATGTTTTCTTACAAAGATGTAATGTCATTATCACATTTAACAAAATTAACAATAATTCCTTGGACTTCTGTAATATTAGGTCATATTCAAATTTCCCCAATTGTCTCAAAAATGTCTTTTTTTATAAGCTCAGATCATGATCTCACTGCTCTTGCGTTAGAGCCCCACGTCACTGGGCTCTGCCCTGACAGCTCAGAGCCTGGAGCCTGCTTTGGCCTCTCCCTCTCTCTCTGCCCCTCCCCCACTTGCACAGTTTCTCTCCCTCTCAAAAATAAATTAAATAAATAAACATTAAAGAAAAAAAGAAATCACAGGAGGGCATTATGGAAAGAATTCAGGAGAAGCAATATGTGAGGAGAAAAAGGAAGAGTATTCCAGAACTGATGAAATATATGAACTCACAACACAGGATGCACCATATGATAGCACATAGAATAAATAAAAAGAAATCTGCCCCTAGATACTTATAAGGAAACTGAAGAATACTAAAGACAAAGAGAGAGTTGTAAAAGCAGCCAGAGATTAAGGTTTTTAAAAATTCAGTTGAAAACCTTTGTAATTTTAAAACCGAATTGGAAACATTGATATAAACTCATGACTTGCTTTTCTTTCTAAATAATAGGTATTTTCCAGCTCTGCCCTCTATAGAAATGACAATCTAGTAGCAATAAGCACCTTTAACAACCAAAGTTTGCTCTCTAAATATCATTTCTCACTAAAAGGAACCAGGATTCCCTGGAGAAATGGCTGATTCCACATCTAGGGCAGGAAATATACAGAATGAACCTAGGAGATGTCACTGACTCATAAAGTAATAAAGTTGTCAATGACTACCAGAGTATGCCAGAAGGATACAAGAGCCACACCAAAAGGACTAAAGATGGGATAATCTCAGCATCAAAAGTAATAATGACTGCATTTTACGGAGCACACGAAATATACAAACTTCCATAATTTGATAATCTCACACACACTGAGATTAGTTACCTTCATTAGTTACCCTGATATAACATCAACCGCATTTCAATCAAGTAGTTGATGAAAAATTTCTTATAGATTAATTCCAACTAATAAATGGGGAAGGAACGATAGAATAAGGAGGAAATCACCATTTTGCGCCCTCTAATTAGTAATGGATGCATTTAATGTCAAAGTGCAATAATCAAACACAATGTGCCTCTTAGCATAATGCAGTAGGAGTGCTATCTATGTTGCCAAAATAGCCTAAATGTAATCAAGCCTCTAGATTGAGCTGCCACTTATGGGAAATATAGGAGCTAGAGGAACAAGTGAGATGACACCATGTGGAAGCAATCAGACAAATCCTGATTGTGGATATTCCACAAGATAAATGGCCTGTTGATATTACCAAGAAATGAATGGCATAAAAAAGGAGATGGAGTAGGGCTGCTGAGACTGATGAAAAGAGACTTAATAGCCATATCAACCAAATGCACAAGGTGGACCCTGGATGCTGAGTCAAACAAACCAACTGTAAAAAGACCTTTTGGGGACAATCTGAAAAATCTGAACGTGCATGAGGAATTAGATGATATTAAGAGATTAGCAAAACTAAAATAAAGCAAAAAGTCCTTAGCTATCAACAACACAATCTAATCCGTATGTATATCTGGAATTTGTTCTTTTTAAACTTTTTTTAAGTAAGATCTACATGCAACGAGGTGCTTGAACTCATGGCCTGGAGATCAAGAGTCACATGTTCTACTGACTGAGTCAGCCAGGCACCTGTGGAATTTGCTTTACTGCTCCAGCAAAAACAAAACAAAACCAAATGCCTCTGGGAAGGGGAGGCAGAATAGAGGAAACACTATTGACAAAATAACCTTAACTGTTCATGCCAGGTGTTCAGAATGTGGAAGTTCATTAAACTCTTCTCTCTACTTTTGGGCACATTTTAAATTTTCCATAAAAACATTTTTTAAGGCAATCAGAAAGGAAAGTCATATCACCTACAAATAAACAACGATTAAGCGGATGAAGATTTCTCAACAGCAAGGGTGGAATACAGAAAATAGCGAAATAATGTACTAAAGAATTAAGAGGAAATAACTGTCATGATAGAAATATATATTTAGCAAAATTATCCTTGAATAAAGAGGTGAATTAGGGACATATCTAAATAAACAAAAATGGCGTTTTAGCACTAATAAATATGTACTAAGGGACTGCTAAAGAATGTTCTTTCAGGAATAAGGGGGGGTGAGGGGCGCCTGGGTGGCTTAGTCGGTTAAGCATCCGACTTTCGCTTAGGTCATGATCTCGCGGTTCATGGGTTCGAGCCCCACGTCGGGCTCTGTGCTGACTGCCAGCTCAGAGCCTGGAGCCTGTTTCAGTCTGTGACTCCTCTCTCTGACCCTCTCCTGCTCACACTGTCTCTCTCTCCTAGAAAAAAAAAAAACTAAAAAAAAGGAATAAGGGGGGGTGGGAATCCTAAAAGGAAAATCAGAGATTCAAGAAGGAATGGTGAGCAAAGAAATCATTAAACAAGCAGGTAATGTTGGCTGTATAAAATAATTCTAGTAATGTGTAATTCATGGGGTGTAAAAACAGAGTTAAAATAACAAACAATAAAAGCATCTGGGAACATGGTATATCTCTGCATTTATTTCTATTTTCTTCTTTTCTTTTAAACAATGCTTTAGAGTTTTCTTCATATGGGTGGTATCCTTTTTTATAAAAGTAAATCCTAGGCATAGTATTTTTAATGTTTAATGTGCAAAATATACATAACATAAAATTTACCATTTTAACTATTGTTAAGTGTATACGTACAGTATTTTATAATTTCTAGTTGCTATTGGAAATGGTATATTTTGATATTTGTGGTTTGTTTTGGTTTCGTTTTGAATGTTTACCTTTGAGAGAAAGAAAGCACGTGTGCAAACTGGGGAGAGGCAGAGACAGAGGGGGGACAGAGGCTCTGAAGTGGGCTCTGTGCTGACAGCAGAGAGCCCAAACGGGGCTCGAACTCACCAACCTATGAGATCATGTCAGAAGCTTAATTGACTGAGACACCCAGGCACCCCAACTTTATGTTTTTTAATCACTTACATAATTGGCATGTAAAAGAACTGTTGATTCTTGTATGTTGATCTTGTATCAGCCACTTAATTCTCATTAGTTATAATAATTTCTCAGATACCCCTCTTTTCTGGGTATGTAACACCATCTGCAAATAATGATATTCTGGTTTACTCCTTTCCAAAAATTATACCTTCTTTGAGTCTTCCTGTCAAAGTAGGACCTTCACTACAATGTTGAATAATAGCAGCAATAAAGGACATTTTTATCTTGGTCTTACATGTTATAGAAATGACTTCAATATTTCACCTGAAGTTTGCTCTTGATTCCCGGGAGTTTCCTTTTGTTAAGAAGGTCTTTTGTTTTGTTTTTTGTTTGTTTTTTAATGTATTGTTTCTATTAAGTACTTAGCACCTCTCTAGCTAAGGGCCCCATCTTCCCTCTAGTCTCTTTGTTTTATCTCTCTTTTCCCACTCTCTGGACCACACATTATGCAGATCCTGGGACCAGGCTGGCAAAGTCTTGTTTGTTTGTTTGTTTGTTTTTATGTTTTTTTTCTAAGTTTATTTTGAGAGAGACAGAGAGGCAGAGAGAGAGAGCGAGAGAGAGAGAGAGAGAGAGAGAGAGAGTCTCAAGTAGGCTCCACACTGTCAGCAGTGAGCCTGATGTGGGGCTCAAAGCCACAAACTGTGAAATCATGACCTGAGCCAAAATCAGTCTGACACTTAACAGACTGAGCCACTCAGCTGACCACCCCCCCTTTTAAAATGTTTTATTTTTGAGAGAGAGAAAGAGTACATGTGCACGAGGGGCAGAGAGAGAAGGAGACAGGGTCCAAAGCAGGCTCTGCACTGACCAGAGTGAGCCTAATGCAGGGCTTGAACTCACGAACTATGAGATCATGACCTGAGCCAAACCCAGATACTCAAATGACTGAGCCACCCAGGTGCCCCCAAAGTCTTTTCTTTAGCTGTAGAGGGCTGGCAATGGGGCCACTCATCTACTTTAAAATTCTCTCATCCCTTGGCATCCACCACACTCTCCCTTGGTTATTCTACCTCTCGGCTATGCCCACCCTCTCTCTTCCCAGCTCCTTGAAAAGATACTGATGCTCCCCAGGCCTCTGCCTTTGGCTTGCCTTGTGCTCATGCTCCCTGTGCAATCTCAGCTGCTTCAGACATTGCACTATTGCAATATGACCCCAAATCTGCACGTTCACCCCCAATCTCCCCCATAGCTCCAGAACGGTGTACTAATTGCCCAGTACCCATCTCCCACAGGACATCCTTCAGGACCTCACACTCCACAGGTTCAAACCCCACTCACTTTCTCTGAGTACTACCTCTCTTTTCCTGTATTCCTGAGTTTGGGATGTCATACATGACAGAAGCGTGGAAGGCAGCTCACTTCTCCCTCATACTTGCTGCCTACTTTCTGTAGCATACGTGAACCTTCGGATCTGAGCCTACCACACACATCCCGCCCCGCACAGAGTAGAGGCAAACTCTGGTCGCCCTCTGCCGGTAACTTGCAGAACTACAATTCCTTCCAGCGGCCACGCTCCCACAGAGGTTGGCCTGAACAGGGCTTGGACCCGAGGGTTTCCGCTGAATAAGGTCGCTGTGCCCACATCAGCAAGGCTGCCCTTTCAGGAAGTCAGCAAGCGGCGAGGAAATTAGTCATCCCCTCCGCTTCCAGACCCTGGCCATCTTCACTGCCCCCACATTTCCACCATGCACACAGCCCCTCCCCCCCTTTTCCTCGCAGTTCTTCCCCTATCCTGGCTCACAGCCAGGATGGGACCTCCCGAAGCCAGAAGCCCCTTTTCTCTTGGGCTCAGCAGTGCTGGTGCCGAGCAAATGTGGGCGTGCGGCCTGCTGAACTAGACACTGGGCAGGGATGGATCTCATCTGGCTTTTCAGCGTTTAGAAAGAAGGGCCCCTTCTGATGCAGCCCTGAGGACATGCAGCTGAAAAGACACTCCTTCCCCCTGGACAGAGGAGGTTGGGCTGAGGGAGCTGAGGGGAGCCCTTGCCAGGCCCCACAGCTTGGTGCCCTGAGAGCAGGCTGGATTTCACTCTCCCACAGCGTCTTGTGAAGGTGCCCTGGGTTCACAGCTCGGCAGCCTCTGAGATAGGTCCCACGGAGAAACGGAGAAACAGAGAAATAACAGACAATAGAAGGTGGTGGACGAACGCCAAAAGCTTTTCGTGGCATTCAGAAAGTGGAGTCAGCCAGGCTTGGTGGTTGATTAAAGTCATTAGTATTAATTAAGTCAGTTAATATTAAGATTAATTAAGAGTGCCAGGCACTGTGTGGAGTTTAAGGAAGAGGGGAAGTGACTCCTAAGTTCCTCATGTGAGAAACTGAAATGGGGACAGGGAAGAAGAGACTGGAGAGGCTAGCGGAGGGAGATGATGGGCCCTGTGCAGACAAGTCCAGGATACTGATGAATCCAAGACCTCCAAGTGAGAGGCCCAGAGGATGAATGATGGGACCTGGTGGGAGCCCCTCACATACAGACATAACTGAAGCCAAGGGGTGAGTGTGTTCCCCGGAGAAGGGGTGTAGAGCAAAGAGGGAAGCAGACCAAGAAGAGAGAAGGCCCGAGAGCACTGGCTCTGAAGGGGCCACAGAAGAGCCTGTGGACAGGGAAAAAGGGAGAAAGCATATAGAAACCTAGAAGAAGGAGGGAGGGGCTTTGCTGAGTGGATGCCAGGAGGAGGTGTACGACAGTTGACCGAGGGTTTGGGGATGAGGAAGGGGAAAAAGCTGTGAATGTACGCATTACTGGGCAAGAGGAGGGAAAGACCAGAGCAAGGTCTGGGAAGGGATAAAGGGGTGGAGGTTGAAGATAAAGGATGACAGGGTGTAAGAGGAAGTAGTATAACATGTGGGGTCAAACAATGTGACCAGAGGTATTCTGGTTTGAGAAGGAATGAGATTACTTAAATATCCAAAAAGGGATTGGATCAAATAGGTCAAATAAATGTCTAACAACATGGGATTTACTGCAAAAATAATTGCCCAGTAATGAGCAACTAATTGGAACAAACACAACCTCTAACAATATAATTTTAAACATTTTGTTATGTTTTCTTATCATATAGTAACACACAGTTATTTCACGAAAAATCAGAATATGCCGTCAGACACAGGCAGTCAAAAAAACACCCATAATTCCACTCACCCAAAGTCACTAATACTGGTATGCTTGGTCCCCAATCCTTTTTTCTGCATATGTCATCATTCTGCAAGAAGTGGGATCTCAGTATGCATATTAGGATATGTATTCTTTATGTCTCCTGCTGCAGAGCAAATTACCCCGATTCTCAGTGGCCTAAAACAACAGATATTTACAGTTAATCCTCATTATTCATGTGTTCTGTATTTGTGAACTTACCCACTTACTAAAATTAATTTAATGCACCCCAAATCAATACTTGCAGTGCTTTCATGGTCATTTGCAGATAGGTGCAGATCAAGGAAAATTTTAGGTTGCCCCATACACACATTCCCAGCTGAGACTGAGCAAGGTGACACTCTACCTTCCTGCTTCAGCTCTCATATTGTAAATAGGTATCCTTTTCACAGTCTGTTTACTGCTATGTTTTTCACATTTCTATACTTTTGTATTGGTGATTTTGCTGCATAAAATGGCCTCTAAGTGCAGTGTTTCTGTGCTGCCTGGTGTTCTTAAGCACAAAAAATCTTACGGAGAAAGCGCGCATGACATAACCTTTGTTCAGACATGAATTCTGGTGCAGTTGGCCATGAGTTCAAAGTTAATGACTCAACAATATATATTAGATACAGTGTTCTTAAACAGAAGTATACATGAAATGAGGTTACGTATTGATCAACTGGAAATGTGACCAGAGACTAACAGGAACCTAACCGCATATTTCCCCTAAGAGCAATGGTTCAGTATTCGAGAAGTCAGTGTCTTGGGTGACTTTATAGAACCTAACTGCTGTGAACAACAAGATTCAATTTTGTTATGTCACAATTTCTGTGGGCCAGAAATTTGGGAACAGCTCAGCTGGGAGGTTTTGGCTCATGGTATCTTACAAGGCTGCAGTCAAATGTCAGGGGGCACTGTGATTATCTGAAGGCTTGTCCGAGGCTGGACACTCTCCTTCCAGGATGGCTCTCCCTCGTGGCCATTGGCAAGAGGCCTCAGTTCCTTGTTTCCCCAGAGGGCTGCTTGGAAGTCCTGGATCACTGTGAGAGCACGGGAAGGGCTGCAATGCCTTTATGGCCTAGTCTTAGAAGTCTACAACACCACAAGCAACTCACAAAGCCCAGTCCATGCTCAAGGGAGGAGTATCAAAGAATTCTTGGACATTTTTTAAATCCCACCAAACAATATGTCTGAAAAAACACACAAGATACTAATAATACTTGTTTCCTGTGAGGAAAAGAACTGGCTGGGAGATGGAAAGGAGGAAGATTTTACTTTGTATCCTTTTTATGTTTAAGACTTCTAACAATGTAAATCTATTCTTATCCAAAAATAAATATATTGAATTCCAAATGGCTCTAGAATATTATTTTTTTGACCAAATAGCTGTGCTCTTCAGCTTGATTTGGGCCAAACTGGTTTCAGTCCAGCATAATTCCTAAAATGAGATCTCTGGGAAGACAGGACCAGTTGGAGTGGGAGCAGAGGTTGGGGTTCATGATAAAAAGGAGAGGAGAAGTTTGGGGGCAAGAGTTGAGGCATTCCCTTTTTACGGCAGTACGTTCTCTGTGGTGTGGGGAACTTTGGCGGAAGTGGCATTCGGCTAAGCCATAAAGGAGGGGATAGATTTGCTCTGATTGAGATGAAGGTAACGGCCCCCCCCGAAAGGAATGTGTGAGCCAAGAGGGACATGTGGGCATGAGAAGACGCATCAGAACAGCTTCAGCTTCAGGTGCACATGGGGGTGGGATGGACAGATTGGGCCCAGTATATGGAGGGCCTTGAACGGCAAGCTTGGCATCAGGGCTCTATCTGGAGGCAGGGAAGGCACTTGATCAGAGCTGTGGTGTGATTAGAGCAATATCTTGAGAAGATCAATCTATGAGCTGAGTGTCAGTTGGACTTGGTAAGGTCTGGAGGCCAGACGATCTAGAATAAGACAATCTCAATGAATAAAGGGCTACAACAGTGTAGTCACAAGCAAACTCTCAGGACTGTTTGTGACCCTCGGTCCACCATTTCCTAGATGTGTTACTAAATCTGAGCTTTAAATGGCAAATAGAATCTTTCTCTTTTTTATGTTTGTTTATTTATTTTGAGAGAGGGGGTGTGAGCGGGGGACGGGGCAGAGGAAGAGGGAGAGAGAATCTTAAGTAGGCTCCAGGCTCCATGCTCAGTGGAAAGCCTGATGCGGGGCTTGATCCCATGACCATGAGATCATGACCTGAGCTGAAATCAAGAGTTGGATATTTAACCGACTGAGCCACCGAGAATCTTTCTTATAAGGCTGTGTGACGTGTACATTTGATTGGGAATTCTTGCACAGGGCCTGGCACACTATTATGGGAAGCAGAGCTCCAGGGTGACTGATCCTTGGATCAGAAGAGGAAGAACCATAAGAAAGGCAACTTTTGGTGACCGATCAATGGGAGAAAAGAGTGAGGGGATACAGTACATGTCTGTGCACGAAGAGGGGGACATAAAGTCTCCCAGTTTCCTGGCGGCACAGCAGACACATAAATAAAGCCAGAGCAGGCAGGTGGGCACAAGCTTTGGAGGGCAGAGAGATGCGGCATTGGGTTTGGGGTGTCGGTCTCACAGGGTGGGCAGGAAGTTGACTACAACTGAGAACAGAGGTCAGAACCATGGACATAAAATGAGAGCTACCTGAAAGCAAGTGTGACTGAAGATGTGGGGGGCAGGAGAGAGCCGAGCGGATCCTGTCTAGTGTCTGCAGCAGGTCTGCGGGGAAGGGGAAAAGGAGGAAGGGAGAAAGAGGTTGGGAACCAAGAGGGACCAGAAGCCGCTGAAAGGCATATTTCAAACAGAAGGGTGGGGTCTGCAGCATTGCCTGCCTCAGAGAATCCAGGAGGACGAGGGACGAAGGGCCAGTGGTGACCCTGGTGAGGGCAGCGTCACTGGTGTGGTGGGGGCACAGGCCAAACTGCTATGTTCCAAGGAGGAGGGGAGGGGGAGCAACCAGTGACAAGGGTGTATATTATCTTCGTAGGAATCCACCTGCGAGGTTCTCATAGTTGTGCTCAATACTGGCACATGAAATATATACAGGGATGTTCATTACAACATTGTAAGTTCAAAAAAAATTAGAAATCAACATGTGGTTGCTAAATAAAGCAGGTACCTCCATATATGGACTATTATGGAGGTATGGAAAAGCGTGAGATAGAGGTATATGAATTAGGAGGGTATAATCTTCAAGACCCATTAAGTGAAAAAGGCAACAGAACGCAGTATGTGCATCATCTGATATTTCTAGAGCTTTTTTAAGGGGGGGTTGGTGTGCTTTTTAAATGATTACTTATTTTTGAGGGACAGAGTATGAGTGGAGAAGTACAGAGAGAGAGGGGGGGACAGAGGATCCGAAGCAGGCTCCATGCCAACAGCAGTGAGCCAAATGTGGAGCTCGAACTCACAAACCATGGATCACGACCTGAGCTGAAGTTGACACTCAACCAACTGAGCCACCCAGGCACCCCATTTGGGGTTTTTAAAAAGATTATATGTTCTCTCTCTCTCTCTCTCTCTCTCTCTCACACACACACACACACACACACACACACACACACACACACACACCTTTGGAAAAATACAAAGAAAAAGGTAATGGAAGTTGTCTGGAGAGCCAAAAGACTGAGGAGGAGACTTGCTCTCTTTTTTAAAAAATAATTTGCATATGACCTAGGAATCCCACTCCTAGGGATTTACCCAGGAGAAGTGAAAACGTAAGCTCTTGCAAAAACCTGTACACCGATGTACAAATAGCAGCTTTCTAAATTATAGCCCCAACCCAGAAACTGTCCAAATATCTGTCAACTTGTAAGGGATATGCAAACTGTGGTACACCCACACAGGAGAATACTACTTAGCAGCGAAAAGGAACAAACTACTAACACATGCAACAACATGAGTGAACCTCCGATGCATTGTGCTGAGTGAAAAAGTACACTCTTTTAAGTGCGTAGACTTAAAAGGCTACATGCTATAGCATTCTACTTACTTGACATTTTTGGAAAAGGGAAAACTACAGGGAAAAAGTACAAAGGAGTAGTTGTCAGGGGTTGGGTGGAGGGAAGCTGAGTAAAAGGAGACAGAAGGAGGAAATTCTGGAGGGTGATGGGAGTGTTCTACGTCTTGGCTTCAGTGGTGGTTACGGGGCTTCATGCATTTGTCAAACCTTGAAACCACATACCAAGAAGGGTCAATTTACTTTTGTTCTTTGTCTCAGTTGAGGTAGTTCCAAAAGAAGAAACGTAACCATCCTGAAGGTTACTTTCAAGACTTTCAGATGCTGTTTTCAAGTTCCTAAGTTGAAACTCTAACACCAGGGGCCAGGTGTTAAAGAGCCTTTAGCTGGACTGGAGAGGGGAGGAGGGAGGCTGACCGGAGCCATGCACCTGATGGAGGGGAGGAGCTGAGGTGCAGTGGGGGTGGGGGGCAGAGGTGGCGCCGCACCTTCTCTGGGGTGTTTGGGCCACTGGGAAAAGTGTGAAATGAGCTGTTTTAAAGGTAGACCTTGGCTGTCTGTCCCCCAGCCGGCCCCCTTGGGGTCAGGGTGAGGGGAGGGTGCCTGGCTTGGGTGCCCCTGATGGCCAAGATAGGCTTGGCTCTGGGCAGGGCAGGGGGAGTGGGGGTGGGGTGGGAGCGGGGAGTCAGGGTTGGTGTCCAAGCCCCAGGGTGCAGTCACACGGGACGGGAGTCGTGGCTTATCAGCCCCATCAGAGCCCGCCACACTCCATCTCCCCTCACCCCCACCACTTCAGCCCACTGAGCCAGCCCAGGGGAGAGGGTGGAAATGGGCTCTCCTGGATTTCATTCATTTCTGCAGTCAATTGACCTCTAAAGCACTTCCCGCTGGCACACCCACCCCACCTTCACAGCAGGAGCAATCAGGAGGGAAAGCAGTATAATAGTAATAGCTTATACTTACCACTGGCACTGTGGTTATCTTTACAACTTCTTGAGGGAAGGAAGTATTTTTATCTATGCCCATTTTACAGATGAAGAAACTGAGATGCAGAGAGGTTAAGAAATTTGTCCAAAGCCACACAGCTAGCAGTGAGGACTTGAGTTTTGAATTTGTGTAGAATTTGGTTTCCATCTTTAAGACTGGGCTACCTCGGGGCACGTGGGTGGTTCAGTTGGTTAAGCGGCTGACTTCACCTCAGGTAATGATCTCACGGTTCATGGGTTCAAACCCTGCATAGGGTTCTGTGCTGACAGCTCAGAGCCTGGAGCCTGCTTCGGATTCTCTGTCTCCCTCTATCTCTGCCCCTACCCTGCTCATGCTCTGTCTCTACCTCTAAAAAATAAATAAATGTTAACTCTTCAAAAATAAATAAATAAATAAAAGACCGGGCTACATCAGGGGAGAAGGTCTCACTCTCATGGAATGTTTTTGGTTTTCTCTCTCTCTCCCCCTCACTCCTTTCTTCTTTCCTTCCTTCCTTCCTTCCTTCCTTCCTTCCTTCCTTCCTTCCTTCCTTCCTCCCTTCCTTCTTTCCTTCTTTCTTTCTTTCCTTCCTTCCTTCTTTCTTTCTTCCAAGATAGACCTGTGCGCTGGTACCAGATGCAGCCAGTGCTGTCATCCTGTGGTCATGCCAGGTAAGAAAATCTCTCCATGAGGGGAAGGGGTGCCTGGGGGCCAAGACTTTCCTAAGAGACCCACCAGTTTAGGCAGTGTCTTCCAAACTAGCTTGGGACTGATCAATACTCATGAAGACTATTTGGAGGATCACAACTAGTATTTTTAAAGGAAAATTAGAAAAGAAGAAAAAATACTAGGGTGCAGGACAGGTACCAAATAGAAATATCACTTTGTGGAATTTCTATTTCAAATATATACGTGTACTGGAATCTGCCAAAAATCTACTTCTCGCTATGACACGAGGCCAAAATGATTGGAAAATACTGATTCAAGAATCTAGATTCCCTGGGGTTAAGAATCTATTTTCTTCAATTTATCATAACTCCTACATTTTTTTAAACATAGCTATTTTTTAAATTTCTAACAGTATTCTTCACTATGTATTTCTTTGTTTTAATTATAGGAGTGATAGAAGAACACATTCTAGTTGTAAGAGTCGAACATTTTAGAAGCGTAGTCACCTCTCCTCACTCCACTCCCAGGCATGGGGGTCTCCCCTGGGAGCAGTTTGGCGTATAGTATAAGTTACTTATATTAAATTAAACTACATTTAATACGTGGTGTCTGCATTTTTTTTTCACTCACGATATCTTGGAGACCTTTTGTTGTCCGTGCAATGTAAATTTATTTCATTTCTTTTAAGGACTGGATGATATTCCACAGTATGAATGAACCATAATATACTTAGCCTCTCCCCTGTAGGCTACTTAGCCCATAGTCTACTGCCCCTCCCATGAGCCTCAGCCTCCCTGTTCAAAGCGCCCCTCCTGGCCTTCTCTCCCCAGGGCACTCATCTCCCTCATCCCTGCCTGGAAACTTTGGGAGCACCCCCCGCCCCCAGATTCCTGGCTCCTCCCACCAGCCTTTTCTTTGTCGGCACAGGCCAGGCCCTGGCTGGCAGCAGTCACGGCCTGGCATGAGGAAGCCTCCAGGACGGGAAGACATTTGCTGAGGATGCTTAGCAACACTCTGAGTTAATTATTTAATTGGGTGAAACATCCATTAGGGAGGATTCTCACTTTCCAGACAGCCTGTGAGTAAACATGTCGAGAAGAGAAGAGTGAGGTGTTGGCGAAAGCTGCCATTCACCCTGGTTCCCCCCAGCCCCCCCACTCCTCAGCGGGGGAACGGGACCCCGAAGGACTCTGCCCAGATGTTTGCCCTGGCTGGGCTGGGCCGGGCAGGTGGGCGGGGCAGGCCTCGAACACAGACTGTGTCTGTGAAGATGGAAGATGTCGTATGGTGCCCTGCTACCTGCCCATTTGAGGAAAGCAGTGTCAGGAAATCCACTCACATCAGGTGGCTCACTCCAGAGGGAATTTAGTTTGAGAACCCAGTAACAGGAGCGTTGGAAGAGCTGAAGATGGGAAGGTGAGGCAACTTCAAGATTAACCATTGCAAGAAGCTGCTACTGCCCCTGGAGCTGGATAGCAGAGGAGAGGGCATCCACCGGAGCCCAGGGCTGGGGCTGCCGGGTTAGAGCTACAACTTGGAGGGGCCCACAGCTGGGAGCTGGAGGCATTTGCCCAGAGTGTCTGGTAGAAGTCGGAAGCACAGAATAGATGCCACTGTTAGCAGAGGGAGAGAGAAGACAGGAAATAATCTGGTCTTCTCCTTCTTCTTCCCCTCCAGTGCCTTACATTAGTTAATACAACAGGAAACCAGTGGGCAGAGTGGCCTGAGAAATGTAGTTTGCACGAGTGGCTCCCTGCATGCAGAACAGAGCAGGGGAAGGGCAGGAAATGAATGCCAGTGCAAACGGGCAATGACCAGCACGTGGGCTGGGCAGCTCAGGGGATGACCATGGTGCCAGGTCTGCTGGTATGAAGAAGGAGAAGGAGACTTGGGTCAGGTGCTGTGCTGTGGGGGTCTAGGGGAAACAGAAGGCCCTGTGTGAGGCTCTGCGTAGAAAACCCCTCTGGGCATTTTAACCAAGGAGATATTTAATACAGAGAATCAGGTACTTGCAAAATTTTCAGAGGGGCCAGAGTAGAGAGTTCTAACCTGAACATCCAGGAACGATTTCCAAAAGAATTTTGAACTGACCCTAGTGGCACTACCACCTCTGAAATCATCCCTTTAACTATGGGTTTGAAACCACTGCATCTACAATACATAGATCACAAAATCAGAATTGAGCCACTACTGACATTGTCACCACTGACTTTGCCTTGTGACATCGAGAAGCCAGAGAATGGATCATGGGAAGCTGCTACAGGGAAATAAACAAAGGACCAGAAATAACCAAGAGGCAGGAAACAGCTCATGTCTACCTTCCAGATTTCAAGGTATAACTGATAGAATCCTATTCACTTCCAGAACCCTAGCTGCAAGGGGTTCTGGGAAATGTAGTTTTTCATTTTCCAACCTCTCCAAGTTAAAAGGAGGTGGTGTGGGAGGTTGAAGGAGCCCGCCTTCAGTGTCCACCACACTCCTGGGGGAAAATCCCGCCAGGTCGAAGAAACAGTGCAAGACTGCAGGACACAATACATGTTGGGGACGTGAAAGGGCACAGCAGTTCGGAGAGGGCAGCTCACCCTTCGGCTTCCCAGAGCAGTAAGCTAACGTATGCACATTTAAGAGGGCTGGCCCCCTGTACTGGCTCATTCCATCCTTCTACTTACCTCAGGAGACAGGGTTTAGTACATCCCCATTTACTCACAGGGAAACTGAAGCTCAGAAATAACCTGCCCAAGAGCACAGGCAGGTAAAGGGCGAAGCTAGGCACAGAAGCAGGCTGCTTGACACCAAAGCTGGGTGTGAAGAGAGGGATGGGAACAGAGGAGATGGCAGGGAGGGGGTAGGTGGGAGGGGGCTGAAGGAAGACCTTCCAGGTGAGGATCAGGGGATGAGCAGACACACTGAGGGGTTTGGGCATGGTGAACATGGGCTGCTGCGAGCTGGGGGTGTGGTGGGGAGTGAGCATGCTGAGGAAGAGGGCAGAGAAGGGGTGAGGCCATGTTTAGGAGGAGACTTCCCGCTGCATACACCATACATACTCAATGGGCATAGAGGGAGGAGGAGTTACAGGGTCTGGGACTGGGGCAGGAGCCCATGGGAAAAGGGGCAGGAATGGGGAGGCAGGCACCGATGAGGCAAAGAGCAGGCCCAAGGCCAAAGGAGAAAGCTGAGGCTCAGGTGAGCACCAGAGCACGGAGGGGTCTCTTGCCCCGCTGGGAGCTGCCCTCTCCACCACCAAGTACATGTCATTCCTGAGCAAGAGAACAGCCAACAGCCACTGCCAAGCAGAAACATCACTGTGCTGACAGCTATTCAGGAGCTGGGGGTTCCTGCCTTGTTCTTCCTCCAGAAAGCCTTCTTAGATTACCTCCACCCATTGCTCCTAGAGCCAGGGCCAGCAGCATGGGTATACGTCCTGCACAGTTGCCCAGGCCCCGTGGGCAGAAGAAGGCCCCCCTGCTTGGTTTAGTGCTCTGCCATCACCATCTGGGAATTCTCAATATTTTTATTTTTTTATTTTTTTTCTCTTATTTTTTTAATGTTTTATTTATTTCTAGGAGAGAAAGAGAGAGACAGCGTGAGCAGAGGTGGGTCAGAGAAAGAGGGAGTCACAGACTAAAATAGGCTCCAGGCTCCGAGCCGGCAGTCAGCACAGAGCCCGACACGGGGCTCGAACCGACAAACCGCGAGATCATGACCTAAGCGAAAGTCGGACGCTTAACCGACTAAGCCACCCAGGCGTCCCTCTCAATATTTTTAAATGTTGATTTATTTTGAGGGACAGAGAGCACAGGGGAGGGACAAAGAGAGAGGGAGACAGAGGATCCAAAGCAGGCTCAGCACTGACAGTGCAGAGCCTGATGCAGGACTCAATCTCATGAACCATGAGACCATGGCCTGAGCTGAAGTCAGATGCTTGCCTGACTGAGCCACCCAGGTGCCCAATAATTTTTTAACCAGGCACCCTGCATTTTCATTTTCACTGGTCCCTGCAAACTATGAAGTTAGTCCTGCCTGGAATGAAGAACAATTTAAGAAAGATTTCTATGCAGGACTCCTGGGGAGCTGGGGGGGTGGGGTGTAGGAAGCTCCCTTTTGGGCCTTTCAGGGAAGGTGGGTTAAAGGCCTTGAAAGGAATTCCTCCTGTTTCTGATTTCACATCTACCCGCCCCCCTGCCCCCCACCTCTCTGATTCCCACACCTCACACACACCAGGCATATTCCTTTATAAACCTCTGTGACTTGCCCATATCCTGTACCCAGCCCTGCTGTAAGCTTTGAGGGGGGCCTGTGTCATCCATCTGTTTAGTGTACATCTGACTCCCTCTAACTCCTCTCCACCCTTTCGGACTCTGTAAATGGTTGTGCACATAGTGGGTGCTCCGTGGGGCTAGCTGAGCTGATCGGAAGGCCAGGCTGGGAGCCTAGGTGGACAGACGGACCATTTCCCATGGTCCTCTTGAGCAGCCTCTTGAGCAGGAGCGCAGGAAAGGAAGAAGGGAGGGAGTGTGTGTGTGCGTGTGTGTGTGTGCGTGCGTGCGTGCGTGCGTGTGTGTGTGTGTGAAGGAGGGGGTGCATAAAACAGAAACAAATAAAGAGTTCAAATGTGAAACGATTAAAAAAAATAAATCGAAGGGAGTGAGATAAGGCAGTGGAGCCTCTGCTCCCTAGTTAACATTCATTGGATTGAATAATCAGGCTTCATTATCTCAAATTGTCTGCATATTTGCCCTCAAAATGCTAATTTACAGTTGGCTGGGAGCAGTCTCGGCCTATTTTGACTAAAATATTATTTCACTTTATTGAGCATTGTTCTTAGCTGTCGGGCATCTTGCTTCGCAAGGGAAAGGAGGGGAAGAAATAGAGGGAGAGAGAAAAACATTTTCTATCAAAGCTCTGCCCCGCTCAAGTCTGATTATGGGCTCCCTGTTTTGCGTAGAAATGGCATTTCTAAGCCTCCAAGTAAAATTAGAGTCTTTATCGTTTTTCTTTTAGGGGACAGTTTATCATTAATCTCAGAGAAGGAAATGGGAGAAATAATTTTTTTGTTTGTTTTACTGAAGGGGTGAAAAATCTTGCTCATCACTCCCTCCTCCTTCCTCCCTCCTCCCTCCTCCACCTCCACCTTCTCATGACCTCCAAAGGCCCCAATTCTCTGCCTCTCGCCCTTCTCTGTCCTCTAGGCCCCAGGAACCAGAACAGTGGACATAGGCCACTCACATCAGCTCTGAAGTTTGCTGGAGTTTCCCAGACTCTCAGCCCTGAAAGTCTACAGATGTGACCTCCAAATTTAATTCTAGAATTGAGTTAGAGAGACACAGCCTTCCTTGGAGTTAAAGGCAGGAACTGTCCTTTCAAGTCTTTGTTCACACACAAACATGGTTTTCCAGGCAGCAGATGGGACACCAGGCTGGGTTTTCAGTCTGGGGACAGGCTACACTGAGTTATCCATCCTCCCCACTCCCACCCCCACCCCCCACCACACCCCTGTGAATGGGGACAGGAGCTAGTGTGACCCTCATCTGCAGCAGCCTGAGGCTAGGCCAGTTCTGTCTATGAGTCACGGGAGAAAGAACCTTGAAGTTATGTTATTCCAACCTCCTGAGTCAGATGACAAAACTGAGACCAGAAAGAAGTTAGCAGTCAGAGGTTACAAATCTGGGTCATCTTGGTGACTCGGGTCACTGCTTGGAGGCTTCTCTCCTCCGTCTATCAGACTTCTTTCTGAAGGCTCTTTTTGTACACCCTCTTTCTACTTTTTTTGTTGTCTTTTCCCTGTCATATCTCCTCTGTGGGCAATAAGTGGTCATTCTGGCACTCTGTGGAGCAATAAGGTTCTAGATGGCTAGTACCTTCTGCCCTGCCTTCCCTGTGAAGCCCAGCCCAAGAGAGAGTACGCCCAGCCAATAGGCCTGCAGCTATCCTGCTCCAAAGCCATCCCCACCCCTGTCAGACAGGCCTTCCCTCTCCTCCAAAGCCTGAGGAGGGCATCCTCTTCTCTGCTCCAGAAGAAGCAGAACTTGCAGGTTCCCAGGCCAAGGCCCAGGGTCACTGTGTATAGTCAAGCAGGTTGTACATTGCACAAGGGTACCTGGCCAGGTGGGCAGTGGGGCTGAAATCCAACTCTCGCTTTCTTCAATGAGTCCTGTGCCCTGTGGAACATGGAGCTGCCTCTGCCCAGAAGGATGCCAATGGGGCAGCCAGACAGAGCTGGCTTACTTCTCTACCCCACCTGTCCCAACCATCTCAGCTCAGCTTTCTCCCAGAACGCCTCTCCTTCAAATCATCCTGAGAAGACTGAAAGTGTTGCCTGGATTCAGATCCAGACTTGACCCGTCCAGTCTCCTTCCCTGCCCTGGGATCTGTGTGGTGCGTGGGGCCTTGCCATCTGTATCCAATAGGATTTGAGGCCCCCAGGCACTGCCTCTGTCCACTTACTGCAGCCAGCACCTGTCCCAGTCTGCGTTTCCCTGCACCCTGGTCACAATTGTTACTGCTGTCTTTCGGCTTCCTGACCTCCTGAGACACTGGACTCCCAGACCCTCTGTGCATGTCTCCCTAGCCAGCCCAGGCACTGGGTAACTGGTTTGGGGATATCATCAGGCATTTTACACAGAAGCTTCCGGAAGGTAGCACCATAATACAGCCTGCAGGCACGACAGCCACCTACATGCACACAGAGCAGACATTACACACATACACCCCAGCCAGCACTGCACACACTCTGCAGACACACCCCACAGACACCACTTACCCTCATCCTTAGCAAACACTACAAACACAACACAGACAGAACCCAAGAGATACTACATGCACGCCCACACTCAGCAGACACACGCACACAGCCAACACCCCCCCCCCCAAGCAACCTACACTCAATTCCAACAGAATCCACACACACACTCCACTGACACTACATACACACACCTCCCCAGGCACACACACATCCATACACAGCAGACACCAGCCACACACACACCCCCGGCAGACATCACATACACGCCCACCCATTCGCACGTGCTCTGTCACATTCACTGGAGTTGGTGGCCATGCACCTGGTATGATATGAGGAAGCTGAGAAGCCCCCACCAGCCCACACCCACATACAAAAGGCAGTGTTGTACCCTCATAATTTGCCTGATGCAATTGCTAAACGTGAGAAGATTCCGCTGCTTCTGGGATGCAGGACCCTGGCTTTAGCTCAGCTCTGTCACCGTAGAGACATGTGACCTGGATCACCCTCTCCTCAACCAGAAATAAGGCATTAGGACTTGTCAGTGTTCGGATACCCCAGTGTTCACTATATAGCGCACACTGAGGGCCGCCCTGCACTGAGCGCTGCAGGCCAGATAAGGAATTCCAGGCCAGCCTTGGGCTCTGTCCTTAGGGAGTCAGCGTCTGGCTGCAGACAGAAGCGGCGCTTAGGGTCAGAGGATGTGACAACAAACACATACCAGTTGTGCAAATTCAGGCAGAAGGCCTGAGGATTAAATGGGTTCAAGGTAAAGCAAGCAACCCCCAGGTGGCCACTGCAGCTGGCCATGTCTAGAGGCAAAAATTCAGACTTGGGGTAAGGAGGGTGGAAGATTCTGGGGCATTTACTCATTCATCAGCTATTTATTTATTTATCACTCACTGTCTACCTAGGCATGGACTTCAAGGGATGCGGTTGCTGCCTTGGGCAGCGCCATCCCAGCTGGGAGATAGTCAGTACCAACCAAGTGAATAGCAAGGATGATGTCAAGGTGATGTTCAGGCTATGAGGCAAATCAGCAGGTCAGGGGTAGTAACTGGGGCTCCCTTTGGCTGGGGGAGGGCTCACATAGGGTGATGAGGGCAGGCATGAGATCAGGGTGAGGCAAGGAGGTACTCTCAGGTGCTGACCCTGCATGACCTCCTTAAATTTGTGCCCTCCTTACCTCACCCTAGTCCCAGCCCTGTGCAGGGGTGTAAATGGGAGGAGAGGCACCTAGGTGTGAGGTTCTAGGTCTCTGTCCAGTCCTTGTAGCCTGTTTTCTCTCCTATATCTCAGCTTGTATGTTCCATTTCTGCAGCCCTCTGCTTACCCTAGCCTAGCCTCTGCCCCCAGCCCTAGCTTTCCTTCTCTGGGCCTCGGGGGCTTGGAGAAGGCCCTGCTCCGGGGTCCTGCTCCCGGCACCCCTGAGGACTGCAGCAACAAGACTTGACTCTACACAGAGAAGCCAACTTTGAACTGTCAGCCCAGGGAGGTCACTCAGAAGGTGAAGCCTCAGTTTTCCTGGACTAAGGTGGTTGTTCTCAGAGAGGAAGGGGTGCCTGCCGGAGGCCTGGAAGTGAGAGGATGAAAACTCACCCCAGCTGGGAAATCTTGTCCCTGTGAGGCCATCATTCAGGCCTCTGCCCACAAAGCCTCTTATATTACTCTATTTCTCTCTTCCCCTGCACTGACCTTGCTCATTAAGGACTTGTAGAAGGAGCCATGTCTATTTCCCACTGCAAGCACTTGGGGCTCTGCTCTCCACCTCTTTCAGGGAATGAATGACTGAATGAGGCCTCCAGGAGGCCTGGGGCCCTCTGGGCAGACCAGAGGAAGCAGGCCCAGGCCACTGCCGTAGCACTAGTGGTTTGAGTACACAGGGACCTCCCAAACCCCAGCTCCGCAGTGGGCTCTCAGGATGTCAAGCCCAGCCAGGCCCCTGTGGATCCTCTGCACCCCCTCCCTGACCTTGCTGAGTACAGCGTGGTCTGGGGGGGGTCTCATGTCCCTCAGCCTGGGGTGTGCCTGGACAAGTTTGAGGGTGTTCCCCTCCTCCCTCCACCCCATCTTTCCCCTGGCAACCTCAATGCCCTTTCCAGGGACGTTCTCCGCCTCCAAGTCCGGCAAGAGGGGCCCGCGGGATCAGAGGAGTGAGGGGCAGGGAGAGGGTCCTGACTGCCTCCTAGGCGCAGACTGCGAGCGGGTCTCGCCTCCCGGGCCTGGGCTGAGCCCTCGGCTTCCGCGCTAATCAATGGGCCGCAGCCTGCGGGAGGGGCAGGGAGGGAGGATTAGGGGCGGAGAAGGGCAATTACCCCCATAGGCCGCACTCCGGCTTTCCTCCCGCGGTGCGGCTCAAATGCCACATTTCGGATGCAGCGCCGCGCTCGGCCTGTTTGCTCGGGAAGCCGGGGCCCCGGGGCAGGAAACCAACTCGCAAGTGTATCGGAGATTAGGGCGGGCGGCGGCGGGGACGGACGCTGGGCAAACACGCGGCGGCCGCCTCAATCCCCCGTCCTCGATTCTGCCCGCGGCAGCGCCGGCCAGGCCGCGACTCGGCTGCGGGCGGCTGGGCGGCAGGGGGGAGGCCTGGGCGCCCTCCCTCGCCGGGGTGGTGGGGCTCTGCGCGCGCCCCGGGGGAGGCTTGGCCGCCAGGGCCCGCCAGCAAGTGGGGGGCCGCTCCAAGGAGACAGGCTCGGGGCGGGGGGGGAGCAAAGCAATTTTTTCTTCCTTCCAATGTTAAGAATTTTGCACCCTTTTCCTTAATAAGCTTACACGTGGAGGACCAGCTCTCGTAAAAATTGGCTTGGTACAAAAGGTCAAGGTGCGAGGAGGGAGAGGGTGCGGGAGAGAGCAGGGCTGGAGAGGGGTTAGGAGGCAAGGAAAGGGAGGAGGAACGGGAAGATGAAGGCGAGAGGGGGAAACCTAGACATGGTCTCCTCTAGGCCCTCGGACTCTCTTTTTGACTCTTCTTCCAGGGCTGGTTCTAACCCTCCCCTCTCCCCGCACCCCTGCCCGCTGGCGCGAGGAACCCCTACTTGGGTTTCGGGAAGTAAAAAGAGCCAAGGGTGATGTGAAGCCGAGAGTGATGGGCCGCAGAGTTGTGGCAGTCCCGGCGGTCCCCTGGCGGAGCAGCCCCGAGCCAGAGCAGCGGGGCATGGCGCCCCCTGGTGTCCAGGGGACTGTGCTGCTTGGCGTTGACCGCAGCTCAAGCTGAGACCTGGACTGCTCTGGGAAGCCAGCCTTTGACAGGCTTCCAGCAGCCCCAGGGGGGCATGTCCAGATCTTCCAGGACCCCAGAGGTTGAAAAGAAAGACCATCTAAAAGTTATGAGCAAATCCTCTTCTGGTTTACGTAGGTAGGTACGAGGATTCCCCCTCACCAGCCTCTGCCGCATGCCTAGCTAAAGCTCCTTCTGCCCTGCCCACCCAACTCACCCTCAATCCCCGCTCCTTCCTGTTCCCTGAACAGACTGATGGTTTCTACAAACGCCTTTGCTCAGGCTTCTCAGCGGTTCCAAATCCTGCCCACTTACCAAGGCACAAGTAGCTTCCAACCTCTTCCTCCAGAAAGCCCTCCAGGGCTTCTCCAGCTCGGACGCTCTTTGAACCACAGGTTCTCTGTGTCTCTCTCAAAATGAATAAATAAATAAACGTTGAAAGCCTTTTTAATTAAAAAGAAAAATAATCTCTTTTAAATGGTAACTTGCAGGGAGCACAGAGCCACTAGGGATGCTTGTCATGAGAGGAACTGGAAAACCAACATAAGGCCCATCAGTGGCTGGCTGGCTCAGGTATATGAGCTGTACAACCATCTATTAAAAGTGAGGCGGAACTATTTATACTGACAGGGTGTCCAACGCTAAGTGAGAAATAAAGCAAGTTAAAGAACAGTGTTATAGTTTGAGTCAATGATTTTTGTAAAAATCATTGTAATAAATATGTATGTTTGCGTATATGCAGGATAGAAATAAACCTGGAAAATGAAGCTCATGGTGGTTATTTTATTAGGGGATTATGGAAAGGCTTTCATTTTCTTAATGGTAATTTCAGTATTGCTTTATTTTTATGCAACCTGTATATATTAGTTTTTGAACAATCAGAAAAGAACCTATATTGTCAAGACAGAAGGGCCTTGGAAATTTGAGGCTGACAAGGGTTGTGGTGTGGGAGCAGGGGCCACCTCCCAGCTGGGACTGTGTAGGGGGAAGGTCACTTTCCTTGCCCCTCACTCTTCCAGGGTCGGGAGAGGAAACAGATGAAAAATGAGGGATTTTTTCTGTTTTGACATTTGGGGACCTCCTACAGTTGCACTCTCTCGCTGGGCAGGTGGGGGCTGCTTGTTTCTCCCCGCAGTTAGAAAGTGTTGATCACATGGCCAGAGAACAGTGAGAGCAGCGGTGGTCTGTGCCCTCACAGCACGACCCCCTCCCCGCCCCCCCCGCCCCTCCCCCCGTGCTCCACTGCCCTGGGGACATAGCGCTGCGCCCCTCCTACTGGACTCAGGCTTCATTTCCTGGAGCTTCTGAGGGGTCTGCAGGCCAAACTGATCCCAACTCTTAGGCTCCTCTGTAAGGGGCCTAGCCGCCTCCCGCGTCCTCGCCCAGGCAGCCCAGACACCAGGGGTCGCGTCACCCCTGGCAGCGGAGGCAGCGGCCTCCCTCATCACACGGTCTGCGCGCGCCCCCTGCTGCCTGCCGCACCAGACACTGTCCGACGGCCCTGCGCTTCAATCTGCGGGTTCCAGCCTCCCCCGTCCCCGCAACCTGCGACCTATCTTGTCGCGGTGCCTTCTCCTGGCCTCGCTGGGACCCTGCCCAGGAGGGACAGGCACTTAAAAAGCAAAGTGGTGGGGCGTCTGGGTAGTTCAGTCGGTTAAGCGTCTGACTTCGGCTTAGGTCATGATCTCAGGGTTTGTGGGTTCGAGCCCCGCGTCGGGCTCTGTGCTGACTGCCAGTTCAGAGCCTGGAGCCTGCTTCGGATTCTGTGTGTCCCCCTCTCTCTGACCCTCCCCTGCTCGCTGCCTCTCTTTCTCTCTCAGAAATAAATAAAACATTTTTAAAAAATAGCAAAATGGTGCCTCCATGAATGGGATCAGCACTCCCCTGAGGTTATCACCTCACTTCGCAAGGGGCCTAAATGACTGTCCTGCATCTTGTCACACTGCAAGTTAGATATAGGACCAGACCGGAGGTTTCCTGACGGCAAGTCGAGGACTCTACACACCATTGCCGGAACAGAGGGCTTAAATTCTCCAGGACATTGTATGAGGAGCTCTGCAGAGACTTGAGAAAACCGGGCCCTGTTTCCCAGGAACCCTGAGCCCCAGAGTGGGTGCAGGCCTGACTCGGTTCTGCACACACAGGCCAGTGGCCAGCATCCTGAGCCCACCTGTCCTGTTTCTGGGCAGAGCCTACCCAGTCAGTGAGCACACAGGACCCTCCCCAGCACCAAGTCCAGATGTGGTCCCAGGCAGCAGAGAAACACCAGCCAGCAAAGCTCCAGAAGCATCCCCCACCACCAGGGCTGAAGCTATGAGCTCCCTGAGGAAGGATGGACAATGTAAGGTCAGAGCCAGGAGCTTGGAGGCAGCAAAGAGCGTCCCTCTCTTCAGCCATGTACTAGTTGTATCGCCTCAATAAGTGGCTTACCCTCCTTTCTGAGCCTTGTGTTCCTTATTTGCAAAGACGTACTGATTTGGTCAAGGGAAAGTCAGAAGGCCAGTGTGGCTGCAGCAGAGCATGTGGGTACATATGGGGGGTGGGGTGCTGAAGAATAGTGGATGAGATTAGAGAGAGAAGAGCTGTTGAGGGCCTTGTCAGGCCCTACCTGCGATGACTTGGAAAGTCACTTGAGGATATCTTTAGCAAAGAGGTGACCTGCTCTAAGCCCATTTACCAAGACTTCCCTGGCCACTGGGTTGAAAACTAGAGAGGGGCAAGCACAGGAGCTAAGGCACAGATAGGTAGGGTAGCTCCTGTAGTGATCCCAGCAAGAAACAAGAGGCTCAGCCCACGGTGGTAGCAGTGGAGGTGGCTGGATGCAGTCAGATTCCGGCTATATTTGGAAGGTAGAGCTTTATGAGAATTATGCTGATGGACTGGATGTGAGGATGAGAGAAAGACTGGATCCAAGGAAGACTGAGTTTTTTGGCCTGAACAGCTAAAGGGATGAAGTTGCCATTTTCTGGGATGGGAAAAGCTGCCAGGGGAGCAAAATGGGGAGAGATGAGGAGGTGTGAGGCTCCCCGAACTCTCCCTATGTGACTGTGTATGTGCCTGATGTAAGCCGAGGTCTGTCTGACTTCTAAGACCTTTCTTCTTTTGCTCCACCACACTGCCTTCCCAGAGAAAAGGGAACGCAAGCAGTGTCCAATCCTTGCCTCCTCTGCCTTCCCCCAGGTCAGCATATTCTGGCCAGCACTGGACTTTAGTTAGTTTTTCACCCGTTACATTCTGTAAACAAACTGCATTGCCAAAGATTCATCTATTTGGTGAACAAGTATGATCACCTCTCATTGGTCTTAGCCCAAAGTCCCGACCCTCCAGTGCCTGCTCTCACATCCTGAGAAAGAATCGGGCCGTGTGGCATGTTTTGTGACCAGCTGCTGTGTAGCAAACCACTCCCAAACTTTATGGGTTAAAACAATAACTACTTAATTTGCTCACAGCGCTGGTGGCCAGGACAGAGCTCAGCTGGGATGTTCTGCTTCGTGTGGTGTTAGTTAGGATTTCTTAGGGGGGTTATAACAAGGCAGTGCACAGGGCGCCACACTCAGAGAGGCCCTGCAGTTGATCTAAATGCTCTGCTGTTGCTATCTTGAAGTTCATAATCATTTTTGAACAAGGGACCCTACGTTTTTGTTTTACAGTGGGCTTCACAAGTTGTGTAGCTTGTCTGGGTTGCAATCAGATGGCTGAGACTGGGGCATTCAGGATAGGTCCCTTCACAAATCTAGGGTCTTGGCAGGGCTGGCTGGAAGGCTGGGACCTCTCTCAAACTCTCCACGTGGCTCCCTTGGGCTTCTAAAATGGAAGCCAGATCCTGAGAGTGAGCATCCTGGATGGCAAAGGGAAAACTTCAGATCAGAAGGCCCAGCCTTAGAAGTTACACAGTGTCACTTTCTCTACATTCTATAGACGAAAACAAGTCATAGGGCTAGCCTAGCTCTGAGAAGTGTGGCTGGGGAAGTGGCAAGGCCTCTTTGTAACAGATTATATGGGAAGAAAATATGATGACGCCAACTTTAGAACTATACCTTACCATACAGTGTTTGTGTCTTGTCTGCCCATCAGGCTTACTTTCCCAAGAGGACAGAGAAGGCTGTGCCTGCTGCTTTTCCTCCTGTCCTCTGCTATACTCCTAACTGGAGCCGGTTGGATTGGTTTGTCCTAGGTAGGGTCAGGGATCTTTTTGGTCCACTGAGACTCTGAGAATGACCAGCCTTGGCCAGAGAGTCTGTGAGGTCTGTTGCTCATTCACCAAGTAAGGTAGTGGAAAAAGAGTGGGCCAGGTGAACAGGTGCAGGAAGCCTTGGGGTTCATGGTTCTACCCCCTTCCCTCTGATCAATGAGGACAATTGGAATGAGAAGTCCAAAGCAGGTAGAAAGCCTTGCTACTCAAAGTATGGTCCCTAGACCGGCAGCACTAGCATCACCTGGGGGCATGTTAGAAATGCAGATACTGGGGCACTTGGGCGGCTCAGTTAATCATCTTACTTCAGCTCAGGTCATGATCTCACAGTTTGTGGGTTTGAGCCCCATGTCCAGCTCTGTGCTGACAGCTTAGAGCCTGGAGCCTGCTTCGGATTCTGTGTCTCACTCTCTCTCTGCCCCTTCTCTCTCTCTCTCTCAAAAATAAACATTGAAAAAAAAAAAGAAAGAAAGATGCAGATGCTAAGGAGCCAACCCAGGCCTACAGATGCAAATCTACAATTTAATGAGACCCCAAGGTGATTCATATGCATGTTAAGATTTGAGAAGCTGGTAGACCCTGGAACAGCGATTCTCACCTTGGCTGCATGGCTGGAATCACCTGAGAAGGTTTAATAAGTCCTGACGCCCTGGCCACACCCCAGACCAACTAAATCAGCATCTCAAGGTGGAACTTGCATTAAGGTGTTTTGCTCCCCGCTAGACAGTTCCCTTGGGAAGTGAGGAAGCCAAACTCCAAGCCATTCCTGAGTCAGGACTCCTCACTAGGCGAGCCCCATGTGGCTCTTCTCTGGAAAGCAAGAAGTCAGGGCTGAGCTTCCAGTGAGGTCCACCCCTCCCTCTCCCCACCAGAAGCTGTAGACATTCATTTTCCCAGGTTATTCTCTGGACCCTGTAGGCTCTGGGTTCCACCCGTGTTCCCCCTTCCCATGCTTACCCCGATGTTTGAAGCCAGGACTCCAAAGAGCAGCTCTCCATGGAAGTGTGAATAGCAAACAAATCAGTCTGGGCACAAACAAGGGCATTTCCTAACAGGAACCTCAGTTCGGTGCTGAACAAACAGGCGGCCAGGGCCCCCGCCCCACTCCTAGACCTCCAGCTGGCAGCAAGGCCCAGCCTCTGCACCTGGCCTGGAAAATGAGCTTTCCTGGGACTGGCAGCACTCCTTCCCATTCAGTTCTCCCCCAACCTGTTCCCAACTCTGGACTCAACATCCCTAGTTTTAGTAGGGAGTGGCAGAGGCTTGGTGAGAACCCCAGAAATGTGCCTGTGGGGATGAGAGCAGGTCTGGGCTGGTACGCAGTCTGTGACAAGTCTGTTCTCTCCCTGCTCAATGCCACCTAACATTTGCCTGCAAGGTACACGCACCCACCACCACCATCTCTATTTTCCTTTCTTCTAAATACAGCAACCTCTTTCTAGATGGTGCTCCCATCCTCTCCCCTCTCCAACTCCATCTGATCACAAGACACTTGGAGAGGTCACACATGCCATCATCCAATTCTTTTTATGTCTTCCCATTTTGGCAATGCCCCTGAGTTTCTGGATCTTCAGATGGGGTTCGAATGCCCACGATCCAGAGAGGACATAAAGGCCAATGGACAGAGACTTTAAAAACGAACCAATACCTTTGTTTGGTGCTGTCAGTTATGAGCAGTTAGAGCAAGGTAGCCCCTAAAAGGATTCACCCTCTCTCACACATACTCTTCTACTGTAATGCCATCCCGCATTTACCCCGAAGGAAAAAATATCCTGCCCCAAGGGCTGTGGGCATGGAGGAGAAATCAATTCAATGAAACTCCATTCCAACCACTGACTCTGACACCCTTGTCATGGAATTTAGAGTCAGATGGACCTGGATTTGATTTCAGACACTTCACGAGCTGTAAACAAGCCACGTAGCTGCCCAGGATGCAGTTACCTCATCTGTGAAGTGAAAATAACAGCAGGACTGTGGGGATCAAGAAGACAGCATCAGTATGCACCCGGCACGGTGCTGTGGCAGAACAGGGGTCGGTAGAGGACCATCCCTCTTCCTTGTGCATTTCTTCAGAAACTGGAGGAGTAAGTGTCTGGAGAAACAGAACTCAGAAACTAGAGAAACAGAAATCAGTTCGCAAATACGTTTGTGCCTCCTACGTGCTAGGCACTGTGGCAGACATGGCTGATGGGAAAAGGACAAAGGAGGTGCTGACCTGGGTCTTAAGTTGTCACAGGGGCGTGGTGTAGAGTGATCTGGAAGCTGAGTCCTGGACCCAGTGTTTGCCTGTTGTGCAAATCACTTCCTATTTAGTTGGGCCTCAACGTGCTTCCTTTTTAGTACAATAAAGGGCTTTGGCTAGTTTGTTAAAGGTCGAATCAGCTCTAAGGTACTCTAAGTGGGTAGAAAACATACTATTGTCATTGCATGAGGGTTGTTTGCCCCAGCCCTCACCCTTCTTCTCTGATCATTCCTCCTTCCTCCCTCTGTCTGCCCATCCTTACAGCTGAGAGTCCCCAAGGGGCTCATACTAACTAGCCCTTCTCTTTTCTCTCACAGCATTTTCTTTCTGCCTAATCTGACCCACTCCTTCCCTTCATAGGCTCTCTCTCTGAAGGTTATCTGCAGAGGAAAGTCTCCTCCAAGGAGCCTTCCTGGATCTCTGAAGTTATTACGCTTTGTCCTTCATACTCCCGTAGAATCTGCCCCGTTGGTTTGATGGTTGTGAACCTCCCCCTGCCATGAGATCATGAGTTCCCAACGGGAAGAAACGGTGTTCTTCATTCCTTTGTACCCCTCATTAACCGAGCACATAAAATCGACCTCAAACAAACAGATGTTTGTTGACTTCAGTCTAATTGAAGAGCATAGGATTTCAGAGAAAGTCTTAAAAGCAGCATATACACAAAAAAGTTAGGAAACAGTAGGTAACTGCAAAGTGCGATGTGTGTTGTCAGCATATATGGTGCCTCCCCTGTGTCACTGTGCATTCCGGGGAGAGAGGAACAAACAACATTGTTTGCTCTCGGCCCCGTCAGGTGCAAGGGGATGCAGGAGAAATAGAGGAGGGGAGGAACAGGTGTGGGCTGGAGCTGAGACAGCCTGGCAGGGGGGAGGAGGTGTGGGGCTTCCCCACAGTAGCCTGAGGCCCTCTCATCCTGTGGGCGGGGCTTGACTTAAGGCCTGATATGTGTGTGTGTGCCCTGTAGCTCCAAAGACCTGTACTTGCCCCATGTAGCACCTTTCTTCTGGATGCAAAACCCTCCCCTTTGGAAAGATGAGAAAGCAAGAGAGATGGAAAGACCTTGCACAAGAGAGAGCAAAAAGGAGAAAAGGGACAAGAATTCTCAAGGATGTTGGGAATAAGGGCAGCAAAGGGCCCCCCCACAATACATCTCTATCTTCTCAGGTCTCCAGGGGTTCTGGGATCCTGACAAGGGGTCAAAATGTTGGTGTCTACAGCTACACTTCTTCCCTCAATCCAGAGAAAGAAACCCATTCTCTACCTAAGTGACATAATCCAGGTGCAAAGTTTAAGTGATCAGTAAATAGCAATTATTATCATCACCATTTCCCTCTCCTTTTTCTCCTCTCTAAGTTTCACACCTATAGGCAACTACAGAGAATAAGAAAAAGAATATCATTATTCCCACCACCACATACTTCATCAAACATTTTTACTACAGTTGTTTTGTTTTGTTATTTTTTTAATATTTATTTTTGAGAGAAAGAGAGAGAGAGACAGAGCATGAGAGAGGGAAGGGCAGAGACAGAGGGAGACACAGAATCTGAAGCAGCCTCCAGGCTCTGAGCTGTCAGCACAGAACCTGACGTAGGGCTCGAACTCGTGAACTGCAAGATCATGACCTGAGCCGATGTTGGATGCTTAACCGACTGAGCCACCCAGCCATCCCAACACCCCAGATGCCCCTACAGTTGTTTTGTTTTAAGAGATAAAATGTTACAGAAAATTGATGGCCTGTGTGCAACTCCCTAGTCCTATCCCCTTCATACTCTCCAGAGCTCATCCTTATTTTAGTTATAATATTTTTCACACTCAAGAATGTCTTTACACTTATATCACATATTTATGGCTTAAGTTATACGTGTTTTAAACCTTTTTATAAATAGTGTCGTGGCTTTATATTGTGTCAGCTTAGCTAAGCTAGGACTACGTTTCCCAGAATTTCCTTCCGTGTATGGTTCTGGGCTAGGGCTGGCCACAGGAGAAATCTGCATGCTACTTGGCAACAGAAGTGAAGCAGCAGCTGTCATGTTTACGCTGTGTAAGGCAGGCCCTGTGGTGGCTCATGCATTATGACAGATTTGCTGGCTCACCTTGCTGGTGGGGGAAATGGGAGAAAGCAGATGGGCACAAAGCTCCTTTATTTCCCGTCAGAACCTCTACAGTTTCCCCCAACTCCTGGGCTAGTTGTGGATTTCGTTCTAAAACAAAGGACCAGATTCTTCTGCAGGTCACCTTCATTAACGAAGTTAGAGGCTTAGAGGTGATGCGAGATTGAAGCAGTTTCAGGCTCATTCTTGCTCTTCTCCCTGGGTCCCAATTCATCCTTGCTCCCCCACTTCACATCCATCTTTCCTTCCCAACTGCCTGCCCTTGGAGTTCAGTCCCCAGCCCCGGACAAAATTAAAAAAAAAAAACAAAACAACAGTCTAATATACAGACTATATAAGCAGCTCCCACCATTGGGTACGAATTCCCATAATAAAGTCCTTACTCTTTGTCATTCCCAGTAGCCCTGCTTCTCAGATCATATCCTGACTGGTACAGAATATGCTACCAGACAGGGTTTTCAAGATCAAAACCTTCGTGAGTGATGGGTTCTCTGAATTTGGTCTAGATTATCCAGAATTGATTCTGTGATCTAATTAGATTTAAAGGCATAAATGACCCTTACCAAGGATGACCAAGGGCTACCAGGCGTACAGGGATCACTAGTACTCCATGTCATAGATGGGAGAAAAATGTTCTTTAAATGATCACCTGTAGACAGTTATAATTTGGTGCCTATAGAAGTCAGTGCTTTGATTGACCAAGTATTTGCTTGAATATAATTAGAATAAGATTGGTGGATTGTTAAAATGCCCTGAAGAACTTGGGGAAAGAATATGATGAGTCAGGGCTTTAAATTCCCACCTCAAGGTCCATGAAAGGCACCTGGAAATTTCTATGACTGACCAAAGAATTTCTTTTACATTCAATGAAGAGTGGCTATAGACTCAGGCTTGTGGAATCTACTGGTCTTACCATATACCCTGAAGCAGCTGGCCTTAGGGATCAATAGAATGGCCTTTTCAGAAGACTCAGTTACAGAACTACCTGGGTGGCAATGCTTTGCAGGGCTTGGGTAATGTCCTTCAGGATGCAATATGTTGTTTAAATCAGCAGGTGACATATATTGCCATTTCTCCCAAAGCAGTGGTTCATAGGTCAAGAAGCTTAGAAATGAGAGGTTAGAAATGAGAACAGCTTCCCTCAATAAAATATACAGTGCTTCTTTAGCAAAGATGTTGCTTTCCATCTCTGAAACATTGGATTCTGCTGATCTAGAAGCATTAGTTCCCAAAAGAGAAATATTCCCACAAGGAACACAGGAGTGATTCCACTGAACTGGATGTTGAGCCTGGCCCCGGCCTCGTTGAACATCTCTTCCCATCGAATCAACAGACAAAAGAAGTTTATTGTATTTTCTGGGGTGACCAGTCTTGACTTCCAAAGGGGAGAATGGGGAGCCTCTTGGTATTCCCATTTCCTGAGATTAATGTCAACAGCAAAACTACTAAAACCCAATAGGGGAAGATGTGTTAATAGCCCAGACCAGAAACAAAGGTCACCTCACCGAGCAAGAATATGGAATGGAAAGTGGAAGAGGGTTTATAAATACCAGCTAAAACAACACAATGAGCTGCAGCAATGAGGATGAAATGTTCTTATTATTTCAATGTAAATATTTTTGTGTTTTAATAAAAAAAAATTCCTTCCCCTTCCCAGTCCTTTACTGTTTGAATACATTTTTAACATTATTTGTCAGTAATTAATTTACAGGATATCGCAGGGGAAATGTGACTTGGCCAGAAGAGAAATGAACATCACCAAACTATGAATAAAGAGACTTTACATCCTCTCTTGGCAGGGAGCATTAAGAATGTACTTTTTCTTTCTCCATATGGTTAATCAATTATCTGATATGTTTTCATTGTGCAAGGGATAGATGCATCATGTTAAGCAGAAGCACAGTTTTGCTATCGTTGGCTTTTAAACTTTATTTCGAAGTTAAGTATGGTGAAAACAAGTATTTATGGATGCCAAGTTTGACAAATTGTGGACTGTGGTGGCTTTGTACTCTGCCAACTTAGCTAAGTTGGAATCCTACTTCCTAGAATTCCCTTCCCTATATGGTCCTGGGCTGGAGTTGGCCATAGAAGAAATTTGCATGAGATTTGAAAAGTAGGAGTGAAGCAACCATGTTTATCCTTGGAAGGTAATTGTAGGATCAGGGCTCTCCATTCTGTTCCCCCAGCCCATTCATCCTTATGCTAATATTATACCGTGTTTATCACTCCAGCTTTATAAGAAGTGTTGCTATTGGGTAAGGCGAGTTCCTTCACCTTACTCATTTTATTCATACTATCTTAGATATTCTTGGTGCTTCCTTATACAGCTTTTTGAGTCAATTTGCCAAGTTGTGCAATTCCATAAACTTTAAAAATTCTAATTTCATTTAATTTTAAGATAATTTGAAGAACTGTCATCTTTTGACATTAAGTCTTCCTACCCATGTATTCAGTCTTATTTTATGTCCTACAATACTTTCTCTTTAAACATTTTGCACATCTCTTAAGTTTTTTCCTATGTATCTTATAGTTTATGATCCAGTTACAAGTGAGATATATTTTCAATTACATTTGCTAATAATATTTACCTTTACTAATTCTTATATACTATACTGAGAACATTTCCAGAAAACTTTCTCTGTGCATTTGCATCAGTTTTCTCTGTCGATAATTATATTGTCTAGAAATAAGAGTAGTTTGGTCTCTTCATTTATAATTCTTATAGCTTTCTTTTTGTCTTATTGCATTGGCTAAGATTGCCGGTACAATGGACTCTATGGTAATGGATATACTTGTCTTACTCCTGACTTTAATTGGCACTGCTTCTAAAGTCTCACTTCTAAATATGATCGTTGCTGTAGCTTTTTATGACTATCCTTTACCCTTCAGTTTGGTGGAAAAAAATATTTTTAAATAAATTTATGTTGAATTTTATAAATATTTTTCTGTCCCTACTAAAATCATTATATTTTTTCTTCAATATGTTTATATGGAATATCACTTTGATGACAAACTTTTACCCTTAAGTTTACTAAAACTTTACATTTAAAAAAATTTTTTAATGTTTTATTTATTTCTGAGAGAGAGAGAGAGAGAGAGGCAGTGTGAGCAGGGGAGGGTCAGAGAGAGGGAGACACAAAATCCGAAGCAGGCTCCGGGCTCTGAGCTAGCTGTCAGCACAAAGCCTGACACGGGGCTTGAACCCACGAACCATGAGATCGTGACCTGAGCCGAAGTCGGACACTTAACTGACTGAACCACCTAGGTGCCCCAAAGTAATTTTTGAATTCAGGGAGTAGAAGTCCTCCAGTTTTTTCCTTCTTTTTCAAGATTGGTTTGGCTATGCAGGGTCACTTGAAATTCCATATGAATTTTAGGAAGGGTTTTTCTATTTCTCTGAAAAACATCATTGGGATTTTAATAGGGATGGCATTGAATCTATAGATCACTTTGGGTAGCACCAACATTTTAACAATATTAAGATTTCCAATCTATGAACATAGAATATGTTTCCATCTGTGTCTTCTCTAATTCTTTCAACAATGCTTTCTGGTTTTCATTGTACAAGTCTTTTACCTCCTTGGTTAAGTTAATTACTAAGTATTTAATTCTTTTTGATGCTACTGTAAATGGAACTGTTCTTGTAATTTCTTTTCAGATTGCTCATTGTTTGTGTATAGAGATCGAAATGATTTTCACGTGTTGACTTTGATTCCTGCTACTTAGTTGAACTCATGGTTTATTCTAAAAGGTTTTTTTGTGTGTAGACTCTTGAGAGTTTTCTACATGTAAGGTCGTATTATCTGTTAAGAGAGATATTTTACTTCTTTTGCAATGTAGATGCCTTTTATTTCTTTTTTTTTTTTAGTTTATTTATTTATTTTTGAGAGAGAGAGAGAGATAACACAAGCAGGGGAAGAGCAAAGAGAGATGGAGAGAATCCCAAGCAGGCTGTGCACTGTCAGCATGCAGTAGTCTGATTCAGGGCTTGATCTCATGAACCATGAGATCATGACCTTAGCCAAAACCAAAAGTCAGATGCTTAACCAGCTGAGCCACCCAGGCAGTCCTTATTTATTTAAAAAAAAAAATTTTGTTTTTAGTAATCTCTACACCAATGGGGGCAAACTCATGACTGAGATCAAGAGCTGCATGTTCTTCCAACTGAGCCAGCCAGGTGCCCCAATGCCTCTTATTTCTTTTTCTTGCCTAATTGCTCTGGGTTAAACTTCCAGTTGTATTTTGTTTTTGTTTTTCATCTTTTTAGGTTTATTTATTTATTTTGAGAGAGACAGAGGCAGCATGAGCAGGAGAGGGGCAGAGAAAGAGGGATAGAGAGAGAATCCCAAGCAGGCTCTGCACTGTCAGCACAGAGCCGGATACAGGGTTCGAACCCACATATCGTGAGATCATGACCTGAGCCAAAGTCCAACGATTAACTGACTGAGCCACCCAGGTGCCCCTTTCAGTCGTATTTTGAATAGAAGTGGTGAAAGTCTTGATCCTGATTTTAGAGGAAAAGTCTCCCATCATTGAATATAATGTTTATATGCATATTTATTCTATGATTCTTACTATGTTGAAGTAGTTTCCTTCTATCCCTAGTTTGCTGAGTGTTTATCATGATAGTGTGAAGTATGTTGAATTTTATCAAATACTTTTCCTGCATCAATTGAGATGATAATGTGTTTTTCTCCCTTCATTCTGTTGATGTGGTGAATTTTATTCATCAGTTTTCATATGTTGAAACATCCTTGCATTCCAGTAATAAATCCCACTTAGTCATGATGTATTATCCTTCTAATATGCTACAGAATTCTGTTTGCTAGTATTTTGTTAAGGATTTTTGCATCTATATTCATCAGGAATATCAGACTGTAGTTTTCTTATAATGTCTTTGTTTGGCTATCCTGTATCAGGTAATGTTGACATCATAAAAATGAGGAAGTGTTCCCTCCTCTTCAATTTTTTGGAAAAGTCTGAGAAGGATTGGTCTTACTACTTCATGGTAGAATTCTCCTGTGAAGCTATCAGGTCCAGAGCTTTTCTTCGTTGGAAGATCTCTGATTACTGATTCAATCTCCTTACTAGTTATAAGTCTATTCCAATTTTCCAATCACTTCTTTGTGATTTAGTCTTGGTAGGTTGTGTGTTTCTAGAAACTTGTCCATTTCATCTAGGTTATCCAACTTTGGTGTACAATTGTTCATAGTATTGTCTCATCATCATTTTTATTTCTATAAAATTGGTGAAGTCCCATCTTCACTTCAGATTTTAGTAACTTGAGTATTCGTTTTTGTTTTTTTTTTAGCCCATCTAGCTAAAGGTTTGACAATTTTGTTGATCTTTTTAAGAACCAACTTTTGGTTTCATTAATCTTCTCTGTTGTTCTTCTATTCTCTATTTCATTTATCTCTGTTTTAATCTTTATTATTTCTTTCTTTCTATTATCTTTGGTTTTAGTTTTTATTTTCTAGTTCCTTAAGTTGAAAATTATGTTGTTGATTTGAAATCTTTCTTGTTTTTGAATGTAATAAGCATTTATAATCATAAATGCCCCCCTTGGTAGCACTTACATTGAATCCTATGAGTTTTGGTATGTTATGTTTCATTTTTGTTCATCTCTAAGTATGTTCTTATATCCCTTGTGATCTTTGTTGTGATCTATTATTTGCTTAAAAGTGTGTGGTTTAGTTTCCACAATTTTATGAATTTTCCAGCTTTCCTTTTTTTATTCACTTCTAACATCATCTCATTGTGGTTGGAGGAGATACTTTTAAAATCTATCTCTTAATCTATTGAGACTTAATTTGTGACCTAATATATAGTCTATCCTAGAAAATGTCCCATGTGCACTTGAGAAAAAAATGTATATTCTTGGTTAGGTAGAGTGTTCTATATATGTCTGTTAGATTTAGTAGCTTCATTGTGTTCAGTCCTCTATTTCCCTACTTATCGTCTGGTCTGGTTGTCCTATCCATTATTGTGAGTAGGTTACTGAAGTCTCCAGCTTCTATTGTAAAACTGTGTATTTCTCCCTTCAATTCTATCAGTTTTTGCTTCATATATTTTTATGGTCTGTCCCTAAGTACGTAACTGCTTGCATTAAACTTCTTGCTATGTTGAACTCCGTATAATATGTATTGTCCTTCTTTGTCTCTTATAAACTTTTTTGATTTACAATCTATTTTGCCTGATGTTTGTATATCCATACCTATTCTTTTTTGGTTACTATTTGTGTGAAATGTCTTTTTCCATTGTCTCACTTTCAATCTGCTCATGTCTTTGCATCTCCAGTGAGATATAGTATAGACATAATAGATTTGAATCATTTGTTTTTATCCATCTGTAAATCTCTGCCCTTTTTGTCCCCATAGACACAATAACAATTTTATCTTTAGGTACCAGGCCAAAGTGATAGCAAAAGTGAGGAGGAGTTTGGCAAATGACGGTAGGTGCTTCTATTCCCCTACCCTTTGGAAGAACAAATATGATGACCATCCTTCTGAGGACCATCCTCTCTGGAGGACATAACTAGGCATCTCCTGATGAAGGGGAGAGAAGCTGACTTCATCTCTACTTTCAGCAAAGGGTGCTTGTAGTTCTGGACTGCAGGAGTCAAATTCTGTAATATTTAACTTTATTTTACAAATATAACAAATGTAAAATTAAATCATGATGATATGATTGGGTTAAGCCAACCCAAATAAGGATTTCATAATTTGATAAATCTGACTGAAATAAATTTTTTTTAAAAAAAATGTTAACGTTTTATTTATTTCTAGGAGAGAGAGAGAGAGAGAGAGAGAGAGAGAGCGTGAGCAGGGGAGGGTCAGAGAGAGAGGGAGTCACAGACTCTGAAACAGGCTCCAGGCTCTGAGCTGGCAGTCAGCACAGAGCCCGACGTGGGGCCCGAACCCACGAACCGTGAGATCATGACCTAAGAGAAAGTCGGACGCTTAACCGACTAAGCCACCCAGGCGCCCCTGAAATAAATTTTTAATAGTGATAATACAAACTAAGTAAAAGATCTACCAGCACTCAGTGAAATGGATACTAATAATAAAAAAAGAACAGAATATTATACTTAAATATTTACACTGAAATAAAAAGACATCAAATTTACAAAGGATACAGAGAGCATGTAGACTTCACATCTACAAAGAAATAAACTATGACTCAAAAGTTTAAATGATGGAAATACTTTAGTGTAGAGAAAAGCTTGTGTCAAACCCTAGTTTTGTCATTTACCAGCTGAGTGATCTTGGCTATTGTTAATTAGATTCTCAGGGTTTTAATTTCCTCACCTGTACAAAGTAAATGTATTATCTAATTTACAAAATGGCTATTAAGATTTAATATAATAAAATACCTAGCTCAGTTTCTTAAAACCTAACAACTGTTCAATAATTATTACAATCTTACCCAAAGTCACCAAACCTATTGGCAGAGCTGGTATTGGAACCCAGGCGTCCTGTTGGTTGATGTACTGCCCTTTCCAAAGCTGCACTGTCCCGAGCTTACATTTAAGTCATTTTAAAACTAAGATTTGACTCCATTGGCATATATATGGATGGACATATGATTTTGATTTCAATTAAACCAAAGTCAAGGCTTGATCTTTGTGAATAAATTGATTGCCCATATTTCATTTAGCCCATTGTCAGAAAGTCACTTCCATGATCTGAGTATGAGTGAATCAGGTATGATACTAAACTATGTATTAAACCACTTCTATGTAATTATTTCTCTTTAACCAATTTCTGTTCTCTCTGGAGGACATAACTAGATTAATTCCAAAGTTAACCTTTGATATTTTTATGTTCATACATAAAAATGAAGTACAGCACATTAATAGATAATTGTTTAAAGGGTATTTGTGAATCTCAAACAAGAAGAAATGCACATGTAGAGCTCTTCTCCCTATGCAGTACCCATCCCCCTTTAAAAAAAAAAAAAAGATTGCTTTTGTCAGATGGACATAGTAGGCCACATTTAGTGGAGTATGTCTGACAACTTTGGGAAAAATCAAAGAAGTTCTTCCTCATTGGATGGGATATAATCTCTGTTTTTTGACTGGGAAATTTAATCCATTTAAAGTAATTACCAATAAGGCGGACCTTACTTCTGTCATTGTGCAATTAATTTTCTATATGCCTTATAATGGCTATTTTGTCCCTCATTTCCAGTATTACTGTCTTATTTTGTGTTTGGTTGATGTTTTTTTGTAGCGAATTGTTTAAATTCATTTCTCATTTCCTTTTATGTATATTCTATAACTATTTTCTTTATGGTTACCATGAAGATTACATTTAACATCCTAAAGTTATAACACTATAATTTGAATTTATATCAGCTTAACTTCAATAATATTACAAAAACTTGCTCCTTTACAGCTTTGTCTCCATCTCTTTTCAGTTGTTTTTGCTACAAAATTACATCTTTATACATTGTATGCCAAAAAACATAAATAAATATTTAAATGCTCTAGTGTCTTAAATTATGTAGGAAGCAAGATTTGGAGTTACCAAAGTTACAATAATAATAGATTTTACATAAAAATTGTTTTTTTTCTTTAAATGTACTAATCTCTTATCATGTAGAAAACAAAACGTACAGTTACAAACTATCATTACAATTAATTTTTAAATTTTTGTGTGTTTGAATCAATTAATATTTTCCTTTGTAGCTTCAGATTTTGGTTCATCCTTTAAATTTTTTTAAGTTTGTTTATTCATTTAGAGAGAGACCGAGAGAGAGAGTTGGGGAGGGGCAGAGAGAGAGAATCTTCAGCAGACTCGGTACTGTCAGGGCAGAGCCCGTTACATGGTTCAAACCCATAAACCAGGAGATCATGACTTGAGTGAAACCAAGAATCAGCCACTCAACCAACTGAACCACCCAGGTACCCCTTGACTCAACCTTTCAAAATCTTTTCCCTAACAGCTACACAAAAATCAATTCCAGATCTAAATGTAAAAGCTAAAATAACAAGGAAAAAAAATAACAGGAAAGTATCTTCATGACTAGGAGCAGGCAAAGGTTTCTTTTAAAGGACACAAAAGCAGATAATTAAACCTTATTAAAATTAGTAATTTTTTTCAATTAAAAAACCAACAATAAAAGAATGAAAAGGCAGACCCCAAAATGGGAGAAGATATTTTCTCCTCTATACAGTGCAACAAAAACTTGATCCCTAAATATCATCTACCTATATGTAAATCATCTTATAAATTAATAAAGAAAAGATAGTAACCCAACAGAAAAATAAGTAAAGCGCCTGAACAGGCACCTCACACAAAAAATAATATCCAAGTGGTTGATAAACTTATGAAAAGATACTGAACATAAACAGTCTTCAGGGAAATAAATGTGAATTAAAACCACATTTTGCTAAATGACACATAGCTAGGGGATTTGAATGTAGACAGTCTGTTAACCTCTCTTGCTCTTTTTACTTATATATATATATTTTTAAATATTTTATTTATTTCTAGGAGAGAGAGAGAGAGACAGCGTGAACAGGGGAGGGTCAGAGAAAGAGGGAGTTACAGACTGAAACAGGCTCCAGGCTCTGAGCTGGCAGTCAGCACAGAGCCCGACGCGGGGCTCGAACCCACAAACCGCGAGATCATGACCTAAGCGAAAGTCGGACGCTTAACCGACTAAGCCACCCATGCGCCCCTCTTTTTACTTATATTTAAATTGAGAATATTAATACCTGTGCTCAAGGAATCTGCAGTCTAAGTGAAATAACAGAAAACAGATAACTATGTACTGAAATAAAGTGAATTGTGTACTAAAAATCCAGCACTAGAAACACAGTGACTATATTCTTTACCAAAAAGTCAGCACCAATTAGCTTAAAATGTTCTTAAGCCTTCCATCTTTTTCCAACAAGTTTTGTCTTGTTCTTTATTAACCCCCCCCCAATTCCAGGGTGCCTGCTGCTGCAGATGAGTCCATTGAGAGTCTCAGTGCATAAAGTGACACAGACCAGACTCTTGGCCCTATAAATCTCTCCTCATCCTGTGTCCCACTGAACATTTTGAAGTTAAGCCCAACACATCTACCGATGTAAATAGCCTCTCTCCTCATCATAATAGTTACCATTTAACTAAAAACACCATGTCATTTAATTCTTGTAACAATCCCATCAGGTGAGTATTATTTTCTCATATAAGAAATCATTCCTATTTTATAAGAAATTAGAGACTTGGAGTGAATAATCCACTTATCCAAAGTCACAGAAATGGCATATTTTTAAAAATTAATGTTACATTATTTTTTAATATATATGCATTCAGGGGATGTAGACAACAGTGAATTCTTAATTAGGATAAGAATAGAATTTAAAATTGTAATCTAGACCTAGAGAAAAGCTAAGATTTACTGAATGTTAGAATTTTTTGAATATTTAACCCCCCACACACAATTTTGCACTTATTATTTTTTAGTCACTACGCCAGTCACCAAAGATACCAAGATAAGACTTCACAAATACCATCACCTTGGTCATTGATTTTCAATGTACAGTTCCCAGATCAACAGCATCAGCATCACCTAAGAAACTGTTAAAAGTGATATTTTTAAGCAACACCAAGATTTCTGGATCAGAAACTCTCAGAATAGTGCCCAGTAGTCTGTTATGAGTGTTGCAGGTGATCCTAACGCATGAGATAGGTCATCACTCTAGTCTCCCAGGTGATGAAATTTAGGAGGTGATTTGAGAGTATGAATCAAAACAAAGATTTGCTCGAAACCAGTCTCCACTATGTTAATAATAAAAATCACTGAGATCTAAAGATAGATTTACCCAACTCCAATGTCCACATTTTCTTTCTTTTTTTTTTTTTAAGTTCATTTATTTGAGAGAGAGGGAGAGAGGGAGGGAGCATGTGCACACATGGGAGAGAAAGAATCCCAAATCCCAAGGAGGCTCCACTGTCAGCACAGAGCCTGACACAGGGCTTGATCCTACAAACCATGAGATCATGACCTGAGCCAAAATCAAGAGTTGATGCCCAACCAACTGAACCACCCAGGTGCCCCCCCATCCACATTTTCTATCCCTGTGCTCCATTGACCCCAAACAACATGAACTGTTGTTGTCTTTATGGGTCTGAAGAGGTGGGTGCTCATGTCTTTCCTCATAGGCATGCTGTTGGCACCTTGATACTGCCATGGGGGTGGGGGTCCTAGGGGTGGCACAGAAAAAAAAACTCCTTAAAAACCAATATGTTGAGAATGGAGTGGTGTATGAGGATTTGGGAGTTATGGGGGCAGGGGGAGGCACCCTCCAGAACTTTCACTTGATTGCCCCAGTAGGTCTGATCTCAGGTAAGTGAGAGCCCCTCTTCTGAGTTTGCATGCCACCCATACCCCTTTCCCAGAGCTGTCACTGGTGTTTCCTCACCTCTGACTTAGCTCCCCCCACCAAACCCCAGGCCACAGTAACCCTATACCTGGGACTAGCTGGGCCGCCCACGGGTGATTTCACCCACAATCTCAGCTTCCAGGCTGCCTGGGGCCCTGTCCAGAAAGTAGGGCTAGTATGTGCTGAGTGGGAATGACAGCAGGACAGGTGGCTGCTCACCCCAGCAAGGTTCTTCTGGTTCCCCACCTGGCAGAGCAGACAGAGGTATGTTTGTTGACAATGACAAATAGCTGATGCCTGTTGACAATGACATGGAACTGCCCTCAACTGAGCAGTTTTTATGTTAGGCATTGATTTGAGGAGGCAGAATGCAATAGGAGTCTGGGAAGCAAGAATCCCTCGCAGCTCCACCAGCACAGCACAGTGCTCACCACGCACCAGGCCAGTTCTAAATGCTTTACATGCACTAGCTCACGTAATCCACACAGCACTCTGCGAGATAGCTACTATTACCATCCATGTTACAGGTCAGGAAATACAAACAGTAACTTGTAATTTGCCCAAGGACAACAGGTTGAAAGTACTCATTATTCATCTGTAAACCAGGGATACAAATGCAGGCGGTACACCTACATAACTCAAGTTTTGTAGCAATTCAAGTATCTCTTAAGCTGGAACCGTTACAGTTTTTTCCCCCTTCCACCTTTTTAGACAGAGGAAAGTTCCTGGAAAGATCCAAAAGAAATTGGTAACTATGGCTGTGTCTCGTGGCTGGGGGACAGGATGGGAAATTTACTCCTCATTGTATTTATCAATATATTTAAATAATAATAATAATAATAATTATTATTATTATTATTATTATTTAAGGTCTGCTTAGCCCCAGATGAAGCTGGCTGGGGCTTCTGCTTCAGAAACCCCACGAGGATGAGTCCAGGCCTGAAGGGCATGCAGTGACAGATGGCCCGCCCAGGATCACCAGCGAGCTACAGCGAGCTAGGGTCCTTTTCCATCCGCACCAAAGAGGGCATTTTACTTTTTTTTTTTTTAAATGTTTATTTATTTTTGAGAGACAGAGCATGAGTCGGGGGGAGGGGGGGAGGCAGAGAGAGAGGGAGACACAGAGTCCTAAGCAGGCTCCAGCCTCTAAGCTGTGAGCACAGAGCCCGATGCGGGGCTCAAACTCACAAACCGTGAGATCATGACCTAAGCTGAAGTCGGACGCTTAACCGACTGAGCCACCCAGGCGCCCCAAGCAGGGCATTTTAAGACCCGGAGTAAGGGAGGGAGTGCCCACCTTGACTCGGTGGCTTGCACCGCTTTGGAAGGTGGGGGCTTCGCAGCGGGCTGGTGGCCCCGCCTAGGCGGCTGGAAGAAAAGGCCGACCCCCGCCCCGCCCCTTCTCTCCAAATTTAAGAGTTCCTCTCCCACCGCTGGGAATGCTCCCGGCCAACAAGTCTCTCTCCCTTTTGCGTGGTGCTCCCGCTCGCCTCTTGCGCTCCCTGCACGGCTGCCCACAGGCCGTGGCTCCACTCCCTGTGCCGGTCGGGGCAGGGGCCGCGCCATGCCCACCCCGATGCCGCAAGGCCGCCGGCCGCCCGCCTCCCCGGGCGCTGGAGACCAGAGCCCGGAGCTCCAGCAGCGCCCCTCGGGCCCTGGCACGTCCCGCACTCCCGGGCGCCTCGAGTCTTCCTTCTCCGTCGAGGCCATCCTGGCCAGGCCCGCCCGCAGCGCGCCCCCCGCCGCCGCCCGGATGTCCGGCGCCGCCGCGGACCTCGGCTCGGCTCCCTCCCGGTTTCCCGCGACGTGGCTGCCGGCCTACCTGAGCGTGAGTCTCCCCCAGCCGTGCCCCCAGCTGCCCCGGACGGGGCTCCGCGTGGCTCGCTTCTGCGGCCTCCAAGGCCTTGGCCTCACAGGTACAGGGGCTCGGGCGCCTGGGGACTGGGGACTCGAGAGCGTGGAAGCCGCGACAGCGGGCACAGGATAGAGACGTCCCTGGGTTCCACGCACTGTCGGTGGGAAGGGGCCTAATGACCCTTGACCTTGCCGTTGAATCCGAGGTCTGAGAGAGAGACTGGCCGAGAACACACCGCCGCGCAAGGCTTCCACTGCACGCGCGCTGCTGAGGGGGAAGGCGGTATGCGTGAGCGCGGGTGCAGAGCTGAAGGTGCGGGTGGGTCAGAGGGGGCCTCGGAAGACTGGGACAAGGCCAGCCCTGGGGCTGCAGAACGTCCCTTCCTGAGAATGAGAGTCTCTCACTCCCTCCACAGCCCCTTTGAATAACGCGTGATGATAGCGTAGACTCTTCCCCAAAGTAGCTCTCTTCTGGAACGCGCGGCCCAGTCTTAGCAAGGAGCAGCGGCCGCTGCAGCCGTTAGCTGGCAAACGCCAGGACCCCCGTGCGGGTGAGCGGAAGCCCCACTCTGAACTGTTCTCTGAGCCTGCTTGCATACAGCGCTCCTGAAAGAGGAACCTCGGGCTCTGGGGCGCAGGCACTTAAACCCCAATGAGAATTTAGCTGTGGACCTAACGTTCTCTTCTAGCATTGACATCCACCTATAGGAGCTTTTGCCATTTTTGGCACTCTGATTCACGCTTCCCCTCCTCCCCTCCCGGAAAACAGGAGCAAAATGAATGCAAGCCTCGTCAACCCATACCAAGATCCACATAGCACAGTCATACCTGGTGCCTGCTCCCTGGGTTCTCTCCATTCCGCATTTCCACCCCTTTCAGCTGGGCATTTCTCCACCTCACCCCTCAGAGAAAGCCTAAGCTCTCAACCCCATCCAGATTCATGCCAGTGCATCTGAGCAACATGCCCATGGTTCCAAAACAGCTTTCCCTAACCTCTTCACACAGCTGAGGTCTGAATGGCAGCTTACTGTTTTATATCAGTTAATCTCATTTCTAAGTTAGTTTTTTAAAAACTATTTCTCTATTAGAGAGTGCGTGCTTGAGCAGGATAGGGACAGAGAGAGAGGGAGGGAGAGCAAGAATCCCAAGCAGGTTCCCGGCTGTCAGCACAGAGCCCAACTCAGGGCACAAATCCCACAAACCATGAGATCTTGACCTGAGCCAAAACCAAGAGTTGGATGCTCAACCGTCTGAGCCACCCAGGTGCCCCTCCTTTTCAAGTTAGTTTTTGCATAGGTAATCCATTCCTACAGTTCAAACTCCACAATGTTTCCTATAACAGATGGAGAAGAGTTTCCCCTAATATTCCTGTCCCGCAGTCACCTGGTTAACTCCACCTCACAAGCAGCCAATGAAGTCTCTTTATTCTTCCAGGATTATTTTATGCATATTTAATACTTAAGTGTGTGTGTGTGTTTGTGTGTGTGTGTGTGTGTGTGTGTGTGTGTGTGTGTGTGCTCGCTCTTTAGGCTTAGAGTTGGCTCACTGCTCAGGCCTCTGGGGCACTCCAGACTGGGCTCCAGCCGAGGAACTTCAGGACACTGAGAGACCTCAAAAAAGAGTTCGGACTATGTTTAACTTGAAGCAGCTGGAAGAGTTGGAGAAAGTGTTTACAAACCAGCACAATCTGGTGGGGAAGAAGAGAGCCCAGCTGGCCGCCCAGCTCAACCTTACGGAGAACCAGGTGGGAGCAGGGACTCTTACGGGGCCGGGGCTGTACCTGGAGGCAGACACTGCTCTCCAGAAGGCCCCAGGTGAGGCTGAGGGAAAGACATGGGCCTTCTTTCTCTGTGCCAGGCCACGGAGGGAGACAGGCCCTAATCACTGGCACACTTCCTACATGAATGAGGAAAGTAGTCCCATTTGAAGTCACATTATGGGAACAACCATGTTAATCTAGATATTAATCTAGAACTTTATGTTTCCATGTTAAAAAGGGAGCTCACCGCAAAGTTAAGTGTGTTCAAGGGACTGAATATTAAAAATAATAATATTCACTAGAACCCCATACTTCACTAGAGCTGCTACACCACTTTAATGCTCTTTTCATAGGCAAACTTCCCAAGACTTTGTTACAGTCACTCCATGTCCTCACTTTGCATCTACTTAACTCCTGAATCCTTTCCCTACCATTCCATCAAAACTTCCCCTCCAGGTCTCTTGACCTCCATGTTGCCAAAGTCAACAGATGCTTTCCTCATCTTACCCCCCGGACCCCCCCACCACTGTTGATTTCTCCTTCTCTTGTGGAAACACATTCTTCTCTTGGCTTCTGGACACCACATTCTTGGTTTTCCAGCTCTCTGGCCACTTCTTCTGTGTCACCTTTATAGGGTACTCTTCTCTTTGTGACCTTAAATTGTCTCTGCAGCTGATCTCATTTATTCTCATGATTTTATTTTCTTATTTTTTAAATGTTTATTCAGTTGTGAGAGTGAGAGAAAGAGAATGAGCGGGGTGGGGCAGGGGGAGGCAGAGAGAGAGAGACACACAGAACCCAAAGCAGACTCCAGGCTCTGAGCTGTCAGCACAGAGCCCCAGGGAGGGCTTGAACTCACAGACCATGAGATCATGACTTGAGCTGAAGTTGGATGCTCAACAATCTGAGCCACTCACGTGCCCCATCATTTATTCCCATGATTTTAAATACCATCTATAAGCCAACAACCCCCAGTTTTGTGTCTTAGCTCACCCTTTTTCTCCTGATTTGTACATCTACCTTCTTTTTTTTTTTTAAGCTTTATTTAAGTAATCTCTACACCCAATGTGGGGCTCAAACTTACAACCTCAAGATCATGAGTTTCATGCTCTTCTGACTGAGTCAGCCAGGCACCCCTACCTTCTTTTTTTAAAGTTTATTTTGAGAGAGAGAGAGAGCATGTGTACATGTTTGTGGGGGAGAGGCGGAGAGAGAGAATCCCAGGCAGGCTCCACACTGTCAGCATACAGCATATGCAGGTTTGATCCCACAAACCGTGAGATCATGACCTGAGGCGAGATCAAGAATCACATCTTAACCAACTGAGCCACCCAGGTGCCCCTCTATCTACCTTCTTGAGGTCTCCACTTGGATGTCTCCTGGGTATGCATTTCAAACTTAAGTCTAAACTTCAATTCTTGACTTCTTTCTCTCCAGATCTCTTCCTTTTCCTGCTCATAACCCCACCATCCATCCAATTGCTCAAATTACCAAGTCATCCTACATTCCTCCTTCTCTCCCACTCTCAGTGCATTGGCAAGCCTTGTCACTTCTGCCTCCAAAGTACGGCTGAAATCGCTTCATTTTTTCCATTGCCCTTAGTTCATACATGTCCCAGCTCTTTCTGGATCACTGCAGTAACCCCCCCCCCACCCACCGCTGTTTCTCTGCATCTCCTTTCACCCATTCTTCACAAAGCAGCCAGATGTGCAATTCACTTGAGATGCAAACAGGACTATGTCACATCCCACTCAATAGCCTCGAAGCTGACACTCCTTACCCATAGCCTCCATAGTCCTGGGTGATCTGACCCCTGCTGACCTTGCCCATTTTCCCTTCCTTCACTTCCCCATCCCACTCTCAGATATTTCAGCCAACTCTCCTCCTTTTTGGTCCTCAAACACACCAAGCTTGATTCTACCACAGAGTTCCTATAGGTTGTCCCTGACACGGCCTGCTTTTCTCTGTTCTCATCAAACTGATGAGAATTCTGATCCTGTGAGCCTTAGCTTAAGTGCTGGTTCTTCAGGGAGGCTCAGACCCCTGTTCATACTCCCATTTGTGTTTATGGCTTTCTTTGTTTCCATATTTCTCGCTCTTTCTCTCTAGAGGCTCCATGAGGTCAGGAACCAGACCTCTCTTGCTCACCACTCTATCACCATCACCTAGGATGGTGCCTAGTACAGCCTAGGAGCTCTATAAATATTTGTTGGGTGGACGAATGGTGTCTGGAATTATGGGAAGGGTGTTTTGAAGGAGATGCCTCCCTCAGAAGGAAGATCAAATGTGGGCCAGAGAGCAGTGGGTACTGTGGGAATGGGGAAAGCAGTGGGAACTGCTGGTCACATTCTAATTTCTGACCATTGCCTCCAATTATAGGTGAGGGTCTGGTTTCAAAACCGCAGGGTCAAGTACCAGAAACAGCAAAGGCTAAAGGTACCAGCTGTGTCTGCCATGGCTGCCGCCCAGGATGAGCCCTCCAGCAGCTCTGACACCAGCATCCAGCGAGAAGACACCAAATCAGGAGTGGACAGCTGAGGACTGGGACAGAGGCTCAACCCAGGCTGTCTGGGTTCTTCCTGGGGGTACCCACTCAAACTCCTGAGTCTTTTTCCTTCATCTGTATAATGGGTGCATTGACAACTTGCTCCTCCCAGAGCTGACAGGATGTCTGTGAAGCTGTTAGAGGGTGCCAGGCCCAGTGCTAAGTGTTTTACAACTCTTAAGGTTTATAGGTTCCCTTCACCTGGGGGTGTGGTGCTTGCACCAGCACTGGCCCCTCCAGGGATTAATCTTTTCCTGGTTTGGCTGTGGAGAAGGGGCTTCCTTGAATCAGTATTTGGGCCTAAAAGCCTCTTCCCCACCAGAGATGGTAGAGATGAAGCAAAGAGGAAGGAAAGGTAAGCCATTTAGCCTGCTTCAGAGTTTCCCAAAGTTTTCTTGTTTTGTCTGAACTGTTCCCACTTTCAGGAGCTCAGCCCCAGCTGTCTGCTCCTAGGGCTGACATTTCATTCCCAGGAATCTGCTCAGTTTCTAAGAAGCCTACTGATAGCCTACCCTTGTGAGGCCAGTCACCAGCAATTCCAGAGCTCACTTCTCTAGTGTTCTAAGCTCCTGGGCAGGCCTCTGTTGAGAGTATGGATTTAGAATCTCCAATGGCTTCTGGGTAGAGGGGAGCTGGTGAACTAGGCCTGCCCTGCCACCTGCTGGTGAGAGAAGGCACAGTCCCCACTGCTGTCTGCAGCTACCTGAGGGAGAAAGGAAGGGCAGAGAGCAGAGGTGAAAAACCTCACAGACCTCCAAGTGATGGTAGACCATCATCTCCTAGACGCTAGGCCACAGGCTTGAGGCCAGAATCCAGCTTCAAGAACCCTTCTCTCTCCCTGTCTTCAGGGAAAACCTTCCTAATGCTGGACCCAAAGTCAACTCTGTTAATCAAAGGACACCAGCTGCATCTACCTCTTCCAGCACCTGCCCCTTCAATTGACTCACCTTTTAAAAATAGTTGAAAAGAAAAAAAATCAACAGTTAATCTACTCAGCAGTTACTGGGCCCTACCCAATCCCCCAGTGTGACCACGAGACCATATCAGAAGCAGATGCGTCCTTTTTCAGGGAGCACAGAATCAATTGGAGGACAAGGAAACAAGGCATGGTTGTCAGGCTTGGCCGCGGGGACAGATGCTGTAAATCAGTGGTTTCAGCATTTTGGGGTCCTGAATGATAACAGGGCCTTCTGTTCCCAGGAAAATATGTATACATACACTCACTTCTGCATACAATTTTAGGGGTCCTCAAACCTGAGCTCCACCATCTACCCCCTTCTACCACCCCTAGGCTGCAAAGTCCCTTAAACCCCTGAAGGGTCTGAGAAAAGCACAAGTCCAGCTTGATCTGTCGTGGGGCTGTCCCGCTGACAGAAGGCCCAAGGAGAAGGGAATTCTTGCGCCCAATTTTGTAGATGGGGAAGAAGGGTAAGCTAGTCCTTCCTTTCAGGTAGAAAGTCAGAGAGGGTGGAAGTCAGTCGGCTGCTGTCCCGCCCCACGGCCAGTTCCAAAGAGCCCTTGACTCTAGACGGGACACTGGGTGGAGAGAGACAACAGGCACCAAAACATGAACTGGACACAGATACATCAAAACTATACACACATCCACAGACTATGATACACAGGTACGTACTAAGACACAGACGCAAAAATCGCACAGATGTGAAACAAAAAGGCAGACCCAGCTACATCCAGCCATTGAACCAATAGACCTAAACACAGAGATTAAAGGGATCCTAATTCGGATTCGCCAGCGCTCAAACCTTAGCCACCAGAGACACACACGCCGGGGGCGGGGCCAGGAAGGGGCGGGGCCTCCAGGGTCGGGGCGAGGTCAAAGGTCAGACGGCGGAGGCGCGCCCAAGATGGCGGCCTCCATGTGCGACGTGTTCTCCTTCTGCGTGGGCGTGTCGGGTCGGGCTCCTGTGGCCGTGGAAGTCCGATTCGTAAGCAGCGCTAAGGTGAGGCGAAGGCAGATCCGCCGGGAGCATCCACCGTGTTCGGCCTTGGAGAGAGCCCCGAGGGACCCAGGCCCGGAGCCTGGAAGCTCCTCAGCCGTTCCGACTCTGCGGCCCGGCTCCTCCTCGCGGCCCGCGGGCTCCCCTTCTTTCCCCGCGCGCAGGCTTCCGGGGCGGTCACGCGGTGAATCGGGGCACCGAAGTCTCTGTGCACGCCCCCTCCCTACGGGACCCAGTGCGCCAGCCGGCGTCCTGCCCCTGCTGCTCCAGGCGGGGCCGGGTGGGCGCCTGGCCTCTTGGGCCAGACTGGGGTATCTTGCTGCTGGGCCGTGGGGGTGGTGGGCGGAGACCCGCTGAGCGGAGGGAACTGAGGTATAAAAAAGGGTGGGTCCTCGGGGAACTTTCTGAGTGAGATTTGCAAATGGGGTGTGGAGAGAGGCCAGGACCCTTCACGAAAGGCCTTGGAATGCTAAGGAATTTGGTCTAGAGCTTGAAGCCCGTGGGAGCATTTGAAGCGTTGAAACAGGAAAGCAATAGGATTTTGTGGTTATGTTATCGTGTTATAAATATTAATTGTAGAAAAATACTGCAAATAGATGTAAGGAAATAGAAGATAAAAGTCACTCGTAATCCTATACTTGTGCGAATATGTGGATACTAAAATTACAGTTTTAGAAACCTCTGATCAGCAGTAAATCAACATCAATAAATCTATTTCTGCTTATTTTTAAGAGCTGAGTAATAGTCTGTTTCAAGGGATTGCCACAGTTCAACCAGCTACTTATTTATGTACTTTTGCGTTGTGTTTTATTTTTAATCCCAGAAGGCAAAGATCTTGGAGCTCAGTTTCTGTACACACATCCTTTTCTCTTCATCAGAGTATTTTCTTTACTAGTTAACTTTGCCGATTGATACGTGCAAAATGGTATCACTTGTCTTAGTTTACATTTCTTTGTTTACTGAGGTTGAATAATTTATCATGTGTACCGGCTGTGCCTGTACCTGGTCCCTGCCCAAGATGTCAGCCTTCTAGTCATCTGCCTCCTGCTCTCTCCAACCCAGCCTTCCATTGCCTTCTTTCCTCTCCAGATGTATCTGGAGTATTCCTTTCCTTCTGTGGTAAAGCAGTTCCCCTATATCCTTGGCCTCTTCAGCTGATCACATTTCTGTTTCCACCTCTGTTCTTGATTGGCTCATAGGTTGATGGTGTCCCAGTTCCATCACTCCTTGCAGGCAGAGTTAGTGACCTTTCCCTTCACTAAGTCCCCATCTCTCAGTCCCTCTCTTCTTTATTTCTTCCTCTGACCTCATCCCTTCAGCCACTCTGCTTGCCCAGCTGTCCTGTCCCAGTTTTCTATCAAACCCCACCTCTGGAAGAATGAGCTGGCTGCCCTCTCCATGCCCACATGTGATCTGCTGCTGGAGAAAATCACACACACACCCAGACATACTGACATTTACCCCAGGCTTTTCGCATCTATGTTCATCAAGTAAGATTGGTGTGTGAGGTTTTCTTCTTTATGCTGTCTTCCTCAGGTTACTACATCACAGGTGTGCTTGTTTTTTTAGTAAAATGGAGAATCTTTCCATTTTTTTCTCTGTTACTGAATAGTTTTTAAACAGCATGAGAGTTACTTATTCTTTGGTTTGAGAGATCTGACTCAAGAACCATATGGACTATGGGCCTCACATGGGGGTTGTTTTTGACTATTTTCTCCATTGCTTTTATGGATATTGGCAGGAATGATCTTTCAAAGATCTCCCGACTACTGTGCCAGGTTCTGATTCAGAACCAATCAGAACATGATAGTGTCTGACCAAAAATGATGGATATCAACCAAAATACCGTCCTACTGCAGGTTAGCCACTTATCAACTCTGCTTCTTTCCCTGGGTTTCCTGCCTTTTGTATTTTTCTAGAAAATTATCCATTTAGTAAAGCTTTCAAAGTTTACTACATGGTATTAGAGTTTTGCACGTTTTTTTTTTCCTAAAATTTGTTTTTCAAATTGGAAATATCTTTGCAAGTTTATGCCCTTTCCACTTGGGTTCCGTTCTCTCCAAGCCTCTTGGTAATTAATGTTAATGAGAGCAGCTTTCTTGAAACACGGTCTTATGTTTGGAGGATGAGTGGTTTCATAAAGGAACAGCTCTGATTCTGTTCCTTTTGTTTTGATAACCAAATATTGTCTGCATTTGATCCTCCAGAAAGAGAGAGGAAGACATTGATATTTAACCCAATATTGAGATTTGATATTGTCAGCAATAATGTGGGTCCATGTTCATAGCCCTTTGTTCCATAAAATAGGACCCTGTTTTTATTTTGCTAGATTGGGTCCGGGGCTAAAGACATGGAGGTGGGGTTCTAAGAAGACAACCAAGAGTGCATCAGCGGCTTTGGCCGGAGGTTTTGCTCCAGCTGCCCCACTCTGCCCAAGGCTGTCCTGGTCTAGACATCCCTGCCTCTCTGACTTTGAGAGGTAGGTGCTGCTGTGTAGCCACAGTGTCGATGCTAGATGGAAACAGGGAGCTACATGAGAGCCCACATGACAGGACATTTCACTGCTGTGTCAGTCTTTTCTTAAATTTCTTTCTCTTCTTGTGACAGTTCAGTGCTGGCAGGATCCCACCCCTCTTCTCTAAATGAACAGTGGGAGCAAGTGCCCGGCAGAGCCAGGAACTGCCTGGGTTCTGAAGCTGTCTCCTGAGTTCCTTTGCACGCCCGAGAAATGGTAGTTCAGCAATTGCTGTCTCCTCCTTCATGCCGTGCCTAATGTTTGTGGTGCTTTAGACCAGAGTTCCTCAGACTTTAATGCGCATATGAATCACCTGGGCCTCTTGTTAAAATGCACATTCTAATGCAGCAGGTCTGGGGCGGGACCTGAGATTCTGCATTTCTAACAGGTGCCCAAATGATGCCCATGCTGCCCACTCATCACCTCACTTAGAGTAGTAAGGAGGTAAAGCTCCTAAGGTACATTCACCTGAGCTATGTCATGGCATCCTGGAAGCAGGTACCTGGGAGCTATCATTATGATGCTTTTCATATGTGAAGCTGATGCAAAGAAGTGAAGCAGTTGGGGTGCCTGGCTGGCTCAGTCTGTAGAGTGTGTGGCTCTTGGTCTCGGGGTCATGGGTTTGAGCTCCACATTGGGTGTAGAGATTACTTAAATAAAGAAATTAAAAAAAAAAAAAAGCAATTGGTTGCAAGGTTCACAGCAAGCAGGATGAGGGGTGGTGCTAGGATTCGCCCTGCCTTTCAGCATAACACTGAGAACTCCCCACCGACCAGGGAAATAGGGCACATTCTCCCCAAGACTAGGCCTCCCCCTCCTGTGGCATAGGAGTCCTCTGTGACCCTGAGCGGCGGTGTCACCACCAGAATCTTGGAGGGGCACATGGGTGACTCCGAGAAGACCGCCCTGTCATTATCGGCTGCTGGTACAGGAGGCTCCAGCCTGCTGTGAGCCTTGGCCCTGCTCTGCCCATTCCAGAAATTCTCTTCTGGCTGACAAGGTGGCTCCCTCCCCATCCCAGGCCCCCTGCTCTGAGCAGGCTGAATGCGGGGTGACCGAAAGTAGGTCAGAGCTGCATTTCCAGAGGAGGCAGTCATGGAGGGTGCTGACCATGCTCCATGAGCCCTCCCAAGGCAGAGGCCTCTCCTGAGAGAGAGGCATGTGGGGGGTGAGGCTGGGTACCCCTCTGGGAACCCTTAGAGCTGTGTCCTCTTTCTCTCCTTACGGCCATCCTGTTCCTTCTCTCCCTGTTAGGGAAAGGGCCTATTTGCCACACAGCTGATCCGGAAAGGGGAGACCATCTTTGTAGAACAGCCCCTGGTGGCTGCGCAGTTTCTCTGGAATGCACTTTATCGCTACCGAGGTGAGCACATCTCGTCTACTCCTCACGGCTGCTGGGCCAGCTTCCTTTGTGCATGGAAGAGAGCTGATGTCTCTGCGACACTCCCACTAGCTGATGTCTCTGCGGATTTAGGTGTTGGGAGAAGAGCTCGTTTTAGAGAACCGTGCCTGAGAATCATGCTTCTCTCTACTGTTAGGCCATTTGAAGTTGGGAGCGAGCGAGGGAAGGGGCTTTTCCAGCCTGCTCTGGGGGAGGACTGTCAGGCAGGCAGAACTCAGTCTGACCTGCAGTATAAGGGACTGGATGCATGCTGAAGGCTCTGTGCCAAAGGGCAGCTCTCCACCAAGAGCAGGCCACTTGCCCCTTGGTCAAAACAGGCTGAGTTAGGGGTCAGCAGCAAGTTAGGATGCCCTTAGCTTTTCCAGCCACATGCTTTTTTCACACTTTCTTAGGCTAGAGACAGACATGAAAGGAGCGTCAGTTGGCTCCAGAGTGTGGGGAAAGCTCAGTCTGGGGGTTAGGAGGGGAGCCCCACAGACTGAGTCCTGATCTACCTTGGAATGCATGTGAAATCATGCACTCATTCTGTTCTTGAACACAGCTGTTCATTCACTTCCCAAACATTTGTGGAGCACCTACCAAGTGGCAGGCACTGTCTTTAGCCCTAGGGACACTTCTGTGGAAAAGACAAAACATGGCCCCTGCTCTAAAGACACTCACGTTGTCATATGGGCCTCTCTCCCTCAGCCTGTGACCACTGCCTTCGGGCACTGGAGAAGGCAGAGGAGAATGCCCAGAGGCTGACTGGGAAGCCGGGCCAGGTTCTGCCTCACCCTGAGCTGTGTGCCGTGCGCAAGGACCTCCACCAGCACTGTCCCCACTGCCAGGTGAGCATCCCTGGGGAGTGCAGCTGAAAGGGAGCTGGTGGGAGAAGCCTTAGCTGAAGTCTTCTTCAGACAGGAATGACAACACACCTGCTTGTGGCTCCTGAGAGCCATAATGTAGGGGAAGACATTCGAAAGAGTCCGTTACTATTTCAATTCTCCCTGTCCCAGTCCCACTGTTTAGAAAATAGGTCCGGTGGGAACTTGCCCTCTTCCCAGGTGCCTGGCAGGGGCTCTTCCCTCTACCTGAGCGCTCTTTCCTTCCCATAGTTCAGCAAGCCGGGGTGCCCCTCTCACATGCCCCCAGGGCAGTGTGCGCTTTCTCATCTCACGATGCCACTGAGCTACTGCTCAGGGGCTGTTCATAGAAGGAATGCAGTTGGGGTGAGTACAAGTGAGGGATGTCTGTGCCTCCCTCCATGGCCATATCCTAGGGTGTTGACCTTCACCCACTGCACAGGTGATGTACTGCAGTGCAGAGTGTCGGCTGGCGGCTGCCGAGCAGTACCATCAGGTCCTGTGCCCCGGGCCCTCCCAGGATGATCCCCTGCATCCTCTCAATAAACTACAGGAAGCATGGAGGTATGTAGCATTTCATCTCTTCTTCCCTTGATCCTCCTTCTTGACTGCCCGCCTGCTTGCAATCAGCAGATGCAGTTGTCTCTCTTACATTGCCATCCCCCAGATCTTTCCTCAATTCTTAGGGTTAAGCAGAAGTCTCATCACCCAACCTCCTGCCTTTGATGTGAGTCGCCAGTCCCACTACTGTCAGCATTTTACACACCCCACGGAAGAGTCCCATTAAGCCCATAGGGCTGTAAAGTCCTGCCCTCATCCTTGCCAATGACATCTCTCTTTGGTTATAAATGGAGTTAGTAGGAAGGATTCTCAGCAGTGATCAGACTGGGCTTCCATGAACACAGCTACTGGGGAGGGAATTTCTAGATCAAATCTTTTTCTTTCTCCACAGGAGTGTTCACTACCCCCCCGAGACTGCAAGCATCATGTTGATGGCCCGGATGGTGGCCACAGTGAAGCAGGTAAGCCCACCCAGACCTTCCATAGAAGCCCGTTCTGGTCTCGTTTGCTCCTTGGCCTCCGTCTCCTCCTCACCTCAAAACCCTGGCTTGGATGCAGAGTTCCCTCTGCGCTTCCCAAAGGAGAGCTGCTTGCTATGTAAACTCAGGAGCAGCTAACCTGAGTTAGACAGGAGACTCATCTTTCCTATAGCCTTTGACCTAGGAGAGGACCTCCCATGCAGCAACAGTCCACACATTCAATTTACAGATGCCACTTTCTCAGGATTGCCTCTTATATAAAGTGAGAGAAGCCCCTCCAACCTGTTCTATTAGTATTGGAGCTCCACAGCCTCATTTTCCTGTTTTTCTAAGTGTTGTTGAACTGGCCGGCCTGGCCCAGCTGGGGAGGTGGTTGGGTGTGGGCAGGAAGGAAGGTGGGAAGGAAGTCCCCAGGCCAAGGAAGGGTCTACCTAGAATCTCATGTGTGACGGTGTTTCTCTGATGGCAGAGGCTTTAGAATCACAGGCTACCCTTCTGCTTGGGTACAAGGGACAGCAAGGAGGTGGGTGTCCCCAAGTCCATGTGTACGTGTGAATATGGGCATATGTGAATGTGACCCTGAAGTATATCTTTTCCCTGCAGGCTAAGGATAAAGATCGTTGGATCAGGCTCTTTTCCCAGTTCTGTAATAAAACAGCCAACGAGGAAGAGGAAATTGTCCACAAACTCCTGGGGGACAAATTCAAGGTTAGTCTTCTCCCACGATCCCCTCACCGCAATAGCCTTGGATGTTGTGTGGCTACCTGAGGGGATCTCCACATTTGGACTTTTGCCAGCCAAAGAGCCTGGGGCCAGAAATCTACTCAGAGGACCTATATTTTTGCCACTATTTAACTTTGTGCCCTAACAGGGTCTAAAATGAGAAGTGGGGTGATGCTAAAGGAAGGAGGGGTCAGGTGCCCTGACATGGTAAGACAGAATCTCATGATAGGATAGTGGTGGGCAAGTGAGTATAACGGAAAATGGAGGGTCAGGCCCACAGGGTCAGGGAGCAGCATGAAATGGGAGGATTTTAGCTGCCACGGCACTGAGTGCCCACTCCCACGCAAAGATTACACATTCTCACTGAGGACAGCAGGCTTCTATGCAGGAGCTGCCTGCAGGTGCAGGCAGGGTTTAAAGGGCAGCTGGGGTGGGCCTTCCTGCATTCATTCTGAGGAGAGGAGGGGGTAGTCAAGCTTGTCTGGAGGTCAGGTCAGGAAACCTGGAAAGCGTTGGCGAGGACAGACATCCCAAGCGAGGTTGCCTCAGCCCTCCTGGTACAAGGGCTGGAAAATAGGAATTTGGGGTTCGCCACCCTGGGTTGGAACAGGCCAACAGATTGCCAAGCTTCTTTGGAAAAAAGAACTGTGTGGCCTTCCTTTGCCTTCAGGGAAAGCTCATTCTATAGAACTGGCCCCTTTTCTTTCCCTTACCTGGTCTTCTGGGCCCTGGCTGGGTGCTAATGGGAAATCCCCAGGGATACAAGTCTCTCCCTGCTTCCCCTAAACCAGGGCCAGCTGGACCTTCTGCGGAGACTCTTCACAGAGGCCCTTTATGAGGAGGCGCTCAGCCAGGTGAGCGTGGGGAAGGTGGGACCAGTGACCTCCCAGTCATTCCAGCTCTCCAGGAGCACCCGGGTCAGCATCTCCTACTCAGAGAGTTAAACCGGGGCTGACTTGGTCTGAAGTTGGGATGGGACTGACTCACAGAAGACTTTCTCAACAGAGAGCTGTTTCAGAAGGAAAAGTGAGTGGCTGTAACCTGAGCACTCATTTTTCTTTCTCCCCACAGTGGTTCACACCAGATGGATTCCGGTCTCTCTTTGCTCTTGTTGGGACCAATGGCCAAGGAATTGGGACCAGGTTAGGAGAGAATGTTCCAATGCTATTGGACTTGTTCATTAGGGCTTGGGCGGGAGATTGAAAGAGGAAGGTAGCCACACTTCCTTTCAAGATTAGGATGGGGAAGGGGTTGATTCTGTGGTAGGAGAGCTGGACTGGATGCAGTGATGGGAGTCAGAAAGACTGAGGTGGTAGAGTTTGCTCTTGGGAGCTTTGGTCTTTTGGGGAAGATGGGACCCCGCCCTGGAGAAAGAAATGGGCTTAACCTGTCTGGAGATGGAGAGCCCTGGGAACTGGGCCTCCTTCTCTCCAACCATGGATGCCTGGGACCCCCAGCTCCCTGAGCCAGTGGGTCCATGCCTGTGACGCTCTGGAGCTGAAGCCTCAGGACCGAGAGCAGCTGGACGCCTTCATTGACCAGCTGTACAAGGACATCGAGGCAGGTTGGTGAGATGGAGCCTTGGTCTCACCCAACCTTGAATGCCCCCCTGGTCAGACACACAGTCTTCCCCTAAGGGAGTTCTGAGCTAATGGTTGGGGAAGGTAATCCCTATGGGCCTACGGGAAGCTTCACATCTGTCCACAGGACACCTAAGATAAGACATGCCCCTGAGATCCATATAGAGTCTTGATGCTGGGGGTGGGGGGTGCTGGACAAGTAAGGTGATGTCATTTATAGAAAGACAAGGTTTGTGCCTCCTAGAAGTTTAGGTGAAACGGTAGTGACTGGGTGGCAAGACAGAGGAATCAGTGCCTATCCTTATAAGTCTAGTTTCCTTTTCCTGCCTATGAAATGGATAGAATAACATCTACATGTTACTGTCTTACAGCAACTGGAGAGTTCCTTAACTGTGAAGGATCTGGCCTCTTTGTGCTTCAGAGCTGCTGTGAGTCCCGGCATTGAGGAGGGACGGCCTCATGGCCACAGTACATCTTTCTCAGCCCCTTTTAGGCTGGTGGAGAGGAGTCTGGGAGCAGAATTAGGTCTGGGCTTCCTTGGGGATTCTCCTGAGACTTTTTGTTGCATCAGTTTTTCATGCATTCATTCATTCATTGGATTGCTTGTGCCTTAATATGTTTATATTTAAAACCTTACAGTGGGCCAGGCCCTGTGCTAAGGCAGAGCTCAGTTCCTTGCAAAGGGAAGCATTGGCTTTGTACAACCACTGCCCTCAGGCCCCTGGGAGGAGTTCAGGCTAGAAGGCTAATCTCATCAGCATCTATAGGGAAGAGCAGAGCCAGTCATACAACTCTTTTTTCCAGATCTCAGCCTCCCCCACTCTGGTTTGCTCATTGTAAGCCCTCCTCCCAAGCTCTGGGGCACTCTACCCCTCCCAAACTAGGCTCGCAGGGGGCCTGGCTCAGCTGTTACCAGACATCTAATTGCCAAGTTAAGTGTCTGGCATGGGGCCCCTTTCACAGCCCTGGCCTTCCCTTTGTGGGACACTAGGAACACAATGGAGACTCCAGGTGCCCAGTGCTGAGGACAGCAAGGGCAGTGATGGCAGGTGGGAGGGAGTGGCAAGAGGGAGTGCATTTGTGCCTGTGCTCTGTGGTCTTCAGGAAAGAGCACCAGACAGAGGGAGCCCGGAAACTTGGCTTCCAGGACCTATGCAGCCCTAGCAGGGATCCAAAAAAAAGGAAGGATGGGACCCACTGCTTTGCAAGTTGAAGCTGTTGTTTTTATTAGCCAACAGTCCTTATTTTTTGCCTCTTGTGACCCAGGTAACCACAGCTGTGTCCCCAATGCAGAAACCTCCTTCCCAGAAAACAATTTCCTTTTGCATGTCACGGCCTTGGAGGATATCAAGCCAGGAGAGGTGAGAGGGCTAGGAGCTGTGGGGGTAGGCCTTGCAAGTTCTCTCTAGTGATTGGGAGCAACAGTGGTTAGAGCCCCAAGTTCAGGCTGTTCGGCTGAATCCCCACATGACCCAGGGCAGGAGTCTTTTCACCCATGGTTATGCACAAACCCCACGGGACCCCCAGTTCTTAAAAAATTAAATAAACAGAGAGTCTCAGAGCAGTGACTGAGACACAAGTGTATGTGCAGGTTCTTGTCCCCAGCCACCTTTTGATCTACAAATCCACAGCTTCTAAGAAAGCAAGAGATGGCCCACTGTAGCTCGGGCTATGGGTGCATGTGTGGGTTTGGGGTTTGGTATCCTGGCTGGTAGCATAGTGCACAGAGCCTGGTTGAATCTTCTTCCAGGGCAAGTAGCACCATGTCAAGGTAACCTGACCCCAGCCACAGACCTTGGCCATTGACTACCCGTAGTCATGGCCTGAGGCTAACCACTGTCCCCTCTGTCTCTCAGACACAGACCTTGGTGGCCTTCTGAGGGCACAGGGAAATGAATGAGAGCCTAGCTCCTGGGAGATGGGGCAGTGGTTGGGGAGCACAGACTGTCAGACTCCACCTCTTCTCTGCCCTCCAGGAAATCTGTATCAGCTACTTGGACTGCTGTCAGCGGGAGCGCAGCCGCCACAGCCGCCACAAGATCCTCAGGTGTGGCGGGTGGCCGGGCTCTGGGAGGCTCCATCCTGGGGCTGCCTGACTTCACCCTCACCACCACCCCCCATCCCCTGCAGGGAGAACTACCTGTTCGTCTGTTCCTGCCCCAAATGCCTGGCAGAGGCCGATGAACCCAATGTGACCTCGGAGGAAGAGGAGGAGGATGAAGAAGAGGAAGGAGAGCCAGACGATGCAGAGCTGGGGGATGAGATGACGGATGTGTGATGTCACCCTGCCTGGAAGGGGCCTGCCCCAGACCCTGCAGGAAAAGGGGGACTTCCCCCAGAGAGGAGGCTTGGAAGGAACTCCCCACTCCTGCTTCCCCCCTCCCTCCCATTCCAGCTCTGTTTCTGCCAGAGGGTAGGACAGAGGCTGGACCCTAGGCGTTCCACCCCACCACCCCCCGCCCCCCATGAGATCTCACGCCCTGGACACTGCTGCTGAGTGGCTCAGGCTCTGCGTAGTCACTGAGCCTCTCAGTGCTGCCCCTGCAAAACACACACACACGCTGAGGTATCCACTCCCAGCGTGAGCAGCCACCACAGAGATCAGAAACTGTGTTTCTTCCACTTGGCCCCATGGCCATGCTTGCCTGTCTACCGGAGGCTTCACCCCTTTTTACCTGCTACGGAGCGGGTAGCAAAGTGGCAATCTGAGAACGGCCTGACTGCACTGAAGAAGAAAGGAGAGGGGGTGAGATGCCTTCACCTTCTTCCCCACCTGCCACCGATGTGGCTGCTAAGGCAACTGCCTCCTGCTGGCACAGCTAGGAGAGGCAGGAAGGGGCCACTGGGCCTCCAGAGCACCTTCTCTAAGGCTGGGTGCCGGGGACACCGAACCAGGGGGATTCCTCCCTCTCCCTACCCCCACTGTTTGGATATCAGGGGAGTGGACAGCAACCCCTTCCGCAGATTCCTGAATCTCTGTACCTGTGCCTTGCCTCTCAGGCCCTGGCACGGTAGCTGGCCATGTGGGGTGTGTAAGAGACTCCGCCTCCCTCAGGAGGGCCATGTAGGGGATCATCACCCCTTCTTCACTCCTGTCCCACTAAGGACTCCAGCAGCATGGCTAAGACTGAGGGATGACAGGCCTGTGTTCCTTAATTGCAGATGCTCAAGAGGCTTCCCTGGGATCAGTTTAACATGGGTCAGTGAGGAGCTCTCCGAGCCTCAGTCTCCATCGGTAGGGTCTCCACAGAGGAACACTGGAGTCTTCCAGAAACCTAGAGGAGCTGGGCTAGATATGCTGAGATCAGCCCTGACTGTGTCACCCTCCCCTCCACCCTCCGATTAGTACTGCCCTCACTCTTGGGTTGGATGCTGTGGGAATTATAGCCCATCACTTGCGATTTCTTTGCGTACTTTCCGGGGGTGGGGGGGGCTGCCACACCTCCTGCTGAGGGATCTCTGGGAGGGCAGGCGCCCACCCCCTAGGCTCTATCCTAGGTCATGAGCCAGGTGGGCCCACCTGTCTGGCTTATAGAGTTCTTCACGGCAGCCAGCACCCCCTCCAACCCCTGCCTGCCCACTGTTCTCAATAAAGTGTGAGCGGTGACAAGTTTCTGCAGGAGTGCTTTGTGGAGAACGACTTGACAAGCTGCCTGGGGCATGCAGCAGTCACATAGGTGGTGCGTAGGCACATAGTTTGAGACGAGGTGATGGCAGGAGATGGCAGCTGCAGCTCCCCAGCGGGCTCCTTCCTGGTCACATCTACACTCTGGTGTGCAAAGGTTTCTAAATGCCAAGAGCAAGGGTCTTCTGAGGACCAGCGTGGATCCCAGGACCAGGCTATCAGAGGAGTCTTCTCAGGAAACTGAACTACAGCTTCCTGAATCCTTGAGCAGGAGGTAGACAGTGCTGGGATCCAAAATTAGCAGCCTAAGCACTGGTTCTAAAGGACCTTGGGCAAGTCATTTGTCCTCTGTGGGCCTCAGTTTCCTCCCTTCAAAACAGCGACATAGGACCAGATGAGGGTATGAAGACCCCTCCCACCCGTGTGCTCTTACTCTAGGACACAGTTGCAACCCTGATGAGAGGCTTTATTGCTAAAAAGTCAGTGAGGGTTTATTAGTTCCTCAGACACCTGCTCCTTAAACTGCTCCAGCAACTGCTGTAAAGTACACTGAAGAGACCCTGGGAAGGGGAGGCTGGAGCCAGGTGGGATGTGACAGGTCACAGATGGCTCTCAGGCCACCTGCCTTTAGCTCCTTTGTTCAGATTCTAGTCAAGAAGCTCCAGGGCCTGGCTCTTGTCTATCCCATAGCCTGAGACGTTTGGGGGCCCCGAGGAAGGGAAGGCAGTGGCGGGGCTTTTCTTAGCATGGCCAGGGCCAAAGCTTTTTTCCTCTATCCGGCTCTACCTGTCCTCAAATGCCATCCCCAAATCCCAAACAGCAGAATTCCTGGACTTCCCCTTCCTAGCCCAGAGTTGTTTATGGCTGGTGCGTGGGACCAATTCTTCTACCAGAAGGTCCAGGGCGGTTGCAGCAGCTCAAAGGTGGGGATGCTGGTGACATTGACTGGGATGGAAATGATGGCCCATGGCAGCCCATGCTGTTCCAGGGAACGGCGGATCATGTAGCTGGGAGGGCATGAAGAAAGGTGGCGATGGTCACTTTCTCAGCATCCCATCATGCCCCACTGTCCCCATCACTCTGGGAGTTCCAGAGCCCAAGGACTTGGCCCTTCAACTAGGGCCCTCCAACTTTTACGGCCCTCCAAAAGAGGCTTGCGGGAAGGGATTGGTGATTGCCCTTGACCTCCCCAAGTCATGGCACCCAGCCTGGTGCTGATACAGCCAGAGACAAGGAGCCCTCACCCATCTCGGCCGAGCAGGAAGAGGGCAGGGATGTCAGCTGTGCGCTGGGTACTGTCCTGGATCATCTCCACGTAGAAGCTGTCATTGTCAACTGCGTTGTCAGAGATGATCACTGCCCGCCCGCCGTGCTCCTGCACCACCCGGGTCTTGGAGAGGAAGGAGCAGCCCCTGGAAGAGGCGGTAATGAGACCAAAGGAAAGACAGGGTCCTAGCTACCTCTCCTCCAGACACACCAGAAGGATGAGAAAAGGACCGTGGAGAATTTTTTGCTAAGGGCTCATAAGTAAGTGGCCAAAAGGCATGGGTAGTCTTAAGACATTTCTTAAAGACCGTTAAAAACACAAATTATTTAAGAACCGCTATTTCAAATCACCACCCCCAATGCTGATCTCAGAATCTAAGCTACACCTGCTATCCTCTTCTGCCTGTGTCTGTCCACTCCTTACCCTCTCTCCACCAGAGCGATCTGGTCCTGGATGAAGAAACCGTTGCTGAGTTCTCCACAGGCCTCTGAAGGTTCCGCAGGGACAAGGTGAATCTGCTCATACCTTGTGTGCTGAAAGACATTTAGACAGGTCAGAGTGTGAGGAGGCACGGCTGTGTTAGGACCAGGCTGACCACCCCATTTTATTGGTTCCTCACAAAGTGTGAAGGAAACGTGGAGTGGTTTCCGTGTGCTGGGCGCTGGAGTATTTTTACTAAAGTCTCAGCAAGGCTTACCTAGTTGTCTACTCCATGGTGCCTTTCCATGAGAGATAAGGGGGAGTTCGTAGGGACCCAGAAAGGGGATGTAATTTGCCTTAAGCCACATAGTGCAGAGACAGCTAGCAGAGCCCTTGGTTTTTCACTATTTCATGTTCCCCAGGAAGACAGCTTCTCCCTGTCTGGTGCCCAAGTCCGTTACGGCCAGGGTAGTAGCTAGCTGGAAGCCCTGCCCTCCTGCCCAGCAGCCCTTGGAGGGCAGGCCTGGATTGTGCCCTTCCCTGTCCTGGCGCTCAGGTGTTGGTTGAAGGGATTAGACAGTCACCTTGACTTTGTGGGGTGGAGACAGGATCAGAGACAAAAGGGTCTCCCTGAACTTACAAAGATACCACCAAAGTCCTTGGCAGGTGTGGCCGTGAAGATGTATCGAATGTCTCCGGGACTCAGCACTTGGAAGTACAAATAATCATGGATGCGTAAGCCTGAAAGATAGAATACAGGTAAGACACTTCCAGGGAAGAAGCTGGTTCGAGTTCAGGTCACGGACCCCTTGTGTACAATGGGGCTGGCTATAGTCTGGGCTCGGGGACCCAGCTTCAGCCAAGTAAGTCCTCCAGGGGAGTGCGCTAGATGGCCCCTGCCCTGGGGAGGATAGAGCTGATGCAGAGTTAGTAACCCCAGAGATAATAGCTGCTGTTGCTGCTGCACTGATGAGCCAGGAAGAGTGAGAGCTCTTGTGTTCTCTCTGAGGATTAATCCCTCTTTGCTCTGAAGTGGACCTGAGAGTTTCAAGGTGGAGGTGTGGTAGCCAGGGTATAAAACAATTCTCATTAAAACTTAAAAGTTGACTCTGGTTCCATTGCCATCCTCTTAGTCCAGCCACTGGCATTTCTTGTCCTGACTGGTCCAGCTTCTTAATTGGTCTATCTGCCTCCTTTCTTGCTCTCTACTGTCTAGTCCCCAAACAACAGTCAGGGGTCTTCTTAAAATATCTTCAAGCAGGGGCGCCTGGGTGGCTCAGTCGGTTAAGTGTCCAACTTCGGCTCAGGTCACGATCTCACGGTTCGGGGGTTCGAGCCCCGCATGGGACTCTGTGCTGACAGCTAGCTCAGGGCCTGGAGCCTGTCTTTGGACTCTGTATCTCCCTCTCTCTCTGACCCTCCCCTGCTCATGCTGTCTCTCTCTTTCTCTCAAAAATAATCATTAAAAGGATTTTTAAGTATCTTCAAGCAAATATGATCAAGTAAGTCACCACTCTTATGGCTTCAGTACCCTTCAACAACTATCCTTTGCACGAAAAATAAAAGCTAAACGCTTAAATGTGGCCTGCAGGGTCCTGTTCCATATGCCCTTGGCTACTACTACAACCTTATCTACTCTTTTCTGGTCTCCTTTCAATTTCTTCACCTCTGAGTCTTACAACTGTTCTATCTGGGAAGCTTCCTACCCTTACCCCCACCCCAACTCTACCTCTTCACCTGATAGACTTCTACTCTTTGGTTAGGTCATAGCTTAAATGTCACTTTCTAGAGAAATCTTCTGCCCTATCACCGCCCTTTCCCTAAGCCCATTCGAAATGTACTTTTTGTCCACTGACACTTTCAACAAAATTTGTACTTATAAACTATTCATAATTGTTTAATGTCTGTCTCTTCCACTACAGCAAGAACCACAGTTTTGTAGCTTAGTTCAATGCTGTATCCACATTATGTAACAGTGGCTAGGATATGTGGGTGCTCAATAAAGGTTGTTGAAGGAGTGAACAACTATTTTCAGCTCCGTTGCACTGAGGGAGAGAATTTTCAGAACAACCAGATTTTTCTGGGGTGTGGGATCATCTCTTCAGCACCAAAGTTTAACATTTTACTCGGACTTGAATCCTTGGTTTCCTTAGCCCAGAGAGTTGGAGGAATGTGAAAGTATGGAAGCTGCTGCTACAGGTCAAATAGTCAGTCAACAAACCAGGAAGCCACTACTGTGTGTCAGGGGGTTAGGACTGATTGTGGTTTTAGCTGTCCTCTACTGCCCAAATCACAGCGACCAGATAGGCATTGGGCTTTACAGCCTTTCATCCTGAGAGTGGGGACATCCCATCAGATATAGTTATATTTCCAAGGAGCCTTCTTTAACACTAAACCTCTCTGCCTTCCCACACACATCTTTGCCTGGCCTTTGCATCCGCTAATGTGTGTAAATCAAGGGTGGTATACATACGTGCCCACGTATTTGTATGGGTGTATACGTTTATATGCTCCTTTAGGTGCAAACAGGTTGTGTGTGTACGTGTGTGTTTGTATGTGGGGGCCCACGTGTAAGAATGTGTGCTCCTATATATGTATGTGAGTGCTGGCTTACGACCTCCAGCTTGTAATATCTCTAGCTGTCCCTTGTTCCTTCTCCTGGTCGCCCCTTCAGCCATCTGGGCCGGCGCTACTGGAGGCGTGGAGAGGAGTCTTGCTTCGACGTGAGGAGCCGAGGACTCAGGGCCCAGCCTCATGCAGCACTCTGCTCACGTCCCTGGGGGGCCAGTACTCACCCACTCCAGTCTCCCGTCCCCAGACCTGCCCTGCTTCGAACTCGCGGAGTCCCAAGGTGACCCGTGACTCCCGGCCCGAGACACAAGCGAGCTAGACGGTCACCCCCGCCCCGCAGCCCCGCCCGTTGCCGCTCACCGTGGGCCGCGACACACGCGGGGAGCCAGAGCACGAGACAACACCAGCCCGCGGCGCCGGGGACCATCTCCAGGGCCCGGCCCGGCGCCGCGCTTCCTCCAGCCGCCCCACCGCGCTAGCTCGCTGGACTTTAGCCTGACAGCTGCTCCGGCCTCCCGCCCCCAGGCCCGCTCTTGCCTCTGGTTGGCGGACGGAAACGAGGCCGGCGGCTGATTGGCTCTGATGCCTGTTCCTGTAGCTACACTTTCCGCCTCTGCGCCTTAGCCCACTTCCTATTGGTCGAGAGAAGTGGGGCCTAGGACTGATTGGCCTAAACTCTTAACAGCAACTGCCACCCCTCCCAACCCGCGCCCCAGCATTTCTTAGTTTGGATTAGACTCCAGGATTGCGCGGGCTGGTGGGCGAGCCGAGGAGGAAAGTGCCTTGGAGGTGGGCACCCCGCTGGACTCGCTTCAGCAGAGGAGAGTCGTGGCCGTCAGCTTTTGCGGTCTTGGCTGGATCTTCCCTGCGGCCGCCTCGCAAGATGACGATTTGCTTCCCCCAGCTGTGCTCTTTGGGAAGGCAGCGCCCTTCGTCTAGCGCCTAGGCGGCCTCCCGCCACCTCCCCTCCGCTGGTCCTCTGACAAGTTACACCAGCCCTTGCGCGCTGGGGTCGCGGCTTGATGAAGGTTCTGGTCAGTGCAGAGCCAGAAAACGGGCTTTGGGGCCAGGTGCCGGGTGCCCACGCCTGATTCTCTACCATTTAGTTTACAACCGTGACCTTGGACACCTTTCATAACTTCTCAGCTTCAGTTCCTCCATCTACAAAATAGGCATAACAGTACCAACGCGATAGGACTGGAAGGGTTTATGAGATCTCTCACCAGGTGCTTATTTACCATAAGCCTGACCCATAGCGTTCAATAAATGTTCTTACTGTGTTCCTTGGTCTGGCGTTGGGGGGGCGGGGCATGGAATGAGGGTTAGTGGGTAAAGCGAGCCGAGCAAGGATTCTGTATACTCAAAAATTAAAGCATAACCACAAGCCAGCGACCCCTAGGTAACCAATACCTCTCCCGAGGAGGCCCAGCCTCTGGCCTTTCTAGCCATGTTGACTCTGTGGTAGCAAACCATAGAGTAGCGGAAGTGGCCCGTCCCCTTCCTCTCCCGAGCCAACGGCTTGGCGAAGCTTCTGGGGACTTCTCCGGCGCGGGGAATTGTGGGGTTGTTGGGCGGCCCCGACGCGGAGAAGAGAGGAGTAGCGGTCTCCTGAATAAGCTTCCAAAATGATGGTGAGTGGCATTTCGCCTATCTGTCGCCATCCGCTGCCATCCGGCCCATGGGTAGCACCGCCCGGCTGGGATCTGTTCCACAGAGTCCTCCGCTGCCTCCTGACTGTGCCTTTGCCCCGACCCCCTGTGTGTGGGCGACCCCGGCCCGCCGCGGCCTGTCTCGATCGGAGCATGGACCCAGGGCGAGGACTTTGTGGGGCTGGAGGGAAGGCGCTGGTGTGGCCGCCTGGGGACTACAAGTCCCAAGCTGCTTTGGGGCCGCAAGCCGACTAAGGGTCCCCAGTTTTTGGAGCCCCCCACAATTGTAACCTACATTGAACGAGTCCCGACTTGGGCGTGCATATGCGGTCGGCGGGCCGACTTGGAAACACTGGTTGCCTGGGGGAAACATGGCATACAAAAACGTGTGCTTCCTGGAACCGGCGGAGACAGCGTGGGGACCTTGTGTTGGGCTGAGCCGAAGGGCTCAACTAGGGTTGTTTGCCGGTCCGCCTGCTGCCGCGTTCGTTAAGTAGGAACAGACTTGGTTTGCACTTTAACACTCGTTCATTGGATAAGTAAACGCGTTGTTCAGTGCCTGCTGAATGTACCGTACCCAGCTCCTCAGCCGGGAGAATGGGCAGGGCAGATGGGGACAACGTCAGAGGTGGAGGGATCCGGGCTCCGACTCCAATCCTGTCTTGCCCTTCGGGATTTGGCATCAGACCAGGCTTTTCTAGTTGACCACCTAACCCCGGGGTTCGTTTTCTTGAATTGGGGGTGTCGATGAATCCTGCAGGCCGCCCCCCACCCCGCTTCCGCATCATCTCTGTGTCATCTCAGAGCTGTAGATAACTTCCATGGATCCCAAGCCTCCCGCTCTCTCTTGAGTTGTTATTGAACAGGGCCTGCTTTGAAGGAGGCGTGGGAGGCAAAAACCGACTGAGATACTGCTCAGTGCCCTATAGTGCACTTGGCAGTTGACTCATTTGGTCTCTCAGTCAGAGGAAGTTCTCTGTTCTTTTCTGGCTTGCTGCTGCTTCCTGCCCTGGTAGATGTCAAGCTGACACATGTGAGGTGTTCTGTTACTGAATGCCCTATGAATCTAATTGTACTCATGATAGAAGGAACCTAGGAGTTATCCGTACTTTCTCCCCTTTAGATCTACAGCACTGCCCTTTTTCAGTCCCTCTAAAGCATTACCTATTCTTGAGGTTGCCTCCCTCTTCTGTGCAGAGTCAGCAGAGCCCTGAGAGTAAGGGCTCTGGAGCCACACTGAATGCCTCTGAATGTAACTGAGCTGGGCCACCTACTAGGTGTGTGACTTTGAGCATGTTATTAAATTTCTGGCCTTCAGTGTGTTAGAGGGGATTCATTGAGCTAATACATATGAAGTGCCCAGCATGAGGTAAGCACTCAGCAAACTTTAGCTGTTCTGCTAGGTGGTGGTTGGTTTCCTTTCCTCCCTGTAATCTTTCCTGCTGACAAGGCTGCCATAAGAGTTTGGGTTGGCATTGAAAGAACTGAGGATCAGAACCAAGGTTGTTCTGTCTGGTGATAAAACCCTTCACTGGGCAATGTCCACCACACTTGGGTTTTTCCTGAACTGACCTCTTTTTCTTGCTGTATTAGCTGTTTATATCACTCCTTTTGGAATGTGAGACTTCTGTAGGGTCTAGTATAGGGAACATGGAGAATGTGGGCAGCTGCTACCCAGCCCTACTGGCTTTATATTTAAGAACACTGTGGATTTAGTATCACCACACTGCTGGTGCTTTTCCAGAAATTAGAAGCTGGTGCTGTCTTAATTCATGATTTGTATGAAACACGTGCAAGTGTATGTAAAGTTGAATTTTCAGCACCATAAGCTGCTGTATATTGCTTTATATGTGGCCAAAGCGAGGCACTCCACAAATAGAGATTCCTATAGTCCTTACCTGTGGGAAGCTCATGCTTTAAGATGGATGGGGATCTAAAAATTATGCACAAGAGGAAGGAAAAACGGAATCATGGGATCCTCTATTCAGGGTGCCCCTATTGGCTGCTGTTGAGAAAAGAGAAGAATTGGGGCTTTTGGTGAATCACTGACCTGTTGATAAGAAACTGTTTTGTTTTTAAAAATGTCTCTCTGCATGTGTGTGTATGTGTGTGGTTTAAAAAAAAAATTCTTTTTTTTGGGGCGCCTGGGTGGCTTAGTCGGTTAAGCGTCCGACTTTCGCTTAGGTCATGATCTCGCGGTTCGTGGGTTCGAGCCCCGCGTCGGGCTCTGTGCTGACTGCCAGCTCAGAGCCTGGAGCCTGTTTCAGTCTGTGACTCCCTCTCTCTCTGACCCTCCCCTGCTCACGCTGTCTCTTTCTCTCTCCTAAAAATAAATAAAAAACATTAAAAAAAAAAATTCTTTTTTTTAATTACGTAAACTCTACAGCCAACATGGCGCTCAAGCTCATAACCTTGAGATCAAGAGTCACATGCTCTGCCAACTGAGCCAGTCAGGTGCCCCAAGAAAGTGGTTTTGATAGAAAGTGCCAGGGTATCTCTTGTAAATAGGGGTACAGTTTGGAGGGAGGGGTGAGAAAAAAAATCTTCACACACATTGATGTTAGCCTGTTGGAGAAATGAAAATTTGTTGAAGGCAATAGGATGAGCTTGAGACGCAAGTAAATTTCAAATGTAAGACTGGGGCAAGGATAGACCAAAGAAGCTTGGGGGCTGCCATGAGGAATAATTTAGCAGGACTAGGAGAAAGTGGGGCCTTTGGAGGGGACACCTTTTTCCTTACAAAAGGTGGAAGAGGCTTGAAAGAAGGCTGGGAATATAAATGTATCTCTTGCCGCCAGACCTGGGACACTGGTGGAAGGGAAGGAATTTTCCCTTCAGCTCGTACCTGACACCAGATTTAGGGGGTTATCTGACAGGCATTCTTACTAGAACTGCTTTTTTTTTTTTTTCTTTTTTTAGTTTAGTATTTTGAGAGAGAGAGAGCACGTACAAGCAGGGGAGGGGCAGAGAGAATCCCAAGCAGGTAGGCTCTATGTTGTCACCATGGAGTCTGATGTGGGACTTGACCTCAAACCGTGAGATCATGACCTGAGTGAGACAAAGTCTAGAGTTGTGTACTTAACCGACCAAGCCACCTAGGCGTACTGTCACCGGCATTCTTTAAAAAAAAAAAAAAAAAGTGTGTTCATTAGAAAAATTTTGAAACAAAATAAAATATAATACAAAGCATCAGAACCATGTTTATTTCTACTCTCTTTTTCATTAGGATTTGTCGTGCATCTTTCCAGCCCCTTTTTATGCTTTTACATATTATATTTTGCCTCTTATTTTCTCTCTTTATATGTTTTATGTAGATAAAATGTAAATCAGAGTGTGCCGTTCATGGGGGTGCCTTGAGTGGCTCAGTTGGTTAAATGTCCTGTTCTTGGTTTTGGCTCAGATCATGATCTTTCTGTGAGATGGATCCCCGCATTAGTGCAGGGCTTTGTTAGCGCTGAGCCCTTTTGGGATTCTCTCTCTCCCTCTCTCTGACCCTCCCCCACTCAGTCAGGCATGTGCGCTCGCGCTCTCTCTTCTCTCTCAAAATAAATAAACATTAAAGAAGAAAATGCCATTCCTCTGCTAAAAGCTTTTCCAGGCCTTCCTTTTGTAGGAATAAAATCTACACTCCTTACCGTGATCTACAGTTGAGTATGTGATCTGGTTCTCGCCTCCCTCTTCAGCCCTGTTCCAGTCCTGCTGTTCCAGCTCTGTTCCTACCCTCCTGCTGCACTGGCCAGAGGAGTTGAGCTTTTTCAGGAATTGCCCAGCGAATATGGGGTCAGCCTCATCAGTCACTTGACCTCCTGGTGTGTGAATCCCTGACTCCTTATTGTTGAGTTGAGACAAGCTTGTGTTTTCCTTTCCTGCTCAGATGCCTGGAAGTACCCGCAGGGGTGGGCATGGGCAGTGGCTTTCAAATTCCGTGTTGCAATCTGTGGTAAATAAATTTTAAGTCACAGCCTAATAGTACACCCATAGCATAACAAGTTTTAAAACAATTTTTACCTTTACTGTATTGTTTCACACATACAAAATTAGTCACAAACACAGGGAAGACTGAGTCTGGTTTATGAGCTCATCTCTGAAGGCACGGGTTTTGATACAAACTCTAGTTTGCTAAGCTGAGGAATTACTGTCAGTGCTAATGGCCATCGTAACAAAGGCATCTAAGCAGGCCTTGTCTTCCCAGAGTTTCTAAAGCAGGTCTGCCAAGCATCCCTACGCCTCTGTAGGGATGGTGGCTGTTCCTGAGGCTAGCATGCAAAATAGAGGAAAACTTCGGAGGGACATTAGGTTGGAGCTGGGTCACGAGGAGGCTTTGTGGAAGCAGCAGGAGAATGGAAACGGTGCTGTATGAATTCGACTTCTCATTTTGTGAGGCGGGCAGACATGCTGCTTCCTTTCTCTCCGGCTGAGCATTGTTGGTAAAGCTGCCTGCCTGGGCACCTCCAGGACACCACCTGAAGCTGCAGGCGCCTGTGCTTTGCATCAGTGCCCCATCAGCTTCTCTCCGATTAAGCTGTAATGCAGCTAAGTGGTTGTTTTGCCAGAGGGTGAACACTGGGCTTCTTCCTCCTGTGCTGTGCCCTAATTCTTCCACATAGGGAATAGTGTCAGACGTTGAAAAAGCTATGCTTGTTCAGCTGAGCGCCGGAGAACACAGGATTTGATTTTGTTCTTTTAGACTAAATCATGCTAATCATCACCATTTTCTAGCACACCTGTGGGGTATGCTATAGATGTGGCAGTATCTCTGGATGTAGAGGCTGATGGACAGCCTCTGTGTGATGGACAGTGGGAATATGGGTGGTTTATAAAAATTTCTTTAATGTTTATTTATTTTTGAGAGAGGGAGAAAGAGAGTGTGAGTGGGGGAAGGACAGAGAGAGGGAGACACAGAATCTGAAGGAAGCCCCAGGCTCTGAGCTGTCAGCACAGAGCCCGACGTGGGGCTCGAACTCACAGACTATGAGATCGTGACCTGAGCAAAAGTGGACACAACTGACTGAGCCACCCAGGCACCCCTGGAATATGGTTTTTAAAGGCCTTCAGAGGGGTGCCTGGGTGGCTCAGTTAGTTGAGCGTCCAACTCTCGATTTTGGCTCAGGTCATGGGCTCAGGGTTGTACGTTCAAACCCTGAGTCAGGCTTTGCGCTGGGTATGGAGCCTGCTCTTGTACTTATGCTCCCACGTCCTCTCTCTCTAAAATTAAAAAAAAAAACAAAATTAAAAAGAAGGCCTCCAGGTATTTCTGTTATGAGAGATGGGACCATTTTTCCTTTCCCCTCCCTCCTTGAATGTCATTGTAACAGATGATTATTAAAAGCAGTCAATTGCTCTTTCATCTGTAGCCCACACCAGTTATCCTGTTGAAAGAGGGGACCGACAGCTCCCAAGGCATCCCCCAGCTTGTAAGTAACATCAGTGCCTGCCAGGTGATTGCGGAGGCTGTAAGAACTACCCTGGGCCCTCGTGGCATGGACAAGCTGATCGTAGATGGCCGAGGTAAGTCTGCAGGGTTCCTCAGGCCACGGTGCAGAAGAGGAGACTCCTGGGGAGTGCTGGGGCTAGCAGAGTTAGTATAAGAAATTCAACTGCTTTAAAGGTCTCTGAGAGGTTGCTCGCTAGGAGACAGTTCCATTTCATTCATTGTCCTGAATGCTGAACCCTATGGCGGCAGTACATGGAAGAAGTGGGCTCAGGAGCCTGTTGCCTCGTAGAGAGATGCAGCCTGGAAACATGAAGGAGAACTATCTGAGTTACCTTTGGTCATTCCCATTGTATCATGTTACCAAGACAGGGAATTACCCCTCGTGTTTTAGTGTATTAACTGACAGTGAGACAAGAGTAGGTATCAGCTTTGTTAATACCCAGATGGTTTCTCATTCTCATGTAGTATTTTCCACATCTGGTTCGAGATGTGCTAAGTGCTGATCAGAGAAAACCAGGAGTTTAATGGTCTTTGAAAACTTGTGATTTTTAGAAAGTGACCCTTTGTGCACAGAGCTAAATCTATAAAAAGATCAGTTCATTTATGCCATAATCTCCTCTGCCCCATCCCAATAAAGTATACATGGGCTCCAAGTCCAACTGGAGAAAAGGTCTTTAAATTTTTACTTTGTGTTTGTTCCTTTTAAGGCAAAGCAACGATTTCTAATGATGGGGCCACAATTCTGAAACTCCTTGATGTTGTCCATCCTGCAGCAAAGACATTGGTGGACATTGCCAAATCCCAAGATGCTGAGGTGGGAAAATCAGGCATTTGTGTTTGAATGAAGGTTGAGACACACGCCTGCTTGCTCCTTTGCTATTCTGTCTTCAACATTTTTTGATTTTATATCTAAAATTATGATTTCATAAGTAGTACATGCTTGTAAAGTATTTAGATGGAATTCATAATCTTTTAAAATTCATGCTTTTCCACTACATGTGGAAGCTGAGATCTTAGGACCAGGCTCATATACGGTGATTCCTTTTAGTTACCTGGTAAATAGTTGAACCTCTCATGTGTTAGTCCCCTTATAAGATGAGCTGGAAACTTTAAAGTTTCCAGTTTATCTTTTTTTTTTTGCTGGTAAAATAATAGCTAACATAAAATTTACTGGGTTAGCTTTTTTTTTTAATACAAGACCTGAGCTTAGATCAAGAGTTGAGCTACCCAGACAACCCTCACTTTAGCCATTTTTAAGTGTACAATACAGTGGCATTGACCAGCCTGTCTTTTAAAACATTTCTAACACTGGAATCTTGATACTAAATGTTGAAATGGGTTTGCATTTTAGAGTATTACAGATAGGTTGTGAAGTTATATGAAAAGGTTTATTAGGACCCAGATAGCCCGTAAAACAGTATGACTTCTACAAAATTAGAGTGGAAAGAGTCTGGCTTTTACCTGTCATTGACTAAAACCTTTCTGGCCAGGAATTTGGCCACGTAAACCCTTTACCACAGCAACACTCTTTCCTTCCTTGAGAGTCCCTCTTATTACACAATGGACATAAGTGAGTTGAATATAAATTTCTGCCAGATCAGAGGTGAACTAATTTTTAGCTCTTCTCCCTCATGAAAAATAGGGTTTAGATCCCACTGTAGAATATTACTACATTAGAAAGGTTAGCAGACTAGTGATCTGTCTATTCCAAACAGTGTTTAAAATATAAAGGACTTGGGCTGGTCCTGGAAGGTTTGTTTTAGTAGGATTTGGCTGAAAATTATCTTTATGTAAACTCCTCTAGTACTTTGTGTTCCTTGAGGAATATTTGTCTCATGCCTCTTGTGACTGTGGTTGCTTGTGACAGACACATAAGCATTGTACTGTAATCATGGTTTGGGAGTGTCTTACTCATGCACTGCCTGTACAAAATAATTTCTTGTTATCTTGATCTGTATATATGATTTTGTATCCTGAGGAACTTTGTCAAAATCAGCCCTCCTTGGAGAATGGGCCTGGCTGGGGAATTCATTTTGTAGCCCAGAGCCATTTGATGGTGTGGAAATCTAACTATTGGCACCCTCCTTGTACTTTTTGCAATCACCTATGCTTCCAGAAAAAGCATCTCACGCCCATTTAAACAGTCCCTAGTTTAAATCGGTAGGTTGCCTAAAAATTTTGGGCCTAATCCCTCTCCATGCGTTAATGTGATGAATTTCCTGTCTTCCTCTTGCAGGTCGGTGATGGCACCACCTCCGTGACCCTGCTGGCTGCAGAGTTTCTGAAGCAGGTGAAACCCTATGTGGAGGAAGGTTTGCACCCACAGATCATCATCCGAGCTTTCCGCACTGCCACCCAGTTGGTATGGGAATACTGGCTACCTTAGCCTTGTGTTTCTCTTAGGATAATCCCTTTAGCGGGGTAGAGAGTGACGTAACAGGGTTCCTTGGACGTTTTCTCAATTCTCCCTACGAAATCTCAGTTCTGCTATATGGTAGCTATTTGACCAGATATTTACTTAATTTCTTTAAGCCTCAGGTTTCCTGATTGACTCAGTAAGTGAGGTTTTTTTTGTTTTATCATAAAGTTCCTCATGACACACATCTTGAGATCCTGCTTTTATTGACCTTTGATCCTCATTGTTTGATTTTAGGCAAGCAAGTCCCTCTAGGCTTTACTTTCTCCCTTAAATATCTCTGTTTCAGGGCAGTGACATGAGATCACATATGAAAATTACTTTTGAAAAGATACTATTCTAATATACAGATACATATATTCCATACATGTCTAATAATATATAAAGTGCTAGCAGTTGTCAGGGCTTATTTTCATAAACCAGAAAGAAGGTTTGGCCCAATCTAGTCCTTGATTGTTTCCACTCATTTGTTTTAGTGTTCTCTGCGTATTCAGAATTAGGTCCTGCAAATACCCTGATGATTCTTCAGAACTATACCTACTGTACATGTCACTGGGGATTTGCTAAACTATAGAGATTTGTGTTTGCGGGCAGCTACAAGACTCAGAAGTGTTTCAACTGCAGAGTGGAAATGCTTAAGACTTGGAAGTAAACAGATTGGAGAGTGGCAAGAGAGAGTGGGACCCACCTCTCCAGTTTGCCTTTGGCACCAGGGACTCACTCGGCTTCTGTTCTTGGCAGGCAGTTAACAAGATCAAAGAGATTGCTGTGACCGTGAAGAAGGAAGACAAAGTGTAAGTTTGCAGTGGGCTTTGTCAGAGCCTTGACTTTTGTGGCCAAATTGGATGTAGAAGTGTGTTCCCACCCTATATGGGTCTGAGGCTATTTGGCTCTGCTAGACCTTTGGCTGCGCCCCAGCTCACACAGCACAAAAGAGGCTGTACACTGTAGTTTTAAAGCTGTCACATATGAGGTCTTTGATTGCAGTCACCATCTTGTCAGTGATAATTTGCCCTAAAGATTGTGGAAGGTGAAGTTGATGTGGGCTGAGTTTAGACCCTAGAATAGAAGCCCCCTACACATTGCACTAGACTTAGACAAGGGGCTTTCCAGACCTTGACACAGGTCCTGCCCCTCCTTATGTCCCAGGGAGCAGAGGAAGCTGCTGGAGAAGTGTGCCATTACCGCTCTGAGCTCCAAGCTGATTTCCCAGCAGAAAGCCTTCTTCGCCAAGATGGTGGTGGATGCAGTGATGATGCTTGATGATTTGTTGCAGCTTAAAATGATTGGAATCAAAAAGGTGCAGGGTGGTGCCCTAGAGGTAAGCCTGCTACAGCCTCCCAGGAGGCTTCTGCTTCATATTGACTCTTCACATAGGTTGGTACAGGGGATGATCACACAGTACAGGTCTAGAGAGAATGCGTGTTGAGCTAGAAGTCGAACTGGAGGTGTATCCCTCATACTGTCCCTGCAACCTGTGACTGTAGATACATTTTGTAATTTCTGTGGACCTCTATTTACTTGTCAGCAGAATGGCAGACTGAGCCGGTTGATTTTTAGAATCTTAGTGTAATGTGGGAGGGGATGGGGCTAGCTCCATCCAATAAATTGTTTATGACCCTCTCAGTTAACATGTCTGAGAAGTACTTCTCAGTCCATTCTCTAAGTGAAATGCTCAGGCTCTCCCTTCTTTTATTCATTTATTTTGAATAGATGATACATAGTTCTAAATGTAAAAAGGGTCCTAAAGGAAAAAATAAATGTTCCATTCACCATTCCTGCCCCAGATACAGTCACTCCTATGTGAGAGAGAGAGAGAGAGAGAGAGAGTGTGTGTGTGTGTGTGTGTGTGTGTGTGTGTGTGTGAGCGTGTGTGTGAGCAAGTGTGTGAGCAAGTGCTTCCAGAATTATCCTGTGCATCTGTAGGTACATATGTAAATACTGCTTTCCTAAACATAAGTGCTCATTTATAACACATAGTGTTCTTTAACTCAATTTTGTCCATTTAACAACTTATTTTTTTAAATGTTTGTTTATTTTAGAGAGAGAGTGCAGAGTGCAAGCCGGGGAGGGGCAGAGAGAGAGGGAGACACAGATTCTGAAACAGGCCCCAGGCTCTGAGCTGTAGACACAGAGCCCACATGGGGCTTAAACTTGTGAACCATGAGATCATAATCTTAGCTGAAGTTGGACACTCAACTGACTGAGCCACCCAGGTGCCCCTAACAACTTATTTTAGAATTTGATCCATATCAGCATGTGGGTCTTTTTATTCATTGCTGCCCAAAAGACCTTTTTGTCATGCTAGGACTGTTATGTGTCTGTACTGTCCATTTTATGGTAGTCACTAGCCATGTGTGGCTACCAAGCACTTGAAATGCAGTTAGTATGACTGAGGAGCCATGTTTTTAATTTAATTTTTATTTATTTAATTTAAATAGCAACATGTGGTTCATGGCTACTGCGTTGCAGAGTATAACTGTGACTTGTTCTTTTTAACACAGCAGTATCTGTCTGGAAGCATTCTCTTGGTATCTCCATGCTACCTTGGCCTTTCTCCACTATGACCTGCCCTACTGCTTACTTTTCTCTATTTTGGTGACTCGGCTTGAAGGGATTTAGATGGGGCAAGACCTGCTTGAAATATTACAGCCTCGCCCGGCCCTTCACTCTCTGTTCTTTGACTTTTACCCTTCTAAGTTGTATTCCCACTCTGTTGTCCTTCCTCCTGTCATGGCACATGTCAGTGGACTGAGATTCTCTTTATGTAATAAAGCCGTGAGGAATTTGGAAGTCATCTGAGTTATTCCCCTGTCTCTCGTCCCAGGTACCAGTGCTTTTTTGGCCCATCATGGCTTACTGACTTTGTCTTTACCCACTATTTTGGTAGCAATCGTCTCTCTTCTCCTGGGCCTTGCAATTTCCCTGGACTCTTGAGATTAGATTGGCCAGTTCACTCAACTAGGGATCAAAAATAATAATTTGGTGGGGGCGCCTGGGTGGTTTAGTCAGTTAAGCATCCATCTTCAGCTTAGGTCATGATCTCACAGTTCATGAGTTCAAGTCCTGCATCAGGCTCTGTGCTGACAGATCAGAGTCTGGAGCCTGTTTCAGACTCTGTTTCCCTTTCTCCCTGCCCCTCCCCCACTTATACTCTGTCTCTTTTTCTCAAAAATGAATAAACATTAATTTTTTTTTTTTTTTTTTTTTTTTTTAAGTAATAACTTGGGGCATCTGTATGGCCTAGTCGGTTGAGCATCTGACTCTTGATTTCATCTCAGGTCATGATCCCTGGGTCATTGGATCAAATCCTGTGTCAGGCTCTGCGCTGAGCGTGGAACCTTAAAATTCTCTTCCAGTCTGCCCCTCTCACTCATTTGTGGACTCACTCTCTCAAATAAAATAAAACTAATTTATCTAGTGAGAAAGCCAGGGGTTCCAACCCACTTTCCTCAGACTGTTCCACATTCCTTAAGTGCATGTAAAACTTTTAACACAACCTAATGCACAGAATTCAGTAAATAGTAGTAGTAATTATTTACTTATTCTCAGTATTAATAAAACTTTCTGATCTATATCTTCAGTTCTTATCTCTCCTTTGAGCCTCATGCTGTTGTATCTGCTACTGAACTAATTCATTATCTCATTCTCCAAACCTGTAACATTTTCTGTGTTCCTTGACTACTTGGTATCGCCACCATTGACTCACTCACTCACCAAAAACCCAGGATCATCTTTGAAAATCTTTCCCAGCTCCTCACAACCCTTCAATTACCATTGTCTCATTTTGCCTACCAATTTACTGTTTATTTCTTCAAGCTATCTTTTTACTTATTCCCAAGACCATTGTCGTGGCAGTGGTCACCCTTACCCCAGTCTGACATCCCCTTAATCCTATTTTCTGTTGCAAGGTGAAGTTCCACAATTTACTCTGTCATGTGTGTAAAGCCTTTTGGGATTCCACATTGCATACAAGACAAGAGGCCAGTCTTAGCAGAGCCTGTAAGATTCTCCTAAACTGGCTTCTGCCCTCTACTTTATATTCCTGCAACTACAAATGCACTCTTTGATGCCACACCACACTGCCTTTGCCTCTTGGGAACATCTTTTCCCTTTTCTGTTTGATTTTGGCTTCTCTTAATTTATCTCAGGCATCACCCTTTAAGAGGCTGTGGATTTGAATGATGGACGAATGTGTTCACTGATAGATGACAGTATTCTAAGTTATCACTGGCAGAGGATATAGAGGTATTGAACTGAGATACTCTTTTTTATTGAGTGGAAAATGACTTGGTCATTTAGTAAGAAAGAGACCTGAGATTTGGACCCCAGGCTTCAGACAGTCCCAAGTGCGACATGCTTTCTTACTATGCCCTGCTATTAAATCCAACCTATGGGAAGCTCATGTTTTGAGGGACTGAGATGTAGGAAGCCACAATGGTGGCTTGGGAACTGTACAGGGAATTTCTTACTCTTAGGATCTTTTGGCTTCATCTCCTGCCAAGCAGCAGCACGTAGGATACTACGCACAGGAATGTGCATAGACGTGTCCAATAGAAGACTAGGGTGGTGAGTTGGGATTGAAGGGCACTGTGCCTTATTCATAAATGCCCTATTCCTTGCCAGGCACTGTCGGTAAATACATTCCTGTTTTGAAGACCAGTCTTAGAGAATAGCCCAAACAGGCCTTCCCCTTGCTTAGTCCCTATAAGCTGAATGATTTGTTTTCTTTATGTTGAAGGGATAACCAAAATATGCTTTGTATTTATCCCGGCTTTTATGAACGTGGAAAGGCTTTGTCATAACAGTGAAATAAAGACATGGTTAACTCTTTGAGGTTCACGGGAATGGACACATTAGTCTAGCACAGCACTAGCTTGATTTCATTTCATGCCAGTGACTGAACTGTTGACTGTTTTTTTTTTTTAAACAGGAGTCCCAGCTCGTAGCTGGCGTTGCGTTCAAGAAGACTTTCTCTTACGCTGGGTTTGAAATGCAACCCAAAAAGTACAGTAATCCAACGATTGCTCTTTTAAATGTTGAACTTGAGCTGAAAGCTGAGAAAGATAATGCTGAAATCAGAGTCCACACAGTTGAGGTAGGCCCCACCAGCTGGCCAGAGGCATGGAGATGGTCCGTGTTCTAGGCCAAAGTCTTGGGTCTTCGTGGCTCTCTTGAGCCCAGCTCTGTTTCTCAGGCTCTTTATGAGCTCCATTCTCTTCCTGTCCCCTTGGACATATTGATGTCCAAATACCAGGCCCGCTTCTTTTCTCCCTTTTCTCTCTGTGAGTGACTGGGACCTGAGGAGACCTGCTTGGATAGGGAAGACCTGCTAAAATAGTCTCTGGCCCCAGGGCAGGGACTGCCAGGGACCCTCCACCCATCCACTGAGCCCAGTGTTTTGCTTCCTCTTATTTGGGCAAATGAGGGTGCCTCTCCTATCCTGGGTCCCTCACTGTAGGGACAGACGTGCTCCCATCACTGATAATACCAAGCTGTCTCTGGAGGTAGCGGTGTCACCCAGCTATAAGCAGGTGACGTTGGGTAATGTGTCACCAAAACACAGTGGCCTCTGAGGGAAAGGGATCTTGGAACTGGTAACTCCATGGGTGCAGCATCTCTGAGGAATCTAGAACTCTGCCAAGCTGAACTCTTCCTCACACCTTGGCATGCCAGCTGTGGAGAACTCCCTATCCTGGGGTTTCTTTCTGCTTTGGTGGTTGAAAGTTTAAGGTGATTCCTGAGTTATCACGTTAGGGTCCTTGTTACTTAGACTGAGGAGAGGCTATTCTGTTTACCCTTTTCAATTCTCAAATAAATCAGCAAGTTTGATTTTGGGGAGTATATTTTAGCCTGCCATACATGCTTATCTTCCTCCTGCCCGCTCCCCCCCAGAGCATCCTTATCCTTTTCTGGGTCTCTCCTCAGGATTATCAGGCAATTGTTGATGCTGAGTGGAACATTCTTTATGACAAGTTAGAGAGGATCCATCGTTCTGGAGCCAAAGTCGTCTTGTCTAAGCTCCCCATCGGGGATGTGGCCACCCAGTACTTTGCCGACAGGGACATGTTCTGTGCTGGCCGCGTGCCAGAGGAGGATCTGAAGAGGACAGTGATGGTAACTGAACATCTGCGGGCTGCTGCTTGGCTTTTGCGGCCCTGGGTGGGGGGTTCATTTACTGCTGGTACTGCTGGAGCGCACTGTCAGCTTGGCCTGTGACTCCAGGCCTGAAGCATCCCCGTCCCCGTGTGCACGTGCTCAGTGTAACCAGAGCAAGTCAGGAAATCTGATTGGTGAGGGAGGGAACCTAGCGGTAATGCTCTGATCAGCTAGAACAGTTCACCTCCTGATGTTTTCAGCCAGGTTTCCCCGTTTTCTTTTTGAGCATCTCACCAAGACATGTTAGGTCTAAAGCACGGATCCTAACTTTACTTGCTGGGCCCAAGGCACACGAGTTTGGGGGAGTGGGTGTTGGGTGAAGTAAAAGGTCCCCATTTCCTTTTAACTAGGCTTGCTTGCCCTTCGTATGTCTTTATTCTGTTTTGTTTTCTCCTCTTTTATGGGGCTAAATGTGAGAGTACGTTATCCAGGCAGGGGGTCCTGGGGCACTGGGGCAGGGTCTAGCCTGGGAATTGGCTTTTGAGACCAGGCGGCAGGAAGCTCTCTTCTGGCTTCGTGTGAAGGTGATCTTACCTTCTTGTGCTCCTTAGGCCTGCGGAGGCTCCATTCAGACCAGTGTGAATGCTCTGTCAGCAGATGTGCTGGGCCGCTGCCAGGTCTTTGAGGAGACCCAGATTGGGGGCGAGAGGTAAGCCATGGGCCTGGGAGGCCTGCTGGTGGAGCTCACGAGACCCGCTGGAGTCTGGCCTTCTGCCGTCTTTTGGGTGTGGCATACGTATATATCTGAATGTACGTACACACACACACACGTGCCACTCTTTTTTGAGGTCTCCCCTTTTGAGACATAAAGAACTCAGATATAAAGTGTTTCAGGAGAGCAGAAGATCAAGTTGGGTCTAAAGTCTGACTCCACGGTATTTTATGGCCCAGGGGTGCAGCCCCAGACCGTCCCCAAAACTCTTCAAGGAATAGGATTGGAAAATCTGGTGAGGAACAAAAGAGCAGCTGCTGAGTGTTGGGGAAACATGGTGAGGTCAGACACAGCAGGTTGGCAGCAGAAAGAAGTTCACATGTATGATTTGATCCTGGGTGTAGGTACAATTTCTTCACTGGCTGTCCCAAGGCTAAGACTTGCACTATCATCCTCCGTGGTGGTGCTGAGCAGTTTATGGAGGAGACGGAGCGGTCCCTGCACGACGCTATCATGATTGTCAGGAGGGCCATCAAGGTACTAGGCTGGGGGGTTCCTGGATCTGTGTGGTGAAATCTATCATATATAAGCTGTCCTTCCCTGGGTGGCTGGTTAGCCCTGATTTGCCGTACAAATCATAGAGAAACAGTCTCAGTCTCTCAAAATAGGTCTCCTGCCTTAAAGCCTAAGACCTAAGACTTGTTCTCATGAGCAGACAGTGGAGCTACTGCCCTCAGCCATCCCAGTGATTGTACCGGTGTCCTCGAGCTACAAGGTGACCTTGGAGATGGTCAGAAACCGTAAGGTTCACCAGACTGAAGTTGGAGTGTGCTAGACAATAGCCACACCTAGGCTTCCTGTGGTGTGGCTGGTCCAGATGGGCTGTAGCTGGACCTTGAACCACGGGCCTGTTAGCATTAAGAGGCGGGTCTGGTCTCTGCAGAACGATTCAGTGGTGGCTGGTGGCGGGGCCATTGAGATGGAGCTCTCCAAGTACCTGCGGGATTACTCGAGGACCGTTCCAGGAAAACAGCAGCTGTTAATTGGGGCATACGCCAAGGCCTTGGAAATTATCCCACGCCAGCTGTGTGACAATGCTGGCTTTGATGCCACAAACATCCTCAACAAGCTGCGAGCTCGGCATGCCCAGGTGGGTCCTTCTCCTTGAGTCCCGGGATTGGGTGCATGGGGCTAAATTTTGATCGTGTGCTGTGCTTACTCAAGCTCCATATAGTGCTCAGGCCCAGTAACAGGGCTGCAACTAAACCCAGTACCGACTCAACTGTGCCACCTCTGAGGGCAGAGGGAAAGCCACGGTGCCAGGACTGGAGTCTCCAGAGTTTCTTCAGTGCTACCAAGAGTATAATCATAGCTCCTTATGGTGCCATCAGAGGAACCGGGGGGACCCTGCTGCCGGGCGGTCCAGCCATAGCACTACCATCTCTTAACTTGTGATCTCTCCGACAACTTAAATGTGTTCATTTGCTATTTAGCAAGCATTTGTTAGTGATATTTGTTACGTGCTCAGTACTATGACAGCAGCATTCAGTGATGATGTTTTCTGATTTGTGTTGGGATTTTAAGACTGTCCCTTCACTTCTTCCATCATCTGAAGTTGGGACTGATGGAAGCAGTGAGATAAGGAATGGGAAAGTGTTTCTCTTGAGAACCGTGGCATGATATACTCAGTCCTTGAGTGACTTGAGGACTGGGCCTCTGCAAAATACGGCATGTTGCCTGGAAGAGGGCCCAGAGCTGTTGTGTGAGCAGCGTGTCTAGGGTTTGAAGGGGGTGGTCATTAGGGGCATGGGTGGGAAGAGAAGACGTGCGCTTACAGGTTCTTTGTGTGATGCCTTTTTCCTCAGGGAAACGCTGGCAAGTTCAGAATATGAGGTTTCCTAATGATCTTGAGTCTTTGGGAGGATACGGAAGAAGAAACTTGAGAGAAGTTCCTTATTACTTCCCCTCTTTTCCTGCTCTTTCAGGGGGGCATGTGGTACGGAGTGGACATCAACAACGAGGACATTGCTGACAACTTTGATGCCTTCGTGTGGGAGCCGGCTATGGTGCGCATCAATGCCCTGACCGCAGCCTCTGAGGCTGCCTGCCTTATCGTGTCGGTAGATGAAACTATCAAAAACCCTCGCTCAACAGTGGACGCTCCCCCAGCTGCGGGCCGGGGCCGGGGCCGGGGCCGTCCCCACTAAGAGGCACCCCACCCCTCACACGAGTGGCTGGTGGGCTGGCTGCAGGGTATGCTCACTCTCCCTGTCTGGGTTAGTTGGTATTACAAGGAAGGGGTCAGAACTGGCCCAATCTGTTCTCATGGAGGTTATTTAAATAAAACTTGAGGCTTAGAATTCACTTTGCAAATTATTTGGGCACAGGACTTTTACTGATAAATGTCTTGACTCTGGCTCAGGATTTTACTTTTGTACATACTCACCTGACAGATGGAAAAAATTTTCTTCTTTCCTGAGGACTGAGTCCTCAACAGCTTCTGGACGTTAAGGCAGAGAGTGGGTCCACTCTGCCAGCAGAGAGCTCGCTTGAGGGACCTCCGTCCAGAAGTTTCACTTTGATTGATCTCTTAGTCCCAGTGGTGGTTTGGGGATGTGGAGGCCCTCCCTTTTCTTCTGTCATCATCTTGGTTAGCCCTGGCCTTAGCCAGGCAGTGCTCTGAGGAGGTCTATGGTTTGAAGAAGTGTATTCTGTTACCTTGCTTGCTCCTTCCACTTCCATACTCTGACTTGGTGTTCTGGTCTCTCTTACTCAAGATCTCAGGGTTGAGGGCTCTTGGAGGAATGTATAGAGAGGCCACTTCCCTTTAAATTCTGTAGTGAGGAGAGGTGGCCTCGGGGCACCCACATGGTCTTCTCAGATCCACCACCAGTGGTCTTGGGGGTTCCTTTTGCTTTCTTCTAACCAGGGGAGGTTTGAAATGACCACCAGATAAACTGGAAATCAGCAAGGTCTGCCTGCCTTCTCGTTCATGCTAGTCCTAAGAGCTGGCCTGCAGCTAGCTGTATAGTCAGGGACTGTTGAAGCTAGAGGTGAGTGACTATGTCAGACTGTGTCACTGAGCCATGGAAGCTTTTGCTGTCTGAAACTGGGAGGTGATTTAAAAAGAAAGTCCCTTGAGTCTGATCCCCTCTTGGTTAGATGGAATCAAAAGCAGGGTGGGGTGGTGGGCAGGTCCAGACTATGGATCTGGCCTCCCTTCTAACTTGTTAGTTCCTGGGTAAACTAATTTTTCTGAGCCTCAGCTGCTGCCCTCTTTGTTAGGAACATAAAAATAGCTGGCTCAGTTATGGGTATAAAGGCTCATCTACTTGTTTGATGCTAGAGCCACTCATGGTTTAAGCCGAAGCACCTGGTCTTTTTCTGATTTTAAATCTTTCAAGACCTGAGTAATGCTCAGTGGGGCAACCTCATTTTGCAGAATGGGGTAGTCGAAGCCAGTGAAGGGCAATTTGGCCTCTCCCAGGCTAAAGCCTTACTGGCTTGCTAGAACTTCCAGCAGAGGATGACCAAGCCGTTGAGGGACTAGACAGTGCCTGGTGCTCCAGTTGTCCTTAAAGATGGCCTCTCCCAGCTGAGTCAAAAACGATACCCTGAAGTTTTTTGTCTGCCTGCAGACGCTGAAAGAGAGTGAGCTGGGAGAAGGATAGTAACCTGCATGGCTTTCAGCAATGTCTGCAGTCCTGACAGGTCTTCCTAACGCTTTATTCACTCTTTTCGATGCCATTCAGGTCATCCAGCCACTTCCTGCCTCAGTGCAATTTAGCTGCAGAAAGGCTTGGTGACACAGACGGACACAAACGGCCACCTGCCATTTACTTCCCTGGCAGATATTCCAGTTTCACCACCTTTTATTGGATACAAAGTCATAAGTTCTCTGATGCCCATGTGAGTCCTTTAAATACATACACTCAGGTACATTCGGCACAGGGCATCTGAGGGTGACGTGGAGCAAAGTGCTGGGATGGTGATGCCTGGGCGGGGCAGAGAAGTGGGGCCAGGGAAGGCCCCCTGGGGGCTGGAGGTACAGGCACCACTTCAGAAACAAAACCAAAAAATGCTCTCCACCCCTCCACCTGATTTGCTTGGGGTGGGGGGAGCTACCCTCTCACGGCTCAGGCACATCACATAGCCTGGCTGTGCGGGGAAGGCAGGCCTGGGGGCCACCTGTGGAGGTCCCCGCTAGCGGTGCCCACTAGAGCCAAGCCTACCGGTGCCAGTCATGAGGCAAGCCTAGGTCACCACAGGCCTCTGTACCTGAATGCAGGACCCCTGCTAGGGCAGAGGTGAGGCCAGGGAGCCCAAGGCCAAGCCTCCTGGAGCCGTGCCAGCAGTGGCAGACCCGGCTTGGGCTCATGGTGGGGAAGCCTGCCTGATTGTCAGGGCAGTCTTGGGACTGGCCGGGGTCCCAGGAGGTTGGGAAAGAACTAGGAGCTGGTTGCCTCAGTCGGCCCTGGTATTCTGGTCTTCACCCAATCCTAAACCTTATCCTCAGGCAAAAAGGCTGCAGATGAATACACTTGTCCAGGAATAAATACATACACACGATACACAGCAGTATATACAGAAACGCAGGCCTGGAACAAGGCTGGGTGAGAAAGCATGACCACCAGGGTTAAAGAGAAGTACCAGGCCCCTGGGGGAGGGAATTCCACTCCTCAAGGACTAATAGGCTAAGCAGATCCCATCAGTTTGAGTCCACTCCTCTGGGCATGTGGGCTCCGTACCCGCTCACTGTCTTCAACCCAAGTCCACCAGGAATTGGGTCTTTGGCACCAGTAGTCACCCTGGGAATGTCTTCAGCTTAGTGCCTTAGAGGGACTTAGGGGCTGGGCACCTTCCCGCCCACGGCCCCAAGACCAGGGGGACAAGCAGACCCCAAAGGGAAAGGATGGAGCCAAACCTTGGAACAACAGGCGTTGGGAAGGAGGTGGTTTTGTTGTTTTCGAAGCTCTTCTTGAGAGGCTGACTTGAACCACTCACAGGACCAGGAAACAAACCCTGGACTGCCTTGTTCCTTAGGTGGTTTCTCAGGCATTGAAAAGCCATGGTTCTGGGCAGCACATTTCCTCTCCCTTGGGGGGTGGGGGTGTCAAACATAGAAGCATCTCCTTTGTCCCCTGCTGGTGCAATGGGGAGGGAGCCCAAAGCAAGCCTGATGAAATACCCCAGCTGAATCAGCCTCCCAGATGCTGGCTGCAGGCTATGTAACAAGGAGAGGTGGTAGGGACACCAAGTGCTGGGGCCCATGGGACCTCTACACATGCCAGGACCCTTGGAGCCTGCCTTGATTTGCCCTCTCCTTTGCATCTTACTAGGTGTAAGATGGAGGAGGATTCTCTTTTGAATGAGCGAGGGATAAGGTGCCTCAGGGATGGCCAGACCCTCCATTCCTGGTTTCCATGCACAGCCATGCTGTGTGGTTGCCAAGGAGGCAAACACGTGGAACCCTGCAGACAAGCTCCCCACACAGCAGCAGGGCTCATCCCACGGAGAGTCAAAAAAGAGCTTCCAGTTGGGGGACAAGGGGCCTGCAACTTCCCAGTTCTCAGCACGCATGAGGTCCAGCGTGCAGGAGGCGGTCAGCCCCAAGGACAGCTGTGCAGTGGGACACGCTGTGACCCAGCATTCCCGTGGGCAGGGGCCCGTGCAGTGTGTACACTTACACATCCTTTACACACAGACTCAGGCTGCAAATACCAGGTGGGGACTTCCTGGCCAAACTTCCTGCCAGCCAGAAGGGGGGCCCTGTTCACTCTTCTGCCCCCAGTGCTGGTGGTGCTCAGGGCTGCAAGGATGGGGGGATGGTTGGGTGGAGTGGGTGAATGAACCTGTTCCTGGAAGCAGTCCTTTCAGCACGGTCTCCCACTCTAGCTCCCTGCTCATGCACCCTGACCTCCTTTCCCGGCATTCCAATGGCTGCCCACCTTGTGTTCAGGGATGGAAGCTTCCTGGGGCAGAAAAGTCCCTCAGTAAGGCAGGCTCAGGCCAAGCAGGGCATCCCTTTGTGCTTTGTCCAGGAGACTGGGGGGTGGTGGGGGTTGGGGGAGTGGACGGGCAGCACCTCTGGTCCTAGGGTCTCAAGCAGGAGTTATAAAGGGTGAAGTTGGCAAGGCAGGACAGATGTGCCCATGGCACCCCCATATCCCCCCCAGGCTCCTGGAGGACAGAGAAAAGTTGTGCTTCTTCCTGTGACTCCTGGGGACAAGGCTGGGGAGGTGGGAAGCCAGTGGAGCCAGCTGCTCTGGAGTTGGGGATGCCACACAGCCAAGGCTTCATGCAGGACTGGACAGGGAATTGCCAACACGACACCCTTGGTATTTGGGGTCTTCAAAGGGCAAGGCCAGAATAAGCCACCGGAAGAAAAGTCATCAACCAGAGCTGGGACAGAGCTGCGTGTGGAGCCAGGGGAGCTAGCTGGGTACTGAGCCTGTGGGGTCCCAGCTCTGGAGGACTCATTACAGGGTAACCCAGGGCTGGGTCTTGATGTCTAAGCCAGGCTTAGAAAGTGGGCAGAAAGTTGGGTCCCTGCAAAGGGCTGAGAAACCAGAGAAGCCCAGCCCCAGCCAGGACCAGCAGCCTAGTGGTTAGGGCAGAGCTGGGTCCTGTATAGGAGAGAAGGAAACTCTTAAGATGGGTCGAGGTTAATGTCTGAAAGAACTTTCCAAATGAATGTTGGCAGGACCCGTGGCCTCTACACCACTGAGAGGCTTCTGAGAGGAGGAACTGGGGAGACCTGAGTCTTTGGAGCCTTAGTGCCAGAACCTGGTCTTGCCAGAACCGTGCAAGTCTGTGAAAACTCACTTGCATTCTGTGGCTTCTAAGCCAAGTGGCCGTGGCTCGGGCCCCAGCACTGCCCCTGGGCTAAAGAATAAAGAACTCCAGCAAAGCCCACAGCCCATGGGGTCAGTGGAGACTGGGGAGGGAGGCAAGTCTGATGGGGGTGCTCTTCCTTGCCCTTGGCCTCAAGGGTCTGGTTCCCTACCAAGGCTACATCTCCAAGCAAGCTAGCCAGACAAGGAAGCAAACCAAACCACCCTCCTGGCCTCCTCCAGACAGAAGGCAGCCCAGTGACTCCCTCCCACCACAGCACTGGGGACCTGGAGGCCGTTAGATTCCTGCCCAAGCACCTGGAATACAAGGACGTTTCTTGAGGACAGGAACTGCTCACTGCTGCTGTCTCCCAGAGCTGGTTCCTTGCCCCTCCAGAGGCTCAGGATTGGTGGAAGGCATAGAAACGTGCACCTTTTAGCTCTGAATTTAGCTCTGGTGTGTCGTGGGGTATGTGGTTGTCGGGAGAAGGGGTCTTGTTGTTTCTAGCGATAAAAACTAAGTTTTCTCTACTTGGCAATTTCCCCACTTTGGGAGTGGTGGTTTCAATATCCTGGGGAAAAGTTCAAGATGACTGTTTTGCCATTCCAAGCCCATTCCACTACCTCACTGCACCCCGCCCCCCACTTTTGGCTGACCACATTTCTAGACCCCAGGCCTGTTTGTGTTCTCCCTGGAGAATGTGGACCCAGAGCCTCGGCCGGCTGTCTGAAGGGGGTGCCCCACAGAGGGCTGGAACAGGGCAGGGGGAAGAAAAGAGCCCTTCTTGCCAAGTCTGAGCTGCTTTGGGGAGCCCCATCTGGCCTGGGGACTCACAGAGGCCCCTGACAAGGAGAGGCCTGCCCCAGCAGCCCAAGCAGCCCAGGAGCCACTCAGTGATTACGGCAGGTCCTCGGGGCGATGACACCTGGTGCTGGTGGTGACTCAGCTCCTTCCTGGCTGTGCCCAGAAGGCTGCTCCAGTTGGGGGTGGAGTGGGGGGTCGGAGGGCAGTTTCTGTCCAAGCCCCTGCCCTGAAGAGCCAGTGCCCGACGTCAGGCCCGTTGCTCCGCTCTCCCAGGAGGAGGACAGGAAACCATCAACCCCTCCCTGGAAGCCAGGGATAACACTAGGCCTCTGAAGGTCGAGTCCAAATCAGGGTCCCTCTGGAGGTCCAAAGAGAGTGCCCTGGTGTGGGGCTGGCAGGGGCCCTGCCGCCCCCCACCCCGGGTTAGCAGCTGCCGTCCACCTTGATGTGCAGGATCTTAGAGAAGCCGGGCCTTCGTCGTAGGGCCTGTAGACCGAACCCTGGTTTAGTTCCCCTCAGGTCGAGGCAAGTGGGGCCCTCTCATCACACACCCAGATCACCAACCCCAGCCTAGAGATGCCACCTGGGGTTTTGGTTGGCCTAACAGCCAATTCCTCACCTGGAGTTTTGTCACCATGTCCTCAAACAGCTTCTGGGCCTCAGGACTGCTGGGCTCTTTGAAATAATCAGCAATCCCAATCTGGACTACGATGGACTTGAGGTTCCGGCAAATGCCTGGGAAAAGGTAGGTAATAAGGTGAGGCTCATGTGTGGCCTGGACAGTGGGACTGCTCCTCTGTCACTAATTCATGAGATCAGAACCCTACAGACAGTCATGTGCCAGGCACTGGAAACCACCTAGAGGAGAGCACACTGGTGGCACCCAGGGGATCAACCGCATGGGGGTGCAGGGCGGGAGGAGGAGGGCAAGGTCACAGAGCAGAGGCTGCAGTGGACTCTGGGAGGATGAGTGGGCAGCAGCCAACTGTGCAGGGGCTCTTGGAGCTTCCCTGGCAGAGGGGACAGCTGTGCCATGGCCTGGGCACCTAGAAATGAATTAAAAGGACAGAGTAGCTAAGGTGAGGCTGATGGCTCTTCTCTGGGGCATGGAGGAGGGGACAGGCAGCAAACAAGTTGGGAGCAGAGGGCTTAAGGGGCTAGATGTTGCCATGAAGTCAGTGGAGGAGGAAGAAAATCAGGAGGCTGAGAAGGTTCTGGAAGTCATGGTTTTGGAGGCTGAGCAGTTCTGGTGGTCAGTCGAGAGCCAGGCCATGAGGCTGACGGGGAAGGAAGAAGAGGATCCTGGAAATATTAAAGTCAAGGAGGCTTCCTGGGAATATTAGTCAGGATGTAGGTGTGACCAGGGCCTCAGGAAGGGGAGGCCTGCAGCCTGAGCAGCCGAGGAGCCACGCAGTGCCTACTGCAGGTCCTCGCGGCGACGATACCGGGTGCCGGTGGTGACTCAGCTGTGCTGGCTGTGCCCAGAAGGCTGCTCCAGTTGTGGGGGGGAAGGGGGGGTCTTCTGTCCAAGCCCCTGCCCTGAAGGAGTGTAAGCAGCCTGAGCTGGACACCCATGTCCTTGGTCAAGGTGGAGGAGTGGCCAGGAGTGGAGTAGGTGGCTAAAGGGAGGTGAGGTCAGAGGAGGCATGGAGTCTACACCTTGAAAAGAGGAGTCTTTACCCTGAAAATGGTCCTAATGCTCCTCCCTACTCCAGAGAGTCAGCTGAGAAGAAAGGGGATACAGAATCCAGAGACATCTAATAACTTGCCCGGTCACACAGCTAAATAAGCCAATAAGTAGAGCCAAAACTGGGACCCAGGTCAGTCCACCTCTAGAACCTGTGCCCCTAACCTATCTGTTCTGCCTCTGCCCTTGGCCAGAGGCTCACGTGGGGCAGACGGCATTATACGGCTCGTGTCTCCAACGTACATAGAGCACAGGGCAATAAATGTTGAACCGAACCACGTGTACCAGATGGCAGCAAGCCTTCGATGCCACACTGGCCTCGGAAGGCACTGGTAGCAAAGCTAGGATTAGCACCCCAGCTGGTCTGCCCCCAGTGCAGGGGCTTGCTGACTAGGAACGACAGGGAGCGGCTCTGCTACTTGCTGACATGGCGCGGTAAGCGGTGTCCGTGGCAGCCCCCCTCCTGCATTCCCATCGCTCACTGTTGAAATGCAGCAGGGCCTTGGGGGTGACCGGGGTGGCCGTGAGCACCAACATCTCCAGTCCCTTCAGGCCTTCCCGGCAGACCTCAGCTGCCACCTCCTGGGTGATCTCCGATACGTGGTCCAGCTCCAGGACCTGCAGCCGCATGCAGTTTCTTGCTAGGAAGAGGGAGGAAGAGGGGAGGTCCCGCTGACGAACTCCCCAGGTCGCCTCCCGCCCAGCGTCTTGGTGCTCCTGCCACCACCCAGGCTGCAGCCCCAAACCCTTCTGGGATTTCAGTGTTGCACCCATACCTGCTTCCCACCACCCTCCACCCCAGTCCCGAGGAAGGACTCACCGAGTGATGCCAGGCCCTGCACCCCACAGCCAGCGCCCCCAACCCCCAGGGCCCGAAGGTGGGGCCAACAGCGACCGATCATCTGCAGGCAGCGGTTACTGAAGCGCGTGGGCTGCTGGCTGGAGAATGGGGCAGAGAGGGGGCTGTCAAGGAAGCTTCTGGTCCCATGACATCCCAAGCCCTCTCCTCTTTCATGTGCTGCCTCAGGCTGGGGCCCCGCCAACCACCCAGCTGCTCTAGTTAGAAACCTGGAATCATTCCTGACTCTTCCTCCCTCACCTCCTGCCAATACCTACAGATCCTGATTCCTGGATAACGCTTCTACCTCGCAGTTCAGGCCACCATCCATATTCATCTGGATTCATCTAGAAGAATCCTACACACTATTGACAGTGAGCCATTCATTCCTACATTCTCTCACTCAGTCATTCAACAAAGGGGCCTCAAGTGTCTACTACAGTTCAGAACAACTGAACCAGGCCTGCGGATACATCAGTGACAATACAGACACAGTCCCTGCCCTCAAAGAGTGGGGGGGCAAGGACACAGAACATAACCAGTCTGATACAATCCTGTTTTTAAGATCTAAAATACCCCAATGACTTCCCAAGCACTTTCCAGATAAAACGCAACTCTAAACCCCTTAGGCAAGATCTGCCTAACCTTGCCCCAACCTCCCTTTCCACACTCATTGCTCCCCTCTGCCCACCAGCCTCACCAAACTTGCTATTTCCCTGAGCACTTCGTCAAGGAAGTGCTCAACATTCACCCCGGCAGCAGGTTCTCTGGAACCAGAGATATGGAAATGGGCATTTACAGCCCCTACCCTGAGACTGCGGGTACAGCGTGGACTGGAATACAGAGAAATTATTGCAAAGCACATGACAGCAGGGGCCAGGACAGGGCGCAGGAGGAATGGAGGCGGGGGAGCTGTGCCAAGTTCTGCCAGGTGTTCGCGAAGGACACTGGATGCCCTGGGAGGAGCTGTCCTGTGGAGAGAGGGCTTGGAGGACAAAGCGTGGGGACAAAAAAGCCTGGTCTTAGGAACCCCAAGTAGAGCGGTAAATGATCTGGATTCTCCAGCAACCAGCTCTTTTGTGTGTTACACATTGACCTCCCTTGACCGGGCTTTCATGTGCCAAACAAACGTGGCTATTTCTAGCTAGTGCTGCCTGAACACCTACTGTGGCCCCTGTAGGCTCCGTGTGCACATCTCACTGGAGCCAGCTACAGTCCTCCCAAGGCTGAAAGACCTCTACCACTGCCACCTTCACTCTGCACTTGAGAAACGAAGGCACGGCTGGATTGCCCAGAGTCTCACTGCCAGTAAGCCCAGGCATCACCCCATGTCTGACTTGGAAGCCCCCGCTCCTAACACCTACTTACAGCGACTCACGCATGCGAATCTGTCTCCCCTGTCAGCTTCTGGAATGGCTCAGATCTGCTCAGTCCTCAGCCCCAGCCCCAGCCCCACCCTGTCCCCACCTGACCCCTGCCAGGGCTCACCAAGGGTGAAGTGGCGCCACCTGGAGGGAGACAATCTCTCTGCAGCCTGCACCCAGAGCCCAAATGACCTCGTGGCCCACGGGGTCTGTGGCACTCCTGTTGAAAAGACAAAGCTGGCACCACCCACCCTGATGAAGGCCTTTGCTCCCTTCCCTTGGGCCACAGAACTCTTGAGTCCCTTTGCCTGAGACCCCTGGGGGAAGAGTATGCAGACCCCAGGGACCCCTTTGGCTCAAGGCCAAGAGTGTACAGCCCTTGAGTCTGGTGGTGTGCACCCACCTGTAGGTGACGGCCTGCAGGGCACGGCAGTAGCAGCTGGCCAGCCAGAGCGAGCGGTCAGTGAGGATGTTGGGACAGTGGGAGATGCGCAGGATCAGCAGGTTCCCCCCGGCCGCCTTCAACAGGGACTCCAGCCCTGCTTCCAGGCAGCCCCTGGGGATGGCCAGGAGGTCAGGGCACTGCCCGTGGCCACCTCCTCCTCTGGGAAGCGTCCCCCATGGAATTCTCGGCCTGCAGCCTGCAACACCCACCCACCCACCCGCCAGGGCCTCACCGGGTGCTCCGGGCATACTCTTCCTTGCTCTCCTTCTTGCCCCGCTGCCGGGGCTTCAGGTTCTGCAGCGTCAGCGAGTGGGCCTGGGTGCACCACTGGGCCAGCATCGCCAGGAACTGCAGAGAGACAAGGGCCACAGGGGGATGAGTGGGTCTGTGCTGGGTTGGCTAGAGGCAGACCAGCCTCAAGACAGGAGGCCCCATGAGAGCATTTTGGGGAGTCAGGCTGAAGCCAGGGTGTTGTAAGGGTTGCAAGGACCAGGACCTGAGGGGCCAGATTCCACTGGGAGAAAGGTGGGTTCACACTGGGGGCGGTGGACGGGGACAGGCACCTTGGAACAGACGCGGGCATTCTCCAGCAGCACCCGTGTCCAGACCGCAGGGTGGCGAGCCACGAAGCGCCAGTCCCGGCAGACCTCGGCAGCATGCAGCAGCGTGCGTGTGTCCAGGTAGGTGAAGATGCAGAACAGGGCGGCTCGCATCTTGAGGATCTCTGGGCTGATGACCTCGTTGGAGCGCGAGGGGCTGCCCCTCTCAGCTCGCCGACCCCGCCCACTGCCTCCCTCGGGGCGGGCTGCACAGTACCAGAGGGTCAAAGGTCAGTGTAGAGGGTCAAAGGCCAGTGAGGGGGTGTGGGCGGGGAGGTGGGGTGGGCTAGGAGCTGCAGAAGGAATAGTCATGAGAGACTCATGCTGCAGGGCCAGTGACTTGGGAAGAAGGACAAGGGGCCTCTGCTTCCCCCTTCTCTGCAGTACCCTATCTCTATACAAATTAGAAAAAGGTGACCCTTCCTCAAGCAAACTGTCTTTTTAAGATCATAGATCATCACACAGTCCAAACTCACCTCATAGATGAAGCGACTGAGTCAAGAGTGGACAAGGGTTTGGAGGGTGAGGGTACAGATGGTTAGAAACCCAGGGCAAGGCTGCCCAGAGCAGTCACTCTACAGCAGTCATGTACCTGATCTCAGCCCTCTAACCTCCTGACCCTGACCCACCCACATATGCACATGGCCTTGTCCATATACAGAAGGGGGTTCTCCCTGCTGCTCCAGGACTTCAGTCTGCAGATAAGATTCAACTACTCTCCTGTAAATGTCAACGAGCCCACGACATGAACAGACGCTTGAGATGTGGCATCCTTGTGCAGTGCCCACCCCTGTGCTGCAGCCCTGCTCTGTCACGTGAGTTCCTTGCCCAGGCTCACAGGGCACTTGTAGGAAAATTTGTCATTCTCACTGTGGGAAGTCTGGGAAGGGGGAAAACAGGTGTGGGAGCCCAAGAGATGTACCGCCTCATCCCTGTGTCCCCTGAGAGGGTCCAGTACCAAGGAAAGACTGGCCTCTCTGGCCTACCCTCCCCAGGACTCACCTGAGAGCCGGCAGCTGCTCAGTGGCCCGGCCATAGCAGGCCCAGAGCGGGGGGCATCTGAGGGGCCCTCAGCCTCTGACTCCGTGGTTCGGGAGCCCACGTCCGAGACATCACCCTCCTCCCCCTCCGTGCTGTGTCGGCGGGGTCTGCGCTGCCAGTTCTGGATGGCCTGGCGCCGCAGGCCTGAGCTGCGAGGGGGCTGGGTGCGCTCCGAGCCGCCGTTGGCAGCCTGGGCCCGTGTGCTCAAGCCCCCAGGGCCACTGTCCTCGGGGGCCCCCTCTTCTGGCCGGGGTAGCTCCAGACTGTCACTGTCATAGCAGCCTGAGCTCTGGGATGCAGCGGGGACACGGCTGGAGGCCCTGGGGTGGGGTGGACCAGACGGTGAGGGGTGAGGGGCACCTGCCCGAACTCCCCATGCCACCCGTACCACCGGCCAAGGGTAACCCACTCCCCCTACTTTCCAAGAGCCCCTTCCAAGAGTGTGGAAAGGCAGACAGAGGTGACCCAAGGAGTATGGGGAAAGGAGAAGGAGCCAAGGCCCCAGAAGGGCCAGCCATCCAATGGGCCAGTGGATCCTTCTAGGGTGAGGGTGGGCTGTGTGGGGCGGGCCAGGCCCGAGGCTTACCCTGTGCTGGGAGAGGAGCCATGCCTTGACACGGCGTATGTGCTAGGCATGGCCGGGCCTGCGTGGTGTTCTCGCTGTGGGCCCCCAGAGCGGGAGGGAGAGGCAGGGGGCAGAGGAGGCAAAAGGGTGAGAAGGAGCGGGAGAAACAGGGCACAAGATGGAGAGAACAGAGGAGGGAGAGGAGAGAGAAGGAAAAAAGTTGGGAAAGATGGACAAATAGACAGACAGACAGCCCAGAGAGGCAGGCTCACCAGCCTCCTCCCCACACCCACCCAGCAGCCCAGACCCCAACTTGTGGCTCCTGGGCTCTCATTTGGGGAGAGGTGGGCCCCTGAGAACCGGAACGGCTGCATCACACCTCATTGGATCGCAGCCTCAGGGGCCATCACTTCTGTCCAGTCAGAGGGACCCTTACTTCAGGCCTCGAGTCTGCTCATGGGGAAGAGCCAAAGGAGGGAAGCATGGAGCATGACAGGGGGAGGCCAGCCAGTGTGCGAGGCAGGCCATACGGGGCAGGGGTGCAGGAGGAGTTGAGAAGGCAGGTGGGCACTCACCATTCTGCCGGGACCCCGGGGACCGGGCACGGCACCGCCTCCGCCGCTGCCGCGGCCCAGGCTGGCGCTGGGTGTGCTGCCACAGCTGCTGCTGATGACCTGCAGCTGCCGCTCGGCCCGGTCCGCCCGCTCGAGCAGCTCCTCGATGAACTGCTGCAGCCGCAGCTTGGCGCTGGCCTCTCGCGCTGCCGTCTCCTTCAGGAACTGGTCGATCTGTACCACCTCCCTGGGCCCGGAGCAGTCTCTCACCCCCGTGCCTCGGCTGGCCGCCCACCCCCCACCCTCTGGAGCAGTGGGGCGAGACACGGGCACAGCTGCCCATGGTCCCGTGGGTGCCTGCGGAACAGGCCCAGGCGCGATGCCCCATATGAAGGCGTGCACAGAAATGCAAGTGTATGCTCAAAGTCACACACGCACACCCCCCGACCCGGTCCCGACACTCCTGCCAGACATCCCTCCTCCCCACTGAAATAGTCATACTCAGTCACACTCAGAGCCACCTCCTCCCTCCAGAACACTCATGGGCACACAGCCACACACACTTATGTACATCTGCTCGTGTCATGTTCACTTGCAGGCACACACACAGTCTGAGACAGGCACAGTCCCAAAGACACATTCCAACACACACACACACACACACACACACACACACATTTCAGAAACATTCTCAGACGCAGAAGACTCCGGGAAGTGCATGTACACACAGCATACTTCAGAGTCACTTGAGGATTCACAGTCGGTCATGGATCTACTCAACATTTACTGGGCACCTTCTAGGTGTCTGGCACTGTATCAGGGACACAGCAGAGGACAAGCATGAAAAGAATTCCTGCCTCCGTGGAGCTTATGTCACAATGGGGACAGATAACATGCATCTATGTCGAAATTCTACATTTAAAGACCAGGGAAATAAGGAGAAGCCAGCAAAGAAAACCGAGAAGGAGCAGACAGGGGGGAAGAAAAAAGAAGGCAATTCCAGGAGAGTATCTTGGACGCCAAGTGAAAAAAGGGTTCAAGGACCACTGTGTCAATACGACTGAGAGGCTGAGATGATGACTAGTGGGCCTTGGCAACAGGAAGGTCATTGGTGACATGAAGGGCAGTGGTGGAGGTAGACATCTGATCAGAGTGCATTCAACACAGAAAGTGGGGAAGGAAACTGGAGACAAGGAGGAAAAGCAATGCTTTCAAGGAGTTGTTCTGGAAGGAGAGAAAAGGGGCTGTAGCCTAAGGGGGTACTGGGGTTACAGCAGGTGGGAGTAGCGACCTTAGGTCTGGATGCTTTTAGGAAAGATACAGTTGACAAGGAAAGTCTGGTGATGGCAAAGGGAGACAGCAGAACGGTGTCATGGCTTTGAGTAGGCAAAAGAGGGTCTGGTGCCACTATGCAGGCGCTGGCCTTCACTAGAGAGACAGGCAAAGGAGAAAAACAGTTTTCACAGCAGGCCCTTGGTCACACTTGCGTGTACTCAGAGTCCCAAACACATACTGTCATGACCCTCTTGCCCCCTCGCACACCATCTATGGCCGGTAACCATCGATGCCATACTACAAAGCCAAGGCCACACACACACAGACACACACTCAGGCCCACTCACGGTGGTGGCAACGGCAGTGACACACACGGTCACCCAGTCAGGAACACTCACGGGCACACCCGCCCACAGGGCCCTGCGGGCCACTCACTGCTGCTTGCGGCTCAGCTCCTGTTCCTTGTGCACCAGGTCCTGCTTGAGCGAGGCGAGCAGCTCCACGCTCACGTCCACCTGGCGCGAGAGCTCGGAAGCGCGCTCCTCCAGCTCCTCCTTCTCACGCCCCAGCCGCGCACTCTCCTGTCGCGCAGTCTCCAACTCGGCCGCCTTGCGTTCCAGCTCGGCCTGCAGCCGACCCACCTGGCCTGCGATCTTCTGCTCCACCTCCTCGCTCAGCCGCTCCAGCCGCCGGTCCACCTCCAGCTTCTCCAGCGCGCGGATCTTGAGGCGCGCCAGGCCCTCCTCGTAAGCCACATCCGCGGGCGAGGGGGATGCGGGGGAGGCGGAGGCGGGCCCGGGGCCCGGCCCCGGCGGCGGCGTCGAGCAAGCCGAGGAGGCCACGGACTTGCGGGCGAACAGCTCCCCCAGCGGGATTTCGATCTCGCGCAGCGCGTAGCGCGCGGCGGCGGCGGGCACGAGGCCGGGCTCAGCCAGCTCCTCGCAGGGCAGGCTGGCGGGTACCAGGTCGCCGGCGAAGTGGGCGAGGGGCGCGTGGTGGTGATGGTGGTGCAGCAGGTGCGGCGCCGCGGGCGATGGCCCTGCCGCCTGCTCCTTGCCCTGGAAGGACGTGCTTTCGAAGACCTCGCGCCGGGCGCCGGGCACGGCCAGGAGGGCGGCGGGCTCGGGCGTCAGCGGGAAGCCGGAGGCGGCGGCCGCTGCGGCGGCGGCCGCGGCGCCGTCGCAGATGCTGTTGGTCTTGGAGAGGATGTAGAGCGTCTCGTACGTGTGGCTGTACTCCAGGTGCGCGCGCAGCGACGACAGGCTCCGGAAGCGCTTGTGCTCCCCGCAGCGGGGGCAGCGGTACGGCAGGTCCAGCGAGGCCATGGCCCCGCCGCCCCCGCGGCCCCTGGGCTCCACCGCGGCCGCCCCGCCGGTCAGCCGGGCGCGCTCATGGGGGCCCGTGGGCGAGCCCCCCCTGCGGAGTCAGGAAGGCTGAGAGCGCCCACGGCCAGGGGCGAGGAGGCTAGAAGAGAGGGAGTAAGCCTTAGGAAGGCGGTATCCCCCACCCATGAGGAAATTTACTTCCCCAGGAAACACGTGCCCATAACGGAGGGTTGAGGGGATACCAATGGCTTGACCTCCGGGAGGGGGCTGGCCTGCACTGGTACTCGTGGGAGGACCTGTACGTGTATGAGAGAAAGAATGCGGATTCTTTAAGAAGGGGACGGGGGCAGACATTAATTTTATGTATAATACTTCCAAGCTATATTCCAACCTAAACAACCCAAATGCCCATCACAGGAGAATGGATAGATTGTAATATATTCACAATGGAATTTTATCTAGCAGTAATAAAAGGAAGCACTGGTACGTACAACAACATAGGTGAATCCATTCAATACTATGTTTCATGAAAGAAGCCAGAACAGCGTGCATACTGGAGGATTCCATACACACCGAGTTCAAGAACAGACTAAATTGATCATGACAGAAATCAGAATAGAAATTACCCCTGGGGACAATAAACTGAGAAGGGGCAGGAGGGAAGCATATGTGATGCTGAAAATTCATGCTCTGGATCTTGATAGGAGTGGTGGTTATACATGTGAGTACATGTATACATAAGCAATCAAGCTGTATACTTTTCAAACAATTTTTAATGTTTTTTATTTATTTCTGAGAGAGAGAGTGTGTGAGCAGGAGAGGGTCAGAGAGGGAGACACATAATCTGAAGCAGGCTGCAGGCTCTGAGCTAGCTGTCAGCACAGAGTCCGACGTGGGGCTTGAACCCACAAACGGTGAGATCATGACCTGAGCTGAAGTCGGCCGCCCAACTGACCGAGCCACCCAGGTGCCCCACAAGCTGTTTACTTAAGGTTAGTGGACTATATGTTTTTGGCTGTATGTGTGTTACATCTGAAAAAAAAAATCTTGGAGGCACCTGCTTGGCTCAGTTGGTTGAACATCCCAACTCCTGATTTCGGTCAGGTCACGATCTCCTGTTTCTTGAGATCAAACTCCACATCGGGCTCAGTGAGCCTGCTTGGGATTCTCTCTCCCTTCCCCCCCTCTCTCTGCTCCTCCCCTGTTCATGCACCGCACTGCTCTCTCTCGCTCTCTCTCAAAATAAATAAATAAACTTTAAAAAATCCTTAAAAGAAGGAGTTATTTCCATGTTATGCAAACCATACCCATCAGACAGACTTTTGATACCATGTTGCAGTGACCAAATTGTCACCTTACCTGATGATACCTGTGTGTGTGTGTCCCTGTTTCTTCCTGTCCTGCTTCTGTACCACACTCTCCCATCTCTGCCATGCTAGGCACGTAGGTCCTTTTTCAAATTTCTTTGCTAGGTTTGGTCTCCAATAAGTGCCCCTACCCTGCCCTTTACTCCAAGGGCCACCATATTTGTCCTCTTCAGTCCCCTTGTAGGACAAGACACCACCCTTCCTGGCATCCTAACCCTGCTCACACTCAAGTCCTGCTGCCCATCTTTCCTCATCTCTGGTTTCTGGTCACACCACCCCTGCCTTCTGGAATCTTTACCCCATTTGTCACTGCTCTCCTCTTTCTAACTGCCTACGACTGGCCTTCAACCACCCTTTGCTGTCACTGTGCTCCTCTGGGTCACAGACGACTGCTTATCAATCCAGTTGTCATCAAGGATCTTCACCCACTTGGTCCCATGGCTCATACTAATGACCACTCTGTCTTTACAGGCTGCCATGAAGCTGCTCCATTTGGGTTCTCTGACCTCCTCTTCTTACTGCCTTCTGAATCTTCCTGTCTCCTGATGGGAGGTCCACCTTCATATCTACCCTCTTCCCAGCAGACTGGTTTGCTCCCAAACATTTACTCCCAGCTTTAAGCCAGTAACTCTCAGCTCTGCCTCTCTATCCTGACTTGCTCTTGAGTTCCCTTTGCCTTCAGGCATTTCCACATGGATATATGGGTGAACTTCTGTTCCCTCTACCAGCCCAGAACCCAGTCCTCCTGGTAAAATCATTCTGCTTTGACCTTGGGGAACCATCCTTCCTTCCCCACTTTCTCAGTTCATGTGGTCTGAGTGGGGCTTGATGGTCCACCCCTGACTCCATGGGTAAGAAAATGATATCGACCGGACCAAACAAAGTCCTGGTGGGCAGAGATTGCCCAAGTTGAGTCAATGAGTCGTTCCTCCAGGGCTTCTCTGGAACTACTGGAGAAAATTATCCTCTTTGGGTTCAGGTTTCTAAGCTGATGGGGAAGTCTAGAGCTGCAGGGGCTATCTTTGTCTCTTTGGGGAGGAACCTCCTGGGAATGAAGCCAATACAGAGAAGCAGAGCTAAGATGGGCAGAGATTTCTCACAGATGCTGTTTGAGATTCTGGTCTGTTCAGTTGAGTGAGCCAATCAGTTCCCTTTTATTCTTGACCATTTAGAGTTGGGTCTGTGGCACTTGCACTAGAGAGAAGTCCGAAGCCAGAAATTAGAATGAGAAATTGAATGTTTTAAAGGAATAGATCCTAGGGGCACCTGGATGGCTCAGTTGGTTGAGCATCCAACTTCGGTTCAGGTCATGATCTCATGGTTCATGGGTTCAAGCCCCGCGTTGGGCTCTGTGCTGGCAGCTCAGAGCCTGGAGCCTGTTTCAGATTCTGTGTGTGTGTGTCTCTCTCTCTGACCCTCCCCTGCTCACGCTGTCTCTCTCTCTCTATTTCTCAGAAATAAATAAAACATTAAAAAAAATAAAATAAAATAAAGGAACAGAACCTAAGGAAGAATGAGCTGAACTAAGTGGGGAAGATAATACCACATTCCCCCCTCAGAAGTTGGTGAACCCTGCTACACACCAGCAAAACAGCTAATTAAACTCACCCACTATCTCTGGAGCTCAGCTGATGTTCCTACGTGGAACATTAGGGGACCTGTAGAAAAATGTCACCATACTGGGGTGTGGCCATTCCCATGGCCTCAGTAAAGTCCAACAAGGAAGAGACACACTCTGGCTAAAGGGCCACCTCTGAAAGCAGACAGGAAGAAAATGTTGCTTTGCCTAGAGAGGCCCTTTCTGCCTGAGGCCAGTAATCCAATATGGCTGAGAGTCAGATAATTAAGAGCCAGTTCTCTGCTTCTAGCTAAAGTCAACTCAAGCAAAGACATGGAGGCAGGAAACACAGGCAGAGACAAACCTGGGCCCTGACAGGCTCTTGACTCCTCAGGCTCTCCAAGAACCCCTCCTGCTGTGCCCTCCCAGCTCGACAGAGGCTACTGTTGCTTTCATCAAAAGAGCCTTCCACTGGGATACTGCTTGAGTGAGAAGGGACAGATGAAGTCTAGACTAGGGGTTTGCCTTGCCCTGCGGCAGAGGCCTAGCTAGAGGCAACAGAGCCACGGCTCCTGCAATGGGCAGAGCACCAAGAGCTGTTGCTGAGAGACAACCCCTGCTCCTCCCCCAGCACTATCACCAGGGACTTGATTCAAGAATTACAACTTCCAGTGAGGTCTCTGGTTTGGTTAATGGCTCTGGGGACAACTGAATGCAAACTGACTGAAAGCTTCCTAATGATTAAGGGGATTGTATTGCCAGAAAACCCCACAAACCTAGAAAACAAAGGCCAGGTATTACTCAGCTCCTAATGTTCCTCACCCCTTAAACTTGCATCAGTGGGAGGTGACCCCCTTTTGTGTGTGGCACAGAGCATGAAGAACAAGGAGGGTTCCCCGAGACGGCAGAACAAAAGCCGCCAACTAGATGAGCCAGGGAACCTCGTCCTTGCCAACTGGTCAAGCATGGGGACCATGCTACAGGTCTGTGAGCATTTTTCATCTCCCGTCTTGAGCTGGGAGGGTTTTGTTCTTTCAGCTATCCGATCTTTCTTCCATCATAGTCTGGCCATAAATTAAAAGGCCACGAGTGGCTAGCTCAGTACCTCACCAAACAGCCCATCACTAAGGTCTTGAAGTGGGTCTAGATGTGGTAAGTGGATGTGGAACGTCTCCTTCTGGAGACAGGACAACTGTGTTTGACGCTTTGTGAGGGATAGTTGCATTATGATAAACAGAAACATTAAAAAAAAATTGTACAAATAGGGGGATCTGTGTCCATCTTGTTCAGACGTGGAGTGTAGAGGGCACTTACTGTTTTTGCTGTTCAGCTTCAGCCCCCCTCTGTGGATAGACCCCCAGTTTTCCCTTGAGAACCATTCCCTCCACTTTAGGTAGGGCTCTGGGGGAGCACATATGACCTTAGCCTGTTCATCAGTCATAGCAATTATTCATCCTGGGCACAGTGCCCAACTCCAGGCCAATATAGCCACCCCAGGACCTCCGCTCAGTTGGTCGAATGTGAGCCTGGAGCTGCTTGTGGCCACTTCTATCCTTCTTGGGCAAGAAGAACAAGACTCTTGATGACCTCCCTTGAGCGTCCAGATCCAGATCTGCCTAAAACTTTAATCCAGGACTTGTCAATTATGTGAGGCAACAAATTCTTTTTGTAGCCGAAATCATTTGAGTCAGTTGCCAGTCACTGGTAATGAAACTGTAGACTAACACAGTGACCCACAGTGTCAAAAAGCACTTCTCCTCACCCACTCCCCAGCGTCCGCCCCTGTTTCCTTCAAAGGTGCCAGTGTCCTCTCAGTCATAGCACACCACCGGCCATCCTGACTTTGCTCTCTGCTAACCATCAAGACCTGCTCATTCTCCAACAATGGTTCTCTTCTCCTGCTCTGTGCTCTTCTTTACACGCAGACTGCTGGCCCAGGCTTCAGCTTAGGGCTCTCTATTCTGTCCCATATTAGGCAGCAGATTCCTCTGTCTACAGAGAACTCCGGCTCATACTCCTTCAGTGGCTCCCAGCATCTACCAACTGCAGCCAAACTCAGCTTCACCTTTGGCCTCACTGTACTCTCTCTTTTTTAACTTTATTTATTACAGTTTGAGAGAGAATCCCAAGCAGGCTCCACAATGCAGAGCCCGATACAGGGTTTGAATTCATGAACCACAAGATCGTGACCTGAGCAGAAATCAAGAGTCATTAACCTACTGAGCCACCCAGGTGCCCTGTGGCCTCACTGTACTCATGCCAGTTTGAGAGCAAAAAATGGCCTGGCTGTTTTACTTGCATTTCTCTGATTATTATGGCTGGATATTTTTTTCACACATTGAGCAAGTCATTTATATTTCTTTGGTGACTTGCCTATGCACTACTTTGCTCATTTTTATACTGAACGCTCATATTTTCTTATTGATTTGCAAAGGCTTTTTATAATGTTGATCCCTTGTCATTTATAAACTACAAATGTTTTACCCAAGTCAGTTGGCTTGTTTACAGCCTTTACTGATATAATAAAGCTTACAGTTGGCCTCAGTAAACATCTTCAGCATTTCTAATTTTGTTATCATGCTTAGGAAGTCCAGCCCTACCAAAGATTTTATAAACAGTTATACATGTTTTCTTTTCGTATTTTCTGTGATGGCCTTTTTTTAAAGTCTAAAACAATTTTTTAAAGATAAGAGCCTTAAAAAACTGACGATGACTTGGTAGCATTCACATACTTCAGGCTGCATGGTTTCCTTTATACAGTGGAGTTTTAAATCCCTCTAAAAATTTTTGGTATGCATGGTGAGACCACTCCCTCTCTCTCTGCCCCTCCCCAGCTGGTACTCTGTCTGTCACTCTCTCAAAATAAATAAAACATTAAAAAATTTAAAAAAACCCACAACTCTTAGTTATGGACATTTTCACACATATTCAAAAATACAATATGATGGTAAATTCCTCTGTTATATACCCATCAACCAACTTCCGCAGTTGCCAACTCATGACAATTCTGTTTCATCTGTAAACATGCTCCCTTGCTTTGCATTTCCCCCACCTCCCCCACTAGATACTTTTGAGCAAATCCAAGTTTTATTTTACCCCAAAATACCTCAGTATCTATAAGATAAGGACTTAAATTAAAAAAAAAAAATACTTAGGAGGTGCCTGGGTGGCTTAGTCAGTTAAGCGTTTGACTACGGCTCAGGTCATGATCTCACAGTTCACAGGTTTGAGCCCTGCGTTGGGCTCTGTGCTGACAGCTCAGAGCCTGGAGCCTGCTTCAGATTCTTTGTCTCCCTCTCTCTCTGCCCCTTCCCCACTAGCGCTCGGTCTCTCTCTTAAAAACAAATAAACATTAAAAAAAAATTTTTTTTTAATGCTTAGTCACTGTTCTAACATCACCATTGTTTAGGTATATTAAAACCAAAAAAGTAGCTTTGAGAGGAAAATCCAGAAGAGAGTTCTCTGAAAAGACCAACACAATAAATCGATTCAAAGTGCAAAACGAAAGAAAGCAAATACATAACACTGTGAATAAGAAAAGGGATATAACCACTGACACAGAGATTTTTTTTTTAATTATTAAAATGCCACCAGGTACAATTCTTGGCCCAAATTCTTGAAAATCTGGATGAACTAAAAATTTTTCTAGGGAAATATAAATTACCAAAATTGACTCAAGAGGAAATAGAAAACCTGAAAGGATTAATAACTATAGATAAAACTGAAGTTGGCAAAGTGACCAGAGATGTTATAAATAGAATTCAGCTCACACACACATCCAACTGTTCAGGAACAGGGTTATTCTGTAATGTGTGGTCAGCCTGGTATCAGGGCACCCGTGGGTACCTGCCCATCCCAACTAAGTGCTGATCCCTCCGGTGGAGGCACCTTCAGGGATCAGAACTGGCCAGCCTGTTCCCTCCCCTCCCCATATACTTTTGAAGCATCCTTTTCCTACACAGCACCCTACTAGCCAGGCTTTGAGAAAGGGGAAAGTCTGGGTGTACAGGTGTATGGATACGCAAGGTAGAAGAAGGAAGGGACTCTTTAGGTCCAGGTGGCTCTTCACCTGAGGCCAGCCTGCCCCAGTTTCCCTCCATCTGCTGGAGCTGATGAAGGATTATGAATCATTCTTAGGAATATTTTTGCCTAGATGTATGCACTCCCTCAGCATGAGCATAAGTTTTGCCCGGATGCAGGCAGGAAAGCGATGGAGGCAGGGGGAGATAGAAGAGGAAGAAAAAGAGAAACAGAAGTGTCAGTTCTATCACAGTCCTGTATTAGGAGTGTCATGAGAGAACAGTTGGAGATTTTCCTTTGCATTCTTGTCTCCTCAAACTGGCTACCTCTGCAGTCCTAAGACCTGCCTCCTTTTTCAGCCTGGCCCTGCCCCTTGCCCCCATCCCCAGGACCTGTTATGCTTCTTCCCCCTTTCTGAAATGCCTATCTCAAGTCTACTTTCATTCAAATCCAGCTGAAGGTTTCCATTGGTTAGAAGGATTCTACAGGCTGAACCTTTTTTTTTTTTTTAAGACTTTTTATTTTTTAAGGCTTTCAGGCATGTGAGTCTCATTTCCTCAAACAAGAGCAACCATTTCAAGATAGGTGTCTTCTCTGGCTCCTGTCTACTGTCACATTCTCATGGACTCTGACAGAGACACAGATTATCTTGCATTTTCATGGCTTCCACTACCACATGATCACTGAGAATTCCTGCAGTGGATGTTAGTATTTTTATCTGCTCAGCAAGGCTTCTTCACCTTCTAGTAATACAACAGCTCATTCTTTCTTTGGTAAGCTGGCCCTCCCCACTCCATGTGGTTCTCACAGGGCTGCATGACCCAGGCCTGACCAATCATGCCAGTCATGGTGCCCCCATCTCCTTGGCCACAATGAGTGATCCAGGAATGGACACATTGCTCAAGCTGAGCCAACAGGGCTGTTCACTGGGGATGTAAATGAAAGACTGGGGAATCTCTTGTTCCTCCGGAATTACATATTAGGATGATAAAGCTGCCTATGGCCTTCTGTAACACCCACCTACCACATGGAGAAAGCCCATGCATGGTGGGGGGAAAATATGGCAACACTTAGCGTTTCAGCTAAGCCAAGAGCTCGAGTCCTCACTACATTTTTGAGAATCCAGGTACAGTCATGCCCCAAACCCCCTCATCCCCCTTCTTTCCAGTTGCATGAGTTGGTACATACCCCTTTTTGCATAAAATAATTTAAGTGGGATTTCTGTCCCTTGTGATCAAAAGTTCTAATAATCTCGCAAGTCTGTATTTCTACCCTAGAATTCCCTCCTGGGCTCTATTAAAACATGAATTCATTCAATGTACGTTTACTGAGTACCTGCTCTGTGCCATGAACTTTATCAGATGCTGTGTGTGCTAGGTATGCTGAGGACATCTTGAGATCTTGCCTTCAAACAGCTTGGGGCTCCCTGGGACAGACTAAGGTATTGATGATACGGTCATAAAATAAATGCTATGCAAGAGGCTGGCATGGGATTCTACACTCAGCTTGAGGAATTGGGGGATTGTGGAACCCCCAGAGGTAGTAGCATCTAAATGACTCTGGGAAGAGTAGAGTCAGGTGAGGAAATGTAATTATGAGACTGGGGGAGGAGAAGGAAGGCCTTCTGAGCAGTGGAAACAGGATGCACAAAGGCAAGAAAATACATCCGCCCTCAGGGACTAAACGCTAAGCTCTGTCTCAATCACTGCTACTTCCCCAGCACCTCCAACACTGCCTGGCATGGGGCAGGTGCGCAGGCAAGTGTTTGTGGAATGAAGGAATGGCAAGGACTTAAGCAGACATACAGTTTAGAGAATGGGCTGCCGAGGACCAAGGTCAGGAAGAAGGCTGTTGGAGGCTGATTGTTAGCCAAGGTTGCAGGAGTGCAATGAAGACAAGGATGGATATGAGAGCAATATCAGAAGGAGAGTCGAGAAGGCTTGGTGACAGAATGATTGTGGCTCATACTAAAGGGAATGATGAGAGAGATGAGCCTGGCTGTAGATACCATGAGTTTGAGGTTCCAGGGGGCTTTGGAAGTAGAGATAGTCATCAATACATAGTTTGCAATATGGAGCCAAAAATAGTTTTGGCAACTTAAGCGTAAAAGTGGTGAGTAGGACCAGGGAGAGGGTGCAAAGAGAGGAGAGCAGGCTAATAAAGATGGACCCTCAGAAAGGCAGGGGGGGAAGAACCATGAAGTTTCAAACAACCAGCAGCAGCAATGGGAATTCTGGTAGGAAACCTTTTGGAAGAGAGGACGTCAAGGAGAAAAGGAGTGGGCAGTAGTGTAAATGATAGTGTAAACAACAGGAGTTGAAGACGCAAGTCAGAGCAGAGGTGGCAAGGGTCCACTGGGGGTTTCAGGGAGGACCGCTTTGATGAGCCTGGCTGGTGGGGGCAGTGGGGTGAGTGAGGTAGAGACAGGGAGTACATACAGTACATACAACTATGAAGGGGGAGATTCCAGAAGGAGTGTTTAAGATGAGAAACACCTGAATATATTTAAATGCTTCTTAGAGATAACCTAATTCTAATCTGTACTATCACTTCTGCTAGCATGAGGCATACATAACCCATGCCTTAGCCCTGACATTTATAGCAATCTTTTTTTTTTTTAGCAATCTTTTTTTTTTTTAAGTGCTCCTTAGAAGCAGCCTGTAGAGAGGGAGAGGATGAAAAGGATGGTATTTTAATGTAGGTGGCTCAGAGCTTAATATGGCTAAGAGGGTACTCACAACACCATGACACCTTCAAGCCCGTGTCTTTCTCCTGTTTCCCATCTTGACCAACATCTTCATTATCTACTCAGCACCCCAAGGCATCTCTGCATTCTCAAAGTCCCCCTCAGACCTCATCGATCACTGGCTTTTTGCACTACTGCCTTCCAAATATTTGACTCTTATTTCCTCTTGTCCCTCCCCCAGGCCATAATTATCCACTTCTATCTGGTCTGTTGATACTGTTTCTAACTGACGTCTCTAGCTCCTCTGAGATTTTTCTGCAAATACCAATCCAGTAGTGTCACTGTTCTTCTAAAAGAAATCTCTGAGGGTATGCCATTTTCTGGAAGGTAAAGTCCACCCTGCTTTGACTGCCCTTGAGGCTGGCCGGGACCTGACCACCAAACAGCCCTGCCAGCCTAGCTTTTGTGCCTGCTTCCCATGTGCTCAGCTTTACTGAGAAGTGCCATGTGCTGTCACACCCTCAAATCTTGGCTCATGCTGGTCCCTCTTCCTGGGACTCCCTTCACCAAATGGTGACTTCTGCAGGCCCAGCTCAAGTGCTGCCCTTTCCATGAAGCCTTCCTTGACCCCCTCCTTTAGCTCAAATCACATCACAGCATGAATCACTCCTTACCATAGCTCTTCACATACAGTAACAGGTGTCACATGCTGGATGCTCATGGACTGTTTGCACATCAGATCCCAACCGAGTCATACACTGGAATGCAAGGACAATGCAAATGATTCACCCTCACACCTTCTTCACACACAGTAGACATCAGTACATCATTCTTAGAGGAATCACACTGAATAATGGATGAACTGATTGATTTCATGTAACCAAAGTGATTTCTACCACTCATTATCATGGAACTGGCTGCATCTGGTTATCATTAAGTCAATCCAAGAATCACCTGGAATTACAAGTGCTTCCCTGGCTCTGCTTATATCCCACCCACTGGGAAGTAAGCACTTGCTGTGTCTTCTTGCCTCCGTCACTCTAAGCAGAGCTCTAAGGCTTAGGGCTTCTCTGCTTCATTCTGTTTTACCCACTGAACAAAAAGATGTTAAACACAAGCACCGTGCCAGCCACTGGAGACACTGGGATGAATAAGACAGCCAAGCCCTCAAGATGCTTACAGTCTAACAATCTAAACTGTGAACATTTACCTACTGACTACGCTGATCAGATACCATGCTTCTCATTTAGTCCTCATTCAGACCTCAGTGCTGCCACATAGGTGGTATTGTCTTTATTTTAGAAGGATGAAAGTGAGGCTCAGAGTGGCCAAATCACTTGCCCAAGGCTAGGAAGTGACTATAATAGACTGCTTTGATGGCCCACCTGGAAACATGCTTCCAGAATTCTTGCCCTTATGCTGTGCCCTCCCACGCTGACCCAAAGGTTGGCCATGTATTAATTAGCAAAGGTTTGATAAGCAATTTTACCTTAGGGCTTATCCTCTTAGAATATTTCCTCTTGATATCCAGCTGCCATACAAAACAAACAAACAAACAAACAAACACCTCTGGCTAAATTACTGAATGATTAGATATCATATGTAGAGAGACTGTGGAGAATGAAAAACCACCTTGATGTTCCTTTCCACCCAGTCCTTCAACTGAATGCTGATGAGAGGTGTCAAGTGAGCCCACGGCCATGGCCATAGTCATGGCCAACCCACAGACCATGAAAAATAATAAATCACTATTGTTTTAAGCCCCAACATTCTGGGGTGGTTTGTTGCATCACTGAATAATTGAGAAACAGTTACAAGTCAGGATTTGAACCAAGAACTACCTGACTGACTTCAAAACCCATATTAGGAGTATATCAACATATCTTACTTCTGACTACAAGTCGAATGTGGCACCAACTCTACAATATTCACAGTAAATATTTGTTGACTGAATAAATAAAGGGAGTGGGGGCATTTCCAGAGAGGCAGGAAAGTCCAGGGAGTTCAAAGGCAGGATGGCAATTACCTTTCAACAACTACCATCCCCTTCCAGCTACAAATATTCCAAAAACAAAAATATACTAGGCATCCCTAAATCTAGAAACATTTGTATGGACATCACCAAACTTCCTCTCTCTGTCTTTTTCTATTAAATTCAGATCAGGCAAAATTGAGAAGTTAGCAGAGTTTGATTTTTGATGGTCACTCACCCTGCCCTCAACTCCCCCGACATGTCTCTGGCACCTCCTCTACCCTCTCACTTGGGATTCTAGGCCCAAAAGCTCTTTCTCCCTGGTTCCATCTAAAATCCACATGCAGAGAAGGTGGAACTTGCAGAAACAGGGAAGGAAGATTTGGATGTTAATAGATGGCTTTACAGGCCAAAGAAATGAAGCTCTAAGTTCAGTGCTTTTAGGAGACATCTGCCAGCAGGTGGAGGAGGTGTTCTAAGGATGGGGAGGCAGCTGGAAGTATCCCTGTGGATGGAGAATAAAGGAATCCCCCCCCCACACTCTCCAAATCCCCAAGAAGGAGGGGGTTCTGGCTCTCCACACCTGGGGCTGTGGTCCCCACATGTGTACCTCCCAGAGCAATCACTGTTGCCTAGTGACCCACAGGGGTCAATGCATCCAGGTCCCTGCTTCCCCGCAGCCCTGACACTGCCTTTTCTGTTCTAAGCTCCCCGTTCACTCTTGTGCTCCTGCAAACATGCACACACCTTCCAAGGTCACACACACACATGGCTCTAGCACCTGGATCCCACACCCAGAAAACCATTGGGGCCCCTCACAGCACACTCAAGGAGAGAGCAGGCCCCACTCCCACTCCCAGGCACACCATGGCAAGTGCACACAGGCGCTGTGCCACACACTCACATGAAAAGCAATGCAGTGGGGCACACACATCCAGATCACTGTGGGTAGTCACCAGCGGAGGCACTGGGATATGAGGAGAGAGAAACATGCGTGCACACACATGCACACCTCCAGATCATCCTGACTGTCACACGTGCACGCCGGCACGCACACAGACACCCAAAGCCTCCCATCCTCCGACACCCGCACAGGTGCCCAGCCAGGCCTCAACACCAAACCCCTCCCCCACCCTTTTTCAGAGGCAGGTGGAGAGGGCTGGGTTTGAGGGCGCTCCTCTTCCTCCCTCCCTCTGGCCCTGCTCTCTAAGGTCCAGAGTCCCAGAGGGGTCTGGAGCCCGCCCCCGCCCCCCAACCTGGCGCGGGGAGCAACTGGCGAGAAGGAGGGGGATGGGAAGCCTGGTCTCAAAACGTTCGGATTTTAATTCCTTAAATTAACCCGTTCCTTGCCTCTGGCCTGGCCTGCCGAGAATCCCTCCCCGTCCGGCAGCCTCGGGGACCTCTCGAGGGCTGTGGGGGGAGAAGGAAGAGGAGGAGAAGGCAGTGGCTTGGGTCCTCCCTGCCTTCTCTCTCCAGGAGCGGTCCCGCAGCGCGCCCATGACTCGCCCTTACCTCCTCCACCCCGCGGCGAGGCCAGGCCCCGCGGCCCTCGGCTGGGGGTGCACAAGCAGCCCCCGCGTGCCGTGTCCAGATGCAGGGCCGCCCTGGGGCCTCGGATCTCGTTCCCTTCCGCAGCCTCGGGTGGCCGCCGCGGCTTGCGCCCCCGCCTCCCTCCCGGGGCGGGGGCGGCCGAGCCTCCCAGCCAGTCGCAGCGGGAGGGGCACACAGACTGGGTGGGGGAAGGATGGAGGAGGAGGAGGGAAGAGGAGGGGGCTCGCGGCCGGAGGAATGGAAGAGAAGGGGGAGGGAGGCAGCGAGGAGGTGGGGCGGAGTCGGCCCCTCCTTCGGGGCGGGCTCTCCTGCAAGACGGGGAGCGGCAGATGCCGCCAGAAGCGGCTGCGCCGGGACCCCACGTTTTCCGCTGAAGGTGGCTTCGATGGGGGAAGGGTCCGCGGCTCCGCCCTGGGGGTGCAGGGACCAATTGGCCTCGCTCTTCCTGGGTCCAGGTCTTCCAGGCTCCCGGCACCGCCCAGTGCACTCTCCCTGCCCCAAGCACCTCTTCTGCCCACCTTTAATTCAAACCTCTCCGCCCTAGCCCTACCACTCTGGCTTGGGCCTGCTCCCACCCGGAGCAGATCCCGGGTGTAGGAGGGCGGTTCTGCGGGTCAGGAAAAGGGCGGGTGCGCTGCACTGCTCCTAGGATATGCGCCACGGTCACTAAGCAGCCTCGTGGGCCGCGCCCTAGGTTGTGCACTCAGCGACCTCCGGCCAGATGAGTGGTCTCAGTGGAGATTACTTGAGTCAGTCTCCTCTGGGCATCCCTAGAGAACCAGGAAAGCTGCGAGTAGCTGCTTTCCCAGGACCCAATGTTGCCCTTGAGGATGCCACCCAGGAGCACCTGTCTCAATCACAAATCTCATCCCGGACCTAGAGGAGGAAAAAAGAGGCGGTGGTCTGTAGCCCTGGTTCCTTCCTATCCACTCTACCCCCTCAGCCCCCCACCTTCCACCCCCACTTCTAACCTGGTTAGGAGAGAAACCCCACTCCCTAGGTCTGGAGCATCTGGAGGGCCAGGCCCTTGGCTTAAGGCCTATCTAGCCTTGAGGTAGGAATAATTTGGCCGGTCTAGATTTGGAGGAAGTCCATAGGGCTGCAGTGGGGCCTGAGAAATCAGACGCGGTGTTGGGGCTATGGATGAGGGAGAGGACTGGGCTGGGCTTTGGATGAGGAAAAACACATGGAATTTCAGGCTAGGGGCAGTACTTGGGCAAAGGCACAGAGACGAGCTTGGGCAGGTTTGAGCACCAGGTCTAAGAGGGGCAGTCTGTCTGCAACAGCACAGGAATCCAGCGTAGCACTAGGATTCTCCAATAAATGAGGCTGATGGGGACTTTCCTTGACCCCATCCTACTCCTGCTCAGTCAAAGGATTGGACATTTAGTATCAAGAAAGATAATTTGTAGACTGCTTTATGGCTTTTGGGGAGAGGTAATAAAGACAGGCTGAATAGTGGCCAATCAGGTCAGACTCCCCCCCCCCCCCGCCCCACCCCACATTTCCTCTTCCTTCCCTTAGCTGAATTTTTTCCTCCTCCAGAAAGTCTTCTTAGAGTGAGAAATCATTTCCTCTAAGATCTAAATGATAACAGCTCCTATTGGCCAAGTGCCAGACGTCATACTAATCATTTTTATGTATATCATTCAATTGTCCTAATAAATCTATTAAGTGCATATTATTATTCCTACTTTACAAATGGGGGAACTAAAATTCAGAGCCCAACAAATGGCATAGTCAGGATTTGAGCTGAAGTCAATAAACTCCAATGTCTGTGTTTAAACACAGTGTCCTCCTGCAACCCTTTTCCGGTTTTACAGATTCCCAATCCACCTGCTTTTGCGGAGAACCAAAAATGTCCATATATTGTCTTAGTTCTATTCTAGCTTTGTTCTGGTGATGTTTGTCCTCATTCTTTGTTTCTTATGAATATGCAAAAATAACACAGGACATGCTTGTTCATGTATGTATGTGCTTGTATGCATATATGTATGCATGCAGATATACATCTGTGCATATGCACGTGTGCATGTGTGTGCATGCACAGATGAACGTGTGCGTGTGTATACATGTGGGTGTACACTGCATATGTGAATGTATCTATTAGTGAATGCACATGTATATGTATGTCGGTGTGCATGTATTTGAATGTGTGTATGTGGGCTGTGCACGTGTATGTGCACATGCGCATATGTGTGTATGCATGTGCGCATGTGTGCTCATGCTACATTTCACAGACAACAATTCCTGCTTGGTTGTTATGGGAACCACAGTTCTAAAAATGTTAAACTGAATCCCACTCCATGTGGGCCAGAGAAACCAAAAGAGAAAGAGCTGAATGACAGGCACATCTGGGGGCCCAGAGCTAAGATAGAGAATCATGGGCTCAGCAAGAACTGGACAGGCACAGAGTAGCCCCAAGTGTGTTCCCGCTCATAAGACTCCCATGGCTTGGATCAGGACCTCAGTCCTGCTTCTGCCCAACTCCCCTTCCAGATCTTTTCTCAGCTTCATGCTCTCCAACTACCTTCCTTCCTTCCTCTTTCTCCCTACTCTTTTCCTTTCTCCTTTTAGCACTTTAGGCCTTTTTTTGGCCAACCAATCCACACAATAATTAAGCCCTGAATGTGCTGGGCAGTAGGGATGGTGATATGGAGCCCACACATGTGGATCAGACATGGTTTCTGCTCTTGACAGAGCTCAAGAGTGAGAGGATTTGGATAATACATGGTGGGGGGTGGGGGGGGAGGAGAGAGCAAAGGTAGAGATGACAGAGGAGGGTAGAATATGAATTTGGATTAGACATCTAAGGCTTTAACTGCAGTGTATTTTTTTGTAGGAGAGGGGAAGTTGTGGTCAGTTTGGAATAAAACACCATGAATAATGCTTTAGGGAAATTACATCAGTAGTGATGTGCAATGTGGAATAGAGGAAGAGAGACCACAGGAAGCAGGCCTAGCAGGCATTCTAGATTGTTTTGTCCCTCTCTTCCCCCATATCCCACCTCATCATTCTTATTCCTGTCTCTTCACAGTGAAAATGGGGACTAGAGTGACCATTGCTACTAAAGTCTGTGTTGAGTTCTTCAAGGATACTGGAAAGGAAACAAGTTAGGGGTCACTGGCCTGGCATATGGTAGGCTCTCAATAATACTTGTGGAACGAGTAGATATAGGGATGTACGCTGGTCTTGAAATTGGAAGGCTCAGGTTGAGGGCCCATTTCAGTCTCCCACCATCTGTGTGCCCTTAAGAAAATCCCCAAATCTCTTGGGACTCTGTTTTTTTTTTCCTCTGCACACTGAGGGATCATAAAGGCTGTTCTTATAAGTTCCGTCCAAATGCATGTTATTATTATCTGATTCTATGTGCTTGTCATAGCCATGGTGTCTGTGTATGTGCAGAGAGTGGCATGGACTGAGTGTTGGTAATAGGCACAGAGAAGATAAACATGGGAAACATTTTAAGAGAGGAACCAGCATGTTCTGGCTTCATTTTTTTTTTTTTTTACTTGTTTATAGCTTTATTCAACTTTTCTTTTCTTTTTTACAAATAGTTTATTGTCAAATTAGTTTCCACTTTTTTTTTACTTGTTTATAGCTTTATTCAACTTTTCTTTTCTTTTTTTTTTTCTGGCTTCATTTTTAATCAATATTGTTCAATAGATAAGCCAAAGACCCTGCTACAGAATATGTGGACTGATTCACAAAATGTAACAGACCTCTGAAATGCTTAACAAAGATTGCAGTAAAGGAAAGAAAATCTACATGGACCAAAACTGGGAAGAGAAATGAGAAATGTAAGCAAGGGATGTGCTATGACTAATCCCAAGAGGTATGAGGAGGAAGGCTTATTGCTTATCTGTGCTGACCTGAGCTCTGGTTGGGGGTGTTGCCTATGCGAATGTATAACTATATGGGTTAGAGTTTGAACTCACAACTCCTGTGTGATATAGGAACCTTGGGCCAAGAATTAACATAAAGACTGATCTCCATCAGTTGGTACTCTTAGGATGCATGGCACAAGCACACACAAAACTGCTCAGGAAGAAAATACCTTCAACCCAGGCCATGGGGTATTATTGCCCAGATAAACCCCCACTGAAGATGAACTCAACAAACTAAAAATTACAATACACAAAAGGAAACATGTACCATAAATGAGAGTAGATAAGATCCTGAAGAACTTCAGGAAGATCCAACAGGTCTGAGTGACAGCCTGGGTACAGGAGGAGGGATCAAAGATGAATCCCACGGAAGAACTGTTAAGTTGCTGAAATGAGACTAGGGACCCAAACAAATGGTAGTCACCATTAGCAGAAATTGGGTATATGGAAGAATGATTTGGTTTTAGACAGAAATATTTGAAATGGCAGTAATGAACACACTATGGAGGTGTTCATTAGTCCGACCAAGGGGCTACACCTGGGGTTGTTGAGACCAGGGCTGGCTGGCTTAGAAGTCATTTATGCAGCAGTGATAGCTAAAGGCCTGGAAATGAATGTGCTTTCCAAGAAGAGTGTTGAAATAGGGAAGGTGAGAGAGGAACCAAGTCTGGAAAAACACCCGTATTTTGAAGGCCAGATGAAAGAGAGGCGTGAGTAAGGAAAGAATGCTCTATTAGTCCCTGGTTCTGTGTGGGTCTGGCCTAATATTCTCTTCCCTCAGAGTCTCTAGAGGAAGCTCCAGTAAATGGAACAATTTCTCTTGGGAGTAATAGGACGGAGTTTTCAGCTGGGCATTCTAGACTTAGGCAGGGCTCTAAGCCACTTCAGTGGGGGTTCAATTTTTCTCATCTGTGATATTTAGGCCTAGGTGTGTGCGAGGACAAGAGAGGGGCATGATAGAGCTGATAGTACCTGACAGAATGCTGTTAAAGGGGGTAAGGGTGGGGTGGTTAGACACCACCCACCCACAGTCTGTCTGCCCTTCTCCCTTTGCTTAGGTTGTATGGTTTGCAACCAGTTGCTTTATATCTGAGCCTCTGTGCTCTTCCTAACACTGCACGGAAAATGAAGTCAGGTGGTCCATACCTATAAGTGAAACGTGTGGTCACTTCAATAGTAAGCTACTGAAAATCATCATTATGTTATGTCTTTGTGAATCTGCCACTTACCTTTTACAGTACCTGATGGTCCACCATTCGAGCCTCTCTACAGGGTTTAACATTGCCCTCTGCAGGCTAGTCTTTAAAAATGTTAACTCTTCTAGAAGAGAATGTGGAGTGGAGTCCTTTATGACAAAGTGGTCTATTAGATACAAGATATTCAATCATGTGAACGCACTTAATACCTGGGGAAAGACATGGGTGGAATTCTCTGACTTGATAATTTTGTTTCTGGTCAACTTGACTGTGGGGTGGAGGGTGAGCATGTCTGACAGTGACAAAGAAGCCAAAGGATCAGAAGCCGGCTTGATCTGGCATCACAGGACTGTAAAGGATTCTTAACTCAGGAATGGCTCAGCACAGAAGAGAAAAGAATAAAGCCCACAGACAGGCCCTATGCTTTCCTTAGCAGAGAGTAGTTACTGGGGAGGAGAGATGGGATCACAGCAGGCTTTTAAAGTTCCAGCTTCTGCCAAAGGTGGCCAGAAAGAGTATAAAAGCTTTTGAGTTGGAAGTTCAGGGAGTAAAGGGGGAGCAAGTTACATCCATTCCCTATCTTCCCCATCACAAAATCATGCTTTCCTCTCTTCTAGCTCCAAACCCCTCCCTCAAGCCATGAAGGGAGGATTCAGCTCAAAGGAGAACTAGGGAAAGGGGACTGTGGCAGGTGCATGGCTGGATGGTAAATGGGCTGCTGCCACCTGGAAAAGATTCTCTGTAAGCTACTAACCTGACTGTGAGAATCTGGCAAGCACCCTCTCCTTGCTGGGCTTGGCTCTGCCAATCCATGGTCTAGCTGAATGCTGAGTCCCTTTTGGCTATGACAGCATGTGCTTCTCATACAGATGCACAGGCACTGAGTGGAGCCTCTGTGATACCCAAGACTCTGGGTGTTCACAAACAGCACTGACATACTGCAGTCTTCTGTTGCTGTTGCTACTGCCTGGGGCTCCCTCTAGTTGCCGAACCTATTTCACTTCTTGGTAGGAAGCCTTTCCAAACAGTACTCTTAAGCTGAGGTGCCAACCATCCTGGGGTTAGTAAAAAAAAAAAAAAAAGCACTGGTTCTGGAGCCAGATAGATCTGAGTTTGACCTTGTCTGTTCCTAGCGGGGTTACCCAGCAAGTTACCTACTTTGCTTCCTCATCTTTAAAATGGAATATATGCCTGCTGCACTTGGGATTGTGAGGATTAAGGATAATATATGCTCGATGTTTAACACCTAAGCCTCTCAATCTATCTCAAGTTTCAGAAACACCTTGAGCCCTTAGGTCAGTTGTGATTAAATACATCTGTTAATTCAGTACATATTTATTGAATGCCTACTATGTGCCACAGTGCCTGACAGAAGCTTCGTAGTGATTCCAGTGGCATGACTATCTCCCTTCTCTTCTGGCACACATTCTCCTGGGGGAATGGTTGGGGGAATGGGTCAGAAGCTTGGATAGCAGATTCAGTAAGCTTTTAGCACAATAATTTTAATTGCAAAAATAAACAGTTTTGTCAACTGCTCGAGAGTAGCGTCTGCTTTACAAAAATTAACAACAACAAAAGGAAATAACCCCAAAGCAAAACGTTACATCCAATGGCTGCTGGGAACGACATTGCTGTACAAAATCCCGCGCGAGACCGGCTCGGCGCTGCCCCAGCCTGCCTCTGGGGGTGGGGGGATCTTGTGGGGGGCGTGGAGTGTGCGCCAAGCCAGTTACAAAACACTGTCTTGAGTCCCAAGAAAGTGCCTGCTCGGTGCATGAGAGGACTTCCCTCATAACGCGGCTAACGCGGGAGTCTGAGCCCGGACCGCGGGAGCTGTCCACGGAGCTGGTGCTGAACGAGGCATGAACGACGGGCGTTTTAAGGGAACTGGAAGGGGGACCAGAGGCCGGCCCCGGGACTTGCCGGAAAGAGGAGAGGGGAGCGGGGCAGACCAGGTCGCCTCTTTCGTGCCGAGAGGCGGCGCCCCAACCTACAAACCCATTTCCTCCTCACAGGGCGGCGAAAGAGAGGCCCAAAGAGTAAAAGCCAAGGCCCTTGAGCCGTTCCTCGGCGCGCGCCTTCTGCTTAAGGTGCACCTTGCTGTGCCGTTTCTTCTCATCACTGCGCGCAAAGCGGCGGCCGCACACGTCGCAGGCGAAGGGCTTCTCACCCGTGTGAGTGCGCACGTGTGTGGTAAGGTGGTCGCTTCGGCTGAAGTTGCGGAGGCAGATGCGGCACTGGAAGGGCTTGTGGCCCGTGTGGATGCGCAGGTGGCGGTTGAGCTCGTCGGAGCGCGCAAAGCTGCGCACACAGCTCTCCACTGGGCAAGCAAAGGCCTTGGCATGCGGCCGCGGGCAAAAGCAGCGCGCGCTACACTTGCCGCCCCTGCGCCCCTTACGCCGCGCCTTGGTAGGGGGGAATGGGGCCGACGGTGGTTGCCCAGGAGGCTCAGGCACCCCACTGCTCCCGGGGATGTCTGCCACCAGAGGTTTCGGGAAGTCCGCTGCGGCGCTGGGGAGGCCCATGGGGGAAACCTGAGGCTGAGTAGCGGTCAGAAACTCTCCGCTGTCACCGCTACTCCCTCCCTCCCCACTAGGGGGGGTCAGGAGACCTGGGAGGCCTTCGCCCACCTCCCCCAAGTCACCCGGGGCCAGCGGGAAAGCGTCGTAAGCCCCCGTGGGATAGAGTCTGTTGGCGGGGCCGGCTGGCAGCTCCGCTGGGCAGCTGATGGATAGCAGGTCTTCAATCTTGGCCCCCATCGCGGGGAAACGGGCATCGGAGGCGGTCTGGTAGCCTCCTTGTGACCCACAGCTCCCTGGGGCTCCAGCTGAAAGTAGCTCCCAGGGAGCATAGGGGCCTTTGAAGGCCGAGGCAGTGTCCAGCTCTGGAGAGGCCGGAGGTGCCCGGAGGCCTGGCTTGACGTCGGGTGGGGAAAGCTGAGGCTCATACAGGCACTGTGAGGGGCCGCCTGCCGAGGGAGAGACCTCCCAGAACGCCTCTGAAAAGGTGGCAGCGCCCAGATCCGGGGAGTAGAGGTCTGCTGGACCCGGCAGCAAGGCGTCGGGGCCTGCGGGAAAAGAGGCGTCCAGCGGAGACCGAGATGCTGCCGCCTCAGGGCCGGGGAAAGGTGCCAGACCTAGGATGCCCGACATGAGGTTGAAGAGTGCCTCCGGGTCGTGCGGGTGTTCGGGTACTGCTTGGATGAAGAAGCTACCGCTGTAGCTGAGGCCAGGAGGGGGCGTGGGTGCAGGCCCCTCCAGGAAGCAGGAATCCGCTAAGTCCCCCCCGGCGCCGCAGCTGCTCAGAGCCCAGCTCAAGAAGTCGCCTGCTGAGGAGGGAGCAGGAATCAGCTCCGGGCACATCAAAGGGTGCGCCTCAGAGTCTGCAAGCCCCCACCCACTGGGTTCTTGAGGCGCACTGACATATAAAAGGTGCCTCTTCCACATTCTGATCCAGCCTGAGCCCGCATACGCCCCAAGACGCACACACAAACATGCACACGCAAAACACACGTGCACAGGCAAAAGGACGCCTTGATACACCCACAGGTTCCTGCGGATGCGCTGGCGGCACAGCGGAGCTGGACATGGAGGTGCGCACCTCAGGACCCCCCGGCCTCCTAGCACCCCCACCCCCACAGCTCTAGCGTTTCAGTCCCTTGCCGGTTTTCAGGCACGATGCGCCCCCGCCTGAACACCTTCGGCCGTTCTCCTTACCTCCAGGGTATCCGGCTGCCGCCGGCGCGTCTCTGCTGGGCAACCGGGACAATTCGGTACTGGGTTCCGCGCAACAGCCCTCGGTGGACTTGACCAGAAGCGCGTCGGGGCCGGAAAACTCGCTAAGGTGGAGCATGGCGCGGCTGCGGGGCGCCGGGGGCCTCGCCCGCTGGGCTTGGCGCGCGGGTGACGAGGAAGCCAGCAATTGGGGTGCCCTGCGCCTTACAGACCCAGTCGGCTGGGCTCCTGGCTCCAGGCGCTCACCTCTGGGAAAGAGGTCCGAGGGCCGAGGCTCCCTTGCTCGCCGGGACCGGCCTCGGGCGGCGGCTCCTCGCCTCTCCAAAGCGCAGCCGGGCTCCCCCGATCCGCGGCCCCCCCACTTATATAGCAGCGGCCGCGCTGGCTCCGGGCTTCCGACTCCCCGGGCCACTGCCATTTCGGGAGGCCCCGGCCCTGCCGCCGTGACGTAAATGCCCAAACATGGACACAGGATGTGTGCCGGGGACTCCCGAAAAGGAAAGCTCGGGCTGTGACGTCGTCGCCGCCGCCGCCGCCGCCGCCGGGCCCGCGCCGCTACGTGCGCGCGCGCTCCCCGAGCGTGGAGTCCGGGGCGCGCCGGGGCCGCGGGTGCGCCTGACTGGGCCCCTGCGCCACGTGGGGCCGGACGTTCCGTTGGTGCACTTCCCCTCTGCGGGCAGGGGTCGGCGGTCGGCGAGGAAAAGACGCGTGGGCTTCGGGATTCCACAGTTGGGGCTTCGAATCCACTCCCTGGCACGTACAACCTGTGTCACTTAAGCGCCCTGAATATCAGTTTCCTCACCTGTGAAATGGAGCTATGTATATCTACTTCATAAATTTACTGTAAACAGTTATTGGGTTAGAGCATATTAAATGCTACGCATGGGCACACAGTAAACCACAGAGATGTTTGCCATTATTCATTATTTGCTTCCACCTGTGTGCCTTTTCATTTTCTTAATAGTGTTTTTTTCTTTAGTTTCTTCTAGGAAAAATAACAATTCAATTAAAAAGGACCGTAACGCTTGCACTGATGAGAGGAAAAATCGATTAGTACAAAAGGGTAGGGTATATTCTAAATTTAAAAGTAAAAGTGTCTTCCCTCCCCATCTACCTCCTAAGGTAGCAGCATCTAAGTATCTTGTGTTTTCTTTCAGAAAAAAAAAATGCATATGCAAGCATACTCACTGTCTTGCAATATAATTTTTTCCCATTTATAATAACTGAGAGATTGCTCCATGTCTGAACATAAGGAGGTTTGTCATTCTTTTCTAAGGCTGCGTAGTACTCCATTATGAGGGAGGTCAGTTTGTCTCCTATCCATGAGCATGTTAGAAGCTTTCAACCTTTGGTTTTAACTGACGTTGTTGTAGTCAACATTCTTGACTATATAAATGTGAATGTATCTGTGGGATAAATTCCAATGAGTGGAATTATGGGTCAAGGCTACGTAAAATTTTGATAGACAATTGGCAAATTGTCCTCCATAGAAGTAGGGCCAATTCCTGCTCCCTCCTCCCTCACCTACAGGGTATGGAATGCTTCTATAGACTTTTTTCTGCCTTGACAGTATCTAAGGATACTGTTCCCAGCAACACACAGAGAATCCACAGGATATATTCCTCTGAAATCAGCACCTGGACTAATTGGGAAAAAATTTTTTCCAGAAGAATTTTTTCTTCTGGAAAAAAAAAAATCCCTAATCTTAAAGTGGCTGTGAATCTTGGCTGCGGAAGATCAGTCAACTCCAGCAAAGAACCCTGCCTACTCTCCTGATCTCAACTGTTTCTGCTGTGGATTTCCCTCTGTCTTATGTTCTTTAAATAGTTTTGGTTTTATTTTGTTTTATAGCTCACTTAACTCCTCTCTGGAACCAAATTAGGGGATTAAATCAGTACACAGATTAGCATGTTTTTCTTTACAAACAGGATCGGTTCTTGCGACTCTAGGAGTTGGAAAGTGGGGAGGGCAGAGCTAGGGTTCCCTCTTCTTTGTCTGGTTTCCTATGAATGGGAACAAAGCCATACTGGTGTGATGAGCTACAGCATGACTTATAGTATATCTCCCAGCCTCCCTTGTCCACTGGTACTCGCTTTTTTGAGAGAATGCCAAGAATGCCCCAATCTCACCAAATTCTCAGGCCTTTCACCCTATGTCCATTATCCAAACATTCATTCATGCCTTCATTTTCTCAGTGTTCATTCACACAGTATTCCTTCCTTAAGTGCTTACTAAAGGCCAGAGGTAGACTTTGGTTTTGAGTCCACCAGACCCCTCAGACCCACCTCCATCCCTAACTGCCCCAACCCCACTCTACAATGACCCCACAAGTGTGTTCACAGAATATGTCATCACATAATCACTTGCAAAATCTATGCTGACACACTTGCACTCATCTTCTCCCCATGTCTGGAAATCATACAAAGGTTTTCAAGAGTCCCCTATGGGCAGCATATCCTAACAAATGCCACAGATATAATTCTATGTTAGCTACACACATGTTTGTACATAGGAAATGCAGAAACCCAGCACATGTCTATAAGGATTAAACACACAGAGAACTATTTCCATTATACACTATTTCAGACCAGGGGATTGATTGTAATCCAAATGCATTGCCAAGGCCAGGTGAGCTCACACCAGACACAGAGGGCACACATGTCTCAAATCCATTCTGGCATCTTACTGCTTGGGAGGGAGGAGGAGTGGAGGAGTTTGGCTAGGCTGGTGTCCAGGGCTCCCCAGGCTGCCCCGTCGGGCCAGATTGGCCAGCCCCAGGTTCCCCGTCCCTTCTGCTGTTCTTCCCTCTGCCACAGCATTCCTCCTCCTTCTTAGTCATGGATAATTCCCCTACTCCTTTGGCAAGTTCCCAGACCTTTGCTGCTCTCTGCCAAGGGCTGTTGGGCTAGGTCTGTGTTGATAAGGGTCCAAGTCACCCCAACTTCTTGTTGCAGGCCAGGCCTGGGGGTAGAGCTGCAGAGGGAAGATTGAATAGGAGAGGAGATGGGGAGCACAGCTTGCACTCTGAATGTGGGCTGGCCCACACACCCATCTCTGAGCCACTCACCTTCAGTGGACACACATACACACACTCTCACATGTGGGATGGTTACCTCTGGAGGGCAATTGCATCTGCATTTGGTTCCTTGAGGAGGAGGAGGGAATATAAAGAAAATGGTCATGTTACAACCCTTCCCAGCTCAGCCCCTCTTACCTCTAAATTTTAACAGCTCTAAAAGAGATTCTGAGCCTAAATAGAATAAAGGTCTTTGAGAGGGGAAGAAAGAGGAGCTTAGACCTATGAGTTCTACCTTAATTCACACTTTAAATATAAAAACACAAACTGGCAGGAAAAAAAGGAAAATCACATTCTTTGAGCATCTTAATAAACATATCATTTAATCATCCCAAAGCTCTATGGAATAAAGAATTGGAGACCTATATCACAGATGAAGAAACAGATTAGGGGTGCCTGGGGGGCTCAGGTGGTTAAGCATTTGACTCTATTTCAGCTCAGGTCATGATCTCATGGTTCGTGAGATTGAGCCTTGTGTTGGGCTCTGTGCTGACAGTACAGAGCCTGCTTCGGATTCTCTCCTCTCTCTGCTCCTTTTCAGCTCTCTCGGGTGTGCTCACTCTCTCTCTCAAAATAAATAAATAAAAATTTAAAAAAATAAACAGACTAGATAAGGTTAAATAACTTGCTCAAGACCACACTTCTATTCAGTGGTAGGATGGACACGCAGGTCCGGGTTAGCCTACTCCACAAGATAATTTAGGAAAAGATTATTCATTTTACGAAAGGATTCACTCTAGGATGGCCTAGATGGAGGATCCTCCTCTAGCTTTTCAAGTAGGGTGTGATGTACAAACTTGATCTGGCTGGTGTCCATCCCTGCAAAGATTCCCTAGATTGACTGCCATGGATAGGAATGGATAGGAACACTGTGGGTCACATCAGACACGTGCTGAGGAGAAGCACATGCAAGGTCCTTGGGAATTAGCGTGGACATTGGTGGTGGTGGTGGTGGGAGTGTGTGTGTATGTGTTGTGTGTATGTGACCTTGGGGAGGGTGAGAGGAAATTTTCCGATTTCTGTTGGGAAAGGAAAGCTTACCTTCTGAACAAGCTTGGAACAGACAATTACTGAATGAATTAATGAGTGAAAAAATTCATTCATCAAATGTTCATTGAGTACAGCCCTGTGCCAGGCACTGCGCAGGCTCTTGGGACACTGTTGCTGATGCTGCAGTGGATAAGACTAGAAGCTCTGGATCCAGGGTGGGAGGAGGGAGGAGGAGGAGAATGGGGAGGAGTGAGCCTCCCTCTTCTTTCTTCTAAGAAGGGCCCAGCCCCTGTCATCATTCTGGTAATGCTACTGCCCCCTCCTCCACCTTGATCTTTCTGCTCTAAATATCATTGTGTTCAAATAATAGTGTATATATTTAAAAAGACTCCAAGAAGACAGCTGCCTCAGAGTATTAATCATGAAGAGGCCAGCACTCAGTCTCCATGGCGACTCCTGACAGAGCTGAAGAGCAGCTCCTCGGCCCACTTCCTGGGGCCATGGGGATGCAGGGACACAGCATCCTCACCCTTCTCTTTCCTCTCTGCCTCCTCTCTCTCCCTCCTTCCTCTCCTTTCTTTTTTCCCCACCTTCCCTCTCCACTCCCTCTCTTTCTCTCTTCCTAAAAGATTTAGTTAAAAGCAGGGACAGAGGCAGGATTCAGCCATCAGACTAACAAGGAACATGGCCAACGAGACTGCAGCAGGGATGAAGTGTGCTTCCAGCCGCCACCTCTGCAGGACACAACTCCTGTCCCAGAGACGCCTGCAGCTCCCCTTAGGCTGCACTGACCACTGTGACGGATGCGATCTGAACATGTCTTGAGGCAAGGGACCCACTGCCAGGGTCCTTCTCTGTCCCCTCCCCTGCCCGTGGTAGTCACTGGTTTATAGTTTCTGTCTTTACTATTTTTAATGCTCATTGGAAAAAGATAAACATGTTAAAATGAAAATATCTTTCCCAATTCTATACCCAGATAAATACATTGAAATAGTTTCAAGTGGATTCCTTACAGATTTTTCTTCATGCATATTCATTCAACATTCCTCTATTCAACTGTAACACTACCATCATCATCAGTATTTATACCAGTGGTGTCACACTATACATACTCTTGTAATTAACATTGTACCTTGTTTTTCTTTTCCCCATCATGATACAGATTAATCTACAGTGCTGTTAACAATTGCTCCAGCATATTCCATCATGTAGATGTACATGTTTTTGTTTCCTGTTTTTCAGTACTATATAATGAATCTGTCTGTGCAGAGCCTTTTTTGTGTCCTTGGTGTACTGGTGGAGGTAGTAATGATAAGTATGCTGGTTAACATTTGTATACCACTTACTGTGGGCACTATTCACCAGGTATTGAGAGTTTTGCATATACTCACCATTTAATTCTCACAATAGGATGAGTACTATTATTATCTCTACTTCATAGATGGGGAAGTTGAGGCATGGGGAGATTAAGAATCTTGCCCAAGTTTACGGGATTAGTAAATGATGGTGCCAGCATCTGAAGCTACAGTAAAACTATAAGCTGGATCCCAAAAAGCAGAATTCCTAGGTCAAAGATAATAACGTTCAAATTTATAACGTCAAATGTTCCTCTAATTAAATTGCTTCAGTTTTGGAGCCAGACAGCAGCATTGAGAGTCAACTGTTAACTGGTAAGCACCAAGAGGTATTCTGGTGATATTTTAATTTGCATTGTAAACATTATAGGAATCTTTCCGCAGGGCCTTAGTATTTCCTTTTCTGTGATCCAGGGGAACTTTACTAATGTTCACATTCCCACAATGGGCACTGGAGATCAGGCTGTTCTGGCACTGACTGGAGTGGGGTGTGGGGTGTGGGGGCTTCTGTACCCTCCTTGCTTTTGTTCTTTTTAGTTCCTGGTCATGGGGGAGGCAGAGAAAAGGAGAACAAGGAAGACAACATTGGACAGAGCTGAGAGGTAGAGGATCACAGGAAACGTGTGACTGGGATGGGTTCCAGAAGGGTCAGAGGCGGTGGGCGGGATGGACTCAGTGACTTCTCCATACTGCTAGCCACCCTGGGACTTGGAATCAGCCTCCTTTGGCCCTCTTTGTGTCTAAGTCTGGTTCCCCCTTTGTGGGCAATAGTATACGTTTGATATACATTTTTATTTGATTAGGTAATGGTGTTCAGAGCATTGCTTTTCAGTTCTTGAGTTGAGAAGGTGAAAAAGAGGCTGATAGTGGCCTGAGGGCCTGTAGTTCTAGAACAGAATTCGAATCACAAACAAGCCTGCTGTGCCTCCCCACCTCCTCAGTGGATCTCTTTCCTCCCAGGCCTCTCCTGCTTCCTCTCACCTGACTTCATCTCACTGTCTTCTATCCTCTCTCCTCCTCCCCTTCTCACAATAGTTGTCTTTAAACTACTTTAAATGTTTATTTATTTTTGAGAAAGGGAGCGAGTGCTAGCGGGGAAGGGGCAGGGAGAAGAAGAGACAGAGGAGTCAGTGCAAGCCACCCACAGTGCCCATATTGCTTTAAAGCAGATTGGTCAATGTTCTGGAACCAGACAGCATAACTCTAAAATACCCAGGCAGTTTATCCATAGATAGGCCACTGAGCCGTAGCCTGAGTCCTCTGTGTGTCCTCAAACCCTGACAACCATCAGAAGGCCAGGCTTCTGGTTGCAAGTGACAGAAATGCAACCTGAATTAGTTTAGGCCAAATAAATGAATTACCCCTCCCTCCCTCCCAACCCCAAACGGAATTTATCAGCTCACAGACTCCAAAGGAGTATCAACCAACAACCAACCAACCTACAAGGGAGTAGAGATACAGCTGCGTGTCATGAGCTAGTGGAATCAGAGGCTAAGAGTTTTTCAAATACTCTCAGCTCTTTCTCTTTTCTCTCATTGATGACTGAAAACCTAGTGGACTTGATGCTCTCCATGTCAGCCTGCTGTGATAAATAGACTCTCATTCTCAGTTCCAGGCAAGACCTGTGCTGTCTCCCTAGGACAATTATCTGGCTAGGGGCAGGGTAATATACAGCTGATGAGACCACAAGGGGCTTTTTGTTTTGAGGGCCTTTCCCAAGAAGAGGATACCACTGGGATCCAGGAAAACTTCCAAGAGACCTCTGCCTCAGGCTCTGAGGGCAGGAGCTAGGTGGCAATGGGCTCTGGCATGTTCTCATAACAGGGGCAGAAATGGATAGTTCCTTTTGCTTTAACAGTGCCCCTGGAGCAAGTCGCCTACTCCTTCTGTCTGCCAGCTCCAAGGAACACTGCCCAAAATAAAAATCCCTAATTAGCAATTCCTGCAATCCAGAGCAAAACAATGTATTTATTTCCTAGAATAATCTGGAGCCATATTCAGCTTGGCAACCAGTGGGTCTCACATATTCATGCGGGGTGCCATGTGAAGACTCCAGCAGGGGCTGATACTCAGTCAGGGCATGAGGGGGAGGGCTGCCGGGGTCCCCTGCCTGGCAGCAGCAAGCAGGGGCCCAGAACAGAACTGGCTTTGTCAATGATGTACAGCAGGTTTCTGGTACAGGGTACATAGGGAATGAAAGGAGCTTCAATAAGATTTCTAAACACCACTACCCATAAAGGCCAGTCTGGGGACACATGGCCTACAGGGTCACAGAGAACCCCATTATGGAGTTGTGATTTGAAGCCTGGGAACTTAGGGAACTCGTTCCAAACCAGCTCTACTGTTAGCTTTTTCTGTGACTTTTAGCAATTAGCAATGCCTTCTGTGCTTGCATTTTTCTCACCTGCGTAATGGGGGTATGCGTTATTTGCTCACCTACAGTCTGAGGATTAAGAATCGACAAATCAGGCAGTTGAAGGACAAGTACTTGCTATAAAATTGAGAGGCAATAGATGGAATATATCCAGTTAAGGAAGAGTAGACAACCCTGCTCACCCCAAATGGGCTTCCGCTTTCCTGGGTACCTCCTCATATGGGAGTGAGATAGGTTGCCATGACCAGGATTTTGTGGCTAGCTTTCCCCCCACCCCCATCCTTGCTCTCATTCATTCACTGATTCATTCATCTAAATATTTATTGAGGAATTACTGTATCAGCCATTTTAACAAATTATTACAGAAAGGTGTGATGCTTGTTACAGGTGGTTTGGGATCATACCATGGGGTAGAGATAGTTATCTAGTTAAGACTTTCAGGGGAGGCTTCCCTTGAGAAAGCAACATTTCATTTGAAACCAGAAGGTTGAGTAAAAGTTAGCCACGAGGAAAGGACAGCTTAAGTGGGGAGAATGTTCTAAGCAAAAGGTCAGAAATTGTGTATGTATGTGTGTGTGGGGGAGAGAGAGAGAGAGAGAGAGAGAGAGGATTCAGGGACAGAGAGAGGATTCAGGGAACTGAAGGAAGTCCGTAATGGCTGGACTATAAGGAGTAAAAGAAGCTAGAAAGGAGAAGTAGGGCTACGTGGGAGCAAGGGGCAAGCTCAGGGTCACGGAGGATCTTTTAAAGCATATTTATGTATCAGGATTGTATCCTTAGGGCAATAAGATGCCTTTGGATGGGGTTAAGCTGTGTAGGACATGTGGTTTTTATTTTAGAAAGACCAGTCTGCCTACTGTAAGGAAGGTGACATGGAGGGGAGATCAGATAGGAGGACCCTGCAGCAAAGCAGGTGAGAGAAGGTCCTGAGGCCTGAGCCACGGTCATAATAACAGGTAAGAAGCATGAGCAGTCATTTGGGAGCTAGACTATAATGGACATACATACGTGAGTGATTAGCAACCCCATGGGGCAGAAGGGAGAGGTGGGAACCTCAAATTCTGGATTTGACAACGGAGTAGTCATTTATTTAGGTGGAGAACCAACAGGAAAAGCAGAGTCCTCCAACCAAACACACTATGTTTTATTTATGGAACTATAACTTATATACAGTGAAAGGAACAAATCTTAAGTGTACAGTTTGATGACTTTTTACCCAAATCAAGATATAGAACGTGACATCCCCCAGAAAGTTCCCTTGTACCCATTTCAAGTCATCAGACAGCCCCTCTTTGAGGTAATTACTGTTTTTCTCTGCTATCCCTATTGATTAGTTTTTCCAGTTCTTGAACTTCATATACATGGAATAATTCAATATGTGCTGTTTCGCATCTGGCTTCTTTTGCTCAACACAAAGTCTATAAGTGTATCCAATCCATGTTTTGGGTGTATCAGTAGTTTGTTCTTTATTATTATTTTTAATCACAGATGAATATTCCATTGTATGAATATATCAGTTTGCTTATTTGCTCCATTCTCCTACCAATGGAGGTAGGTTTTTGTTGTTGTTGTTAGCTTTATGTTTGTTTATTTTGAGGAAACCAAAAGAAAAATGATTTATAAATGAATAATAATGAAAAGATATAACAGTTTTAAACCCTTATGACCTACATTGTAGCTTTAAAATATATAAATAAGGGGTGCCTGGGTGGCTCAGTCGGTTAAGCAACCAACTCTTGATTTTGGCTTGGGTCATGGTCTCATGGTTTGTGGGATTGAGCTCTATACCAGTCTGCTTGGGATTTTCTCTTCCTCTCTCTCTGCCCTCCCCCTACTCACACATGTGTGCGTAATCTCTCTCATAATAAGTAAACTTAAAATAAAGTAAAATACATAAATAAAAGGTATGATAAGATATCTCATTTACTTAAGAGAAAAACCTTTTAAAAATTTAGTAATGAGCTGAAGAATGTGCAAAGTGAATAAGAACAAAACTATGAAATTTTCCTGAAGGGCATTAAAGAATAGAATAAATGGGGACATATATTTTCTTGGATGGAAAGACTCGTTATTATAAATACATCAATGTGCCAATGTCATTGGGTTCTCTGTGAAGCACATGTTGAGAGGGAGTCAGGAATTCAAGGGGCTTATTTGGGAGTAATACACGGGCAGGAGATACATAGGCCACAATGCACATCTGACAGAGTCTCAGGCAACCCAGTGATGAATTTCAGAGCAAAACTTGCGCATTAAAAAGACTTTGCACTGAGAAGAATTGGCCTGTTCTGTAGTTCACCCTCTGTACTCAATCAGTGGGGAGGGCCTTTCTGGAAAAATAGCATGGCCTTGGCTTGAAAGCTGAGGCGAACCTGAGAGGTGCTAACAGCTGGAGGCTCAGCTACACCTCTGCTCCTTGCAGCTGGATCCCATGTCCTTTCCTGAAGGAGGACTCCACAGCTGCTAGTCAGGTCTCTCCAGAGTAATCTGCATTTCCTGCAACTCCAATAACAATGCACGTATGATATGCTTATGTACAGGAAACAATCTAAAGAAGTAAAGAGATGAATTATGAGAAATCATAAGAGAGTTTATAAAAGTTTCTTGGTGCGAAGTCAACACATAAAAATCTATTCTTTCTGGTGGCTCAGTTGGTTAAGCATCGTACTTTGGCTCAGGTTGTGATCTCACTGTTTGTGAGTTTGAGGCCCGTGTCGGGCGCTGTGCTGACAGTTAGCTCAGAGCCTGAAGCCCGCTTCAGATTCTGTATCTCTCTCTCTCTGCCTCTTCCTTGTTCATGGTCTGTCTCTCTCTTTCAAAAATAAATATTTAAAAAAAATTTTTAAATCTATTCTTTCTATATATTGGCAACAATGAACCAGAAACTTAAATGTAAAAGGGAAAGAAAATGAAGCAGAATTTTAAAAATTCTATCATAAGAACAACAACAAAATATGCAATACTGAAGTATAATGTAAGAGTAAAATCTGTATAAAGAAATTGATAACATCTGGGCCTCTGGGTGGCTTAGTCGGTTGAGTATCCAGCTCTTGATTCCGACGCAGGTCATGATCCCAGGATTGTGGGATCGAAACCCACATGGGGCTCTGTGATGAGCATAGAGTCTGCTTAAGAATTTCTGTTTAGGGGCGCCCGGGTGGCTTAGTCGGTTAAGCGTCTGACTTTCGCTCAGGTCATGATCTCGCGGTTCGTGGGTTCGAGCCCCGTGTCAGGCTCTGTGCTGACTGCCAGCTCCGAGCCTGGAGCCTGTTTCAGTCTGTGACTCCCTCTCTCTCTGACCCTCCCCTGCTCACGCTGTCTCTCTCTCTCTCTCTCGTAGAAAAAAAAAAATTAAAAAAAAAAAAGAATTTCTCTGTTCAGAGCACCTGGGTGGCTCAGTCAGTTAGGCGTCTGACTTCAGCTCAGGCCTTGATCTCAAAGCTCATGAGTTCGAGCCCCACATCAGGCTCTGTGTTGACAGCTCAGTACCTGGAGCCTGATTAACATTCTGTGTCTGCCTCTCCCCCACTCACACTCTCTGTCTCAAAAATAAACATAAAAAAAATTTTTTAAAAATGTTTTATTTATTTCTAGGAGAGAGAGAGAGACAGCGTGAACAGGGGAGGGTCAGAGAGAGAGGGAGTCACAAACTGAAACAGGCTCCAGGCACCGAGCTGGCAGTCAGTACAGAGCCCGACGCGGGGCTCGAACCCAGGAACCACGAGATCATGACCTAAGCGAAAGTCGGACGCTTAACCGACTAAGCCACCCAGGCGCCCCAAAAAAATTTTTTTAAAAAGAATTTCTCTCTCTCTCCCTCTGCCCCTCTCCCCCACTAGAGCTCTCTCTCTCTTGCAGATAAAAAAATATATATATATATATATATATTCTCTGTATATATATATATATTTATATTTATATATAATATATATATATTTTTAAAAAAAATATATATTTATATTTTTATTTATATTTTTATTTATTTATAAATATATATATATTTTAAAGAAATTGATAACATTTTATTGAAAGATATTATACAAAGTGTTAACTAAATGGAAAGATCTATTATTTTCATGTATTGAAAATTAAGAAATAGTGAGAACTGACCCGCCCAAATTCATTGATAGTGTAAACAAATGAAATATTAATATTTTTGTGGTGGTTCTTGACAAGTTGATTATAAGATATTTATGAAAATGCAAAGAACAAAGAGCAGTTAATGTGCTTTTTGAAAAGAATAAGGATGGGGGAGGGAATCATTGCTTGCTATTAAATATCAAGACAACTTATAAATTTAGGGTAAATAGTGTAGTATTATCACAAGTATTAGAGAAATGTAATAGAATAGGGAGTCTAAAAATGTACCCATGACCCTGAATAGCCAACATAATATTGAAGAAGAAAACCAAAACGGGAGGCATCACCATCCCAGACTTTAGCCTCTACTACAAAGCTGTCATCATCAAGACAGTATGGTATTGGCACAAAAACAGACACATAGACCAATGGAATAGAATAGAGAGCTCAGATATGGACCCAAAAGCGTACAGCCAACTGATCTTTGACAAAGCAGGAAAGAGTATCCAATGGGAAAAAGACAGCCTCTTTAACAGATGGTGCAGGGAGAACTGGACAGCAACATGCAGAAGAATGAACTAGATCATTTTCTCACACCATACACAAAACTAAACTCAAAATGGATAAAGGACCTGAATATGAGACAGGAAACCATCAAAACCCTAGAGAAGAAAGAAGGAAACAACCTCCTTGGCCTCCACTGCAGCAATTTCTTACTTGACACATCCCCAAAGGCAAGGGAATCAAGAGCAAAAATGAACTTTGGGACCTCTTCAGGATAAAAAGCTTCTGCATGGCAAAGGAAACAATCCATAAAACTAATAGGCAACCAATGGAATGGAAAAAGATAGTTGCAAGTGACATATCAGATAAAGGGTTAATATCCAAAATCTATAAGGAACTCACCAAACTCCACACCCGAAAAACAAACAACCCAGTGAAGAAATGGGAAGAAGATATGAACAGACCCTTCTAAAAAGAGGACATCCAGATGGCCAAAAGACACATGAAACGATGCTCAGCATCCCTCCTCATCAGTGAAATACAAATCAAAACCACACTGAGATACCACCTCACACCAGTCAGAGTGGCTAAAATGAGCAAATCAGAGAACTCGAGATGCTGGCGAGGATGTGGAGAAACGGGCACCCTCCTGCACTGTTGGTGGGAATGCAAACTGATACAGACCCTCTGGAAAACAGTGTGGAGGTTCCTCAGGAAACTAACACTAGAACTCCCCTATGACCCAGCAATAGCACTGCTAGGAATTTACCCAAAGGATACAGAAATGCTGAGGCATAGGAGCACATGTACCCCAATGTTCATAGCAGCACTCTCCACAATAGCTAAAACATGGAAAGAGCCTAAGTGTCCATCCACGGACGAATGGATCAAGAAGCTGTGGTTTCTCTATACCATGGAATACTACATGGCAATGAGAAAGAATGGAATCTGGCCATATGTAGCAACATGGATGGACCTTGAGGGTGTTATGCTGAGTGAAATACGTCAGGCAGAGAAGGACAAATATAATATGTTTGCACGTATAGGTGGATTAGGAGGAACTTAACGGAGGACCATGGGGGAGAAGAAAGGGAAAAATAGTTGGGGGAAGGGAGAAAGGCAAACCATGAGAAACTCTTGAATGCTGAAAAATGAACTGAGGGCTGATGGGGGTAGTGGGGAGGGGAAGGGGGGTGATGGGCATGGAGGAGGGCACTATTGGGGATGAGCACTGGGTATTATATGGAAGCCAACTTGACAATAAACTATTAAATAAATAAAAGTGCACCCGTGAATGTAAAAAAAGGCCAGTAAGGTGTGGGGATTTTTAGGAATTGGGGTGCAGTTTGACAAATTAATCTTGAAGAATGTTTGGAAGAATATGAAAGAACAATAAGATAATTTTTATCATTATGACTAATGTTTTTTAAGTTTTAAATATAAAAATCTGTTAAAATAATGTAGTGCTAGAGCGAGGGATACTCAGATGGAGTAATGGAATAGTCAAGAAACCAACCCACTTATATAAGGAATTTAGAATGTGATAAAAGTAGAATTTCACATAAATAGCAAAATTTAGATTGTTGAATAAGTGGCACTGAGAGATCTGGGTAGACCTGTAGGAAAAAGTAGAATACATATTTTATCAGATAGTCAAAAACAAATTCAAGATGTATTAAAAATGTAACAACAGGGTGTGCCTGGGTGGCTTGGTGTGTTGGGCATCTGACTTTGGCTCAGGTCATGATCTCATGGTTTGTGGGTTCGTGCCCTGCATTAGGCTGTGAGTTGACAGCTCTGAGTCTGCTTCCGATTCTGTCTCCCTCTCTTTCTGTCCCTCCCTCACCCCTCTCTTTATTTTAAAAATAAATAAATAAACATTAAAAAAAATAAAAATAAAGGCGCCTGGGTGGCTCAGCTGGCTAAGCATCCAACTTCAATTCACGTCATGATCTTACAGTTCATGAGTTTGAGCTCCATATTGGGCTCTCTGCTGTCAGCACAGAGCCTGCTTCAGGTCCCCTGTCCCTTGCTCTGCCCCTTTCCAGCTTGTGTTCTCTCTCTCTCTCTCTCTCTCTCTCTCTCTATCTCAAAGACAAACATTTTAAAAATAAAAAATAAATAAGAATAAAAATGTAATAACAAACCTAAAGCAATAATATAGTAAAACATATGTAGGAGAATATTTTTTATTTATTTATTTATTTCTAGGAGAGAGAGCGAGACAGCGTGAGCAGGGGAGGGTCAGAGAGAGAGGGAGTCTCAGACTGAAACAGGCTCCAGGCTCTGAGCTGGCAGTCAGCACAGAGCCCGACGCGGGGCTCGAACCCACGAACCGCGAGATCATGACCTAAGCGAAAGTCGGACGCTTAACCGACTAAGCCACCCAGGCGCCCCTGTAGGAGAATATTTTTATAATCTTGGGATGAGGAAGGTCTTTGCAAGCAGAAGACTCAGAAGCCACATTAGAAAGACTGGCAACTTTGCCTATGTGAAAAATTTTGATGTTTGATAAAAGCCATAAAGAAATCTAAAACAAAGCAAAGTTTTGGAGAAAAATATCTTTCTGCATATAACAGACATGGCTAATATTGAAAGAGTACTTACAAGTATCTTAAGGAGACAAACAAATCAATAGAGAAATAGCCAGAAGATATGATAGGCAACTTGAAGAAGGAAAAATACAAATAATAAAGAGATAAAATGATGTTCAACCTCATTACTAATAAAAAATGCAAATCAAACAACAAGATGTAAGAGATAAAGATTTTTACTCTTCAGATAAGCAAGTGTTGAAAGGTTAATAATAATCAGAACTGGTATTAAAAAAGAATGAGGTGTATCTAAACAGAAAGTTATTTAGATAATATTTATTATTATACATTTAATTTTATTATATTGTTAGGTTTAAAGGCAGCCTAGAAAATAAACATAAAATGGTCCCATGTTTTGAGAAAAAATTATATTTACATGTTTCTGGAGTGCGACCAGGATCTTGAAGGACATACATTAAACTGTTGAGTGTATAACTGGGGAAATATATGTGGAGGAATTTCTGTATTTCACTTTATATAACTCCTTTTTTGGATTTTTAAACAATAAGAGTGCATTTAAACATAAAGATATAAATAGAAATTCCCTTTGACTCAACAGCTACACTTCCAGAATCTATTCCAAACCAAACTTCCCACAATGTAGATGTGAATGAAGATTCCTGACGACATTCATTGTAGCAGAAAAACATTTGAAACAAGCTATATATCAATCAGAAGATTAAATAATTACAATAATTCTTGCCATTGGGAAACTTGTAGTTGTTAAAAATGGGATGTTATACCTTATATACAGACTGTTACATATAATACATATCTCATATATACTTTCTAGGTGTTTTGATATATTATAACAAAAATTGCAGAACAGTATGAATGTCCAGCCCATTAAATTTTTATGAGTATGAAAATATGGATGTTATTAATTAGGAGAGACCAGATGGGTCCTGCAGGTGCACCTGGGTGCAGAAGACTCTGATCGCCCCTGTGTAGAGGATGCACTCTCCTCAGTGCGATCATGATTACACCCATTAATTCTCCTCCCCAGTATAAAAACAAATCATGAAGAGCAAAGTAATAAAGATGGAGAAGAGAAGGAGATGAAAAATGAAATAAAAATATAGTTTTTATGTTTGGGCGACTTTCGGCTGATTGCTCAATCTGTATTTCACCCTGCCTTTAAGGGCTTCCCTATATTGCAAAGGCCAGGAAGCTGAAATGGGCTGGGTCTCAGACTCCTTTGCAGCTAGAATTCAGAATGCAAATTACATAATGCCAAGTAGTGGTGTGAGATTCAGAAGGCGGGCGTGAGGCAGAAATCATCTTCATGCCTCTTTGAGTTGTTTTTCTGCTGCCAAGTCACGTCAAGGAGACACAGGTTTTCCCACAACAGTGTCTGGTGTGCAATCCTTGGCTTCTTAGGCATTGAAAGGCAGGTGTGTTGGCCAGTAGGAACTTCCTACTTCATTCCTAGATTATATTTTCTGTAGTGTTTTTGAGCTCAATAATTTACATTCTGGGGTTCATTCCAGCCCTTCCAAACATTTCGTGAGTATCCAATATCCTCTAATAAACCTCTTCCTCTTTAAAATGCCTAAGGCAGTTTCTATTTCTTTGTTTTGGTTATTTTATTGCTACATAGCAAACCACCTGAAACTTAGTGGTTTAAAACGGCAATAATTGGGGCCCCTGGGTCGCTCAGTCGGTTAAGCGTTTGACTTCAGCTCATGTCATGATCTTAGTTTTTGAGTTTGAGCCCTGCATTGGGCTCCATGGGAGCCTGCTTTGGATTCTGTGTCTCCTTCTCTCTGCCCCTCCCCCACTCATGCTCTATCTTTCTGTCTCTCAAAAATAAATAAACATTTAAAAAAATTTTTTTTAAACAACAACAATCATTTCTTATTGTTCACAAATCTGTGATTTGGGCAAGGCTTGCTTGTCAGGGAAAGCTCATCTCTGTTCCCTACCTTGTAAATTAGAGGGGCTCATCTGAAGACGGGACCATCTACTTCCAGGAGGGCAAAGTGGTGTTGGCTGTCAGCTGAATTGCTTGCTTCCTAGTCATGTGGGCCTCTCCTCACTGCATAGTGGCTGGGATCCAAGATGGAGTGTGTGTGTGTGTGTGTGTGTGTGTGTGTGTGTGTGTGTGTGTGATCATCGTTATCATTTACCTTCAGGAGTGGCATAGCATTACTTCAACCATACCGTAGGAGTTGAGACAGTCACAAAGACTCACCCAGGTTCCAGGAAATGGGACTTAGATGCCTCCTCTTGATGGAAGAGCAGTAAAGTTCTGGAAGAGCATGTGGGATGAAAATATTGTGGCCTTTTTTAGGAAGTACAATCTGCCACATTCCTGCTCTGAAACATAATTGATACAGTTAATAATAACTTTTTATAAAAAAAACTCTTAAGAATAAAACATCGAGCTAAAACTAAATGCAATAGAAATTAAATCTGTAAATATCTAAACAAGTAATGTTTTAAAGAAATATGCAGGAGGGGCGCCTGGGTGGCTCAGTCGGTTAAGTGTCCGACTTCAGCTTAGGTCTTGATCTCACAGTTTGAGTTCGAGCCCCATGCTTTGCTGACAGCTCACAGCCTGGAGCCTGCTTTGGATTCTGTGTCTCCCTCTTTCTCTGCCCCTCCCCTACTTGTGCTGTTTCTCCCTGTCTCAATAAAAAATGAACATAAAATATTTTTTAAAAAAGAAAAATGCAGGAAATTAAAGAAAAGGCAGATTTTTAAAAGATTTAAAAGTGTAAACAGAAAGGCTACCATATAGAAGCCAATAGTTTTCTGAACAATAAAGTTTAATACCTATGGTGTGAATTAAGGGAAAATAATAGAGGGAAGGTAGAATGAGAAGACTGAAAATTAGAAAAAGAAGCAATGAAATAGGATGTGGATAGGGGGCGCCTGGGTGGCTTAGTCGGTTAAGCGACCGACTTTCGCTTAGGTCATGATCTCACGGTTCGTGGGTTCGAGCCCCGCATCGGGCTCTGTACTGACTGCCAGCTCAGAGCCTGGAGCCTATTTCAGAGTCTGTCACTCCCTCTCTCTCTGACCCTCCCCTGCTCACACTGTCTCTCTCTCTCTCCTAGAAAAAAAAAAAAAAAAGAAATAGGATGTGGATAGAAAAAGAAGAGTTAAACTAGGCCACATCAAGACAAAAAAATATTTAAATACTGAGACAAACGTCTACTAAATCAAATGTATCTTTGTTACAATGAAGAGGAAAAAAAGGGGGGGGACACTGGAGGTTATTTCTTTTTTTAATTTTTTTTGTTTTTACAAATAGTTTATTGTCAAGTTGGTTTCCATATAACACCCAATGCTCATCCCCACAAGTGCCCTCCTCCATGCCCATGTCTCCCCTCCCTCCCACAGCCATGAGTTTGTTCTCAGCATTCAAGAGTCTCTCGTGGTTTACCTCTCTCTCTTTCCCCCACCATTTCTCCCCTTCTTCTCCCCCATGGTCCTCCATTAAGTTCCTCCTAACCCTCCTATACGTGTAAACATATGGTAGCTGTCCTTTTCTGCCTGACTTATTTCGCTCAGCATAACACCCTCAAGGTCCATCCATGTTCCTCCACATGGCCAGATTCCATTCTTTCTCATTGCCATGGAGTATTCCATGATATAGAGAAACCACAGCTTCTTGATCCATTCGTCCGTGGATGGACACTTAGACTCTTTCCATGTTTTGGCTATTGTGGAGAGTGCTGCTATGAACATTGGGGTACATGTGCTCCTATGCCTCAGCATTGCTGTATCCCTTGGGTAAATTCCTAGCAGTGCTATTGCTGGGTCATAGGGGAGTTCTAGTGTTAGTTTCCTGAGGAACCTCCACACTGTTTTCCAGAGGGGCTGTACCAGTTTACATTCCCACCAACAGTGTAGGAGGGTGCCCGTTTCTCCACATCCTCGCCAGCATCTCGAGTTCTCTGATTTGCTCATTTTAGCCACTCTGACTGGTGTGAGGTGGTATCTCAGTGTGGTTTTGATTTGTATTTCGCTGATGAGGAGGGATGCTGAGCATCGTTTCATGTGTCTGTTGGCCATCTGGATGTCCTCTTTTTAGAAGGGTCTGTTCATATCTTCTTCCCATTTCTTCACTGGGTTGTTTGTTTTTCAGGTGTGGCGTTTGGTGAGTTCCTTATAGATGGGATATTAACCCTTTATCTGATATGTCATTTGCAACTATCTTTTCCCTGGAGGTTATTTCAAGGTGGTTTCTGGCTCTACACCGAAGAAGTCTCTCTTCAAAGGCCCTGGGTGGCCAGGATTGGCTTTCACGGCTGGCGCTAGGAGCCCTGACACATTCTGGCTTTGGAGGTCCCAATCTCTCTCTCTCTCTTTCTTGATAGGCCTTTCTTGACCATTTCTTCTCCATGCTAATTTTAGACTTCTGTCAAAGCAAATCTTTTTTGACTTGGCTGCCTGTATCAGGATCTTTCCTGGTTTTTGTGACCATTGCCACTGGGTCATCATTCTGGAGAGGAGAGAACAGAGCCCCATTGAGCTACCTCATGCAGGGGCCATTTTGCCATCATGCGGGTTAAGGTAGGAAGTATTCTGGGAATTGATGTGGGCAAATTTTAATGAGGAATGAGGACCCAGGAGTTCACTGTATCTTCATAAATGTGTCCTGGAAGTTCCTGGATTCCTTCATTTCTCTTGTTTAATCTGCCATTTCTTTTATGGTTGCTTTGTTTTAATGATAGTGATTAAGAGAAGAACCAGTCACTACTCCCAGCACACATTTTCCATTTCCAAATGGGAAAATTTGGACTGGTTCACTTCCCTGGACAGTGCCTTTGTGCTGTCTTCTTCCACTCTTATGTCCCTGTCTTACTTGGTGGCTGTTACTTCCACCACCGAAGCCCTGTTGTTGAGCCCCCAACTCCCACTCCCGTGGAAGACCTAGGCTTCCCCCAGGGCTGTTTGGGAAACACATGTGAGCAGAATTCACCCAGCTATTGGGCGCCAGTAGCAAATCCTCCAAAGCAGCCCCATGCAGAGCAGGAGCTGGGCTGGGGGTGGAGATGTGAGAGGTGAGCCTGGCAGGCTTCAATTACGTTGCTAAGTTCTGAGTTGCTCGTTTCCTGAACGGCTGTGTCAGCTCACCCTGGAAACAGTCACTTTCCTGGCAGCTCCATATATAGGCTGCCGCAGGCTGCCTGCTGCCAGCGCCTTCGCCTCAGAGCTCCCGAGCTGCCTGGTGGCTCTGCTGCCTTCAAGAAGAGCCTCATGTTTCTTGTGTTATCAGAGGCTGAGCCTTCTCCAGAGCAGTAGGAATGTCAAGACTCTCTTCTTTGGGGTGTCAGCTTTGAGGGAGGGGCTGGAGGAGGTGGGAAGGTGGATGGAAAGAAGAGGGACTGAGATCTGTGATTGAACGCATTTCATGACTCTCCGTATTTTAGAGCATTTAAGAATGGTGGGAGTAGTGGGGTCCAAAGTGATTGTTCAATGGGGAGATAAGGCTCCTGCCCACTCCTGCTTTTCCTACAGGGCCTCTCATGACCAAGGATGGTATCTGCTTTCCAATGCCTGACCTCCACCCCCCACTATGGGTCTGTCCTGGGGTGTGCTTCATTTTTGATATAGAACTAAAAAGCACTAATGGATCCACAGAGAGACTGAGCCCCAGCCCACTGGCCTCAGGAGTCCCACTTTTTTTTTTTAATGTTTATTTACTTATTTTGAGAGAGAGAGAGAGAGAGAGAATGCACAAGCAGGGGAGGGGCAGAGAGAGAGGAAGAGAGAGAGAATCCCACGCGAGTTGTATGCTGTCATCACAGAGCCCAATGCAGAGCTTGATCCCATGACTGAGATCATGACCTGAACCAAAATCAAGAGTCAGACACTTAATTAAGTGAACCACCTTGGCATCCCAGGAGTCCATATATTGACCAATTGAATGACTTGGCCCAGAATTAGAATAGAATGGATTTTTGGAGGTGCCCAGATAGCTCAGTCAGTTAAGTGTCTAACTCTTGGTTTTAGCCCAGGTCATGATCTCATGGTTTTGTGAGTTCTAGCCCTACGTTGGGCTCCACGCTGTCAACGTGCTCAGGATTCTCTCTCTCCCTCTCTCTCTCTCTGCCCCTTCCCTGCTCATGTGCTCTCTCAAAATAAAACAAAAAGACTTTTAAAAAGTGCAATAGATTTTTTAAAAAATCAGTGGGAATAGAGAGGATAGGCTGGGCACTCACGTCAAATGCCTAGAGAATAACCTTAGCTAACATCGATGACTACTAGCTGTGTGCAATATACTTGTCAACTCATTTCCTGCCCATCACAGTTCTAAGAAGTGGGTGATTTTACTGTGCACATTTTACAGATGAGCAATCTGAGGAAGAGTTTGCATTTTCATCCAAGATCAAGGAGCTAGGAAGTGGGAAATCTGGGATATGAATGCAGAAGTTGGATTCCAGATCTTTGTCCCTAACCACTGCTCACTATTATCTATACTTTCTCACATCCCTTGCAGCACCTCCCTACAGTATCCTGACCCAGCCACTGATTTGGTTCTCCAACCAGGAAGCCTCCTACCTACACCAGACCTGCCTCTCCAGACACGGTCTCCCCGGGTGGCGGGTCCCAGGGCTGCTGCAGCTCTTGCTTTTCTCCTCAGGAGCATCTGACTGAGCATCTGTGCCCAGCCTTTCTATCACTTTTTCCACATGAACCTCATCTTTCTGGAAAGCCCAGGAGTGTGACTCAGACTGCCCTTCCTCATGCCCCTTGTTCTTGCTCCTTCTCAGCCACCCTTTCTAAGCCTTCAAGCATACAGTATCCCTGTGTCTTCTCTAAGCCAGTCACTCAGGAACTTCTCCAGTGACTCTCTGCCTGGCTTTTCCTCCAGGCCCCAGCACAAGGGGCAAATTCTCAAACTATTCAAATCCTCCCTTCTCACTCTACATTCTTTGCCACCCCTTTCCCCTGCCTTTTTTGAAGTCTACGTCGGATTTTGTGTTTCTGTATAAAATAGCTATTGGCATGGATCTGTCTCCCCTATGAGACTCAATCTCATTGAGGGCAGGCCCCGACTCATTCATTTTTGCACCCATTTTAACACCCAGCCTGGGGCTCCATGCATATCAGACACAACCCATGTTTGTTCTGATGGCCAGGGTACAGATTATGTCTGGCCCTATAGTTTACTCACCACCCATTAAATGTCCTTTACCTGTTTGTGTTTTGTTTTGTTTTGGTTTTTTGCTTAAGCCAAATGAAAGTGACCTTCTTTGTATATTTACTGAATAACTGGTGTTTCAGTCTTTCTCAATCATTTCTAAGTTGAAAACTCATGGGAGCTCCAGATTCTGGGTCTATTCACCTCACTTTGACCATCACTTAAACTCACACCATGGCAACTACATATGTGTAAATACTTGAAGACTTTAAAGGGAGAGCACCTGGCTGGCTCAGTCAGTGGAGCATGCAACTCTTGATCTCAGGGTTGTGGGTTTGAGCCCCACGTTGGGTTCAGAGATTACCTAAAAAAGTAAAATCTTAAAAACAAAAAAGATTTTAAAGAGATATTTTTACCAAGTGGATCGATGGAGTTGAGGAAGCTGGAGATTTCCCTATTATATTGCTATTTTATGAGTAAGGAAGTGCCTGTCCCAAACTGAGACCTCCTGGACTTACAGGGATGAGGGGAGACATTTATAATCTCCACACCCAAACATGATAGCATTGGAGATATTTACTCTTTTGTGAGTTGAGTATTTTCTAAGCATGAAAGACAAGCCCATTTAGAAGATAGGGACACGGAATTGCTGAGGGCTTAGTGACTCTTCTGTCCCATTCCTCATCCTCATTTATAACTTACTTTTATTTAGTTGCTTTTAGTAATGTCATAAACACCCACAAACTCACCACTCAAAATAAAATGAGGCCCTTGGCAATAACCCAAATCTAATTATGTGGTCCTCCATCTCATCCCTTCATCTTTCCCCACCCAAGGTGACTTTCCGTGCTGTACCCAAGTCAGGTTTGGTGTCAGAAGCCCGTCCTATTTTTTCACTTTCTCCTTTGCCCCCATTGTCGCTGGTAGGGCAAATCTGCTCTGGCGGGCTTAACATTTAAAAAAAATCCTTAAATGGCCTCACTTGGCAGGGACTAAAGCTCAGATTAAATGCTATTTCTTGCAGCATAATTTTCTATGTTTGAGAGGAGCTCAAATATAGCTGAGATATTATTCATCTTGAAGCCATCACCCACCAATTTGAATATAACTTCCTTTGTCACATTCCAGAAATTCTTTCTTCTAGGATAGGATCAGGACAGCTGACTAAGAGATCCCCACCCCACACTCCCTACCCACCTCCTCTCCAATACTGATTAGTGTTTTTCCCTCAGCCTCTGCCATGGGGCAGAATGGCTGCTGAGTGACTGAGTGACATTCTCTTTCTAGGCTCACAATTTAGAGACTACTTCATGGAGTGACACATGCTCCTCCCAGGAAAGTTTGTACCTGTGTTTCCCAGTTACAGATAGCAAGTAGGAGTCCTAAGACACTCGCCCAGACTTGGGGATAAAAAGAGTGATATGTGCTGTGGAAACCCCTTGTTCATCTTTGCCCTAGTTGGGGAATGGGTCCTTAGAATAAAAATGAATTGTGGGAGGTGATATGAATTAGTAGAACAAAGGGCTGTTTGTCTTATAAATGTTATACTCCAAAAATCTTCAAGACCTAAAGTTATTTAGATTTCAGGTACTATAAGAAGGCTCCACCTGCTACCAAGATGATAAGACAATGACCACCAGGGCCTCTGTCACAATGGAACCTGGAGTCTGAAGCCTGGGGTAGGGTGAGGGCATGGATTGGGGAAGTGGGGGTTAGTGTGAGCAGAAGAGTAGAAAAGATGAGAAGAAGGGAACCAGGGGAAGAAGGACTTGGGGCTTTTTAACTAAGATTGATTTAGTCTAGAGGAAGAGACCTGGCCCAGGTTGGACCAATCGTATCCTATCTTCTAGGAGGATCTAGACTATGGAACCAAAAGACAATGGACTGGGAGTGCCTAGAATGGAGTCACATTGATGGTGATGTTTGAGAGTGAAGTGGATCCTCCAACCTCAGTCAGACTTTCAGGCCAACATCTTGGCTTTAACCACAGGAAGTTTGCACCAGAGCCAGAACTATCCACTTAAACTGAATTCCTGATCCAGAGAAACTGTATGAGATAAATGTTTTTTGTTGTTTTAAGTTGCTAAGTTTGGGGAGTTTTTTCTTATTTACAGCAGTAAATAACTAACACGGATGTGTATATATCTCAAGTGTATCAATTAGCAATCTTTTTGGCAGCAACAGAACATCTGGCTGCAGTGACAAATCTTGAGGACGTTTAATGCCATGTTAGCTTCCTAGGGCTGCCATAACAAAAGCCAGAGTCTGAAAGCAAGGTGTCAGCAGGGCCATGCTCCCTCTGAAAGAAGTAGAGAAGGACCTGTCCAGGTATGCCTCCCAGCTTCTGGTAGCCTCAGCCATCCCTTGGCTTGTAGGTGGCTGTCTTCTCTCTGTGTCTCTTCATATTATCTTACCTCTGTACACATGTCTGTCCAAATTTTCCCTTTTGTAATAACAACAGTCAAATTGGATTAGGACTCACACTGATGATCTGACAGTCTCCTAAGAGCGAAGTATTTTTTTTAATGTATTTATTTAATGTATTTAAAGTATTTATTTCTTTAATTTGAGAGAGAGAGAGAGAGCAGGGGAAGATCGGGGGTGAGAGAGAATCCCAAGCAGGCTCATATGCTGTCAGCACAGAGCCCAATGTGGGGCTTGATCTTACAAACTGTGAGATTATGACCTGAGCTGAAATCAAAAGTCAGATGCTTAACTGACTGAGCCACCGAGGTGCCCGGGGAGCTAAGTATTTATATCTGCTTTCCAGATGAGAAATGGACTCTTAAAGAAGTTAAGGATTCAAGGTCCCTAGGCTGGTGAGTTAGGAGCAGAGCTGGACAAGAGTCCAGGGCACTTGACTTCCAGCCAAGGGCTATCTATTTACAAATGGAGAGGGTTCTGGGAGAGAAGGTGGTGTGGCTCAAAGAAAGAAACAGAATGTGGAAGGAAGGACTCTTGGAATAGGACTCAAAGAAGAATGAGGGAAGAGGTGATTTCCCTGCACTGGCTCCTATTCACTGCTGCCCAACCAGAAAATGCCTCTTTTCTTTCAGTCACCTCCTTTTTACTGTTGAAGTCACATAGGCTCAACATACATGATTTAAGTAGAACAGGAGAATAGAGAGTAATGTGAAAAACTCCCCTGCTCTGGCCCATCTCAAAACTTTCTTCAAATGTCTCAGAAATATCTGAATTAACGCTGCCATCCTTTCTGTAATCCCTGGGAGGGGTCATGTACTCTTAAAATGTTCATGAGCACAACAAGTTCAATTTCAGGTGGGATTTTGTTGTATGAATTATATCATGTGTCCCTTATCTATTTTGAGGTTCCGTCAGCTATACACAGAGGTGGGCATCTATGTTAATAGAGCATCACATTGTTAATAGTGCACAAGTAAAGGTCACCTACCAAAAGCAGGGCTTCTCTGGGCTGGAGCATTAGGCTTAGTTCTGAAAGCCTACGCGGTGCCTCCTATGCTGTCTTTTCTGAAGTGAGGATAATTCAGCCCGCAGAGTCTACACACACTCCTCCCTCCCACAGGTCCAGGTAGAGAATATGGAACAAGGGGGTTGACCAGAAGGATAACCAAGCCTGCATCCATGCAGGGAGTAAAAGAGTGGAGCTCAAACTCCCACCAGTTAAAAGTTTTGTCTACCACTGGGGCGCCTGGGTGGCTTAGTCGGTTAAGCGTCCGACTTTTGCTTAGGTCATGATCTCGCGGTTCGTGGGTTCGAGCCCCGTGTCGGGCTCTGTGCTGACTGCCAGCTCAGAGCCTGGAGCCTGTTTCAGAGTCTGTATCTCCCTCTCTCTCTGACCCTCCCCTGCTCATGCTCTCTCTCTCTCTCCTAGAAATAAATAAAATATTAAAAAATAAAATAAAATAAAATGAAAGTTTTGTCTACCAGTGAAACATGGCTCAGGAATGTCCTAGGCGTTGAGCAACTCCTCCACTCTCAGAAAGGACTAATATGTGGTATTTCCTTCCTTAGGGGCAAAAATGGACATACGAGTAAAGTAGTAGAAATATACCTGTCTTCCATATAACTGAAGTGTCCCTGATTAAAATCATATCTTTTATCTAGGACATAGTCCTTCCAACAGCCCCACTGAAACATACAAATACCCTTTGAGCAGGATATATTAATACCTACTGAGTTAGGGATTGGGAGTCAGAGATGTCAAAACTATAGTCCCTGCTCTCAAGGAGCTTATCATCCAGAATGGGAGTCAGGCATCCAGCCAATGGTTGAAATAAAGCTCTGTCAGAATAGCAATGACAAGAGCTAAATGTCCACAGAACAATTACTATATACAGGTGCTATCCCACCCATGTTACAAGCTTTATCTTGTTTAGTCCTTCCAACAGGCAAACGAAGGTAATTTTAGTATGGCCAGTTTTCAGATGAGGGGACCGAGGCTTCGAGAGATTGAGTGCCTAGACTGAGGTCACACAGATCAAGAGGCAGAGACCAGAGCTGCAACAAGTCTGATTAAAGTCTCCATGTGTGATCACTACATTCTATTCCTGCAATGGAGGACGACATGCTTTGCCACACGAGCCCAGAGAAGGGCACTCACCCACACCGTAGAGGTCAGGGCAGGATCACAAAGAAGCTCACACACCACTCTGCCAATGCTTGAGCACATATTAGGGGCCAGCCAGATAAATGGGGGAAGAAAGAGGGAACATTAGTAGGTCAGGTCCTCACAGGACACCTCAGTGGGAGAGATAGTGGGGGAGGCTGCTGAAAGGGGCAAGAGGAGCCTGGAAAGAGGAGGGATGAAGGCTGAACCTCCTGAGTGTATGCAATTGAGCTCATTCACCTCCAGGTTAACCCAGAAATGTTCAAGAATGACCAGTATTGAGGCTGATTGACATAAAAATATTTATCTCTGAGGAGAACACAAATGAAAATATCTAAGAGGGGAGGGAGGGGGAGACATCAGGGCATCAGGAGCCGGAATCTCAACCATCTGGAATCCTACTGTGATTTGGCGGCCCATTCCAGAGTCTCAGGTATCTTGCCAAAATATTTTTTAAAGGAGAAAAAAACAATAATGCTGCCTGCTATAATAATGCACCAGAAACTTCTCACATTGACATTTACAGATTTCCTGCCAATGGCCCGGAGAGCATATAATAGACGGATCGCAAAGGCAGCTGGGGGGTGGTGGTGAAGCAACTGAATGATTGAGCTGTGCCTCCTTGGGTTTTTATTATCATTGCTGCCTTTAGCCATATGCTTTTCAAAGGCACTGACAAGCCTGGACCGATTTCAAAGGAATTCCTAATTCCTACACCCAGATTTCAAAATCGTCATTACATCTCCGGATTGTCACTGCTCTGTACAGGAAACACAAATTTATGGAAGTTCCTAAATGTTTTTCCATAAATGTTGATCATCCTCTCCTGTCATTACGTGAGATGCCTGAAATGCTAAAATAGATGCTAATAAATTGCCAATCCAGCTTATTGCCAAGTAATGAAAAGCATTTCTCTTCCTTGGAATAGGATGTCTTACCACTTGAGTGGGTTCCAGAAGCTGCATAAAAAAGGGAATAAGATGGTTTCATTTTTAGTCTGTTTGCTTGTTCCTTACCACCCCCACCCCCATTGCCACTTTTTAAAAATGAATATAAACAGATCCAATCTGCTGGGAACGCAGGGTTTTATGTACAGTATGGACCCTGATTGTGCTGCACCTGTCATCCAAGACTGTTGTCATTCTCTGCCACCACTGGATAGCCCATTCTGGGTCTTTTCCTAATCTTTTTTTTTGGCCCCTTCCATAAACCAGCCTTGATCAACTTTACACACAGAAAAAAACTAAACCAGAGGCTGTAAAGTCAGGTGGCTGAAGAATCAGGAACAGAGCCTGGGAGCCCCCACAACCAAATGGGGCTCCGGAACTCCGCAGTGTCCTTGATTCCATCTCCAGTCCAAAGGACAGCATGTTGCTTTGCAAGAATGATACCGTCATACCAAAGGTCCTGGAGAACAAAGGTCCACACGTACATAGGGTACTTTGTCAAGTTTCATGTGTAGGGAGTGAACAAAGAGATTATCCTGTGAAATGCAGGAGTCTTCCACTTTACGGAAATTCTTGGATGGATGGAGTGTGAAACGATCTGGGGTATGTTGCGATACTCTCCATCCGGAATGAAAGGAGAGTTGTTTCACCTGGTGCCTCATCACTAAGAAAACCAATGTTTCAAGGACACCTGTGAATGTTGGAGGTAGTCTAATAATACTTATATTTAAGGGTCTGCTCTATGCCACTAATTGGAAAACACAAAATGCTTCCTAGGAACCAATATAAAGTCATGTTCAGCACCTTGAGATAAAAGCTTGGGACCATTATGTTTTTTCTTTAGCATCTACTGTGTCGCAGGCATTTTTCTACGTACTTTAGATGTATTAACTCATTTAATCCTCACAGGGGCGCATAGGTTGTATGGCAGAGCCTGCATTTTGAACCCGAGTTTGTGGCTCCCAAGTCCATGGTTCTTATTCACTATGCTTTACTGTTTTCATTTTTGAATCATGTATCTCGGAGATTGCCCATTCCTCATCTAGTCTCTCTTAATTCCAATATTCTTCAACCTATGGAGTGAATGATAAATTTAACTACCACCTCCACACCCACTTACAATAGTGAGAGGTGGGAATGAGTAGGAGGAAGAACTTTGCCATAACTAGTATTTTAAAGAAAAGTAAAAGAAGAAGGTAATTATTCTTCAAACATCCCAGAAGCAGTAGAGAAAGATGCAATTAAGAATATGGTAATCCACACAAATCAATTTTGTGCCTTTTTCTTTACTATCGCAACTGGGGAAATATATAATAAGCTCCAGGATTGGGGGATGATTCCAATTACCAATAATTTTTATTTTTATTTATTTTATTTTATTTTATTTTATTTTATTTTATTTTATTTTATTTTATTTTTGAGAGAGAGAGAGAGAGACAGCATGAGCAGGGGAGGGTCAGAGAGAGAGGGAGACACAGAATCGGAAGCAGGCTCCAGGCTCTGAGCTAGCTGTCAGCACAGAGCCCGATGCGGAGCTCAAACCCATGAACCGTTAGATCATGACCTGAGCTGAAGTCAGACGCTTAACCGACTGAACCACCCAGGTGCCCTCCAATTACCAATAATTTTTAAAGCAATATTTTTTCAGCATTTGCCTTCAGAACTGTAACTTCAGATAAAGCATTCCTTGTTCACGGCTCACACAGACTTGAGTACTTTAAAGTTCTGGTCTGATCTTCCTTTAGCTACACTTAATCCTACCCATGAAAGAAAATCCCTTGCTTCCAGCCCTGCACTACCACACCTCAAGCTCTCCTTTCACGCTTTAGTAAATGGAGGGTCTTTAGTAATTTTTCAGGGCTTATTCAGAGGAACTCCCAGATGTGCTAGAATAAAACTTTGCTATTAAGAAAATAAATTGCTATTATCTTTAATCTCCCACTGCCCTCTAAGCATGGTGGAGCCTTTTGTTGGCTAAGTTCAAATGAAGACATTGTCCTTTGTATAATAACCTTCTACACTCTTGAAGATAAAATGTAAATGCTGGGGTGGGGGGTAAAGATAAGCAATTTTAGATGCAGAAGCCAGAAGAGAGCAAAATTACTGTGTTGAAGGAATGAGTAACCATAAAATAGAGATAATAATAGTTTCAAGACAGGGTTGTTTTGAGGGCTAAATGACATGATTTACAGTCCCTGGGCACAGTTCTCTGCACATAGTGAGCTGCAGAACCAATGTTAAAATATTTTGTACTGCTGTCATTTTTGTTGTTGCTGCTGCTGTTGTTGTATAAGTCTTTACTGAAAAAAATAGTTAATGATAGAAATAGAATCAAGAGAGGAATCAAAACAAAGAACTAGAAATGATGTTTGGAAGGGTTATTTGCAATACCAATTTGAACACAGAGCTAGGAATAAACACTTAAAGAAAGTCCGGTTAGGAACGAAATGTCTATGTTGTAAACCTTCACAATGGAAAATAAAAAAGCATCCACTAAAAGTCAGGGATGAGAGGAAGTGTAAGCATGACAATTTGTTTTAGGTTTGTCTTGAGACTATAGTGAACAGTTGGCTTTTGTTTTGTGAGGGAATCTGAAAGTCTTTTTGTCTTAAAATTGAAATTTGGCTCATTTACATTAATTAATAGAAGGCTGTAGCTCTATTTCTATAATATTTTATTTTTGTTTTTTAAAGAATTTTTAATGTTTATTTTTGAGAGAGAGAGAAAGAGACAGAGAAACAGAGAGAGAGAGTGGGGGAGGGGCAGAGAGAGAGGGAGACACAGAATCCAAAGCAGGCTCCAGGCTCTGAGTTGTCAGCATAGAGCCCAGTGCGGGGCTCAAGCTCACAAACTGTGAGATCATGACCTGAGCCTTAGTTGAAGGCTTAACCAACTGGGCCACTCAGGTGCCCCTGTAATATTTTGTTTTCTACTCTTTTTTTAGCTTTAATATATTTTTACCGTGGGGCACCTGGGTAGCTCAGTCAGCTCAGCCTCTGACTTCAGCTCAGGTCATGATCTCACAGTTTGTGAGTTTGAGCTCCGCTCTGGGCTCTGTGCTGACAGCTCAGAGACTGGAGCCTGCTTCGGATTCTGTGTCTCCTCTCTCTCTGCCCCTCCCTGGCTCACACTCTGTCTCTCATACTGTTTTTTGTAATGATCATATTAATTTACATTGCCACCGACAGTGCAAAAGGGTTTCCTTTTCTCCACATCCTCACTAACACTTGTTATTTCTTTCCTTTTTTATATTTACGTATTATCGTAATCTTGTATTTCTTTAGGTAGAGTCTATTAATTTTCCACTATGAACAATGGTAAAATTAGAATATTTCTACTTCCTTCCCCTTTCCTTTACCCCCACTTCATTTTAATTGATAGTTTTATTTTCTTAGAGTTAAACTTTGTACTCTTTTAAAAAATGTTTATTTATTTATTTCGAGAGAGAGAAAGGGCAGACAGAGAGGCAGAAAGGAACCCTAAGCCCGTTCTGTACTGTCAATGCAGAGCCTGACGTGTGGCTCAAACTCACAAACCGTGAGATCAAGACCTGAGATGAAACCAAGAGTCAGATGTTTAACAGACTGAGCCACCCAGGTGCCCCTAAACTTGATATTATTAAATACACTTCTTTCACTTGATTTGGCAACTTTGTAGTCCAAGCTATTAAAGATGAAGAGACACATTTATGCCACAATGTGTTTATACCTTATCCTATCTTTGTGCCCTCTTCCCCTCTGAATTTTTGTCAGTTATATCATTTCTAGATCGTTTCTAATCTGTTCTTCCACGATAGTCACTGCATGTGTCCCGTCTTGGTCCACCGTAACATACATCCAGTACTCTCTGCCAATTCTGCTGGTGCAGCCATTTCCATTTAGGTAGACCTAAATTTATCTTCTAATAGAATCCTCCGTTTGAACTTGTAGGAACTCTCAGAAATCTTTTATGTTCAAAGCTGCATATCTGTTGCCTATGGATTTGAATGACAGTTGGGCTTAGAAGAAAATGTCACTTTTATTTTCCTTGCGGTTTTTGTGATTCTTTCTTCTGTATCTTACAGCACTTAAAAAGTTGCCATGAAGTAATTATTTTTAATGGCAATAAAGTGATTATTTTCAAGGAAAATGAGGAAAAAAAAGACTGGGAACAATAGAAGAGATTATTTAATAATATGAATCAAGAAAAAAGACTCACTAAAAAGAATACAATGAAAAAGCTAGAAAAGCATGGTTGAAATAACAGATGGGATATAATATATATAATATATAGTTGGATTATATATGTGTGCATTTATATATTAAAATAGATGGGAGAAATGGCAGCATGGATTCACCCAAAGAACAAATTAGTGGGTCAAAAGATCACATTAAAAATTTCTCCCAAGAGGTAGCTGAAAATGTAATATATAAAATGCAAGCTAAGAGATATGAAGCAGTGAAGTAGAAATGTTAACATCCAGATAGCAGGAGTCCCAGAATAAGTTATGTTTGAAATAATAATGATGATAAGGTTCCCAGAGTTGAAAAGTTTTATTACATGTCAAGCCGGGTAGCTGAGAAAAAAAGTCACATTTATACACGTTATAGTGAAATATAAGAACATCAAAGAAAAAGACAGAATTATCTTCCCCAAAACATTAAAGACAAACAATCTCCAGGGGCGCCTGGGTGGCTCAGTCAGTTAAGCCTCTGACTTTTGATTTCAGGTCATGATCACAGGATTTCAGCTCAGCTCATGATCTCACAGTTTGTGGGATTGACCCCCCCACACACACATTGGGCTCCAAGCCTGCTTTGTATTCTCTCTCTCCCTCTCTCCTTGCCCCCCCCAATAAATAAATAAACATTAAAAAAAAAAAAAAGACAAAGAATCTCCAGAGTAAATGAGCTACAAAGGAACAAGAATAATATTGACATTCCCCCCCACCCCCCCGGAAAAAGTGGATCCAGGTCAATGGGATAACAATTTTAGAATATTAAACAAAAAGAACTTCAATTCCAGAATTTTTTATGCATCCATGTTATAATCTAAATGTGAGTCTATAATAAAGATACTCTGTGGCACAAAAGGCCTTAGAGGTCATCACATAAAGAACACTGAAAATGCTCTTAGGGGAAGTGTTCAAATAAGAGAAATAAACAAACCAAGAGGGTGCTACCATGTGTATGGGACGTACAAGGGCAATTAAATAAACTGGCAAGTGTTCATGGTCCTAAGGGACATAAAAGTATGTTAAAGCCAGGGCACCTTGGTGGCTCAGTCAGTTAAGAGTGATTTTGGCTCAGGTTATGATCTCACAGTTCCTGAATTTGAGCCCCACGATAGGCTCTCTGCTGTTAGTGCAGAACCTTCTTCAGATCCTCTGTCTCCCTCTCTCTCTGCACCTCCCTGACTTGCGTGCTCTCTCTCTCAAAAATAAATAGACCTTTTTTTTTTTTTAAAAAAAGAAGAATGTTAAAGTCATTGTTTTGTTTGGAAGATAATATGTTGATAAGTTAAATAAATAGGAGTAAGTAAATATAAGTATCAAACTTAAGGGTAATCATATAACAAAAATAAAAACCATTAAATTTTATCCCTCCAGTAGAAAACAGCAAAGGATAAAAATGTAGTACATTGAAAATACAAGATAATTACATTAAAAAAGAAAATAATTTTAAGAAAATATAAGATAAGTCCCAGAAAGTTCAACAAATATAAATGAGTAAAATTTATCAATTAAAATCTAGAAGCTCTTGGGGCACCTGGGTGTCTCAGTCACTTGAGCACCTGATTGATTTAGGCTCAGGTCATGATCTCAGGGTTGTGGTATCAAACCCTGCATTGGGCTGCCCATTGAGTGTGGAGCCTGCTTTTGATTCTCACTTGGCCCCCGCCTTCCCTTTTGCCCCTCTCTCCCACTTGTACCCCCCCAAATAAATTTTAAAAAAATAAAATAAAATCTGAAAGCTCTCAACTAGGATTAATAAAACAACAAAATAAAACAAGATCCGATAATGTGCCATGTATATGAGACACATTGAAAGCAAAGTGAAATGATAAGTTGAACATTAAATAATAGAAAAAGATATGAACAAAAAGAAAGTTCGGTAGCAATATTTCTATCTGATGAAATAGATTCCTTGACAAAAATAACCAGAAGAAACAAAGATCATTGTATGTTGGGAAAAGGGATCACGGAACAAGGACATAAGGCCATGATGAACAGACATGCAGCGACATAGCCTCAAAATATATTAAATAGCAACCAACAGAATGTTAAGAGACACAGATCATCATCATCAGAGATTTTAACTACAGGTTGATAAATCAGCAAACAAAAGTAAGCAGATATATAGAAAATCTGAATATCATTAATGATATCCAGCTGTTAAATATACATTAAACTCTACACTCAACAGAATATATTCTTTTTTTTAGTATCCATGTAATGTTTACAAAAATTTATCATATATAAGGCCACAAAGGAGGCCTAAGAAATGCCAAAGAATCAATATCATATAGTCTATTTTCTGGGTTTTTAAAAAATTTTTAATGTTTTATTTATTTCTGAGAGAGAGAGAGAGACAGCATGAGCAGGGGAGGGTCAAAGAGAGGAAGATACAGAATCTGAAACAGACTCCAGGCTTTGAGATGGCTGTCAGCACAGAGCCTGACGTGGGGCTCAAACCCACTAACTGTGAGATCATGACCTGAGCTAGAGTCGGAGGCTTAACCAACTGAGCCACCTAGGTGCCCTGTTATAGTCTATTTTCTGTAAAGGACCAGCTAGTAAATATTTTTGGCTTTGCAGGCCAAATGGTATCTGTCCTGACTGCTACAGCCTGCAGTTGTAGCACAAAAGCAGCTATAGACAATACATAAATGAATGGATGTGTTCCAGGACCTTTATTTACCAAAAAAAAAAAAAAAAAAAAAAAAAGGTTGCCGGACAGATCTGAAGCATGGATGGACTATAGTTTAATGATCCCAGGTATAGACTAATATGGACATTCCAGAGAGTACAGATCTTCCTCAACTTGCAATCGGGTTATGTCCCAGCAAACCCACCCTAAGTTGAAAATATCCTAAGTCAAAAATGCACCTAACTTCCTGAATGTCATAGCTCAGCCTGATCCTACCTTTACATGTGCTCAGAACACTTACATCAGTCTATCGTTGGGCAAAATCATCTAACACAAAGCCTATTTTATAATAAAATGTTGCCTTTCTCATGTAATGTATTGAATACTGTGCCAAAAGTGAAAAGCAAATGGTTGCATAGGTGCCGAATGGTGGTAAGTGTATGGGTTGTTGGCCCTCATGGTGGCATGGCTGACGGGAGCTGTGGCTGCTGCCGCACACAGCAAACAAGTAGCCTACCATGTATTGCTAACCCGGAAAAGATTTCGAAGTACAGTTTCTTCTGAATGTGTATCTGCTTTGTACTATCGTCAAGTCAAAAATCATAAGTTGAACCGTTATAAGTTGGGGATCATCTCTAATCGTATATAATTCGTGGTTTAGTACGCAATTCTGCATATATGTCATGAAGAACTCTCACACAGACTCATAGTTGGGGGGCATTATCTGAGATTTCAATGCTTTTGCAGGGATTTGGGGGCAAAGTATATGTTGATCTCTGGGGATTATAAAATGCACTGGATAAACTCCAGGACTATGTAGCATGTGGAAGCAAGAGACTAGATGTGCCCATGCACTGCGAGTCTTATTATTATTAGCTATCAATGTGCTGAGTCAAACAATGAAAAATAGAATAAAAAGCATAATAGTAGTAGTTTTAAAAACATGCAAACAGAAATACATGTTTTTGAGAGATATATATTATATATGTATATGTTAGGTATGTTCTATATATATGTAATACATAAATAAACATTTATTACATGTATGTATATCCCTGTGTGTATAAAGGTATAAATGCATTAGAATAACTGTCGTGTGTGTGTGTGTGTGTGTGTGTGTGTGTGTGTGTATACAGGGTGTGAGGGGTAGATAGGCTTTGGGGAATTAAGATAAAAAAAGAACAAACTAGAGAAAAGCCTTGTCTGGACAAGCATGATAATACCCATGAACTGATGCAAACGATTAACTGCATCTGAGGTCCAGGATGTTACAGACCAGTTCCTGTAGAGTGTATACAGGAACCTGTGTCTTTCTGAGTGCATTGATGTTTCACTCTCTGCCCGTTTACCAATTTTAGTTTGATCATTACAGTTTAAACAATTTCCAATATTGTGATTTATCTTTTGATAATTTTTTGGTATAGCTATTTTTTTGTGTCTATGGATGGTATCTGGGTAGAACTACATAATCAATTGATCTCATTGAATGGCTTCTCATGTTACATTGCAATCAAGAAAATTTTGCCCAAATACACATAACCCAATGAACAATATGAAACAAAAATGTTCAAACTTTAAAACTTGGGTACACACTCTAAATATGTTAAAATTTTGCCAAACGTACCTCAATAAAGCTGAAAAAACTTGATAAGGTCTTATCATCAATCTTAAATTCTGCTTTTAAAATTTATTGTACCTATTTGTTTTTGTTGTACTTGATGACTAAAAATACATAAGCTCCGATTAAAGACCTTGAAATCCATTTGTAGCAAATAAAATTGTTCTTGAGAATTCTTTAAAAATAGATTTGGCTCGGGGCGCCTGGGTGGCTTAGTCGGTTAAGCGTCCGACTTTCGCTTAGGTCATGATCTCGCAGTTCGTTGGTTCGAGCCCCGCGTCGGGCTCTGTGCTGACTGCCAGCTCAGAGCCTGGAGCCTGTTTCAGAGTCTGTGACTCCCTCTCTCTCTGACCCTCCCTGCTCACGCTGTCTCTCTCTCTCTCTCCTAGAAATAAAAAAAAAAAAAATAGATTTGGCTCAAGAGTTGAACTTGCTAACTATCCCAGTCTCAGGGAAGGGGTATCGTTTATAGGGCAAATACCATAAGACAAGTCCTATACAAGTGTTATTTCTTCTTTAAAAAGTTTTTATTTTGTGAAGAAATGGGCAGAAGATATGAACAGACACTTCTCCAAAGAGGACATCCAGATGGCCAACAGACACATGAAGCGATGCTCAGCATCCCTCCTCATCAGGGAAATACAAATCAAAACCACACTGAGATACCACCTCACGCCAGTCAGAGTGGCTAAAATGAGCAAATCAGAGAACTCAAGATGCTGGCGAGGATGTGGAGAAACGGGCACCCTCCTACACTGTTGGTGGGAATGTAAACTGGTACAGCCCCTCTGGAAAACAGTGTGGACGTTCCTCAGGAAACTAACACTAGAACTCCCCTATGGCCCAGCAATAGCACAGCTAGGAATTTACCCAAGGGATACAGAAATGTTGATGCATAGGAGCACATGTACCCCAATGTTCATAGCAGCACTCTCCACAATAGCCAAAACATGGATAGAGCCTAAGTGTCCAGCAACGGACGAATGGATCAAGAAGATGTGGTTTATCTATTCCATGGAATACTACATGGCAATGAGAAAGAATGGAATCTGGCCATGTGTAGCAACATGGATGGACTTTGAGGGTGTTATGCTGAGCGAAATAAGTCAGGCAGAGAAGGACAAATATCATATGTGTGCATGTATAGGAGGATTAGGAGGAACTTAACAGAGGACCAAGGGGGAGAAGAAGGGCGGAAATGGTGGGGGAAAGGGAGAGAGGAAAACCATGAAAGACTCTTGAATGCTGACAAAAACTGAGGACTGATGGATGTGGGGGGGAGGGGAGGAGGGGCATAGAGGAGAACATTTATGGGGATGAGCACTGAGTGTTATGAGCACTGAGTGTTATGTGGAAACTAATTTGACAATAAACTATTTGTAAAAAAAAAAAAGTTTTTATTTTAAGTCCAGTTAACATACAGTGTTACATTAGTTTCAGGTGTATAATACAGGGATTCAGCAACTCCATACCTCACCCAGTGCTGAATATATATGTGTTGTTTCAAGTAATCCTTACAAGTCTTTAAGTAGGCAGTATAATCCCATTTTGCAGATGGAGAAACTAAGGTTCAGATAAACCAAGTAATTTGGCCAAGGTCTCATAGCTAGTAAGTGGTGACGTAAGAATCTAACAATTGATTCCATGTATATATGTCCAGAAGAGGCAAATCCGTAGAGACAGAGAATAGATTTATGGTTTCCAGGGCCTAGAGGTGGAAGGAAATGGGGAGTGACTGCTAATGAGTATTAGGTTTCTTTTTGGGGTGATGAAAATGTTCCAAAATTAGATAGTGGTGATGATTGCACAACTCTGTCAAAACACTAAAAATATCATGTGTACACTTTGAAAGGGTGAATTGAGTTGTAGGGCCTGTGAATTATATATGAAAAACTGCATATATGTGTAGAAATGCATCAAATGATGTTCACCAAATGTGTGCAATTTAGGGTGATGTGTTGCTTTCATATATTATTTAGATTTAAAAATAAGGAATAGTAATTCATTTTTATACAAATAAATCATTGCTTTTAAAGAAATAATGGGATAAATGAATCCAGACTGTAGTAGTCTCAAAACTAATAGAAGTTCAGTAAGAGGAGCAGATTTTGGAGAGAAAAATCTTGTTTCCAGTGGCTCTTACCTGCTGTGCCCACGCTTGCTAAAGAAATGCAAACTTCCTTGGTGTGATTACAATTACCAACACAACTTCACTTTTATGTTCTCTTAAGCTGAGTAATTTTCAAATAAAAAAAAAAAAACTCCTCATGATGCAATTTTACTGAACTCAAAGAGAATCTCTTGGGACAGATAATTTACAGACAGAAAAGGCACTTGCAAAGAGGCAAGAACAGAAATATCTCCTTTCCATGGAGTGCCTCTGATTTAAGCATGGAAAAGTGTGCCTACAAACATTATCCCAGCATGCCAATTCGTAATTAGAGCTCTAATTTTCCTCCAGGCACTTTCTCCTGAATTGTCCAATGGACCCAAGGAGAGGTGCCTATGAAACTATGATAATGGTTCTAAACATTTTCAGTGCCAGCACTACTATAGAGCCAATGCGTGGGAAGTTGGGAGTTGCATTATGCTGTAGTAGAAAAGTAACTGCATGACCACAGGCTTACATCCAAATTCTCCCCTCTTGGAAAGGAGATCTGGGGAGACCCATGGATCACCCAGAAACACTTTATTCGAAGACATTTTCCTTTGAAGCACCCAGCCTAGAGAATGTTTGCTTTAGTCACCAGAGTATCAGTGAAGGGTAATCAGTAAAATCAAACGTGAACTGAGCAGGGCTTGGGAAACTTCCTTTGTTACAAGAATGATTAAAGTCAGTAACCAATGATAGGTCGAAGTACAAATGCCTAAATATCAGTCACCATTGGCTCCCATGTACCTCCAATATCTCGATTTCACGCACCCCTTTCTTTGACTGTTGCCTCTTATCCCTCCAGTGTGCCTGCTCTACTGCCATTGCAGTACTTCTTAACCACACTGAGAGCCTGAATCCGTTGATTCTTACTATTGATTATCCCCTTCATGACCTCACTGTCGTTCTTACCCACTCTATAAGCATGTAAGACACAGGAAGTTAGGCATCTAGATGTTTATTTACTTTTAGTTGATTCCTAACAGTTCACTTACTTCAAAACCAGCTTGAGATGGATTGAAATAGAAAACATTTATGACAGAACAGGGTACAGAATTAGTAAAGGAAATAAAAGTTATTTAAAACGTCAATCAAGAAGAAATCGGTTATGTAATTCAAAGAGAAAATGCACTCTCTCACCCTCTCTTTCACTGTCAGAGAGAGAGGGAAGATAGACCTTGGCTAATAATTTGATTTGGTTGAAGGTTAAGAGAAAGGGCAAGTCCAAAGACAGTTCTTTGTGTAGCTAATCAGTGGTTAGGAAGAGGCATAGAGTTTAATAATGGGCCCTAATCTTGGGCGGTTTGCAGGGAGTGAGGAAATGTTGAGAGAGTAAGATGAATAATGGGAACTCAGACTGTTCTATATAATTTCAGGTACTCTCGAGCAAGTGGCTGTCATTAAATGTATGTGGCACTATGGAAAATTTTTTCCTTCTGCAATATAAATTCAGACTGTGCTATCTCTAAGAAATTAGTGTTTATCCTTGGTAAATGTGTGTGTGTGTGTGTGTGTGTGTGTGTGTGTGTGTGTGTGTGTTTGATCAGTAGTTATCTGTTGGACATCAGGAAGATGTAAAGGAATAGCTATCACCTACTCTGTGTGGTGGACAGACTGTAAGGTGGCTCCCATGATGTCCACCTCCTGGTGGAACCGTGCTGGCTTTCTCCTCTGCCCTGTCTGAACCAGTTTAGCCCTCCTAACATCTCCCTCTTCACTCCCAGCCACGAAGGAAAGGGCTGCCAGTACCGGCTAAGAAATCCATACAGCTGTGATCTATTGTACTAATTCCTTAGGCCAACGGTTCTCAGAGTGAGGCCCTGGAATGTCTGCCTTGGTATGAGCTGGGAACTTATTTAAAATGCACAACACTGGGTCCCACCTCAGACCTAATGAATCAGCAACTGTGGGGATGGAATTCAGCAAACTGTGTTCTAACAAGTTCCCCAGATGCTTCTGGTGAAAGTTCAAGTTTGAGAACCATTAGCTTAGGCCTCTGACTTCTAGCTTTCCAATTACAGTAACCAGTTATTATGTGATTACATCTCTGAGGGTACTTCCAACTCATATTTGGATGACTCTGCCATGATGCCTAAATGTTTAAGCAAAGCCTTGGTAAGTTTCTGGCACTTACTGGTCGGTATCTTCCATGTCCTCGGTACTCTGGATGATAGCCTGATGCAGTCATCCAAATTGACATCTCAATAGTCATATATTTCAGGCGGCCCTCACTGCCTGCTAAATGCTTCCTCTGGACCAACATGGAGGGAGGGGAATGGAAATCTGGTAGTTCAAGGCAGAGTTTTCAGGATCTCATTCTGTTCAACCAAGAGGTGGACACACTTAAAAAAAAAAAAAAGAGGCCTTTGACGTGGAGCTAGGACTCTTGTGTCAAAAACAACCAGACTCCTGGAGATTCCAGGTTCTCCCCAGGATTCATTCCTGGCATTTTTATCCTCATTGTCCCAATATTGGATTTCCATAGGAAGGGACTATCAAACGCAGACAGTTTGTACAGCCAAGGCCCTCACTATATGAATCTCTGTCCCGGATAGTTTTCCACCCTCCTCCATGGCCTCTTACCCTTTTGGATCTTGGCTTTGCCCCTTGACCTTGGCCAAGTTGCCTAACATTTTTGAGCTTCAGTTTCTTCGTCTATAAAATAGTTATAAAGACACCTACTTCTTGGGGTTGGGAGGATTCATTGATTCATTAATGTTAAGCATTCAGCACTGTCTGACAAATAGTAGGTACTTCATACATGAGGACTAGTATGATTATTGTTACTTTTTAAATATAGGTCATCTACCCTGGTTTATATCTGGAGATTTTGTGGCTGTGTCTTTAGTAGACAGGAAAAAAAAAAAAGCAAAAATCCAAGCATCAAGAAAATCTGTGGAGAAACAGAACAATTTAAAATCCAAGTTTCAGTAGCAGTAATACATGGGGGAAGAGAATATTGAGTTCAGAAAGATTAGGAGGGAGAAGCAAGATCACACAACAGGAAGGCTTTAACTGAAGCCACTCCAGATTTACAGTTTAATGTTTTACATAGCAGATTGATTTTGCCATTCTTCCTGGTTCAGATACCATGGGGAGAATAAAAGATTACTTTGATAGAATCAGGGAATGTATGAAAGAATATTTAATGAAATGCAAACAAAGCTCTGAATAGATTTTTTCTTTTTTAAAAAACATAAGTAGAATATGTTTATTGTAGAAAAGTCAAAGAATTCAGAAAGTTAAAAAAAACCTATAATCACACCACTCAGAGACAACTGTTATTAATATTTTGGAGTGAATCCTTCCAGGATCTAGTTTATGTGGGCACACACACACACACACATCAGACACATACACATACATTTTTTTTTTAAATGGATTTGTACTTAATATACTTTTTTGTAACTTGTTTGGCAAAATGTTCTGAAAGTTTTCCATAGACATTATTTTATTTATTTTTAAAAGATTTTTTAAGTTTATTTATTTTTGTGTGTGTGTGAGAGAGAGAGCGAGAGACAGAGGGGCAGAGAGAGAGGGGGAGAGAACGAGAATCCCAAGCAGGCTCCACACTGTTAGCACAGAGCAGGACTCAGGGCTTGAATGTATGAACCATGAGACCATGACCTGAGCCAAAATCAAGAGTTGGATGCTTAGCTGACCGAGCCACCCAGGCATGCCTTTAGACATTATTTTATTTTATTGTATTTATTTATTTATTTATTTATTTTTTACAAATAGTTTATTGTCAAATTAGTTTCCACATAACACCCAGTGCTCATCCCCACAAGTGCCCTCCTCCATGCCCCCCCCTCCTCCCCCCCACATCCACCAGTCCTCAGTTTTTGTCAGCATTCAAGAGTCTCTCATGGTTTGCCTCTCTCCCTTTCCCCACCATTTCCGCCCTCCTTCTCCCCCTTGGTCCTCTGTTAAGTTCCTCCTAATCCTCCTATACGTGCACACATATGATATTTGTCCTTCTCTGCCTGACTTATTTCGCTCAGCATAACACCCTCAAGGTCCATCCATGTTGCTACACATGGCCAGATTTCATTGTTTCTCATTGCCATGTAGTATTCCATGGTATAGATAAACCACAGCTTCTTGATCCATTCATCTGTTGATGGACACTTAGGCTCTTTCCAGGTTTTAGCTATTGTGGAGAGTGCTGCTATGAACATTGGGGTACATGTGCTCCTATGCCTCAGCATTTCTGTATCCCTTGGGTAAATTCCTAGCAGTGCTATTGCTGGGTCATAGGGGAGTTCTATTGTTAGTTTCCTTGAGGAACGTCCACACTGTTTTCCAGAGGGGCTGTACCAGTTTACATTCCCACCAACAGTGTAGGAGGGTGCCCGTTTCTCCACATCCTCGCCAGCATCTCGAGTTCTCTGATTTGCTCATTTTAGCCACTCTGGCGTGAGGTGGTATCTCAGTGTGGTTTTGATTTGTATTTCGCTGATGAGGAGGGATGCTGAGCATCGTTTCATGTGTCTGTTGGCCATCTGGATGTCCTCTTTGGAGAAGTGTCTGTTTATATCTTCTGCCCTTTTCTTCACTGGGTTGTTTGTTTTTCAGGTGTGTAGTTTGGTGAGTTCCTTATAGATTCTGGATATTAACCCTTTATCTGATATGTCATTTGCAACTATCTTTTTCCATTCCGTTGGTTGCCTATTAATTTTCTGGGTTGTTTCCTTGGCTGTGCAGAAGCTTTTAATCTTGATGAGGTCCCAATCGTTTATTTTTACTCTTGATTCCCTTGCTTTTAGGGATGTGTCAAGTAAGAAGTTGCTGCGGTGGAGGTCAAGGAGGTTGTTTCCTGCTTTCTCCTCTAGGGTGTTGATAGTTTCCTGTCTCACGTTCAGGTCCTTTATCCATTTTGAGTTTATTTTTGTGCATGGTGTGAGAAAACGATCTAGTTTCATTCTTCTGCATGTTGCTGTCCAGTTCTCCCAACACCATCTGTTAAAAAGGCTGTCTTTTTTCCATTGGATATTCTTTCCTGCTTTGTCAAAGATCAGTTGGCTGTATACTTTTGGGTCCACTTCTGAGTTCTCAATTCTGTTCCATTGGTCTATGTGTCTGTTTTTGTGCCAATACCATACTGTCTTGATGATGACAGCTTTGTAGTAGAGGCTAAAGTCTGGGATGGTGATCCCTCCCGTTTTGGTTTTATTTTTCAGTATTACTTTGGCTATTCGGGGTCTTTTGTGGTTCCATACAAATTTTTGGATAGTTTGTTCTAGTTTTGAGAAGTATGCTGGTGCAATTTTGATTGGAATTGCATTGAATGTGTAGAGTGCTTTAGGTAGTAATGACATCTTAACTACATTTATTCTTCCTATCCATGAGCATGGAATGTTTTTCCATTTCTTTGTGTCTTCTTCAATTTCCTTCATAAGTTTTCTATAGTTTTCATCATACAGATCTCTTGTATCCTTGGTTAGGTTTATTCCGAGGTATTTTATGGTTTTTTGTGCAATTGTGAATGGGAGCAGTTTCTTGATTTCTCTTTCTGTTGCTTCATTGTTGGTGTATAAAAATGCAACCGATTTCTGTACGTTGATTTTGTACCCTGCAACTTGGCTGAATTCTTGGATCAGTTCTAGTAGGCTTCTGGTGGAGTCTGTCGGGTTTTCAATGTAGAGTATCATGTCATCTGTGAAGAGTGAAAGTTTGACTTCCTCTTTGCCAATTCTGATGCCTTTGATTTCCTTTTGGTGTCTGATGGCTGATGCTAGGACTTCCAGCACTATGTTAAACAGCAGTGGTGAGAGTGGACATCCCTGTCGTGTTCCTGATCTCAGGGGGAAAGCTCTCAGTTTTTCCCGGTTGAGGATGATGTTAGCTGAAGGCTTCTCATAGATGGCTTTGATGATGTTTAAGTAGGTTCCTTCTATCCCGACTTTCTCTAGAGTCTCTATTAAGAAGGGATGCTGTATTTTGTCAAATGCTTTTTCTGCATCTATTGACAGGATCATATGGTTTTTATCTTTTCTTTTATTGATATGATGTATCACATTGATTGATTTGTGAATGTTGAACCAGCCCTGTAACCCAGGAATGAATCCCACTTGATCTTGGTGGATGATTCTTTTTATATGCTGCTGGATTCGATTTGCAAGGATCTTGTTGAGAATTTTTGCATCCGTATTCATCAAGGATATTGGCCTGTAGTTCTCTTTTTTTGCTGGATCTCTTAGACATTATTTTAAATGACAACAAACGATTTCATTTCATGGATGTGCCTCAGTGTATTTAACTAATGCCAGAACTGATGAAATCAATAACATTAGAGACAATGCAATGATGAACATTGTTGTACATACATATTTTTCATTAATAAAATTGTAATTGAGGTATCACATAGATACAAAATGCAGAAATTATAAATGTATAGTTTGATAAACCATCATACCCAGGAAATACCTTCCACCTCAAGAAATAGAACAATACTAGCATCCCAGAAGCCCCTTTTTGTCCCTCCTCACTACCTTTCCCTCTTCCCCATTCTTTAAAAAAAATTCATTTTAATGTTTATTTATTTATGAGATAGAGACAGAGATAGAGCATGAGCAGGGGAGGGGCAGGGACAGAGGGAGACAGAGAATCCGAAGCAGGCTTCAGACTCTGAGCTGCCAGCACAGAGCTCGATGAGGGGCTCAAACTCAAAGACTGCAGGTCTGTGACCTGAGCCAAAGTCGGATGCCTGAGCACTCAGGCGCCCCTCTTCCCCTTTCTTAATGGCTGTTCTGATGTCTGGCACCATAGATTATTATTGCCTGTTTTTGCACTTTATATACATTGAATCTTACAGTATGTATTATTTTGTGTATGACTTTTTTCATTCAACATTATGAGATTGATTCATGTTGTAGCATTAGTTTGTTCATATTAATTGCTGTGTATTATTCCATTGTATGAGTATACCATAACTTATTAGTAATTTGATTAATGGACATATCGCTGTTTCCATTCTTGTCTATTAAGAAAAATATTGTTCATGAACATTCTTCTACATGTCTTTTGAAGCACATATGTATACATTTCTGGAATATATGCATAGGAGTAAAATTGCTGAGTCATGGTATGTTTTCAACTTTCAATTTATTTTCACTTCCGAAGGTATTATATCAATTTATATGTGTGAGAGTTCTCATTGCTCCATATTCTCTCCAACACTATATTGTCAGTCATTTTAGTTTTATCTATACTAGTGGGTATGAGGTAATATCACATTGTTATATTTTCCGTGAGATTGTACCGTTTTTAACATTTGGATATTTTTGACTATTTGGATGTTTTCTTTTGTGAAGTGCTTATTCAAGTCTCTTGTCAGTGTCCCACTGGGTTGCTCTCTTTTTCATTCTAAGAGTTCTTTCTGTAATCTGGATAAGAATCCTTTGTCAGTTTTATGTGTGTCATGACCTGAATGTTTGTGTCCTCCCCAAATACTTATGTTGAAATCCTAACCGCTGACATGATGGTTGGGCTTCTGGAGGTGATTAGGTCATGAGTGGGGAGCTGTCAAAAATGGGAACAGACTCCTTATAAAAGAGGCCCCAGAGAACTCTCTCCACATTTCTGCCATGCGAGGACACAGCAAGAAGACATGCCATGTGATGGGGCTCTTGGCAAATGACTAAGAAGGAATTCTTGAGACATCTTTGGTACCAAACGATTATTTTATTAAAACACGGGAACAGGACCAGTGGGCAGAAAGAGCTGCACTGAGGTTGTGAGGAGTAATTGATTAGTTACTTAGCTAGTGGGGCTTAGGGATAGTACAAGTCTCTCCGGAATTTGAAAGCAAGGCGTTCAGGACCTTGAGGGGTGAGCTGCTGTTAAGATAAGGTTACTTTTAGTCTTTAATAAAACAAAAACATGAAGGCAGCCATGAGTTGCTTGAGGACGGTCACGTATTGCGTGTTCCAGGTATCTCTCAGTGGGCTGCAAGCTGTAAGGAGATTTAATTTAAGCTTCATCGCTCTTGCCTTTGTTTCCCTCATCACTGTGTGTTAAGCAGGAAGCAGTCTCACCAGACAGCAAATCTGCAGGTCCCTGCAGGTCCCTAGATCTTAGACTACCCATTCTCCAAACCTGTGAGAAGTAAGTGTTTATTATTTAAGCCATCAGGCCTATGGTGTTTTTGTTCTAGCATTCTGAACTAAGAAAACGTGTTACAAATATCATTGCCAATATGTGCTTTATACTATTGTATTTTTATGGTGTCTTTTAATGGACAAGCATCCCTCATTTTAATGGAATCCAATTTATTAATCTTTTCCTTCTTAGCTAAAGTGCTTTTTGTGTCCTATTTAAGAATTTGCCCAAGGTCCCGAAGATATTCTCCCATACTTTCTTCTCAATCTTTATTGTCACACCTTTCACATTTCCATCTGCAATCCACCCGAAATAATTCTTGGATATGGTGTGAGATAGGGTCAAGTTTCTTTTCTTGGGCAAGTGTATTCAACCGATTCAACATTATCTACTGAAAAGACGGCCTCTTTTCTACTGCTCTACAAGGCTACCTTCATCATTAATTCAGTGTCTTTAATACATGTATGGAACTGTTTCTGGACTCTCCATTCTCATTGGTTTATTTATCTCTCTTTCCACCCAGACCACACTGTCTCAATTACCAGTTTTATAACAAATGTTTATATCTGATTGTGTAGATACTCCCACTTTGTCTTTCTTCTTCAGCAGATGTTCATGAGCAAAAGCAATTCTTATGTATAGGAAGAATGTAAATTGGTACATGTGCTTTGAAAAACAGTTTGACAGTCCATGATGAAGACTGATAGATGTTACGACCCAACAATTTCACCCGTACGTATATATCATACAGAAATGTGTGTATACGTTCACCAAGAAACATGTCTGAGAATATTCTTAGCAACATTATTTATGAGAACAAAAACTTGCAAAGAACTTATATGACAGTAGAATGGACAAATGCATTGTGGTCTAGTCATCTACACAGCTATACAAGAGAATGGATCCAGCGGAATGGCTGTATCCTCTGACAACTGAGGCTCCTGTCCGATGGCTTCTCCATAGCTCCAGCTCTCACTGGGATCCAGTAAACATTAATTCTTCTTTTTCTTCATGTTGGGGGCACTGGAGTAACAGCTTTTCATTGTTGCAAGTCTGCGAGTTACAGTAATCCTGCCCACACCTGTGTATTGCTCATTCATTAAATCTCTTCATTAAACCATATATAGCAAATTATTTTTCATGCCAGAGCTCTAAACAACATACACAAGTTTTTCATATAGATACATAAATGAGATCATATCATATATGCCACTGTTAAAAGTTTTGTACAATTAAATTTTTTAAATATAATTTCTGTTTCTTTTTATTTAGATTATCAGGTACAGGAACTCGGAGGGACTTAAAAAATCAGCCTGTCCAATCCTGATTTTGAGTACGTAAACTGTTTTTACCATATAACACATAAGTCAGCTCCTGTGGTCCAGAGAGATTAGAACACTTGCTTCAGTTCATGCTGCTGTGTTGGTGGCTGTGTGAAGACTGGAACCCAGGCCCCAATACTGAGCACAGCAAAATGCCATTCCTCTTATACACTGGTTCTCAAACTTGGGTGCACTTTAGAATCACTGAGGAGCTTTATTTTTTATTATTTTTTAAATGTTTCTTTTATTTTTGAAAGACAGAGAGAGAGCATGAGTAGGAGAGGGGCAGAGAGAGAGGAAGACACAGAATCGGAAGCAGGCTCCAGGCTCTGAGGTGTCAGCACAGAGCCCGACACGGGGCTCGAGCCCACAAACGATGAAATCATGATGGGAGCCAAAGACAGACACTTAACCGACTGAGCCACCCAGGTGCCCCTAGAATCACCAAGGAGCTTTAAAGAATACTGATGCCTGGGTCTCACCTCCAGAGAACTTGATTTAATTGGTCTGAGGTGTGACTGGGCTATAGGAAAATTTTAAAATATATATTTTTATTGTAAAATAAAACATTATTGCAAAACATCACACAAATAAAATGCATAACTTCATGAATTATTTAAAGATGAACACCATCCAGATTAACAAAAATAGAACTTTTCCAGTCATTCCAGAAGCCCTTTCCATGTACCCCATCTCAATCACACAACCCACCTCTCCTAAGTGACCAACATAAATAACCACTTGTTAGCCCTGACTCTGATAGTGACCACTTCCTTGCATTTTTCTTTTTTGTAGTTTTATTACCAAAATGTGCTTTCCTAGACACTATAATTTACTCTTGCCCATTTCAACATATATCATGTAAGTATCTTAATCTGTGAGCTCTTCTCCATCCTTTCTTTTGCTTGCAGGCCTTTTGCCCCACAGTTTGGATTTTGTTACTTAAGTATTGGTGCAGTTCAGTGTGTTCCTTTGTTTTCTGTAGTTCTTACAAATTGACAGCTAATCCAGGTGATGGATCAAATAGCAGGTACAGCGGTGCCTGGGAAGCTCAGTAGGTTAAGTGTCTGATTCTTGGTTTTGGCTCAGGCCATGATCTCACAGTTTGTGAGTTTGAGCCCCATGTCAGGCTCTGCACTCACAGAGTGGACCATGCCTGGAATTCTGTCTCTCTCTCCCTCTCCTTGCCCCTCCCTTGCTTGCGCTCTCTCTCTGTCTCTCAATAAATAAATGAATAAACTTAAAAAACAAAGCAAAGCAAATAACAGGTACAATCTCCTTGGCAAAACTCTAAGTATTACATGGCAAGATTATAGAAAGTGTACATTGCCTGGTTGTCATTTTTTGTGATGTTAACAGCTGCATGACAACTATATTATTCACTGGGAGGGGTTACCAAAGTTGATATTCTACCATGATAGCCTTTCACTTCTATTTCAGTTTTTAGTGGGAATGTTTTTATAAAAATACATTTTCCCTCATCCACTCTTTTGTTATACAGTAGCAAAGTTCATATAAAAAGCAGGATAAGTGTTATATTTATTTCTTTTATTTATTAATTTCAAGATAATAAATTGGTTCCCTATCATCCTCTGAAGATGACCAATTCCTTTTTTTTAAAGTATCATTATGAACTCATGGATTTAGACATATTTGATGAGTTTCAAGTTCTTGTAATAACTATCATTACTGAAGCTCAAGTAGTCCCATGGCCAGTGGTGAGCCTCCACAAGGTGGCTCCGCAGTCCTTTTGACATAATCCTAGAGCCTTCAGTAGCTTCCTTGCAATCTGCTTTATGAGATGCTCTGGGTCCATCTTGTACGTTTTTTGCCCCAGATTTGGGATCAGCCATTTCTTCAAAAGTAGTGTTTTTTGTTTTGGTTTGTTTTTTTGTTTTTGTTTTGTCTGTTTGTTTGGTTTGGTTTTTTTAGTGAGAAAGGATATTTCAAGATTACACTCTCAGTGCTAAGGGATACTCAGTGCTACATAGTTGGTCATTGTCTTTAGATTTTTTTCAGTAGCTAGAGCTAAATAATCCATGAATTCATATTAATGTTTATAACTCTAATCCAGGATTATAGAACATTTACTTAACTTCTTTTCTATTATGATTGCCTTCTTATTTGTTTTATCCCATATTACACATCACGAGCCAGAGTAGCTCTTCTAATACCACCACCAATATGATTGCTGAGAACTTGTAAAAATTTGCCCATGTTTTCTCTGTTCTTCTCTCTTACCATATAAAAAAAAGAGTTGTACTACCAGGACAACTGGATACCACATACAAAAGAACGAAGTTGGACCCTTACTTTACACCATAGATAAAAAGCAACTCAACATGAATCAAAGACCAAAGCATAAAAGCTAAAATAATAAAACTCTGAGAAGAAAATATAGGTGCAAATCTTTGTGACCTTAGATTGGGCATTAATTTCTTAGATATGCAATCAAGAGCATAAGCAACAAAAGAAAAAATGTATAAACTTGACATCATAAAAATTGAAGATGTTTGTGTTTCAAAGAATACCATCAAAAAGGTAGAAAGACAACCCACAGGATAAGAGAAAATATATGCAAATCATATATTTGATAAGGGACTTGTGTCTAGAATATATGAAGAACAATTATAACTGAATGATAGACAAATAATCCAATTTATGGGCCCAGTACACTTCCGCTGCGCCACTCTGCTACCTCTAAATAATCAATTTAAAAGTAGACGAAAGATATGAATCAACATTTCTCCAAAGAAGATCTATAAATGAAGAATAAGCACCTAAAAAATGTTCAGCATCATTAGCCGTCAGAGAAATATACATGAAAATCACAGTGAACTATCACTTCACACCTATTAGGATGGCTGTTATCAAAGAGGATGTGGACACATCAGAACCCTCATATATAGCTGGTGGGATCACATACTGTGTAATTCCATTTATGTGAAATATAGAATAGGCAAATCTATAGAGTCAGAAAGCAGATCAGTGGATATGTAGGACTGGGGGTGGGGAGGTTGGAAATGACAGCTAAAGAGTATTTAGTATTAGATTATTCTGTTTGGGGGTAATGAAAATGTTCCAAATTGAGAGTAGTGAGAGATGCATAGCTCTGTAAATACACTATAAGGCACTGAATTGTACACTTTAAATGGGTGAACTGTATGATCTGTGAATTATATCTCAACAAAGCTATTTTTGAAAAGTAAAAATAAAGAAAATAGTTGTATCACACTTACATTGTCAGAGTGCACTTCTGTTATGTATTAATATTCTATCTCTTAGCTCTCATTTATTTGTAGTTTTACAGGTAATTATATATTGAATGCTCAACATCTGTCCTTATATCAATGTCTCTCATTATTTTGGTGGCCTGACGCTGATATATCTCTGATAGATTTTTCAGGAAGGGCCCATGAGAATAACATTCCCAGTTTTTATATGTTGTTAATAGTTTGTCAGTATCCTTTATATTTGAAAGTTATCTGCAGAAGACATGAAAAGACACTTTTCCAAAGAAGACGTCCAGATGGCCAACAGACACATGAAACGATGCTCAATGTCACTCATCATCAGGGAAAAGCAAACCAAAGCCACACTGAGATACCACCTCACGCCAGTCAGAGTGGCTGAAATGAACAAATGAGGAGGCTATAGATGCTGGCGAGGATGTGGAGAAACGAGAACCCTCTTGCACTGTTGGTGGGAATGCAAACTAGTGCAGCTTCTCTGGGAAACAGGGTGGAGGTTCCTCAAAAAACTAAAAATAGAACTACCTATGACCCAGCAATAGCACTGCTAGGAATTTACCCAAGGGATACAGGAGTGCTGACTCATAGGGGCACATATACCCCAGTGTTTTAGCAGCACTTTCAACAATAGCCAAATTATGGAAAGAACCTAAATGTCCATCAACTGATGAATGATAAAGAAGATGTAGTTTATATACACAATGGAATACTACTTGGCAGTGAGAAAGAATGAAATGCTGCCATTTGCAGCAACATGGATGGAACTGGAGGGTATTATGCTAAGTGAAATAAGTCAGTCAGAGAAAGACAGATACCATGTGTTTTCACTCATATGTGGATCTTGAGAAACTTAACAGAAGACCATAGGGGAAGGGAAGGGAAAAAATAGTTATAAACAGAGAGGGAAGGAGGCAAACCATAAAGGACAAATACAGAGAACAAACTGAGGGTTGATGGGGGGGTGGAAATTGGGTGATGAGCAATGAGAAGGGCACTTGTGGGGATGAGCACTGGGTGTTGTACGGAAGCCAATTTGACAATAAATTATATTTTTTAAAAAAGAAAGTTATGTTTCTGGGTATAAAATCCTTTCATACTCAGTTTTCCTTGAGTGTCTTATGGTATTCCTTTTCTCTTTTTCCTGGCCTGAAAGCATCATTGTAAAAAATCCTGATGCTAATCTAATTTTCTTTTCCTTAAAAGTCACATATTCTTTTTTCTCCTAGATGTCAGAGAATTTTAATTTTTCTTTAAAGTCCAATAATTTTACTAGGATATGTTGGAATGTTGTTCTGGGTCAGCAATCTCAGCTATGTGGTATGGTCTTTCAATAAGCAGTTTTAAATATTTTTTATTGAAAATTTTGTTGTTACTCTTTGTTTTGTTTCATTTTTAATCTATAGGGTGTAGCATTTGTTCTACGTCCTTGCTTTGTTTTTCTCCTTTAAGGAATCCTACTACCTGTGTGATTGATCTCCTTTACCTTTCTTTCGCTCTTTTTATTTTTTTTAATTTTTTTTAATGTTTTATTTATTTCTAGGAGAGAGAGAGAGACAGCGTGAGCAGGGGAGGGTCAGAGAGAGAGGGAGTCACAGACTGAAACAGGCTCCAGGCTCTGAGCTGGCAGTCAGCACAGAGCCCGACGTGGGGCTCGAACCCACAAACCGCGAGATCATGACCTAAGCGAAAGTCGGACGCTTAACCGACTAAGCCACCCAGGCGCCCCTCTTTTTATTTCTCTTTATTTCTTGTGTTGTTTTTTTTTAAATTTTTAATGTTTTTAAAATTTATTTCTGAGAGAGAGAGAGAGAGAGAGAGACAGACAGCGTGAGCTGGGGAGGGTCAAAGAGAGAGCAAGACACAGAATCTGAAAAAGGCTCCAGACTCTGAGCTGGCAGTCAGCACAGAGCCGGATGCGGGGCTCGAACCCACCAACCTAGAGATCATGACCTGAGCCGAAGTCAGACACTCAACCGACTGAGCCACCCAGGCGCCCCTCTTTATTTCTTGTTGATTTAAAATTTTTTTGTCTTTTTTATTTTCTATTTTTCTTCAGCAGCATTAACTTGCTCGTTTTTGGCATGCTTTCGTGGTCTTTGGGGGTGTTATTGTCTTTCTTGTGCTCTTTTTTCTTAGAGTAATTCTGTGTGGGATTTGACCTTGACACTATTCTCTTTCTTATTTTTGTGTGAAATTACTTTTCCTGGACATAAAAAGAAAAATGGAGTTCAGGAAAGCTTTTCTGATTTCATAGAGCTCCCTCTTCTGTTGTTTTTGTGTAGTGTTGAAAAATATGGTGGCTTGCTTTCTGGGATTTTGCTGGCATGGTTCCCCTCCCCCATTTAGGTCTCATCTTTCTATTTTTATGCCATATTTGCATAAAATACTTATACGAAAAATTATTCAGTGTTTATCTGAAATTCAAATTTAGCTGGGCATTCTGCATTTATTTGCTAGATCTGGCAACCTTAGTTATGAATATTTCCCATGTGCTTTGATTTTGCTACCTAGTTGTTCCTCGGATTTATCTGGAGATTTGTAGAGACTGAATAATTACATTGGTTCTGCTGTTGCCACCTTCCCAGAATCCATCCTGTAATTTTCAAATGTAGTCTTCTACATTTCCCTCTTCTTTACACATAGATTATTCCATATCTTCTCAGATGGAACTCATGTTCTAAACCTAGTGTATATTTCTTCTATAGTTTTTATTGTATTCACATAATAATATACACATATGCATTATATATACTTTTTTCTTTTAATTTTATAAACATACACAAGATCGCATAATATACATTTGTCTTTATCTTGCTTTTCTCAGTCAACATCATCCTGAGGAAATCCCTCCTAATCACCTTATAGAACTCTATTTTCTTCTTTATAATAATAATATATTATAATAATAATACTTAGAGAAATATATGGACAGTAATGAATTCAACCATGCTCTTAGTGTAGGGCCTTTACTTTGTTCATGGATTTTTGTTGCTTATAAATGTGTCTGTAATAAACATTCTTTTTTTTTTTTATTTCTAGGAGACAGAGAGAGAGACAGTGTAAGCAGGGGAGGGTCAGAGAGAGAGGGAGACACAGACTCTGAAATAGGCTCCAGGCTCTGAGTTGGCAGTCAGCACAGAGCCCGACGCGGGGCTCAAACCCACGAACCGCAAGATCATGACCTAAGCGAAAGTCGGATGCTTAACTGACTAAGCCACCCAGGCGCCCCTGTGATAAACATTCTTATATAAGTCTTTACATATAAGTGCTTTTGTGTCTGTGAGATAGCCTTCCAGTAGTATATTTACTGGGCAAAAAGTGTTCCTGATTGTTGCAGGAATGAAGATTGGGTCATTCAATATCCATTGCATCCCTCTTCTAGCATGCTTTACCATAAAAGAGAAGATGGAAAATTTAAAACATAGAATCTCAGGCTTTGATTAGTTCATTCAAGTAAACATACTTGTGCAGAATTAGATGCTAGAAGTGAGCTGTATGGGAAGTAGCCATACAGATCAGGTGGTGGAAGCGTTTGATTCCTTTGGGAGAAGCTGTATTGGAGATTCTTCCTGCTATCTTGTTCCTAGCCTCATATGTGTCTATAAAAGCTGTAGTGATAGATGTAGAATTTCCATTGGGACTTTCCTTGGTGAGGTTGGGTGTTTCTCCCGGCTGCATTATTGCCCCAAATTCCTTGTCTATTCTGATAGATAATATTCTACAACAGATCACTCTCCATTAAAACATGCTAGAGTATATTCTGTTGGCTAAAACAAGTAACTCTGACCAATACCAGCTGTGATCACAGACAATACTACCTTAATGAAGTGAAAAGGTGGGATTGATCACCTGACCTGATCATAGTTGAAAGCTGTGACAATCTGTTTAATATCAGAAGATGGTTTGCTGGCATGGTGCATGGTACACAGTGGTGAGCAATGATTAAATATTATCTGAGGTACCTGGAGTGACGTCCATATTGAAGATAATACCTTAGTGATGATCCAAGTGGCTACTGTGATAGACCATGTGAGGGGCGTGTGGAATACAAAGGCTGTGGCTTAGTCTGGCTATTTCTAACTGTGCTTAAGGAAAGAAAATGAAAGGCTTAGGGTTTTAAATTCTTGCCTCAAGGCATGGTTACAGAAACTGGGAGTTCCTATGACTGCCCTGTAATCCCACATGGCTAAAGTCAACTGGGTTGCTGGATTACGTAGGTTGAACCCATAGTCTTGTCTAATCTTTTAAGTACAAGTTAGAGCATAGATTGGGAAACAGTCGTAACATGAAAATCCAAATGGGGAAATTTGGGTTCTGGTAGATACCAAGTATATTGAACCTCATTGAGCCTATCTTGATAGCAAAATAATACCCTCTTCTTGCTTTTGTCTGATGGGCTTATTCTTGCTCTACTAGAAGCCTTTCTAATGACCTTGCCCGAGATAGTTTCCTTGTGAGCGGAAGCCAATTCTCATACCCCTCCTACCCCATCTCATTACATCCAGACATATGAGAAGAGTCATGTTGTCCCATGTCCCAAGGGACAAATTAAAGTCAGATGGTACTGAGTAAATGAACTGTAACATTTTGCTAATTTATTTAAATAAGACATGGATAATATATGTGGACATGGAATTCAAGAGATTAGGGACACAATTTTACTTTGGCCTAAATTTGCTTAGTTTTAGAGGCTCTAACTGCTTGAACAGCTGATTGAAACCTGACGTGGCATATGCTATCTGAAGTTAAGATACCAGAAACTCTTTGACATGATATAGAAAAATCCAAAGACTTTAGTAGTTTGGGAGCTTTAAGTAGGTTTATTAAATGTGGATTTATCATTCACTCACCCCTTTCCTGAGCCGAGAAGGCTCAGAGAACATTCTCTTCATAATGGCATAGCAAAATATACTGGTGAGAAGAGCCTTATATTTTCACAAAAGCTACAGAAGCTGTCTTCTGTAGACTGAGGATGGGGGGAACATTCTGCTATTGAAATGTGCTCGTTGATTTCAATGGAGATAATCATATCCCAGAGTGGTGGAGGCCATGGAGTGGCACTTCCCCAACAGAGAAAAGTAAGCATGGCTACCATAAAAGGCAGCAGGGCTAGAGTGATAATTAGAATATTTTGACCTATAGGAGATTTTGATGGTGGCTAACATGGGATACTCAGGGCCAAAACAGCCCACTAAGGTTCATCTTCTTCTTTTTTTTTTTTACATTTATTTATTTTTGAAAGACACATAGAGACAGAGCACAAGTGGGGGAGGGGCAGAGAGAGAAGGAAACATAGAATCTGAAGCAGGCTCCAGGCTCTGAGCTGTCAGCATAAAGCTTGATGCAGGGCTCAAACTCACAAACTGTGAGATCATGACCTGAGCTAAAGTAGGACGCTTAACCGACTGAGCCACCCAGGCACCCCTCTAAAATTCTTCTTAAACTGTGTAACTGGAAAAAACAAAACCAAAAAACCTTAGGTGTACTTTAAAAAGAATCCTGACTTAAGCCATCACAATGAAGAGTCATGGCCTCTTTCCCCTTCTCCATTTCTGAGTCTGTTCAATGTCCCAGGGCCTCTGGAAGGGAGAAGAGATCAGGAGCTCTTGAGGAAGGACCCTGTGATAACGCTCATTCCTAGACTTCCCCAAAGAGACATGTACCTATTTACCATGGTAACTTAGCCTGGGGAAAGATCTATTATGGTAGAAAAGACCAAATGGAAGTTCCTGGAGATTGCCTTCCCTACCCAAATTATAAACTAAAGACAATATTACAAAAGATTTGGGAGCATTTTTGTAATTAAGCACCATCAAAGACTTGAAATATTTATAAGTGGTGATTCTTATCACATCTCCATTTCACTCACCTGTGTGAAGTGTGTCTTGGATAATGTTATTGGATAACTATAAGCTTAAGCAATTGGTAACTTCAATTGTAGCTGCTGATTCAAATGTGATCTCTTTATTGGAGGAGAAATCAACCCAGCCTCTGGTACCCGGTAGGCTGCTATAGATCTTTTTTCTTTCTCCCAATGAATAGAGACTAGGAGACACAATTGCTTTAACCTGGAAGGTCAGTTGTATATTCTCTTGGCTCAGGACTACCCCAATTTGGCATCAGATCATAATTTGGTCTTTATGAGTACTCACCATCCTACTGGATGTTGCTTTGACCTGATAAATTGATGACATTCAATTTAGGACTGAGAGCAGGAAGTTGCAGTTATCCTCAGTCCTCTGATAAGATATATACATACTAGAGAGTGGCTGGGAAATCCCATAAGGATTCCAAAGTGTCACCTCAAGGAAGTGTCTGGGAATCTAGTGGCCTGGGGAGTGTTGAGATATTACCTTCAAAATAAAAAACAAGTAGCCAGAAGAACCCTAACCAAACCAAAACAAAAAAACCAACCCAACCCAAACCTACCCCCTCCCCAAAAGAACACAAAAGCCAAAACACCTTGCATCGATACCTTTAAGAAAAAGGCACAATAAATAGCAAATCATTTTGGATCCTTGAGGCAACATATGCCACATTTACTGAGTTACCTGTGCCCCAACCCATTGCCAAAGTAACCTGGAAGGGTTATATGACTTGAGTAAAGTCCAGACTAAGGAAAAAAAAAAAAGAAACCCTCAGCTTGTTGAAACTGCTCTGGCATCTAGCCCTTATGACCTAAAGTATCCAGTGGTACTTGAAGTATCGGTGACAGATTGAGATACTATATACAGTTTGTGAAAAGCTAGATAGAACAGTCACGGTGAAGCAACCCTCAAGGGGATCAGTGAGTTGAGATGGTAATTTTGTACTCACAGGAAGAGAAATGAATTGCATATTCCATGTCGTCCTCCCTGGTTTATCACATATACATTTATTTTATTTGTATACACACACAGACAAACAGATGCATATATAAAACAAAGTTTCTGTCTCCATATGCCACATATTAACTTTTGTAATTTCTTTTTCTGATTATAAAGACATCATGAAAATGAAGCTGTTAATGGATAAACTTAGTCATCAGTGGAAATGACTCATCCTAAGGAAGAGTTTGCCACCAGGAGTCAACTATAGGTTATAGTCAGCTTCCAGAAGCCAGCTAGGAAAGGAAATTGAAGGCTCTCCAGTAGGCAGACATCTTTATCAGCTCCAGTAAAACCATTGTTTTTCTGAAATTCTATTTAGATTCTTTTGACCAGCCAATTCAATGCAATCTCCATTGATTTCGTTCAATGATGTTTACCAAACACTACCTTATATGCCAGATACTGTTTTAGGCACTAGGCACAGAGTGGTGTCCAAAATAGATAAAATCTCTTACATGATGGAGCTTGTCCTTCCTAGTTGGGGGAGACAATAAACGAACACATACAGGTTGGGCGGTGATAAGTTCTATGAAATAAAATAAAGCATTGTTGTGTATACTGGGTTATAAGAAAAGAGCCCTCTGATAAAGTAATCAGACTCTGTGGAAGTGTGTTGCAGTCCATGGGAACAACAGATGCAAGGGTTCTGAGGTAAGAGTGGGCTTGAAAACTGAGGAACAATGAGGAGGCCAGTGTGGCTCCTGTGGGTGAGCAAGAGGAATGGGCAGGAGTTCAGATCGGAGGTGTGTGGGTAGGAGCCAGATCATGCAGGCTCTTGTAGACCATGGTTAGGACTTTGGATTTTATTCTGCGTTAGACTGAAAGTCCTTGGAGGACTTTGGAAAAAAACATGAAGTGCTCTGATTCATTTTTTTATTAAAAATTTGTTAAAAAATTTTTTTTTCAAAGAGAGAGACAGTGTGAGCAGAGAGAGATGGAAACGCAGAATCCGAAGCAGCTCCAGTCTCTGAGCTGTCAGCACAGCTGACAAATTCAAGGCGGGGCTTGAATTTGTGAACTACAAAATCATGACCGACCTGAGCCGAAGTTGGCAGCTTACCTGACTGAGCCACCCAGGCACCCCTCTGATTAATTATTTCATTGGAATACCCCTGTTCCTCTGTTGAGAATGGTCTATCACAGAAAGTAGTTCCGTACCTTTAATTTTCATCCTCAACCACATACGGGAATGCGAGCTCTTTCGATTTTGCCTTGCTACGGGGCTTTCATCTGCGTATTTCTGTATGTCTTCTTTGGTTTATCCTCTAATGCTGACCTCTTTCCTCCAAACCTGTGCTATAATTGTAGACACACTTCCCTGCCCCCACAGCCTCTCACCTCATCCCGTCCTTAACTGACACCCAGCTTGCTCCTGAGGATACAGCTGTCCTTGCAGCTTCTGCAAGGGAGATTGACAGTTTCCAATGTTCCACTTACAACAGGTGAGGGCTTGCGGTGTGATTTCTACACTATATGGTTCAACAGGAAGAAACATAGACCATGTAGTCAGACAGACTGGGCTTGATGCTACCTTGCACCCCCCTCTTACTGGCTGGATTATACTGGGAAAATAACTTATCTGAACCTGTCCTCTGTAAAATACTTTGCTGAATTGTTGTGAAGCTTAGAAGTGGCAATAATTATAATATATCCATCATAGTTCCTGGCACTGAAAAAGCCTTTGTCTTCCCTTCCCTCCTGTCCCTTTGATATCCACATGGCCCTCTTTGTGACTTATCTGGTTAGTGTGCAGGAAGAATGTGGCACTTGACTCACCTTCTTTCATATTCAGCTATGTCTTCATCCCAGGAGTTTTTAATAACTACATGGGAGACTTGTTTCAGGAATTTAATTCTGTGGCCACACCTTGGTCTTTTAAACTCCTGTAGCCACATCCTGGGCCTTTAAAACCCCAATATTTTGGTTTCCAGCCAAGACCTCCTATTTTGCCAATCATCCCTTTATTGGTCTAACCATCTTGTGCATATAGTCTCTACGTGCTTTTTCTCCAAGTCTGACAACCACATTCTGGGGTTCTACGTTCTCCCCCATTTGGCCTAGTCTTCTTTTCATGGATCAGTGACAGGTTTTAGTTTCAAGCAGCAGAAGCTGGTACTGGCTAACTTCAGCTGAAAAGGAGTCTACTAGAAGGATATTGTGGGCTCTTAGAACCAGTGGGAAAGCTGGAAACCAGGCTTGGAGAGGGGGCAGCATTGTATGGTGGGTTCATCATTCAGTAAATATTTATTTCCTCTCTTCCATCGATCTCCATAAAGGAATAAGATGTTGGATTTGCACATATGATGTGCTTTGGGGAATGATGTGTGGGAGAAAGTGACAGGGTGACTGTGGCCTTAAGAGGCATTTGTGTTTCCACTCACTTTTGAGAGCTTCCAACCTCCCTCATGGAAGGAGCATTCTTTGAGTAACCCTCCAGTCCCAAAAGAATGAAAGCCATGTGTACTAAAGTCACACCAGCCAATGTATCCACTGCAGCCTGAAACAGATATCCCGGGGCAGCTAGCTGGAGCATGAGCAAGAAACAGCATTATTTGTTATCAGTTGCTGAGATTTGTGATTGTTTGTTACCTGCACTAAGTAGAGTAGGTAACCAAGAAAGTCAAGAATCAAGGAAGGCTGGGGAACAGAACCCACGACTGAGGTCATGCTACGTGTTCCGTTGGCGGTTGCTATTGCAAAACTCTTGAGTCTACCACTACGAATATGTTCCAAGCCAGTGCATTTCAGACTTTAATGTGTCTCAGAGCCATCTGGATATCTTGTTAAAGTGCAGATCTAGTAGGTTTGGATGGGGCCTGATAGTTTGCATTCCTGAGAAGCTCTCTCAGGTGATGCTACCAGTCCCCATACTATGCTTTGAGTAGTAAGTTCTGAATTGTTTCTACTTCGATCCCTTAAGAGTCAAAGTCATAGACGGGAGTATCCAAAGGTGTAAATCTAAGTCACATGTCCATGCCTTGGCTGGTAGGTGGTAGGTAGAAGGATGGCTTTCTATGGGGGGTGGGGAAGCACTGTATTGTCCTTGATATTTCACAGAGGGAGAAAAGGAGTGGTTCTCAACTGTTATGGTGCCTCACCATACTTGGGGATGGTACATGTGCTAGTTTAAAGATCAGATTCCTGGGTCCCAACCCAGACTTCCAAAATCTTAGTCTCTGGGTGATGGCAGCTGGGATTCTTCATAAAATATATACCTCAGGTGATTCTGATGATCCTAGTTTGCAGACTACATTTTGATTAACATGAATAAAACCCAAGAAACATAAATTCAGTCAACTTCTTCCTCCACTCACCTGAATAGAAGATCTTTATCGATACCTGTCTTTTCTCTCCTCTGTGAGAAATCCACATACTTCTGAGGATAATCCTTCCAACTGAATACCCTGTCAGCCTCTCTGCTTTTATCAATTGTCTTTTTGGCTTTCTTTTAATGTCTTTCTTTCCTTTGGGTCAATCTTCGCATAATAAACTCAATTGTCTAACATATTGAAAACAACAATGACAAACTCCCATGGTTCCTTTCTTGTTCTAGTCACTATCTTATCTTTTTCCCCCCTTTCATGGCTCATATCATTCTTTCTACACCCAACGTCTCACTTGCCTCACCTTTAATCATTTCCCAACTGTTTTGTTTATAGTTTGCTCCCACCATTCCATCAAAATAATTTCTCGTGCAAGTTACTAATAATTTCTTAAGGCAAAATTCATTAGATGCTTGTCAGTTCTTATTTTGTCTTTCTGCGTCATTCGATGCTTTTGGCCTTTGCCATCTTGAAACTATAGTTGGCCCTTGAAAAATGTGGAGGTTAGGATAGCCTACCCCCAATGCTGTTGATAATCCATATGTAACTTGACTTCTCAAAAACTTAACTGCTAATAGCCTACTGTTGATCAGAAGAAGCCTTACTGGTAACCTAGTCAATTAACACACACACACACACACACACGCACACACACTTTTAAATGTTTATTTATTTTTGAGGAGAAAGAGAGGGGGAAGGGTAGAGAAAGAGGGAGACAAAGGATCCAAGCAGGCTCCATATTATCAGCTCTGCCATCCCTCCTTTCCCCATGTAGGGACAGAACTCAAGAACCCACAAGATCATGACCTGAGCTGAAGTCAGACACTCAACCAACTGAGCCACCCAGGTGGCTCATATTTTGTATCTTACGTGTATTACATGTTGTGTTCTTACAATGAAGTAAGCTGGAGAATATGCTTCTGTAGTACTGTACTGTATTTACCCCACAAAAATCCATGTATAAGTGCCCATGCAGTTCAAACTGTTGTTGAGTCAACTATAGTTGATTTCCCATATTTTATATCACTGCTCTTTTTGTGTTCTCTTCCTATTTCTCTGGTAGTGTCTTCTGTCTGTGCTCTCCTCTTCCTCTTTTGGAATGTGCATATTATTCAGGATTCCATCCACGGCCCACTTCTGTGTTGCACTGAGTTGTGACTTTCTCCAACACCTATGTGCTTGTTGTCAGCAGTTCGTCCCTCCCTCTTCCCCGAGTCCCAGACCTGCATCTATAACTGCTAACTGGACATCCTTAACTGGATATGTCTTGGGCAGCTAAAGCTCAATATGCTCAAAACGCAACTCATGACTTTTCCCTAAAGAGCTGCCTGTTCCTCCTTCTGTATTTCTATCATCAGCTGGGCTGCCCCAACCAAAATGTGGGATTTATCTTATTCCTTTCTTCTCCCTCTCCTCCCTATACCCAGTCATCAGGTCCTATTGATGTCACCTCCATGTAGCTTTTGCATCTGTACTCTCCTATCTCCACACCACTATCTGCATCTACATTCATTGTCTAAGTAATGTTGTTACCTCCTTACTGATCTCCTTTTCTCTACCAGGGCCACCTTCCACATTATCTTGTGTTTGGGTTCCTAAGGAGAATGAGTGAAAATATATAGGGATATATTGGCAGAATTCAAGGATACAGCCATTTGTGGTATTTTTGTTTTGTTTTGCTTTATTGCTGAGAGGGAGAGAAACAGCGTGAACAGGGGAGGGTCAGAGAGAGGGAGACACAGAATCCGAGCAAGCTCCAGGCTCTGAGCTAGCTGTCAGCACAGAGCCCGACGCGGGGCTCAAACCCATGAACTGTGAGATCATGACCTGAGCTGAAGTTCGACACTTAACCTACTGAGCCACCCAGGTGCCCCATAGCCATTTGCTTAAAGGATGATGTGGTTGAAGGAGAACTCCAATTTGTTCTTTGGAAGGCTGAGACTCGGGAAACATCAGCTTATCTTTCAGACTACTGACTTGGAATGTGGAAGCTGCTGAAAAGCCGTTAAATTAAGAGCAGTAGCTATGGTTTGAGAAAAACATGCCAGAGCATATTGTTTTTCTGTTCTTCTCTTTTCTTTCTTTTTTAAAATTGCTTTTTCTTAAGTGGCAGAAGAGCACAGGGAGTCAAAAGTAACAGTATGAAGACAAAGGGGATCATATAGAGAAATCATTTTGTTAGTTAAAAGGATTGTCATAGAACAATAATAGGCAAGATTAGGGGTAGGGTAAAGGATACTGAAGACTCAGAAAATTAATCTTGTTCTGTTGTAATGGGCATACTCTATCTATTTATGTAGTCAGCAGCTCTGGAGAATTCCCAAGAATCTTTGGTTTGAGGTCTTGCAATGGATTAGACATCCAGTATCCCAGAAGAAAGTGATGCATGTATTTTTGGTTGGGTAACATGAATCCAAGAATCAAAGCCTTGGAGTTTAACTGTTGGGTTGTCCTTAACAGTGCTTGATGAGATTTTTCCATTGAGGATCAAGGAAAATTTTTTTCTGATGCTTGTTTAAAGACCAAATCTCTGGATTTCAGAAGCTGCTTAGGTAGGTGCTTTGGAAATGCAGCTTCTGCCAATTGTTGATAAAGTAGGAGTTGTAGTGTGGGTCCCCTGAAGCAATTGGTCATATCAGCTTGTTTTAAGGTAGAATCTACATTGGAAATAATTCCCAAGTACATGAGGCAGGCTTTTATTAACTCAGGAGGAGATAACGTGTGGGTCCTACAATAGAATGATGCCCTTGCTATCAAGGCAAATGGAAATACTTTGGGCCTTAGAGGTTGGAGAGTTTATGAGAGCGCTGACAATTAGTTTTAGAATTCCATTAGTTCCCTTTACTTTTCCTGAAATTTGTAGATGCTAAGGATAGTGGAGTTTCTAAGTAAATGGCAAAGGTTTACAGAATTATTTAATAATAGTATCAATGAAATGTGTGTCCCTGTTACTGGATTTCTCCAGTCAGGAATACAAAATCAAGCAACTTTCTTTTTCTATCATTATACCCATAGCTCTCCAGCAAGGAAAAGCTTCAACTTGCCATAAGAAGAGTGGTGTTTGAATACACTTATAGTCCATTTAGAGATGTTCATGGGAGCTCTGAAGCTTTGGGCTTTAGTCCATGTTCTATCTTTATAGTTTTGCTAGAATTGGGTCATTGGCAGATAGGACAAACATCCCTGGCAGTGCCCCTAAAAATTACCTTGCCGATGTTCAATATCACTACCAATTTATCTCTGCTATTGTGGATAGATACTCTGAAGAATTTTTGCTGGATTCTAATTATGGCTATCTCCTTAGGTAATATCAAAGCATTTCAAGATTCTTTAATTTGCTATTTATTTTATAGTGGTTCCTGAATTAATCAGGAAAGTTTTATTTCCAAAGCTTTTCAAAGTCATTGACCAAACTAAAAATATAGGTACGATCAATACAAATACTTGGCTCTTTATCCTTTATTAACTTATAGGTGGGCCAGGGCAATTTACTGGATTTATAGAAGACTTGGGATTGCCCAGCCAGCCAAATACTTGTTAAGAGGCTTTGGGCACGTTATTTTTCTGAGCATTAGATTCTTCAAATATGAAATAGTATTAATGCTAATCTCACAGAACTGTGGGCATTTGAGTTACTGCACAATAATTAATGACTAATAACTACCACTAAGTCCTTTACGTTGGTTATCTGCTTTAATTATCACCACCATACTCATTTTTATAGAGGCTCAGTCACACTGCTGTTAAGTCGCGATGTCAGGATTCAAACTTCCATTTTTCTGATACCAGCTTACCTCCTCTACCTCTCCAGACCACTTTTTCGCTGCTAGATTCAAGTGCCCATCATACAGCCTGTCGCACAGCAGGCACTCAACCTTTAAAACTTTATAATTTGCAAGTATGATATTCATAGGTTTGTCCTAGAGGCTGATCTCTCGGTGCAAAGGCAAAATTCAGTTTTGGCATGACCCAGCGGAGGACGAAATTCTCCGCTCCCTCGAGAAGACCCCAGTCCGGGTTTATTGTGAGCTTTCAGTACTGTGAGCAAGATCCCAGCGGGTGACGATGGCGACGCCACTCCCTGGCCAGGCCCCGCCACACCTGCGGCCTCCCCGCGGGGCGTCCTTAGCAACGCGCGCTCTCACTCCCTGCCCCGCCCCGTCCGCGCGGCGCGGCGCGGGGCGCGAGGCCGCGGCGTTCTTTGCGCCTGCGCGCGGCCGCAACCGCCAGTCAGTTCTCTTCCCCTACCCTTCCTCCCCTTTCCCCTCTCCCCCCTCCTCCTCTGCCTCCTAGAGCGAGACGCTAACATGGAGCCTGAGGACCTGCCGTGGCCCGGCGAGCTCGAGGAGGAGGAGGAGGAGGAAGAGGAGGAGGAGGAGGAGGAACAGGCGGAGGAGCCGGCGAACCAGGAAGAGGACGAGGTGGTGGTGGTGGAGGAGCTGGAGGAAGAGGAGGGGCGGGAGCTGGACTTGGACTTTAACTACGAGAGCCAGCAACGGGAGAGTACGGAGGACGAGGACGACGAGGAGGCCAAGGCCTGGCTGCAAGCGCATCCCGGCCGGGGTTTGCTTCCGTCGTCTCTCCCGAGGCACTTCTTCCCGGAGGACAAGCTGACCGGCCCGGAGAAGGTGAGCCAGGAGGGGAGAGATGTGGGCTGCCGTCGGGCAGGGGGACGGGTGGTCCCTGGGCGCCCCGCCTGCTCTCTGCCCCGCTTGCCTCCTGCTTGCCGCGGGTCACGGTGCCCGGCCAATAATAAGCGCGCTTTTAAAGCCTTGTAGGGGCCATCTCGCATCCTGGGCCCCCACTCTTGTTCAGGTTCTGGTTGACGACGCCAAGTTTCCCGTTCTTGCTGGCAAAGACGTCTCTTGTTTACCCCTTTCGGTGGGTCCCGGGCTTTTTGAATTACACCAGATGTTCCGAGAGCCGGTATTCCCAGTGGGTGTGGTTAAGCCACGCTTTGGGAAGGAGGTGCGGCTCCTCGTGCTCTGCAGGAGGGGAAAACGGCGGTGTGGGAGTGGAGAGGCGGGTTCCCCGGGGACTGTTTTGTTGGGGAGACCATTAGATTAGTATGTCTGAAGCGCACGGCTCTTTTTGAGGGATCATTGTGGATTATGGACTACATGGTTAGTCTCCAGAGGCTCCTCGCACATTTGTACTTCGCCGGACCCTCGTTTGTTGCAATAAAGGGGTCCCCAGTCGGTAGCAGGAGGCTTATGCGGCGATTGCAAACAGTCCGGAAAACTAGAAAGCACAAGGTACTAACACAGTGGAGGAAGAGACGATTTTATGGTTGGCTCCTGAAGACCGTTTTAAAAATAACTACATTTAATTCATTAGCTTCTCAGGGGAAAAAAAGGAAGTTTGCTATATACAATATAGATATCAAATCGTAAGACGTTTATTAAGTTTCTGTTGTGCGCCGGGGACACGTTTTGGGGACCAAAAGAAGCCTAGGATTTATTATCTAGGACTGCTCCATAGACAAGATGTAAACTGTGCAGAGTAACAAAATACAAGAAAGTACAATTGAAACGACAGAGAAAAGACTTATATAGACCTGTGCTGTTCAGTACAGTCACACTAGGCACATGTGGCTCTTTACATATTATTTAGTTAGTTAAATTAAAAATTCAGCGCCTCTGTTGTACTAAGTGCTCAATAGCCATACTTGACTAGTGGCTACTGTTGGAAAGTGCAGATATAGAATAGTTCCATAATCACAGTAAGTTCTTTTGGACATTGATGCTATAGACTGTTGTTCATTACATGGTTATTGTTGTTTTGCCTGGTAAATATTCCAGTGGGCACTTAACTCATTGAGAATTTATCAGGGCATTAACCTGTTGTGCTGGGTGGAATCTTAGTGAACCCAAACATTTTTTTTTTTAACCTCTGCCTCTTATGTAAGAGGGAGGCAGACAAAATTCATTTGGCCACACGAATAAAAGTAAAACTGATATGTACTAACATGCTTTGAAAGCATACAGTAATGGTATCTGATCTTGTTAGTGAAGCTGGGGAAAACTTCCCTGAGGAAGTTATGATAGAGCTAAGATCTGAAGGTGAATTAAAGTTGACTAGGCAAAGAGAAGGCCTCTCAGTTGAGGGAAAGGCATGTGGAAAGGTAATGCTGGAGAAAGCTTGGCATTTCCAGGAAACTAAATGCCAGTATGTATAAAAGATTTATTTCCTGAGCTTTGGAAAATCATTGAAAAAGGGGTAAGATTTGTGTTTCAGAAAGATCACTCTTAGCAGAGTGGAGAACAGCTTTGTCAGCAGGATGGGGAGGGAGAAGTGGCAGGATGTCAGGGATGCTAATTAGTAAGCCATTGCAGTATTGCCAGGCAAAAGATGATAATATTTTGGAACAAGGAGGTGTTGATGGATATAGAAAAATACAGACTGATTGGAGAAATATTTAAGAGGTAAAGTCATTATACTTATACATTAACTTTACATTATTCTTACACCACTAATGTGTTAGATGTGGAACATCAAGGCAAGAAGGTGTCTGGTGTTAGATTATTGGATGAATGGTTGTGTCAGATATTGAGATATGGCCAGGATAAGGTGGGAGTGATGGGGGAAGGGTTGATGGGATTGGCTGAGATGAGTGTTAAATTATAAAATTGGTTTTGGAGATCAAAGGAGAAGTCTGGGTTCCGATTTCAAGCTGCGAGTTAGCTGCAAATAGACCATAATTAAAGCCACATTTGTGGATGAAGTCTCCTAACTTAAAAAAAAAATCTTTTTTTGTTTTATTTTTTTCTCAGAGAGGAGAGAGAGAGACAGTGTGAGCAGGGGAGGGTCAGAGAGCGAGAGGGAGACAAAGAATCTGAAGCTCACAACTGTGAGATCATGACCTGAGCCGAAGTCCAATGCCCGACAGACTGAGCCACCCAGGCGCCCCTGAAGGCTCCTAACTTTTATTTTGTTCTATGAACTCTTGTTTGAATAACTATTAGTATTTAAATTTATATCTCTAGGGTGCCTGGGTGGGTCAGTCAGTTAAGCATTTAACTTGAACTCAGGTCATGATCTCATGGTTCCTGGGTTGGAGCCCCATGTCAGGCTCTGTGCTGACCCCTCAGAGCCTGGAGCCTGCTTCTGATTCTGTGTTTCCCCTTCTCTCTCTACCCCTCCCCAACTCATGCTCTCTCTCTCTCTCTCTCTCAAAAATAAAAAAAAAAACCACTCTCAAAAATAAAAAAATTAGCGTCAAATTAAAAAAGAATTCACATCTCCAAGCCTAGAGAAAGAGTTATTAAACCACTTTAACTTTTATTACAGACAATGTGAAAAATTATCCTGTTTAATAGTGGCCTATGTGTAATAGACAACTCTACTTCTTAGAGCTCAGTGTTCCCTACCCCTGCCCCAGAAATGTATTGTTTTTGTTTTTGTTTTTGTTTTAAGAGAGATCAGGGATTTTCCTGTTTACCCTGGAGAATCTATGAAGGTATAGATGGTGTTCAGTATTAAAGGCAGTTTTTTTTTTAATGTTTTTTATTTATCTCTGAGAGATAAGAGAGAGAGACAGCATGAGTAGGGGAGAGTCAGAGAGAGAGGGAGACAAAGAATCTGAAGCAGGTTCCAGGCTCTGAGCTAGTTGTCAGCACAGATTCTGACCCGGGGCTTGAACCCATAAACTGTGAGATCATGACCTGAGCCGAAGTCAATCACTTAACCGACGGAGCCACCCAGGCGCCCCCCTTTTTTTCTTTTTAAGGTAGTTTTAAGGGGTACCTGGGTGGCTCCGTTGGTTAAGTGTCCAACTTTGACTCAGGGCATGATCTCATGGTTAGTGAGTTTGAGCCCCGCATTGGGCTCTGTACTGACATCTAGGAGCCTGGAGCCTGCTTTGGATTCTGTGTCTCCTTCTTTCACTGGCCCTCCCCGGCTCATGGTCTGTCTCTCTTCTCTCAAAAATGAAGAAATGTTAAAAAAAAAAAAATTTTTCTTAAATAAAGGTGATATAAAGAGTATGAAGATTTTTTTCCTTAGTTTGCTCACATTAAAATTTACCGGCATAAGTTGGAAAATGTTTAAAGGGGAAAAAAACTAATGTTTCTTGCTAGAAATTTATGAACTATAAAATTAAAAAAAATTTTTTTTAATGTTTTCTTTTTTAAATTTATTTCTGAGAGAGAAACAAAGCATGAGCAGGGGAGGGTCAGAGAAAGAGGGAGACACAGAATCTGAAACAGGCTCCTGGCTCTGAGCTAGCTGTCAGCACAGAGCCCAACGCAAGGCCTGAACCCACGAACTGTGAGATCATGACCTAAGCTGAAGTCAGATGCTTAACCAATTGAGCCACCCAGGCGCCCCTAAAATTTTTTGAAGGTGAGTTTGTTGTGTAGTATTTAATGCAGTGTATTAAAAGGATGAGACCAAATGATAGGAAACATTAGTTTTGTCTAGTCTTAAGTTAAATGACAAAATTGTAAGAATTTGATTCACTTATGTATCTCTTATTAGATCATAAGGATGTACTAATGGTAATGTATAAGGTAGCAATTAAGTTTGTAGTTGTTAGTGAAACTGAGCTAAGGCATGAGACTTTGTAAGTTCAGAGCGAAATGTGCCCAGCCTTACAACCAAGTCTTTTTATTTATTTTATTTATTTTTATTTTTTAATTTTTTAAAATATTTTTATTTATTTCTAGGAGAGAGAGACAGCGTGAGCAGGGGAGGGTCAGAGAGAGAGGGAGACATAGACACTGAAATAGGCTCCAGGCTCTGAGGTGGCAGTCAGCACAGAGCCTGACGCGGGGCTCGAACCCACGAACCGCAAGATCATGACCTAAGTGAAAGTCGGACGCTTAACCGACTAAGCCACCCAGGCGCCCCACAATCAAGTCTTTTTAAAGAGTTTAGAAAGTGAGTGGTTCAAAGCCTTTACTGTGTTGGTCTTAACTCTGGTTCTGCAGACCATTCAACATGGCTCATTTCAAACACCTCTCCTTGTAATTCCTAAACTTAAATTTCTGAGGTGTGCTAGGGAAAATAATTTGGTTATGTAGATGGTATCACCAGAAATTCTTGGTCTCCATCTTTTTTAAAAAAATTTTTTTAAAATGTTGTATTTATTTCTGAGAGAGGGAGAGAGAGGGAGAGAGACAGAGAGAGAGAGACAGCGTGAGCAGGGGAGGGTCAGAGAGAGAGGGAGACACAGAATCTGAAACAGGCTTTAGGTTCTGAGCTAGCTGTCAGCACAGAGCTGGATGCGGGGCTCAAACCCACTAACTGTGAGATCATGACCTGAGCCGAAGTTGGATGCTTAACCGACTGAGCCACCCAGGCGCCCTGGTTTCCGTCTTTTAACAGGGTCATGAACAGTGTTTGGAAATCTTTGTTATGTTTCCTTCCTCTGCTTTTTGCACATCTTCACTCTTACCCTCTAGCCCTCAGCTGATGTTCAACATCCTCCCAGCAGGTTATCATTTCATAGAAGAGAACTCAGGACTGAACCCCTTTTTTACCTTCCTGCTCCCATCTCCAAATTCGTCTGTATAAAATACATATTTTATTATTAAAACTTTTTTTAATGTTTATTTATTTTGGGCGGAGGTAGAGAGAGAGAGGGAGACAGAATCTGAAGCAGGCTCCATTTTCTGAGCTGTCAGCACAGAGCCCGACTTGGAGCTTGAACTCACAAACTGCAAGATCACCACCTGAGCCAAAGTTGGAGGTTTAACTGACTGAGCCCCCAGGTGCCCCAGTGCATATTTTATTCTTAATATTAATCCTTGTTTTCTTAGGATAAAAACTGTGTCATAGTGTGTTTTCCTCTTAAGGAACTGTTGGATTTTATTTGGGGATATTTTCTAAATGAAAATGGTTTTACTTTTTTATTTTTTAAGTTTCTTTATTTTTGAGACGGACAGCTTAAGTGGGAAAGGGGCAGAGAGCGAGGGAGAGAGTAGTATCTCAGGTATGCTCCACACTGCCAGTCCAGAGCCCAACGTGGGGCTCAAACTCATGAAACTGCGAGTACATGACCTGAGGCAAAATCAATAGTCTGATGCTTAACCGACTGAGCCATCCAGGTGCCCTGGTTTTATGTTTTTTAAAAATTTTTTTCTTAATCTGTCTTTGTCAAATTTAGCATCAGTATTATGCCATTTTCATACAAGGTACTGAAAAGATTTTTTTTTTCTATGCCCTGTAACGGTTCAAGTAATATAAGAATTTTTCTTATATTTGAAATACATATTTCCAATATATTTCTTATGTTTGAAAAATAATCACTAGTAAAACTACTTTGGGTTCTTTTTAGCATTTTGGTTTGTATAGACTCACTTTTCTTTGTTAATTTTGATAATTTATTATCATTGTAGAAAATCATTTCCGCAGAGATTTCTGGTTAATTATAATGAAATGTTATGTACTGTTCTTTACTTTTTCCTTTGTATCTGTGATTTCCATTTCTCATTCCTGATTTTGTGTAATTATGTTTTATTTTTCTCTTGATGTACCTAAGGACTTGTTTATTTTAGTTATTTTTCTTCGAAGAAAACAGCTCTTGGATTTAAGCTTAATTCTATTTTCATCATTTAATACATTAATTTTAGTTTTTATCTTTACTATTTCCCTAATTTATTTGTATTTTACTTGAATGCTTTGTTTAAATCCTTAATTACTTATTTGAAAACATTTTCAACAGCTTTATTGAGATGTAATTCATATATCAAACAGTTTACCTTTAATCGAAGTGCATAATCAGTGGTTTTCAGTATATTAATAGAGATGTGCAACCATGATTACAGTTAAATTTAGAACATTTTCATCATCTCAGAAAAAAAACCCCTAAACCCTCTTTTTTTTTTTAATTTTTAATGTTTATTTATCCTTGAGAGAGTTGAGAGAGACAGAGAATGAGCAGGGAAGGAGCAGAGCGAGAGAGGGACACAGAATCTGAAACAGGCTCCAGGCTCTAAGCTGTCAGCACAGAGCCCGATATGGGGCTTGAACTCACAACCTGTGAGATCATGACCTGAGTTGAAGTCGGATGCCCAACCAACTGAGCCACTCAGGTGCCCCATGTCCTTTTTTTAAAAATTGACTTTTTGGGAGCAGACTTCTTTACAGAAAAATTAAGCAGAAAGTACAGAATTCCTATAGATTTCCTCCTCCCTCCCAATTTTTCCTATTATTAACATCTTGCACTAGTGTGGTGCATTTGTTACCGCAGGAATTTTTTGTTTATCCAGTGTACATGAAACCAATATACATGAAAGTTATGTTTATATATTATACTGTAGTCTGTTATGTGTGTAATAGCATTATGTCTAAAACAACAATGTACATACTTAATTTAAAAATACTTTATTGCTGAGGTACGTGGGAGGCTCAGTTGGTTAAGTGTCCGACTTTGGCTCAGGTTAGGATCTCACGGTTCATGGGTTTGAGCCCCATCGTGAGCTCTGTGCTGACAGCTCAGGGCCTGGAGCCTGCTTCAGATTCTGTGTCTCCTGCTTTCTTTGCCCCTCTCCTGCTCACATTCTGTCTCTGTCTCTCAAAAATGAATAAATGTTAAAAAAAAAAATTGCTAAAAAATGCTAACCATCATCTGAGGTTTTAGCAAGTTGGAATCTTTGTGCTGCTAGAGAGTCTCACCTTGATGTTGGTAGCTGCTGACTGATCAGGGTGGTGGTTGCTGAAGGCCAGTGTGGCTGTGGCAAGTTCTCAAAATAAAACATTGAAGTTTGTTGGTTTCATGAATGGTATCTCTAGCAAGTAATGTTGTTTGATAGCATTTTACCTGCAGTAGAACTTCTTTCAAAATTGGAGTCAATCTTCTCAAGCCCTGCCACTCCTTTGTCAGCTAAGGTTACACACTATTTCAAATCCTTTGTTGTCATTCCAATAGTCTTCACAGCATCTTCACCAAGTGTAGATTCCATTTCAAGAAACCATTTTCTTTGATTTGTTCATAATAATCAACTCCTCATCCATTAAAGTTTTATCATGAGATTGTAGCAATTCGATCACATCTTCAGCCTCTAATTCTAATTCTCTTGCTATTTCTATCACATCTGCAGTTACTTTTTCCGCTGATCTTGAACCCTCAAAGTCATACGTGAGGATTGGAATCAACTTTTTCCAGAGTTTTGTTAAGGTTAATATTTTGACCTCCTTCCATGAATCATGAATATTCTTAGTGTCTTCTAGAATGATGGATCCTTTCCGGAAGGTTTTTAATTTACCTTTCCTAGATCCATTAGATGAATCTCTTATACTATAGCCTTATGAAATGTACTTCTTTAATAGTAGGACTTGAAAGTCAAAATGACTCATTGATCCATGGGCTGTAGAATGAATGTTGTAGTAGGCATGAAACCAGCATTAATCTTGTACATCTTCATCAAAGGTCTTGGGTGAGCAGGTGTGATCTCAGTGAGTGGTAATATTTTGAAAGGAACCTTTTTTCTGAGCAGTAGTTCTTAACAGTGGGCTTAACATATTTATTAAACCATGTTGTAAACAGACATAACTGTCCTCCAGGGTTTGTGTTTCTGTTTATAGAGTACAGGCAGAGTAGATTTAGCAAAATTCTTAACGGCCCCAGGATTTTCAGAATGATAAATAATCATTGGCTTCAATTTTTTTTTTTTAATTTTTCAGTGTTTTATTTATTTCTAGGAGAGAGAGACAGCATGAGCAGGGGAGGGTCAGAGAGAGAGGGAGACACAGAATCTGAAACAGGCTCCAGGCTCTGAGCTGGCAGCCAGCACAGAGCCCAATGCGGGGCTCGAACCCACGAACTGCAAGATCATTACCTAAGCGAAAGTCGGACGCTTAACCGACTAAGCCAGGCAGACGCCCCCATTGGCTTCAGTTTAAAGTCACTAGGTGCATTAGCTCCTAAGAAGAGAGTCAGTCTATCCTTTGAAGCTTTGAAGCTAGGTGTTGACTTCTTTCTAGCTATGAAAACCCTAGATGGCATCTTCTTCCAACATAAGGCTATTTTGCCTACATTGAAAATCTGTTGTTTTGTGTAGCTACCTTCATTAATTATCTTAGCCAGGTCTTCTGGATAACTTGCTTTGCTGCTTCATGTTAACACTTTTGTGACGGAGATGGCTTTCTTCCTTAAATCTCATGAGCCAACCTCTGCTAGTCTCTTACTTTTCTGCAGTATCCTCATCTCTCTCAGCCTTCGTACAATTGAGCATGGTTGGGCCTTGCTCTGGATTAGGTTTTGGCTTAAGAGAATGCTAGATTGTATGCTAAGAGTGTGTTGAGTTTTGTAAGAAACTGCCAAAGTGTCTTCCAAAGTGATTGTACCATTTTGCATTCCCATCATCATTCAGTAATGAATAAGAGTTCCCATTGTTCTGTACTCTGAGCAGCATTTGGTATTGTCAGTGTTTTGGATTTTGGCTATTCTAGTAGGTGTGTAGTGATTGATTATATGATGTTGAGCACCTTCTCATGTTCTTGTTTTCCAGATATATATCTTTTTTTTTTTAATTTTTTAATGTTTTTTATTTATTTCTAGGAGAGAGAGAGAGAAAGCGTCAGCAGGGGAGGGTCAGAGAGAGAGGGAGTCATAGACTGAAACAGGCTCCAGGCTCTGAGCTGGCAGTCAGCACAGAGCCCGACATGGGGCTCGAACCCACGAACCGCGAGATCATGACCTAAGCGAAAGTCGGACGCTTAACCGACTAAGCCACCCAGGCGCCCCTAGATATCTATCTTTTTAATGAGACATCTGTTCAGATCTATTGCCCATTTTCTAATTGGGTTGTTTATTTTTATATCATTGAACTTTAAGCGGTGTATTTAACAGTCCTTTATCAGATATGTTTTCTACAAATATGTTCTCCTAGTCTGTCACTTGTCTTTTCATTCTTTTGACATTGTCTTTCATAAAACAGTAGTTTTTTAATTTTAATGAGCCCAATTTATTAATTATTTCTTTCAAGGATTATACCTTTGGGTGCTGTACCTAAAAATTCATCATCACATTCAAGGTCATCTAGGTTTTCTCCTATATTATCTTCTAGGAGTTTTATAGTTTTTATAGTTTAGCATTTTGCACTTATATATGTGATCTTTTTGAGTTAAATTTTGTGAAACATGTAAAGTTAGTGTTTAGATTAATTTCTTTTCATTAGATTCATTCCTTTAGATGTCTAGTTGCTCCAGTACCATTTGTTGAAAAAACTGTCTTTGCTCCCTTATGATGGTACCTTTGTTCTTCTGTCCAGGATTGGTTGACTGTATTTATGTGCGTCTATTTCTGGGCTTTGCTCTGTTACAGTGATCTATTTGTATGTTCTTTTGCCAATGCTACATTTTTTTGATTGCTGTAGCTTTATAGTGAGTCATGAAGTCAGATAGTATCAGCCCTCTCACTTTGTCTTCTTTAATTTTATGTTGGCAGTTCTGGTCTTTTGCCTTTGCTTATAAACTTAAAAAGATTTGTCAATATCCACAACGTAATTTGTCTGGAATTTTTATCGTGATTGGAATTGTGTTGAATTCCATAACATCACATTATGAGGAGCTGACATGTTGACAGTATTGAGTCTTTCAAACCACGAACATGGAATATCTGTCCATTTAATTAGCTCCTCTTTGATTTCTTTCTCTCTTGATTTCTCTCATATAGATTTTGTACATATTTGGTTAGATTTATACCTAAGTATTGTAATTTTGGGGCACGCTGCTATAAATGGTTATTGTTTTTTAAATTCCTAATTCCATTTGTTCATTGCTGGTGTATAGGAAAGTGGTTGACTTTGGTCTGTTTTTAATGTTCAAGAGTCATTCACAAACTCTCTATCCATCCACTTTTTTTATCCGTTTGCCTCTCCATGAACACATGGGCTGTTTCCATGTTTGGCTATTGTAAATAATGCTGCAATAAACATAGGAGTGCATATATCTTATAGAATTAATGTTTTCATATTGTTTGGGTAAATGTCCAGTAATGGAATTACTGGATCATATAGTAGTTCTATTTTGCATTTTTAGAGAAACTTCCATACTGTTTTTCACAGAGGCTGTACCAGTTTGCATTTCCACCAACAGTGCACGAGGGCTCCTTTTGCTCCACATCTTTACCAACGTTTGTTTCTTGTGTTTCTGATTTTAGGCATTCTTACAGATGTGAGGTGATATCTCATTGTGATTTTTATTTGCGTTTCTTTGATCTTGAGCATCTTTTCTTGTATCTGTTCACCATCTGATGTCTTCTTTGGAGAAATGTCTGTTCATGTCTTCTGCCCATTTTTAATTGGATTATTTGTTTTTTTGGTATTGAGTTATGTAAGTGTTTTATATATTTTGGGTACTAACCCTGTATTGGATGTGTCATTTGCAAATATCTTATCCTGTTCAGTAGGTTGTCTTTAGTTTTGTTGTTTCCTTTGCTGTGTAGATGCTTTTTATTTTGATGTAATCCCAAATAGTTTATTTTCGCTTTTGTTTCTCTTGACTCAGAAGACATACCTAGAAGAATGTCGATGTGGCCAGTGTCAGAGAAATTACGGCTTGTGATCTCTTCTAGGATTTTTATGGTTTCAGGTCTCATATTTAGGTCCTTAATCCATTATAAGTTTATTTTTTGTACATGGCATAAGAAAGTGGTCCAGTTTCATTCTTTTGCATGTAGCTGTTCAGTTTTTCCAACACCATTTGTTGAAGGAACGGACTGTCTTCTATTACATATTCTTGCCTCCTTTGTCAAAGATTAATGATCGTATAATCAGTTTATGTTATATTATTAACGTTATATTATTTCTGGGCTCTCTCTTTTGTTCCATTTATCTACATGTTTTTGTGTGTGCCAGTACTATTTTAAATTTTTTTTAGTGTTTATATATTTTTGAAGGAGAGAGAGACAGAGTATGAGTGGGGCAGGGGCAGAGAGAGAGGGAGACACAGAATCTGAAGCAGGCTCCAGGCTCTGAGCTGTCGGCACAGGGCCCAAAACTCAGGGCTCTAACTCAGGAACTGTGAAATCATGACCTGAGCCAAATTCGGATGCTTAACCGGCTGAGCCACCTAGGCACCCCTGTTATTGTTTGATTATTGTCGCTTTGATCTTGAGATCTGAGATTGTGATACTTCCAGTTTTATTTTTATTTTTGTTTTTTCCTTTTTGTTTTTTTTTTTTTTAATTTGAGAGAGAGAAAGACTGCATGTGCTTATGAGTAGAGGGAGGGGCAGAAGCGATAGAGGGGGGAGAGAATCTCAGGCGGGCTCCATGTTCAGCCTGGAGCCTGATGTGGGACTCAACCTCATGACTATGAGATCATGACTTGAGCTGAAATCCAGGGTCAGATGCTTAACTGCCTGAGCTACCCAGGGACTCCTTTCTTTTTCAAGATTGCTTTGGCTATTCGGAGTCTTTTGTGGCTCCATACAAGGATTATTTGTTCTAGTTCTGTGAAAAATGTTTCTGGTATTTTGATAGGGATTGTATTAAGTCTGTAGATTGCTTTGGGTAGTATGGACGTTTTAACAATATTGGTTCTTCCATTCGGTGAGCATGGAATATCTTTTCATTGTGTTGTCTTCAATTCTTTCATCAGTGTGTTACAGTTTTCAGAGTACAAGTCTTTCACCTCCTTGGTTAAATTTGTTCTTAGGTATTTCATTATGTTTCAGTATGTTTTGTTTTGATATTACTGTAGCCATTCTACTTCTTTTATGATTGTTTGCATGGTGAATCTTTTTTTATCTATCCTTTAACTTTTAACCTGTTTGTCTTTTTGAGCCTAAGGTGCATCTTCTATGGATAGCATACAGCTGAATCTTCTTTTTCATGCAATCTAACACAACATATGCCTTTGGTTGGATTGTTTAGTTCATTCACATTTAGTGTTATTGACGTGTTTGGAATTGTTTCTGCTATTTAGCTTTTTATTTTCTGTATGTCTTGTGTCTGTTTTGTTCCTTTAGTCTTTGTATTGCCACATAGAAACTTTATGCCCTTATAGGTCCATTCCCTACCCCTTCTTTAATGTTGTTACTGTCAGGCAGATGTCTACATGTGTTACATACTCAGCAATATGTTGTTATAGTTAAAACTTTATAAAATATTAGGTTTTTTGAAGAATCCGACAGAATGTAGAATAACAAAGATGTATGTAGAGATTGTTGTATAAACCTTCTTATCTCTTTTTTGTACTCTTCATTTCTTCCTTTCTTTTGAGTTACTATCTGGTGCCATTTTCTTTTCTCTCTCTCTGTCTTTTTTTTTTTTTAATTTTATGTTTATTTTTGAGAGAGAGAGCTCAAGCCAGGAGGGACAGAGATAGAGGGAGACACAGAATGCAAAGCAGGCTCCAGGCTCTGAGCTGTCAGCACGGAGCCTGATGCAGGGCTCAAACTCATGAACTGTGAGATCATGACCTGAGCTGACGTCGGAAGCTCAACAGTCTGAGCCACCCAGGTACCCCATGATGTCATTTTCCTATTCATTGCACTCTGTTCCTGTTGATCTCCTTTGTGTTGTCATTATTGAATACACTTTTATATTATAGGCCCAACAATACAATTAGATATATATTGTTTGATATAGTTGCTTTTTAAATCAGTGAAAGGAAGAATGGAAAAGTTTGCAGTTGTACTGTCTTTTGCAGTTACCTGCAAAATTGCTTTGATTGGCCCTTTTTGTAGTTTTCTATAAATTTGAATTACTCACTGGTGTCACTTGATTTCATCCTGAAGAACTTCCCTTAGTGTTTCCTGTAAAGCAGGTTTGTTATCATGAAGTCTTAAGGTTTTGTTTATCTGAGTCTTAAATATTTTTTAAATTAATTGTGACTCAATACACATAACATAAAATTTACCATCCTAACTGTTTTTAAGCGTGCAGTTTGATAATAAATACATGAACATTGTCGTACAACCAGTTTTCAGAACTCTCTTCATCTTGCAAAACTGAAACTCTGTGCCCATTAAACACAGCTTGCCATTCCTTCTCACCCCAGCCTCTGGCAACCACCATTCTACTTTATGTTTCTATGAAGTTGACTGCTTTAGGTACCTCATTTAAGTGGAATCTTACAATATGTGTCATTTTGTGACTGGCTTACTTCACCTGATGTGATCAAGCTTCTCCCATACTGTGTATATATCCATTGCTAATCCATTTATTCATTGTTGGACACTTGGGTTGCTTCCATGTTTTAGCTATTGTGAATAATGCTGTTGTGAGCATGAGTATAGAAATCTGTCTTCAGGACCCTGCTGTCAGTTCTTCGGAACTGACATATATACCCAGAAGTGGAATTGGTGGATCATATAGTAATTTTATTTTTAATTTTTTGAGGAACTTTTGCACTGTTTTCCATAGTGGGTTTACTTTTTGCTTTCCCGTCAACAGTGCATGAAGGTTGAGGGTTCCAGTGTTTTTACATCCTTACCAGCACTTGATTTCTGGGTTTTTTGTTTTGTTTTGTTTTTTTGATAACAGCCACCTTAAAGGGTGTGGGGTGGTATCTTGTAGTTTTGATTTCCATTTCCCTAATGTTTAGTGATGTTGAGCATTTTTTCATGTGGTTATTGGCTATTTGTACATTTTCTTTGGTAAAGTGTCTATTCAGATCCTTTGCCTATTTTTTAAATTGGGTTATTAGTCTTTTTATTACTGAGTTGTAATAATTTTCATTATATATTCTAACTATGACTCTCTTGTCAGGTATATGACTTCCAAATATTTTCTCCCATTCTGCGGGTTGTCTTTTTCCTCTGTTGGTAGTGTCTTTTGATGCACAATTTTTTTTTTTTTATTTTATTGTCTGTTTTCCCTTTTGTAACTTATACCTTTGATGTTATATCCAGGAAATCACTACCAAATTCAATGTCATGAAGCTTTTGTTCCATGTTTTCTTGTAAGAGTTCTCTTATTTTAGGTCGTACATTTAGGTCTTTGATCCATTTTTAGTTAATTTTTGTATGTCATTTTGGGTACATAATACATTTTGGGTACATAGTAGTTTTCATTGTACAAGATTTTCACCTTTTTGGTTAATTCCTGAGTATTTTATTCTTTTTGAAACTATTATAAGTGGAAGTGTTTTTGTAATTTCTTTTCGGATTGTTTACTGTGTATAGAAATGCAACAGATTTTTGTGTGATGACTTTGTATCCCGATACTTTGCTGAATTCATGTATTCCAACTGTGTGTGTGTGTGTGTATATAATCTTTAAAGTTTTCTATAGATAAAACTGTATCATCTGCGAACAAGATATTTTACGTTTTCCTATCCAGTTTGGTTGCCTTTTATTTTCTTTTATTGCTTAATGCTCTGGTTTGAATTTCCAGCACGATTTTGAATAGAAGTGGGGAAAGTCTTTGTTCCAGATCTTAGAGGAAACACTTTATTGAATATGAGGTTTGCTGTGGGTTTTTCATATATGGTTCTTACTATATTGAGGTACTTTTCTTCTTTTTCTAGTTTGTTGAGTGTTTTTATTATGAAAGGGTGATGAATATTGTCAAATGCTTTTTCTACGACCGTTGAAATAATCATTTTGTTTTATCCTTAATTCTGTTAATGTGAGGTATTAACGTTGATTGGTTTTTGTATGTTGAACCACCCTTGTGTTCGAGGGTTAAATCCCAATTGAATATGGTATACAGTCCTTTTAATGTTCTGTGCTAGTATTTTGTTGAGGATTTTTGCTTCTGTGTATATCAAGGATATTGGTATTAGTTTTCTTGTAGTGTCTTTGGCTGGCTTTTTCTTATCAAGGTAATACTAGCCCCATAGAATGGGTGAGGAAGTCTTCCTTCTTCAATTTTTTGAAAATGTTTTAGGAAGATTGATGTTCGTTCTTTTTTAAATGTTTGGTAGAATTCTGTAGTGAAACCATCTGGTCCTCGGCTTTTCCCTGTCAGGAGATTTTTGATTACTGATTCAATGTTCTTGCTAGTTATAGGTTTGTTCAGATATTCTAATCTTTTTTTTTTTTTTTTTTGCAAATAGTTTATTGTCAAATTAGTTTCCACATAACACCCAGTGCTCATCCCCACAAGTGCCCTCCTCCATGCCCACCCCTCCTCCCCCCCACATCCACTAGTCCTCAGTTTTTGTCAGCATTCAAGAGTCTCTCATGGTTTGCCTCTCCCCCTTTCCCCCACCATTTCTGCCCTTCTTCTCCCCCTTGGTCCTCTGTTAAGCTCCTCCTAATCCTTCTATACGTGCACACATATGATATTTGTCTTTCTCTGCCTGACTTATTTCGCTCAGCATAACACCCTCAAGGTCCATCCATGTTGCTACACATGGCCAGATTTCATTGTTTCTCATTGCCATGTAGTATTCCATGGTATAGATAAACCACATCTTCTTGATCCATTCATCTGTTGATGGACACTTAGGCTCTTTCCAGGTTTTAGCTATTGTGGAGAGTGCTGCTATGAACATTGGGGTACATGTGCTCCTATGCTCAGATATTCTAATCTTTATGATTCATTGTTGGTAGGATGTGTGTTTCTAGGAATTTATGCATTTCTTCTTTGCTGTCCAATTGGTTGGTGTAGAGTTGTTCATACTATTCTCTTACAAGCCTTATTTCTATGCCATTGCTTGTAATGTTTCCTCTTTCATTTCTGATTTTATTATTTTGAGTCTTCTTTTTTTTTCCTTAGTCAATCTAGCTAAGGTTTTGCCAATTTTGTTGTGGTCTTTTAAAAAACTAAATTTTTAGTTTCATTGATTTTTTTTTTTCCTGTTCAGTATTTTGTTTATCTGTGCTCCAGTGTTTATTATTTCTTTCCTTATGCTTGCTTTAGGTTTAGTTCATTGTTCCTTGAGGTGTAAGTTAGGCTGTTAATTTGATATCATGTTGTTTTTTTAATGACACATTTATGGCTTTAAACTTCCCTCTTAGCATTGCTTTTGCTGTATCCTGTAAGTTTTGTTATTTTGTATCTTCATATTCAGTTGTGTCAAAGCATTTTTTATTTTCCCTTGTGACTTCTTGTGTGACCCATTAAGTTTTTGAATATGTTTCAATTCCACATATTTGTGGACATTCACAGTTTTTTCTGTGCTCCTGATTTCTAGTTTCATCCTATTGTGATTAGAAAAAATAACTGTATATTTCAGTCTTCTTGAATTTATTAAGACTTGTTTTGAAGCCTAACATGTCCCGTTCTAAAGAATGTTCCATGTGTACTTGAGAAAAATGTATATTCTGCTGTTTTTAGGTGGAGTGTTCTGTGTATGTGTGTTAGGTACAGTTGGTCTACGGTGTTACTCAGTTCTTCTGTTCCTTATTGTTCTTCTTATGGTTGTTTTATATTTCCATTATTGAAAGTGAGGTATTGAAGTCTCTTAATGTTTCTGTGTTGCTGTGTATTTCTCCCTTCGAGTCTTTAAAATTTGCCTAATTGATTTGGGAGCTTTGAGGTTGGATGCTTGTAATTGTTATATCTTCTTGGTGATTTGATTTGACCCTTTTATGATTATATAGTGCCCTTTGTCTTGTAACAGGTTTTTAAAAAATATTTATTTATTTTGAAAGAGAGGGAGAGAACATGAGCAGGGTAGGGGCAGAGAAAAAAGGAGAGAAAATCCCAGGTAGGCTTCATGTTGTCAGTGCTGAGCCAGACACAGGGCTCGAACCCACGAACCATAAAATCATAACCCAAGCCAAAATCAAGAGACAGATGCTTAACCAACTGAACCACCCAGATGCCCCTTGTCTTGTAACAGTTTTTGATTTAAAATCTATTTTGTCTGAACTTGGAATAGCCACTCCCGTGCTCTTTTAGTTACCTTTTGCAGGGAGTATCTTTTTTTTTTTTTAATGTTTATTATTTACTTTTGAGAGAGAGAGAGCGCGAGTGTGAGTTGGGGAGGGTAAGAGAGAAGAGAGACATGTATCTGAAGCAGGCTGCAGGCTCCGAGCTGTCAACACACAGGCTGACGCGGGGCTCAAAATCACGGACCGTGCGATCGTGACCTGAGCCAAAGTTGGAACTTAACCGATTGAGCCACCCAGGTACCCCTGCATGGATTATTTTTTTTCATCCTTTCATTTTCAGCCTCTATGTGTCCTTAGGTCTAAAGTATTTATTTCATAGACAGCATATATTTGGAAGACTACAATTTTTAATATTAAAAACTTACTCAGGGAGGGGCTCTTTCAGACTTTTAATTTATACCAGAATCTCAGATGAAGAGTTGCTGATGACACTTGCTTAGTTTTGAAGCATTCATCTTACAAGTCCTTCTTCAAGCATTGGATTATATTCAGAGGTAATGGTGGGAACATTGATCAAACATATGGGTATGTATTAGTAATGAGTTTTCTTAATGAAGTCTAAACAGGTGGTAAAAATAGGAAGTTCTGGGGAATTGAGTTTTTAATAACTTTTAACATTTAATTTTAATTTTTGGGTTTTGATAAAAGTGAGGGGGGGTGTTCTTTTTCTCACATGTCAGGTTAGTTCTCAAAATGCTAGTTTCTTAATATTGTATCATTAGTTTTCTACAAATATCCTAACAAATTGAACTCTTTTTTTTATAAGCTGTAGTGAATTAGCTCTTTTCAGAGATGGTACCCCATGGTCCACAACCAGTTATTGAGCTGCAGTGAATAGCCATTTTGAACATTCATTTTGGCATTCTTCTTTCCTGGAAGGCTTAAATAAGACTAACTGTGCCAAAACTTTGGCTATATTGTTACATATTTAGGGACTTCAGATTGCCAGAATGCATTTGCAGAACAATTTTCTTTGCTTTTTATTCTTTGCCCCTTAAACATTACCGTTGAAGCAAGATGGGTATGTACCATGGTACTCCACCATTAGAGAAAAACCTCTCGGAAGAATTGATATCTTAGAAATCTCTGGTTCTTGAATAGGTTTTAAATATGCTGACCTTTTTGTGACCAAAAGCACATTGTTTAAGTCCTCTGTAAAAATGTTTTGTTAGTATAGTAACAGTTTTAATTCTGGAAAAAATATGATCATCTTGGGTTTCTTTCAGAGGCTCTTTCACATTTGTGGTTATTAGTATTTTGTTAGAATTCATCTTTTCTTGACTCAGAACTGCCTGTTTTACTTTTATTTATTTATTTTTCTGTTCTCCTTTTATGAACACTGCGTCTTGATTTTTTGAGGATCTGAGATATTCCTTTTAAAGTTTTCTGGAAGTATACTTTGTGATTGCATTTTTAGCAGGAATGTTTTTTTGTTTTGTCTTTGGGTACACCCTTCTCTACCTGGTGTTTTTGTGGTTGTCTCTACCTTGCCCCTTGTGGCTGCTTAAATGTTTTTAATGTTTTATTATTTGTTTTTGAGAGAGACAGAGCAGGATTTGGGGAGGGATAGAGAGAGAGAGGGAGACACAATCCGAAGTAGACTCCAGGCTGTCAGCACAGAGCCTAACATGGGGCTCAAACCCACAAACTGGGAGATCATGACCTGGGCTGAAGTCTGACTCTTAACTGACTGAGCCAGTCAGGCACCCCAAGTGGTCTTTTTTTTTTTTTTTTAATGTTAATTTCTTTTTGAGAGAGAGAGAATATGCGACAGTAGGGGAGGGGCAGAGAGAGAGGGAAGTGGAGGATCCAAAGCAATCTCTGCGCTGACATGGGATTTGAACTCAGGAACTGTTGAGATCATGACCTGAGCTGAAGTCAGACACTTAACTGAGCCACCCAGGCACCCTAGAAGAAGAGGTCTGGTATTGAAGCTTTGGTTTTTCGGAGATATTGGAAAAAAATCTCAGGAACCAGTCCCTGAGCCAGTCAGTGACTTTGACCTAGGTCATTTTTGTTTGATTGCCTTGGATCTTTTCTTTTCTTTTTAAGATTTTTGTAATGTGTATTTATCTTAGAGAGAGAGAGCATGAGCCTGAGCCGGGGAGGGCAGAGAGATAGAGGGAGACACAGAATCTGAAGCAGGCTTCAGGCCTGACCTGGGGCTTGAACCAATTAACCATGAGATCTTGACCTGAGCCCAGGTCAGATGCTTAACTGCTTAACTGAGCCACAGAGGCACCCCGCCTCAGATCTTTTCTGTTTGCATTGCTTCAGCCTTGGGCGACAGTCACACCGTTTATTGTCTTTCACAGGTGAGAAAGTCCTACTCTAAATCCTGTCTCACAAAATAAGCCTGACGTTTGTTCCCACTGTCCATGCTATGAGTTGATTTCAGTCCTCATTTTTAGGGTTACTTTCTTAGGTGTCTTAAATAGTAAGATTTTAAAACCAATAACTTGCTTGTTTCTGCTTGCTTCTTTTACTTCTAGGAATATAGGAGGTTAAGGAACTGCTATGGCTTATTGGAAAGTATGTTGAATTCTAACTGGATAACCTTAAGACTCTGTTTTTGTAATTTTTTTTTTATCTTAAACTTTTTTTTAACATTTATTTTTGAGAGACAAAGACAGAACATAGTGGGGGCAGAAAGTGAGAGGGAGACACAGAATCCAAAGGAGGCTCCAGGCTCTGGGCTGTTAGCACAGAGCCAGATGTGGGTCTTGAACCCACCAACTACAAGGTTATAACCTGAGCTGAAGTCGGTTGCTTAGCTAACTGAGCCTCCTAAGTACCCGTTTTTTTATTTTTAAGTGAAGGTAGTAATTTGGACAGTGGTTGTGAAGTTGAAATATTATATATATGAAAGTACTTTATAAACTGAGAAATATAGCTAACGTTTAAATTTTATTATTGTTTAACAATAGTGATTGTTTATCACCATTGTTCATCACTGTTTAAATCTGCTTTTGATTTTCAGGTTGTTCCATTGACCTGTCATGCATGGCAACAGTCACTATATCGAGGCAATAGTGTTACACAGATTTCTGATGCTAATGTGGTCTCTGTGGAAAAAACAGCTCAGTGGAATTCTGGAGATGATCAGGTATGTCTTATGTAACTGGGAAATTATTTTTCTTTTCATAAGCAGCATGAGAAATTCTCATTTAGCTTTGAAAAATGGTAAGAGGTGAATTACTTTAATATTCCATTTTTCTAATAGATCTTTGATAATCTTAGTTATGTAGAATAGCATTTCACTTTCTTTTTTGTCTCAGGACTCCTTTACATTCTCCAAAACTATCTTAAGTATCTTTTGTTTATGGGGTCTATATGGCTTACTAGAAATTAAAACATTTAAAAATGTTTAAAAATATTTTTAAAATAATAAAACCATTATATGTTAATATAAATAATGTATTTTAAAATGAAAAACAACTATTTTCCAAGACAAAGAATTAGTTGGAAGAGTGGCATTGTTTTACATTTTTGTGTCTCTATTTAATGTATATATGTATGTGCGTATGTATATGTAAAATAAGGAATTGGCTCTTATGATGGCTGAGTGTTCTCAAGATTTGCAACCTGGAAACACAGGAGAGCTAATACTATAGTTGTAGTCTGAATCCAGAGGCCTGAGAACCCGGAGAACTAGTGGTATAAGTTCCAGTTTGAGTCTTGAAGGGCTGAGGACCAGGCCAGCTGATGGTATCAGTAAGTCCTTAGAATGGGAGTTTAAAGGCAGGAGAATACCAGTGTGCTAGCTCAAAGACCCATCAGGCTGAGGGAGTGAATTCTCTCTTGCTCAGCCTTTTGTTCTATTTGGGTCTTTAAATGGATTGGATGAGGCTTGCCCACATTGGTAAGGGCAGTCTGCCTTACTTAAGTGTGTGGATCAAATAAATGTTAATCTCATCTAGACACACAGACATACAGAATAATGTTGAACCAAATATCTGGGCACTTGGTGGTTCAGCCAAGCTGACACATAAAATTAACCATCACAATTGGATTCTCATATCTGCTTCTGCGTGTAGTCTGTTGGGATACATTGAAGTATGTTAGGAAAATCTGGCTATGCATAGATACATAGAAAAGGGAGGCCCATATAGATTTCCTGAAAGAGCATCTATGACCTCCAGGTATCCTTGGATCACTCTTTGAGAACCACTGATCTTGAGGATAGTTACAAATTTAGAAGAAATAGAAATATTGTGAGCAAATAGGAAAAAAGTTCATACATGTTTGTTGGAGGAAAAATGCAGCCTTACTCAAAATGGTTAAGTATTTAAGGTTGATTATCTAACAAATTGGGTATCAGATTTCTTCTGGTACCTTCAGTTTCCCTTAAATTGCAGTGATTATTTATTTGATGCAAAATATGGAGGAAGAAGATTTGCTATCATCAAGGGAAATGGGTTAAGTCTGTGGATCAAATGTTAATCTCATCTAGACACAGACATACAGAATAATGTTTAACCAAATATCTGGGCACTTGGTGGTTCAGCCAAGCTGTCACATAAAATTCACCATCACAATTGGATTCTCATATCTGCTTCTGCATGTAGTCTGTTGGGATACATTGACCAGAAAATGAATGGCGCTCTGAGGCCATTAAATGGAAGGGGGATTTCAGTGGATTAAATTATGTGCCCCAAAATGTGTTGAAGTCCTAATCCCCAGTACCTTAGAATGTGTCCTTATTTGGAAATAGGGTAATTGCAGATATAATTTAGATGAGATCATACTGGAATAGGGTGGACCCTTAATCCAATATGACTGGTATCCTTATAAGAGACAAGAGTATGCAAAGAGGGGTGCCTGGGTGGCTCAGTCGGGTTAAGCGACTGACTGACTTCGCCTCAAGTCATGATCTCACGGTTGGTGGGTTCGGGCCTTGCGTAGGGGTCTGTGCTGACAGCTAGCTCAGCCTGGAGCCTGTTTCAGATTCTGTGTCTCCCTCTCTCTGACCCTCCCCTGCTTGCGCTGTCTCTCTCTCTATCTCAGAAATAAATAAAAACATTTAAAAAAATTTTTAAAAAAAAGTATGTAAAGAGAGAGGCACAGAAGAAGTTGGTCCTGTGAAGACAGAGGCAGACATTAGAGATACATTTCCACAAGCCAAGGAATTCTTGTGGTTACCAGAGGGTAGAAGAAGTAAGGAAAGACCCTCCCCTAGAGGCTTTGGATGGAGCATGGCCCTGCCAACACCCTGGTTTCAGACTGCCAGCCTCTAGAACTGTCAGAGAATCTGTTGTTTTGAGCCCCCCAGTTTGTGTGACTTTGTTATGGCAGCCCTAGGAAATGAATACAGGGATATACCCCTAAATGGTTTAATATTCTCTGAGGACATGTTTATGCTAGAGCATGGTCCAAAAATAGATGTCTTCATTTTTGTCTCTGTCTTATGAAATATATGCCTTGAAAAAAATAACATACACAGTGGATAGATCCTGTTGCTCTTCATTTTTGCCTTTATGCTTGGGTTCCTCAGCATAGCTGGAGCGTTATGCCACTTTCTCATTTCCTCCCCTTTTCTTCCTTTTATTTTGCTCATTCATCTTTATTGCTCTTGTCTGAATTAACTTTAATTATTCATTGAGAACTATAGCTCTTGGTACATTGTTCTCAGTTTCTTCCACTTCAGCTTTCATTACCCATATAGTGCCTAAAACTCAGATCTTTGATCTAACCTGCAGAGATCTTTTCCTGCATTCCTCCTCCTAAACTTCTCCTACCCCCACTACGTTACTCATCTCATGGTCACAGTCTAGACCATGTCACCTCCAGCAACTTGAGTACAAATGTCTCATACTCACTTCTCCAGCTGCTGTTTGATTTAATATTCTGCTCCCTGTTAAGTGAAATTTTCATGAGTTTCCTCTCTCCATTTCCTGCCATGTTAACCTCATGAATGTATAATTTAAATATAACAAACTTCATTCTTAGGTATATCATTTGATGAAGTTTGACAAATATATGCAGTCATATAACCAGTATCACATTTGAGATATACAAGATAGCCGTCACTCCAAAAAAGTTCCCTTGTGCTACACTGTAATCAGTTATCTCCCCCGTCCTTAGTCCTTGGCAACCATTGATCTTATTTCTGTCCTTGATTTCTGCCTTTTCAGAATTAAAGTATATAGACTTTTGAATATGGCTTCTTTCACTTAGCACATGTTTTTGAGATTACCCATATTGTTGTATGAATCAGTAGTTTGTTCTTTTTTTATATTGCTGAGTAGTATTCCATACAGGTATAAGTTTTTTTGGTAGACAAATGGTTTCATTTCTCTTGGGTAAATACTTAGGATTGGGATTGACGGCTGGTAAAGTAATTGTATGTTTAATGTTATAAGAAAGTGCTAAACTGTTTTCCAAAGTGGTTGTGCCATTTTGCTTTCCCCCACAATGTATGAGAGTTCTAGTTGATTTACATCCTTGCCAGCTCTTGATATTATTAGTATGTACCTATGTATGTATGTATTTTAATTTAAATTCAAGTTAGTTAACATATGGTGTAGTATTGGTTTCAGGATTAGAAATTAGTGATTCATCACTGATGTACAACACCCAGTGCTCATCCCAACAAGTGCTCTCCTTAATGTCTATCACCTATGTAGCACACACACCCCCTGCCGCCACCTCCCCTCCAGCAACCCTCAGTTTGTTCTCTGTATTTAAGAAATCTCATATAGTTTGCCTTCCTCTCTGCTTTTATCTTATTTTAGCTTTCCGTCCCTTTCCCTAATGTGCATCTGTTTTGTTAAATTCTACGTATGAGTGAAATCATATAATTGTCTTTCTTTGACTGACTTATTTCACTTAGTTTCATCCATGTTATTGCAAATGGCAAGATTTCATTCTTTTTCATCATCACCGATGATATATTCCATTCATACACAATAGTATTCCATTGTGTGTGTGTGTGTGTGTGTGTGTGTGTGTGTGTGTGTGTGTACACCATATCTTTATCCATTCGTCAGATGACGGACTTTTGGGCTTTTTCCATAATTTGGCTGTTGTTGATAGCGCTTCTATAAACATTGGCATGCAAGTGCCCCTTTGAATTAGCATTTTTATATCCTTTGCATAAAAACCTAGTAGTGCAATTTCTGGGTTGTAAGGTAGTTCTGTTTTTAATATCTTTGAGGAACTTCCATACTGTTTTCCAAAATGGCTGCATCATCTTTTTTGTTTCAAATTTTTAGCCATTCTAGGTGCATTAAAGTATCTCACTGTGGTTTTAATACACATTTTTCTAATGACTAATGATGTTGTGCATCTTTTTGTGTGTTATTTGCCACCCATGTTTCTTCTTTAACATAGGGTCTTTTAAGATCACTTCCCTTTTTTAATGGCTAATTTGTTCCACTTGTTGAGTTTGGGAATTCTTTATAAATTGTAGATGCATGACCTTTATCAAACATGTTTTGCAAGTATTTTTTCCCTCTTTATGGTTTTTCTACAAATTCTATATATCTTTTGAAAAGCAGAAACTTTAATTTTGATGAAGTTGGTGTGTTGATTTTGTTTTTTTATGGTTTGTACTTCTTGTGTTCTGAGAAATATTGGCCTAATCCTACGTCACAAAGATTTTTTCCTGTTTATTTTACAGAGCAAGATTTCTCAACCATGGCACTTTTAACATTTTGGGCCAGATGGTTCCTTATTGTGTGGTGCTGTCCTGAATGTTGTACGGTGTTTAGCAGTATCCTCAACCTTTCCCCATTAGATATCAATAATACTCCTCTATGTTGTAACCATGAAAAATATCTCCAAAAATTGCCAAGTGTCCCATGGTTGAGAGAAAAGGGGGTGTCAAAATTTTACCAAGTTGAGAACCAGTTTCTGAAATTTTATAGTTCTAGGCTTTATATTTATATCTATGATCCATTTTGAGTTGTTTTTTGTATGTGATGTAAAGGATCCAGCTTCATTTTTTTACATATGAAAATCTAATGGTCATTCTACCACTGTTAGCTGAAAATACTCTTTTTCTCTAGTGCTTACTTGTCGTCTTTATCAAAAACAGATTAACTATATATGTGTTGGTCTGTTTCCGAGCTCTCTATTCCATTGATTTTATATCTCTTATGCTAATTCCACATTCTTAATTATTGTACTGTCTTGAAATCAGGTAGTGTGCATTCTCCCATTTTGTTCCTCTTTTGAAAAATGGTTTTGTTTATGCTAGGTTCTTTTAATTTTTATATTTATTTTAGAATCATGTTGGCTATTAAAAAAACCTGGAATTTTGATTAGGATTGCTTTGAGTCTGTACATCAATTTGTAGAGAATTCACACCTTAATAATGTTTGAGTTCTCTAATTCACGAACACAGCAGTTCTTTCAGTTTTATTTAGGGGTTTAATTTTTTTCTATCGTATTTCGTTGTTTTCAGTTTACCCAACTTAACATGTTTGTGTTAGACTTACTTTTTTTTTAAAACATTCTTTTTTTTATTGAAGTGTAATTTTACTGATGCTTTTAAAAATTTCACTTTCCTATTTGTTGCAATTACATGGAAATATAAATGACTTTTTATATTGACCTTGTATCCTGTGACCTTGCTAATCACAGTTACTGGTTTTAGTAACAGCTCTTTTGTGGATTTTTTTAGGACTTTTTAAGTAGACCATCATATCAACTATTTTTTCCTTTTAAATATATATGCCTTATATCACTGGTTATCTACTTATTTTACTTAATGTCCTTTGTGTTCTGACCTCAACTCAGTGAAAGCAAGTTTTGTCAACATTTGTATAACTGAACACAGTGAGCACTTTTCTGTCCTCATCTTACGTACAATAAATAGCATTTGACACTGTTAACCATTGTGTAATTTATTAAAATCATTTCCTTTCTTAGCTTCACAGGTTTTCTTTCTACTCTTCTACTGTTCTCTCTCAGTTTCCTTTGTTGCTTTGTCTTGAGACAGAGAGAGACAGAGCACAATTTGGGGAGGGACAGAGAGAATCTAAAGTAGGCTCAAGGCTCTGAGCTGCCAGCACAGAGCCCCATATGGAACTTGAACTGTGAAATCATAACCTGAGCTGTAATCAAGAGTTGGACACTCAACTACAGGATTTCATCATGTAGAACCAAATGTATTGTTTTAGTGATGGGAGCTGTTAAAGAATAGCAGAAATGCAAATGATATTACATGTTAAAAGATGAGTAGTGATGGGAAGAGATGTAATGTAGTTAATATTGTGAAAATCATACAGAAAGAACAGTTTTAATTTTTCCAAACATTGTGATGAGAATGTCATCATATAGCAAGCTATATGCTACATGAGTGGATATTTAAATATATCTTCTTTTTAATGTTTGTTTATTTTTGAAAGAGAGTGCATGCGATCACAAGTGGGAGAGGAGCACATTGAGAGGGACAGAGGATCTGAAGTGGCTCGGCACTGACAGCAGCAAGCCCGATGTGGGGCTTGAACTCATGAAATGCGAGATCATGACCTGAGCCGAGGTCTGATGCTTAACTGACTGAGCTACCCAGGCGCCTCTCTTTTGTTTTTTTAATGCATATTTATTTTTGAGAGAGAGAAAGAGACAGAGTATGAGCAGGGTGGGGCAGAGAGACAGGGAGACACAATCCAAAGCAGGTTCAAGGCTTCGGGCTGCCATCACAGACAGAGCCCGACGTGGGGCTCAAACTCACGAACCACAAGATCATGACGTGAACTAAAGTCCGACACTTCACCAACTGAGCCACCCAGGTGCCTCAAATCTAAATATTAACGTATATGGCAACTCAGTTAATTACTTAACATATTTTCCTTCAAAATTATTGTTTTAGAGAACAGAATCTTGGCATTGTCTTCCTCAAGAGATGGATTCTTCCCACACTTTGGATGCAACCCAGACCAGTTTCAATATGAGAGAGGAAAGGACCAAAGTGACCGACTTCCCTTCTCTGGAGGAAGGTATTTTGACCCAACCGGAAAATCAAGTAAAGGAACCCAAGAGAGATCTCTTATGTTCACCGCTGCTAGGTAATGCCTCTCTATTTTTAACTAGTAGTAATATTTGTAAAATACTTTTTGGGGGGCTACCGGTCCTGCATCTAAATCCTTTCTTGATTTAAGGAGCTCTTTAGGGCTTATTTCTGGTTTTCTACACTGGCCAGCTGGACTAGTTAAATGTGCACTTTCCCCTCATTTTATTATGTTCTATTCCTCACAAAAGGCAGAAAGGTGATCCTTTCTAGTGGGTATACCTCCTCAGCCCAGAATTTATGGATTTTTCCTTGGGGTAAACTATATATTATCCTTTGACAACTTCTCTCAGCAGTGACGACTCCATGGTCCTTAGAAAAGTAAATGTTTATGTTTACTTTGTTAGATTCTTAGCAGTATTTAAGGCTTTATGCTATTCTCAGTTTTCAGATCCAAAAATTGAGATAAAAAGGTTAAATGACTTGTTTGAGGTAGATCTTATTGGTTTCCTCCATTTAATCTGGAGCTGACTTATTAGCTCTTTACAAAAGGTAAACTTTTTGTGTGTGTGTGTATTTATCTATTTTGAGAGAGAGAGAGTGGGGAAAGGGCAGAGAGAGAGGAAGAGAGAGAATCCCAGGTAGCCTCTGTACTGTCAGTGTGAAACCGGGCATGGAGCTTGTACCCACAACCCTGGGATCATGATGTGAGCCAAAATCAAGAGTCAGATGCTTAACTGATTGAACTGCCCAGGTGCCCCTTTACAAAAGGTAAACTTTAAGTACTTTTCAAATCATTAAGTTGGAGGCAGAATTGTACTATTACTACTTTGGATTAGGTGAATATAGAAGAATGTCTAATGAATATAGTAATTTTAATTTTTTCATGCCTAAATGATATTCAGACAAATATTATTTTCTTTCTGCTTTATTCAGGTTTTTTTTTTCAAAAATTGAGAAAAGAGACAACCACATATTTTAAGAAAAAATTTTTTACGTCTTTATTTTATTTTGAGAGACAGAGACAGAGAGTGAGCACGGGAGAGGCAGAGAGAGAGAGAAGCAGGATATGAAGCAGGCTTCAGGCTCTAAGCTGTGAGCACAGAGCCCAGTGTGGGGCTTGAACCCACGAACCGTGAGATCATGACCTGAGCCAAAGTCGGACGCTTAACCGACTGAGCCACCCAGGTGCCCCTTGACAACCACATATTTTAAACTTAGGCTTTGTCAGGGGAACGAGATTTAACCACGATGTTGTATTGTCAGAGTTTTGTAGAAGAGCACAAATAGGAGTTAATTCAGCAAGTTCTTTTCAGACAGAAGCCAAGGCTATCCAACTCAGAATATTGGTGCCAGTGTACTTTATGATGTGGATCATCAAAGTCAGTTTGAATTTAACATTTTAAGAAAGATGTTGACAGCATTGGAATTCCTTTGTGAGAAGAGATGAGTATGACTATAGATCAAAGAGAAGACTTTGCTATGATCAGGTGTTTGAAGGGCTGTCAAGCTAAAGAGGAAGGAGCTTGCCTTTAATTGATTTATTCCTTCGTTTAACAAATAAATAAATGCCTATGGTGTGTTTGATGCTAGAAATATGTAGATGAAAATGACTTCCACTTCTGGGAAGACAGTTCAGTAAACAGAAAAATAAGAGGACCATGAGATGAGCATTATAATGGTCTAGGGCAGGGGTCTGATTTGTACCTTCCATGACCTAAGAGTAGTTTTTGTAATTTTATTTTATTTTATTATTTTTTAAAAAATATTTATTTCTAGGAGAGAGAGACAGCATGAGCAAGGGAGGGTCAGAGAGAGAGGGAGATACAGACTCTGAAATAGGCTCCAGGCTCTGAGCTGGCTGTCAGCACAGAGCCCGACGCGGGGCTCGAACCCACGAACCGCGAGATCATGACCTAAGGGAAAGTCGGATGCTTAACCGACTAAGCCACCCAGGCGCCCCTTTTGTAATTTTAAAGGATTGTAAAAACAAACAAAGAAGTATGTATGATGGAGACCATGTGTGGCCAAGAAAGCCTACAATATTTATTAATTGACCTTTTATTAAAAATAATTTGCTGGGGCTCCTGGGTGGCTCTGGGTTAAGTGTTGGACTTCGGCTCAGGTCGTGATCTCACGGTTTGTGGGTTCAAGCCTCACGTTGGTGTCTGTGCTGACAGCTAGCTCAGAGCCTGGAACCTGTTTCAGATTCTGTGTCTCCCTCTCTCTCTGACACTCCCCTGCTCACACTGTCTCTCTCTCTCAGAAATATATAAAACAGTAGAAAAAATTTTTAAAATATTTGCTAATTCCTAGTCAAGAGGTTAAAACGAGAATACATAACTTATAGGGAAGCTGTTTTCAATTTGATAGAAGAAAGAACTTTCTAATAGTGCCATTTAATAGCAGAAAGACTATATAACAGTAAAGTCAGTTTGATATCACTGTAAAATGTCAAGCAAAATTCTCTAAGAGAATTTCAACATTTCTGAAATTGGGTAGGAGATTGTGTGATGTGACTTCTAAAATGTTTTCTGGGTAAAGTTTTAATAACTCCAGCTTCTCATTTACTATAGAAAGTAGAACATTGTTAATTATTAGAGCAGATCCCTGGATCTGATAGCTAGAGGAAATTTCACCATTGCTATTTTGTTACACATGAACACAGTCATTGAGGGGTGTATTGGTCTTACCAGTGGCAAATGTCAGGATGATGACCGGTGCTGGAACAGTTAGATATCTCAAGAAAGAGTGATCCAAGCCATCAGTAGTTGTCTAAATATGAGGAAATGTGGGGTCTTTGTTAAAAACCTTCAGGATTCTTAGAGGGGTAAAGGACTTCTTTTACAAAGGTTTAAGAATGAACCTCTAAGCCAAGTTCAAAGAGGAATTACACCAAGTAGTCCCTGGTAGTAAAGGTTATTATTATTGTTCTGCTTCTCATTAAAAACAACAACAACAACAACAACAAACTGTTTACTTTTTTATTTTGAGAGAGAGAGAGAGACTGAGAAAGAATCCTAAGCAGGCTCATGGCTGTTAGTGCCAAGCCTGATGAACTCACGAACTGTGAGATCATGACCTGAGCTGATTCAGGAGTCAAGGGCTTAACTGGCAGAGCCACCCACGTGCCTTTGCTTCTTATTTTTTAATAAATTGATTCAGTAAATAAATTTATTTTGAGTGCCTATTAAGTGTAGCAAGTACTTTGGTAGGCACTGAGGATACAGCTGTGAATAAAGTGGATATGAAGTTGACAGTGTAGGTGGGAAGCAAACAGACCAAAGATTAAAACAAGAGTATGACAGTTATGATAGGGAGGTATTATAGGTATTCTGAAATCAAGAAAGTATACTGTAGCAACAGTATTATATTCATAGTAAAAGAACAGTTTAGTTTTAGCAAAATGTCACATATCCAGTTAAATTAATATTAGATAAAATGCATTAGATAAATGTTGGTTTTATAGTTTTATTTCTATTAAAACTATTCTTTTATAGTTATATAAATGCTATAAAAATAAGTTTATACCTATTTTGTACATATTTAAGCATATTTAATAAGTTATTTGAGTTGACCTTCAGAAATCTGTAAGAATTATTTTTCCTTTTTTTAAAATTGTTTTTAAGTTTATTTATTTATTTTGAGAGAGAGAGAGAGGGAAAGAGAGACAGCGAGCAGGGGAGGTGGAGAGAGAGAGAGAATCTAAAGCAGGCTCTGCACTGTCAGCACAGTGACAAACTCACAAACTCACAAACTATGAGATCTTTAAGTTGGACACTTAACCAGCTGAGCTATCCAGGAGCCCCAAGGATTATTTTTCTTTTGAATCAGCAGTTCTCAAACTTTTTGGTCATAGGACTCCTTTACATACTTTAAAATTATTGAAGACTTCAAAGAGCTTTTGTTTATGTGGCTTATTGATATTTTCCCTTATTAGAAATTAAAACTGAGAAATTTCTGAAATATTTATTAACTCATTATAAAATAATAGCTCCATTGCTGCATATGTGTTAAATTACATATTTTTTTAAGAAAATAACTATTTAGAAGAGTAACATTGTTTTACTTAAAATCCCTGTAATGTTTGACCTCGTAGAAGACAGATATCTGCTTCTGCATTCAAAGTATGTTGCTATATCATAGATGATGCAGCTTCTGGAAAATTCTACTATACCCTTGTGGGAGAATGAGAGTGAATAAGGCAAATGACATCTTAATGTTATTTTGAATATAATTTTGATTCTAGACACCTCCTAAGAATATTTTCGGGATGCCCAGGAACCTGTGGACTACACTTTGATCTAAGATGGAAAGAAACACTCATAATGGATAGGAGCACTTGCTAAGAAATTAGAGTCTTTAGGTTCAGTTCTCACTCTGACACTTAAGCTATTTGACTGTGGACAAATAATATTTCTTAAATTTTGTACTATGTTTCCTCATCTGTGAGATGGGGATAATAATACCTATCCTTCAAGGTTTTCATTGAAATATTGTACTTTAAGACTGGGACCTTTTCAGGCTATGAATACATGGTAGTTGCTGTTGGTGTGTTATCATTCTGATGCTTGTAGAGACTTCCAGATGGTAGCATATTTAGGTTCTTTGTTACATGGGTAACCTAAGAAATTAACTTTCAGCATTCACAACATTTTTATATTTAAAACTTTGTAGTCATACAAGACAACTTTGCTTCTCCTGATTTGCCTTTGCTGACATGTTTGACACAAGATCAAGAGCCTGGATCTGATTCCTTATTTCAACACAGTGAACTAGATTTTGCACCTTTGAGGTAGGATGGTTTCTTTTTTATTTGTATGTAACCTTTCTATTCTTTCTTTCCTTGTTTTAAGTTGTTGCTGTTATAAATGACTTCAGGCTAAGGTGAGACTTTGGGGTGGGGGTTAGATATTCTCAGCACACACTCTTAAGGTAATGAGACCCTAGGTTAAGACATGATGTGTATTAATTTGGCATAGTAACGTATGTGTAAAAATGAGCCAGGCAACTGTAGCTTATTTAAAAATAATTTTTCATGCATTCTAGCATTTCAGGCATAGTTTATTTTTATTATTGAAGTATAGTTGACATACAGTGTTATATTAGCTTCAGGTGCACAACATAGTGGTTTGACAGTTTTGTTCATTACGCAGTGCTCACCATGGTAAGTGTTGTACATCTGAAACTAATGTAAGAATGTGTATCACCTGTACTCAAAAAAGTTAAAAAAAAACCTGTACATGTTTACACAGTAAAAACCTTTGCCCTTCTGCTATATATACTCTTAAAATTACTTCTTTGAAAAGTGTTCCGTATATAAGTCAACCAATGCATTACTGTTGGGTTTTAGGAATAGATCACATCTTAAAGGGTTTTTAAGAACACTATACATGACTAGTAAAAGAATTAGTGAAAGTTAAATGCGTATTAAATTATGGTAGGTGATAAATTAAACATTTTAAATAGCAAAGTTTGAATTTTTTATTTCATCTTTTTTTGGCAGCATAAAAATATTCCTAGTTTTTGGTAATACTGTTTTAGGGTCATAGGATAGGAGTTCATCTTCTGTTTATAAGAAATTTGCCTTGTTCAGTCATTAGCCACTTCAAGGGAATTTAAAATTGGAACTTTGTTTTTCAACACACTTTTCAAATAATCTTGATTGCAGTGTCATATCAGTATTATATTTTTCATGTTAGTATTTAAAAAATGTTTTTAATGTGTTATTTATTTATTTATTTTTAACTGTATATTTTCAGGGGAATTCCTGGTAAGTCTGAAGATACTGAATGGTTTTCTCGACCGTCGGAAGTAAGTGAAGCTTTATTCCAGGCAGCGTCAGAAGTAGCTTCAGATTTAGTTAACAGTTGTGTTAGTGTATCTCAGCACTCACTTATAGGTAGCACAGCTGTTGGGTCTCAGCGCTCTTTTTTACCTCCTGAACAAGGGACTAAAGAAGAGATGGTTTCGTCTGATACAGATGATGAACTGAAAACCCCCAAAGACTTTGATGGTTATGATGTTCTTTGTTCATATATGGCATGGAAGACACAAGAAGTTCAGGAGCCAGAAACCAATTTAGCTGATGAAGGTCAAGTTTCAGTTTCAGCTTCATCTGATACAAGTGATGAATATATGACTCCTAAAGGAAGTAACAGTTTTGATGATTCTTGTTCATATGTGCGGTATTGGAAACAGAAAGCTTTACAGCAGTCAGAAAAATATTTAACCAGTAAGGATCATGATTCTCATTCAGATTCATCTGACACAATTGATAAAAACAAAATTCCTGAGGGAAGTGACAATTTTAGTGCCCCTTTTTCATGTATGCCATGGAACAGACAGGAAACTTTACACCATCCAGAAACATATGTGATCAGTAAGGACCGTGTTTCTTTTCCACATGAAGATGCTCCTCATTTTAATAACAAAATGTCTCATTTTTTCTGGCATTGTCTGTTGGAAAAAAGAGGAAAGGGCCTTCCCTTGACAGCTAATAGTCATTTTTTGGAGAGTGTTTATTTAAGGGCTCCAGCTGAGAATGAGGTGAAAGAAATGACGGATTCTTTGGAAGGGTGTGCAAGAAATGAAGAAGGTCTGGGGAAAGAATTATCTCAAGGTTTTAAACTAAAGGAGAGTAGAAGTACTTTAGTATTTTCAGAGGTACCTCCCAGATCTTCAGAAATACAGTATATTGAGAATGTTGTAGTTCCTGATAATTCTATACAAGTTTCAGAAATACATATACACTCTAGAGGACCAGATACCTATAAGATGGAGGTTTCTGGTGGTCCTCTTCAGACTCTTAAATCCAAATTGAATGAGACATCAGAACAACTGTATATTCAAGGGGAAAGAAACCAAAAGGCAACTTCTGCTTTTAGTGGAAAAAGTGTTGATGCTTCTGAAAATGTAGCCTTTGAGGCAGTTATTGCCTCTATTGAGCCTTCCAAGAAAGAGGGCACATATGAAACCCAAACTGACTTCAGTAAGTCTTTAGTAAATGATAGCCAAGAAAGTGAACCAAAAAATCCACATCTTTCCCTATTAAATTATAATGATGAAAGCTCTTTCTTTGATAAGTTTAGTCATCCATGTTGTCCGTCCACTCCTGGGGTGTTTGAATTGGCAGCTTCAAAACCATTGTTGCATAAAAAAGATAATGGTAATAGTTCCCTGTATTGGCATCCTAATTTAAAGTCACTCTCCAGTGTTCCTCAGGAAATGTTCATTAAGCCACTTTCTCTTATTCCAGAGCATAAGTCATCTGCTTCTTTAAGTGAAAAATCTCACACCCAGGCTGTTGATATTGGCAAAGCACAGCCAGCTTTATTTCAGTGTGATTTAGACAATGAACCATTTCTTCCCATTGGAAAGATAGAGTCTTTTCCTGCTCTTGACCATACAGAGAAGGTAGGATCTTCAAACATTTTTCATCCAGTGAAAGAAAGGACTTCAGATTTGTTGGTCTTACAAGATTTAAAGCAGCAAAGCTTTGAAGAAGTTGCAGATTCCTCAAACTATATTTTGGGTAAGAATATAAACTCTAGTAACATCATGGAAAGTCCATCTACAGCTGTAGGAAGCAGCTTTTCAGCAAACTTGATGATATGTGGTGCAAAGTCACAAGGTATTTTACCAGTGACCAGGAATGTATCAGTAATTGCAGTCGGCCAAGAGACATTGCTGAAAGCTGATGTAGGCCAAGGTAAAATTCCTCAGCCTATGGGAGCCAAGTCTAGTTTCAGTCTACATACAGTTATGCAAAATGACTCCTGTTTTGTAGACGGGCTGCAGGTGAAGGCTGAATCTGACATCTATACTCTGGATGATGATACTGAATCCTGTAGCCTAGATGAAAATGCTGTTATACACAGTACAAGAGTTGCTGATCTACAAAGAGAGGTGAGACACAATAAAATGATAGTTGGGGGAAATGTAGTCTTTTTAGTATCATTTCAGGAAATGGTATTGTTACTTGTTTTTCTTTTACTTTCCACTGTTGCCCAGGTATGTGACCAAGGTGACCTGATGAGTGAGTGCCTTGAGCTAGCAGGTTTTAAAAGTGTGCTTCATGATCTAGAGGTTTGTGACAGCTCTCTGCGTTGGCAGTCTGTCTTAAAACTGCCATCTAAGCAAGAGAGTGATTTTCAGGAGCGTGTAAGTTTTTCTACTTGACATTTCTTATGGGGTAGGGAAAGAATATTTTAGTTGAAAAATGGGGATAACCGTAAAGGACCCATTTATATCCTCGGATACCAACATGTGGCTTACAATCTGGTCTTCATCTGACATACAAGAATATGCTCCATTAATTTGTTACAGGTTGGCATGAAAGAACTGTTTGTATTTTGTAGACCTTATTAGTGAGTTCTGTGGTGTCTTAGAAAAGGCCATCCTTTGGAGCTCCCAGGCCTTTCATATTGAGACATGCTTGTTCATGCCAGCAGGAACCTTTGGGACACTGTTAAGATTAGACTCACTCATAGATACAGTCAGTTGTACATTTTTTTCATTCTTGCTTACAGTGTACAAGCATTGGAATAGACCCAGGAAGATTTAAATATTTCTGTTTAGAATCTCCTGAAAGATTTGACTCTTCAGAGGAGTTTTGAAAATTATAAGAACCCGTGTTTCCTCAGGAAGGATACTGAGGTGCTTACTGTCCACACTAGCTAGTGTCCCCAAAGGGAACTAACTGCTTCTTTCCAAATGAGTCACATACCTGTGCATACACACATTCCTTCCCTTCTCTCTCGATATCATTATTAGCATTATGTGTGTGTACTAGAAAGTAACGTTGAGGTGTTAAGAAAGTTCCGTGTCAATCTTTCTTTTATAGAGGGCTTCATTTTTGCCTGTATCTTTGGATCCCTTGACTTAAATGTTCCTTTGGTTCCATTGCCCATCGTCTTCTGTCAGATACTGTCAGCTTCCTTATAATCTATTCTTGTATCTTGTTAGTCATTAAATTTAGTTATACTGTAGATATTGTATACTTAATGTTACTCTCCTTTTCCTGTTCTTCCATGTATAAAATTAGTATGTCATTAGAAAGCTGCTAGTTTGGCACACAGTCATTTTTAGGCCTTTAGGTTCAGGCAGTTGATAGAGAAAATGAACAAAGATATTGAGATAAACTTTTCCTTTTATTTATAATTATTGAATTTATTTAAAATTGAAATATAAAGAACCATGAGGTTAATTTTATTTTCTTTAACATTCTAAAGTAGGCATTCTTTAATTTTCAGCCTAACAACAGTGGGATAGAAAATGATAGCTAACAATGTGTGCTCAAATACTATGCTAAGAGATTTACATATATACATTAATTTATTTAGTCCTTTGATCAGTCCTATCAGGATTGTTTTTTTTTTTTAAATATTTTTATTTATTTCTAGGAGAGAGAGAGCGTGAGCAGAGAGGGAGGGTCAGAGAGAGAGGGAGGGTCAGAGAAAGAGGGTCAGAGAGAGAGGGAGATACAGACTCTGAAAAAGGCTCCAGGCTCTGAGCTGGCAGTCAGCACAGAGCCCGACGCGGGGCTTACTTGAACCCATGAACTGCGAGATCATGACCTAAGCGAAAGTCGGATGCTTAATTGACTAAGCCACCTAGGCGCCCCTGGATTGTTAATATCCCCATTTTGCAATTGATACTTAAAGGAACTTGTTCATGATTATTTAGCAAGTAGGGGAGCTAGTATTTGAAACTGACCTTATCTATGTATGTAACCACTATATCATAAATTGTCTTCCTGTTTAACTACTTGTTAGTGAAACCAAAGCCAAGATTTTGCATTATTTTGGCAAGAGTAAAGGTTTTGCAGGGAATTGGTCCAAGTCAGTATCAATAAGAATGAGAAATAAGTATGATCAGTTTTAAACTTAGAGTTTCTGATTTTTTTGATAGTACTACTTATGTAACTTAAATCAGCTTTTTTTGTTTATTTTTAGAGCAAGAGAGAGAGCACACATGAGTGGGGGAGGGGCAGAGAGAGAGAAAGTGAGAGAGAATCCCAAGCAGGCTCTGTGCTGGCAGTATAGCCTGACAAGGGGCTCAATCCCATGAACCATGAGATCATGACCTGAGCTGAAATCAAGAGTTGATGCTTAACTGACCCAGCCACTCAGGTGCCCCAGCTTTTTATACACATAACATATATTTAAAGAAATATAAATATATATTCAGTTAATAGTGATGTGCTAAGATGACCTCTGACCACTATTCCAAATTTTATTTGCCCCCAGCTATAACCTTAAGTATATTTTTTCAGTTCAGGGAGGATCTTCCTTGTATTATCTTTCACTCTTAGCTCCATTCTATGATCTGGGAGTTGCATGATGCCAGTATTAGGGAAACAGGAACTAGATAAGGTAGTAATCTTCCTGCATGCCTCAGCTTGCTCTCAGAGGGCTTGCTGGCTCCTTGGTTTCTTTCTTATTCTCATCTGTGTCTCAGAAGAGTCATTCATACTTGTTTGCCTTACTTTGATACGTAACCATCATTTCTCTAAATGATTATTTGGGCATCTACTTATGTATAACATAGCTTGGGGTCATGAAAGGAGTGTGGAGATTTGCAGTCAGAACCTTGTTCAGTTATTTGTTAGCCTTGTGTCTTGGGCAGATGACTTTGGAGGATCTTTCTACTTATCTACAAAGAAATAGGAATAGTAATAACCTCATGCATCGTTATGTTGGATGGGGTAATGTATATAGTAGCACTGCTTGGCTGTTAGTTTTCTTCATTTTACTGAATCTAGACTCTCACCAGTGGTTTCCTCCTGTCATTATTTTTTTCTGTCTTTCTCCTTGTTCCTGGTAGCAGCATGTTACATTCTTTTAGCTTCTATGAAAAAATAAGTATTCCTTATTTTGGCGATGTAACTAAGTATTATTTAAGGTTTACTCTCAATAAAGTATTCCTTATTTTGGCCATGTAACTAAATATTATTTAAGGTTTAATCTTTAGATTTATTTTTGTTTTGTTGGTTTCCCCTCTTACACCAGGACCTGATTTCCTCTCAAGGTTTAAATGCTTTCCTCTGTGTGATGGTTATCACCTGTAGTTTTAGACCCTAATATTTTTCTTGAGGTAGTCCCATATGCTGTCTCGCATGAAATTTTCTTGTGAACATTTTCATCACCTCAAACACAACTTGCCTATATCGAGAGAACTCAGACATTTTCCTGAAATCAGACTGACTTGTAGATTTTCTCAGTTCTTTTTTTTTATTTTTTAAATGTTTTATTTATTTCTAGAGAGAGAGAGAGAGAGACAGCGTGAGCAGGGGAGAGTCAGAGAGAGAGGGAGTCACAGACCGAAACAGGCTCCAGGCTCTGAGCTGGCAGTCAGCACAGAGCCCGACGTGGGGCTCAAACCCACGAACCGCGAGATCATGACCTAAGCGAAAGTCAGACGCCCAACCAACCAAGCCACCCAGGCGCCCCAATTTTCTTAGTTCTTATAGAAGAGTTAGCATTTCTTGGTTTCTTCATCACCTTCAATTCTTTTTTCATTATTGATTAAAAACTGGGAAATAAACCAATCTTGATTTTTTCCTTCCTGATTTCCTCCCATTTTCAATTAGTAATGAAGACCTGCTGCTCTCTTAAATAAATACTTCTCATCTTTCTCATTCTGCATTTTCTTTTGTATTACCTACTCTAATATCTGTATGTTTTGAAGCTTTGATAAAATGAATTTTTTAAAAATGTATTTACTGATGTTTAATTCCAGTATAGTTAACACACAGTTATATTAGTTTTATGTATATAATATTCTGTACATTAGCAGTTCTATACATTACTCAGTGCTCATTGTGATAAGTGTACTCTTAATCCCCTTCACCTATTTCACCCATCCCACAACCCCCTCCCGTCTGGTACATATCAGTTCATTTGCTTTAGTTAAGAGTTTGTTTCTTGGTTTGTTTTTCTGTCTTTGTTCATTTGTTTTGTTTCTTAAATTCCACATGAGTGAAATCATATGGTATTTATCTTTCTCTGACTTATTTCACTTAGCATTATACCTTTTAGAGCTATCCATGTTGTTGCAAATAGCCAGATTTCATTTTTTTTTTTTTTAATGTTTTTATTTTATTTTTAGGAGAGAGAAAGAGACAGCGTGAGCAGGGGAGGGTCAGAGAGAGAGGGAGTCACAGGCTGAAACAGGCTCCAGGCTCTGAGCTGGCAGTCAGCACAGAGCCCGACGCGGGCTCGAACCCACAAACTGCGAGATCATGACCTAAGCGAAAGTCGGACGCTTAACCGACTAAGCCACCCAGGCGCCCCCCAGATTTCATTTTTTTAATGACTGAACAATATTAATGAAATTTTATTGTAGTCATGATTGGAATAGAAATTTTTTCTTCCTATCTTTGGAAGCTCTAGAGAAAAGCTGCTATTCAGTACATATATGTACTGGGGACACACACACAGGGTCTCTATCATATATGTGATGTATATGTTAATGAGCTGTACTTCAATAAGTCTCCTTTAAGAGTGGGGTAATTGAAAACTAAGAATTTTGTGCTATGTTTAAAGCAGAGTTTCTCTTACTATTGTCTTTTTTTTTTTTTTTTACACTATATTCTTTGTTGTGGGGGGCTTTTCTGTATATTTTTGCATGCTGAGTAACATCCCTGGCTTTGCTCACTAGATGCCAGTAGCCACCCCCCCCCACGCCCAAAATTATGACAGTGAAAAATGTCTCCAGGACTTGCCAGATGTTCCTTGGTTGGGGAGGGTTGGTGGGGGCAAGATCTCCCACAATTGAGAACCACTGGTCTAGAGAAACCTAGACCAGGGCAGTAGAAATAGAATATTTATTTCTGTACTCTGCCAGCTTCCTAACACTGTTCATCATTACACAATAAAAAAACCTTGATAAAAAAGGATAGAACAGAATTTATGCTTATTTACATCTTTAGACTCTCCATAGAGGGCGTCAAAAAGAGGGAATAATATTTTTAAGAGAACAAAGAAAACAAAAGTGGTATATTGTTTTTACATGAGAGTGAATTTGATGAAAAGTTTTATACATTTATATATTGACATCACCAATGATGGTATCTAATTTCTAGTAAGGACTTGCTGGGATCTAATGAAACTTTGAGAACTTCTTTTTCAGCATTTAACCTTTACTTCATTGTCAGTTTTGTTCACTATTACTTCTTCTACTTTACTTTTACTTCATTACTACTTTTGCTTAAAGAAATTTGAGGACATATATTTTTTGGTATTTGATTATAGATACAGTTCTTTGTTTCCTAAACATTTGTGGATTTGTGGAAAATATTCCTGTTTTCCTTCCTTTTCTCTTTCACAATTATGTCTCCTTTAAAAAAAAAAATCTTTGAGCTTGTCAAGAGTAATATACCAAAGTTCAAATTCTTCAGTGATCATGTTATTGTTATACGGAACAAACTTCAAGACTTCTGACCTGTAGTATTCTATGCAGACTTCCAGATCCTCAGAATAATTTGTAGAGCCTTCCTAGAATTGACCAAACAGGATATGACTTGTATATGAATTCAGGAGGGTTGAGAATATGATCTTAAGGAACTGGCATAACTGTTTAGTATTCATTTTCATAAAAATTAGGTGTGTGTGTGTTTTTTACCAGATGTAGCCTAAAATTGATCTTATTTTCTTAAATTTTTATCTCTTTTTATAGGTAGATCGTTCTAATACGGACACTAATCAGTCTTTTTCATCTGTATTGCCTCCATTTGTTCCTCATGAGCCAACCAGAGAGTTGGAGTATCACACTTCAGATCTCAGAATGTTGAGAGTATCTTCTGGCACTGTGCAAAAGACTCTTACACATTTAGCAGGTATGTAGAAGAGAAGGTATTTGGTGTTCTTATGGCTGGCTTGTTAAAAATATCATGCCTTGGCTAATTTTTAAATTTTGAACTTCTGCAGTAATGTTAACTTTGAATTAGGTGTATTTATAAATCCTCAGATCTTTTATTGGATGAACCATTTGATTTTTCATTGCATTCTTTATGATAGTGTTTAGAACTGAATTATGTAGAAGAGTCTGATAATTAGAGTCAGTTTATGTCTGTATTCCTTTTTATGACTTGAAAGGAAAAAAGAAACTAATTGAGCACAAGAAAAGAGTGGATCCAAATAAGTTTGTAGAGAGGAAACTGAGAAATCAGTTTTGAGGTAGAAAGCAAGATTATCTGCTGAGGGAGGTAGGGAGTGGCAAAGAAAGACTAGGGGGTTTGAGGAGAGTGGCTTGGTGCAGGTGTTAAAGTAAATCGGGGTTGGAGCTGACCAAGGTCAAGCAAAAGAATTGGCAGATAGTTCTGAGAAGTCATCTGAGGTTGGAGATGATTTTGTAATGTTGTCAGCCTTAATAGAATCTCTGATCTTTCTCTACTAAAACTGAGGACTGCAGAAGATGAGTTATAGGATTCATCCTTGGTTGAGGGATTTGTTGACTGGATATATATGATAAATGGAAAGCAGCGGAAGGGAATCAGTAAGAGTTGATCACCTTGGTTTCAGCCTGCTTGAAGAGAAAGAGAAGAGAAACCGTAAGAGTGGTTAGTTGGAGAAAATAGAAGGGACAGAGGTTTATTTATGAAGTTGAATAGATGAGGTGGATATATTTATGGAGAAAGCTAGAATAGTGGGTAATTTTGGTCAGATTGAAGTGGTACATTTAAATGGGGATCAGTTTGAAGGGTGACTAGATCTGTTGCATGGCCCTAGGATTTGATAGTAGAAACTGAATAAAGATCACTAGGGTAGAAAGTAAGTTGTGATTTTGAGGGTAGCTTATTGAATTAGTTAGCTGTGTTTAATTATTTTCTGATTAATATGGGATTTGGGTATTAGGGAAAATCTGTGAACCCTGAAGTCTTCAAAAAATGAACGGGAGGGACTGGGAGTTTCAGGGAGAAAGTGATAGATGGAGGGTAGTAGAGAAGTTGTTTGTAGACTAAGCCTCAAAAAGGAGGTTGTTTTCATTTCATTTCATTTTGTTGTTGTTGTTTATTTGAGAAATATGGAAAATACTGGTAAAGAAGTCATTGTGGGGACGCTTGGGTGGCTCAGTCGGTTGAGTGTCCGACTTCGTCTCAGGTCAGGATCTCACGGTCGTGGTTTGAGCCCCGCGACAAGCTCTGTGCTGACAGCTAGCTCAGAGCCTGGAACCTCCTCCGGATTCTGTGTTTCCCTCTCTCTCTGACCTCCCCCGCTCATGCTGTCTCTCTCTCTCAAAAATAAATAAAACATTTGGGGCGCCTGGGTGGCTTAGTCGGTTAAGCGTCCGACTTTCGCTTGGGTCATGATCTCGCGGTTCGTGGGTTCGAGCCCCGCATCGGGCTCTGTGCTGACTGCCAGCTCAGAGCCTGGAGGCTGTTTCAGTCTGTGACTCCCTCTCTCTCTGACTCCCCTGCTCACGCTGTCTCTCTCTCTCTCTCTCTCTCTCTCTCTCTCTCTCTCCCTCTCTCCTAGAAATAAATAAAATAAATAAATAAATAAAACAAAACATTAAAAAGAAGTCATTGTGACAAGTGGTTAAATGCTACTTCCATCTCTCCTTGTTTCCAGAGTTATGGTGTATGGAAGAGGGCTGCAAGGGCAGTAGTAATAAGGGGAAAATAAAGCTGCTTTTTTGTAAGGCAAAAAGTTGGAGAGTGTATTATGAAAAAATTGAGAATGATTGTTTATTAAATAGAATGGTTTCAAAGAGCACAGAAGACAAACTAGGAGTGAAGGAACAAGTAGTGAGAGGAACCGAGGTAAGAAAATAGAGCAGTAATAGAATGTGGGGATGGGAGACTGGCAATATTTGCTCGTCTGGACCCGGGATTTTAGTGATGAGCGTAGGTGAAATGACTGGCCTCAGGTATCCTCTAATTTTATCAGAAATAAGTTTGATGTCAGAACTATCTGACAGTCCCAGATCATGTCTGTCCTGGTCTCAGACATGAGGACTACCATAAGATTTAAGAAGGGCATCATGTCTAAAAATTTTGGGCTTTGTTTTACAGAGTATAACATGGTTTGGTAAAGAATTCTCAAATTACAATCTGTACCCCCTCGTTTCTGCCTTTATATCCTTTGAAATTGTCCTTGAATTCTGTTAAGGACATTCTGTTCTGTTTTATTTGTTTTTCACTTTACATTTTAGTTTGGGAAGTTTCTATTGATCAGCTCTTAAATTCACAGATTCATTCCTTGGCATGTCCAGCTTACTAATGAGCCCATCAAAGGCATTCTTCATTTCCATTATGCTGTTTTTGATTTCTACCATTTCTTTTTTTTTTTATAATTTTTTTTATGTTTACTTTTGAGAGAGAGAGAATGCAAGCAGGGGAGGGGCAGAGAGAGAGGGAGACAAAGAATCTGAAACAAGATCCATTCTGTGAGAGCAAAGCTTGATGCGGGGCTTGAACCCACAAACTGTGAGATCATGACCTGGGCTGAAGTTGGATGCCTAACCAACTGAGCCACCCAGGCACCCCTATCATTTCTTTTTGATTCTTTATTAGAGTTTCCATCTCTCTGCTTTTATTACTCATCTCTTCTTGAAGTTTATCCACTTTTTCCATTAGAGCTTTCAGCATATTAGTTACAGTTATTTTAAATTCCTAGTTTCATAATTCTAAAATCTCTGCCATATCTGAGTTAGATTCTGTTGCTTGCTTCATCTCTTCAGACTGTTTTTTTGTCTTATAACATGCCTTGTAATTTTTTGTTAAACACTGTACTTGATGTATTAGGGAAAAATAACAGATAAATAGGCCTTTGGTATGAGGCTTTAGATTACTGGCTAAAAGTTAGGCAGTATTACTATTTGCTGTAACTGTTGTCAGACAGTAACATTTCCTCTGGTGTCCTTGTTTTTTGTCTCCCTGTTGTCTTTTGGTTTCCCTTGACACTCCTTAAATAGGGCCCTAGCCATGCTTCCATTCTCTCATTTGTAATCTGTCATTAGAGAGGAGCCTTATTGATGTAGTGACAAGGTGTGGAGGGCAGTTCATTATAATAATCCTATGACTAGGTGTCAGTATTTTAGTGAGCCTACTTTTACAAGTGCTTCTTAGCATTTTTCTTCTCTTTAGGTGAAACAGGAAGGCTTGGGGGTGGTGTGAGGCCAGAGTTGGGTGTCTCCCGTCTTGCGGGTTGGTTAAGCTCAAGTAAAACCTAGGCAGTGAAGCTCTGGTAATATAGTTTCCCTTGAGTTCAGTCTATTATGGAAAATAGAGGGCTCTGAGCTTCTAAAATGGTTATTTTGCCATACCCTTTGCCAAGAGTACGAGGGTATTTTTGTCCTGTCTTCATCTTGAGAGCTTTGTGGGGCCCCTGGAAGTAAAGCTCATGAAAATCTGAGTCCTCCCTAAAGCTGGGCTTTGTGGTTTGTTTGGGGGTTTTTTTGCTTTTATTTTTTGTTTGTTTGCTTCTTTTTGAGAGAGAGTGAGGGAGAGGGGCAGAGAGAGAGAGGGAGACAGAGGTCTAAGTGGCTCTTCATTGACTGCAGAGAGCCTGATGTGGTGCTTAAACTCAATGAACCATGAGATCATGACCTGAGCCACCCAGGAGCCCCAAGGAATTTTTCTCTCTAAAGTGAGTTTATGCTTAGCCCCTAGCAGTTGGTTAATTAACAGTTTAATGTTTCCTACCCATTCCTGGTTCCAGTGCCTTCAGCTCTCTTAATATTAATCCCTCTTTGTATTTGTCTCTCTGGTTTTCAGGAGTTATTTATCCTGTGAACTCAGTTCTCTGATGGATTTAAGAGTTGTTGATTTTCAGTTTCTTTTGCTCTTTTCTGGTACAGATGTGGCTTCTAAGTTCTTTACGTGTTGGACGAGAAAATTCTTTTTAAAAAATTATTGAAATATATACAAGAAGAGCAGCTAAGCTAGAGCTTTGGAAGGAGAAATGATATAGTTAGTATGCAAGTTGAAACTATCTGTCATTAGCTTTTTTTAAAAACAGTTTTTTTGAGATGTAATTCATATGCAATACATTTCATCCATTTAAAGTTTACAATTCACTGTGTTGTGCAGACATCACTACAGTGTAATTTTATTTTCATTTTTAAAAGTTTTTATTTAAATTCCAGTTTGTTAATGTCCAGTGTATTATTAGTTTCAGGTGTACAATATAGTGATTCAACATTTCCATATATCATTCTGTGCATATCACAAGTGTCTTGCTTAATCCCTATTATCCATTTAACCTGTCCCCCTACTCCACCTTATTTCTGGTAACCATCCTCATTACACTCTAACTTTGAAATGTTTTTTACCCCAGGTACCCTCCACCTGTTTGTACTCATTCCCCATTCCATACTTTAGCAGCCTGCTCATAGTTTTGGTTTGTTGTGTTTTTGTTTTAATTCTTCTAAAATCTTTTTAATTTCCATTGCAATTTGTTTTCATTGACCCCTTGGTTATTTGGGAATATCTCATTTCATTTCTATATATTTGTAAATTTCCTTTTGTTATTAATACCTCATTTGATTCTATTTTTGTGGGGGAACACATATTATATATGATTTTAGTTCACTTAAATTTTATTGAGGTTTGTTTTTATGTTTTAGTGTATAGTTTATTCTGTAGAATGTATGCCTTACACTTGAGAAGGATGTGCATTCTGCTATTGTTAGGTGGTATGTTCTATACATGTCTCTTGGTTCCAGTGAGTTTATAGTGTTGAAGTCTTCTGTAACCTTGTTGATCTTCTGCCTAGTTGTTTTCTCCATTTTCAGAAGTAAGATATTGAAGTCTCCGACTATTATTTGTCTGTTTTACCATTTTTTCTGTCATATTTGCTTTATATATTTCAGACTGTGATATTAAGGGCATTTATGTTTATATTTGTTATATATTCCTGATGAATTGACATTTTTATTTTTATTAATGGTCTTTAATTCTTGTAACATTTTTTTGTTTTAAGGTCTATTTTGTCTTACGTCAGTATAGACACTTCAGTTTTTATCCTTGGTGCTTGTACGATAGATGTTTTTCATCTCTTTACTTGAATCTATTTGTATTTTTGGGTCTAAAGTGTTTCTCTTGTAAACAGCTTATAGTTGGATCTTGTGTGTGCATGCGTGTTTGCATGCGTGCGTGTGTGTGTGTGCTTAAATCCAGACTGACCATCTTTGCCTTTTGATGTGATTGTTAAATCAGTTCACATTCAGTGTCATTATTGATTAAGATTGGATGTACATTTGCTTGATTTACTTTTTGTTTTCCATGTCTCATATCTTTTTGTTGTTCTTTTTGGCCTTTATTGCCCTTTATTGCATTTAGTGAACAATATTTTCTGGTGTGACATTTAAATTTCTTTAATGATTTTCTAGCTAATTTTTAAAGTTATGTTCTAGTGGTTACTCTAGGGCTTATAAAATTTATCTTCTTAGAATATATACCTGATTTATACTAACTTAATTGTAGTGTGATACAGAGACATTACTCTCGTAGAGGTCTATTCCTTCTTTTTTGTGCATGCTGTAATTACTATACATATTACAGCTATATGTGTTACAAACACAAGAATACATTGCTACATTGTTATACTTATTTACATAATTTTATGTATTTTTAAGAAGCTAAGAGAAGGGAAACAAGTATTTATAGAGCTTATTATATCAATTTTCCAATTTAACATTTCTTATTCTCTTTATTTGTTCCTGTGGATTTGTTATCTAGTGTCCTTTCCTTACTCCAGCTTTGCTCCTACCTGCCTCCTTTTGATGTTGTCAAATATGTTATATTTCTATATATTACAGCCCCAATAATACAGTTATATGCATACTACTTTGTGTAAAATTACTTTTAAAATCAGCTAAGAGAAGAGAGGAAAAGAAATATGCAAGTATGTTGTCTTTTAGAAGTTACCTACGTAATTATTTTTACTAGCATTGTTTTTGTTTTGTAAATTTAATTTACCATCTGGTGTCACTTGCTTTCAGCCTGAAGAATTCCTTTAGTACTTCTTGTATAATGGTTTGCTATCAACAGATTCTCTCAGTTTTTGTATAACTGGAATTTTTTAAAAAATTTAAATCCAAGTTAGTTAACATATAGTGTAGTATTGGTTTTAGGAATAGAATTTAGTGGTTCATCACTTACGTACAACACCCAGTGCTCATCCCAACAAGTCCCCTCCTTAATACCCATTACCCATTTAGCCCATCTTCTCACCCAGCACCCCACCAGCAACCCTAAGTTTGTTTTCTGTATTTAAGAGTCTCCTATGGTTTGTCTCTCTCTCTCTCTCTGTTTTAATCTTATTTTATTTTTCCTTCCCTTCCTGTATGTTCATCTGTTTTGTTTCTTAAATTCTACATATAAGTGAAATATATTTGTCTTTCTCTGGCTGACTTACTTCGCTTAGCATAATATACTCTAGTTCCATCCATGTTGTTGCAGATGGTTTGATTTCATTCTTTTTGATTGTCAAGTAATATTCTATTGTGCATGTATACCACATCTTTTTTATCCGTTCATTAGTCAGTGGACATTTGGGCTCTGACTGTACTTTAGCTGTTGTCTATAGTGCTGCTGTAAACATTGGGGTGCATGTGTCCCTTTGAATCAGCATTTTTGTATCCTTTGGATAAATCTAGTAGTGCAGTTTCTGGGTCGTATGGTAGTTCTATTTTTAATTTTTTGAGGAACCTCCATACTGTTTTCCAGAGTGGCTGCACCAGTTTGCATTACCACCAGGAGTATAAAAGGGCTCATCTTTTCTCCACAGCCTCATGAACATCTGTTGTTGTCTGAGTTGTTAATTTTAGCCATTTTGACAGATGTGAGGTGGTTTCTCATTGTATTTTGATTTATATTTGCCTGATGATTGGTGATGTTGAGCATTTTTTCATGTGTCTGTAAGACATCTGGATGTTTCCTTTGGAAAAGTGTCTCTTCATGTCTTTTGCCCAGTTCTTCACTAGATTATTTGCTTTTTTGGATGTTGAGTTTGATAAGCTCTTAATAAATTTTGTGGAATGTTTTATTTCATCCTTTTGAAAGGTAGTTTTGCTGGGTTTAGAATTCTTGGTGGACAGTCTTTTTGTTTTGGTACTCTGAATATGTCTTCCCCTAGTCTTCTGGCCTTAGTTATTTCTGATGAGAAGTCAGCTATTAATCTTATTAGCATTCCCCTATATGTGATTTCTTTTCTCTTACTGCTTTCAAGATATTCAGTCTTTCAACATTATGATTATGTATTGGTGTGGATCTCTGTGTTTATCCTACATTGAGTTCATCGAGCTTCTCAGATGTGTAGATTATCTTTCCACTTCTTTCATCAGTGTCTTGTAGTTTGTAATGTGCAGATCTTTCACCTCCCAGGTTAAATTTATTGCTAAGTAATTTTTTAAAATGTAATTATAAATGGGATTGTGTTCTTAATTTCTCTAATAGTTCTTTTTCAGTGTATAAAAACATAACTAATTTTGTATGTTAATTTTGTAACCTGCAATTTCACTGAATTTGTTTTTTAGTTCTAACAGTTTACTGGTGGAGTCTTCAGGAGTTTTATATGTAATAGTATGCCATCTACAAATAGAGACAATTTTACTTCTTCCTTTCCTATTTGGATGTCTTTTTTCTCTTCCATTTTCTTGCCTAATTGATCTGGCTAGGATTTCCAATACTTTGTTGAATAAATTGGTGAGAGTGGGAGCCCTTATCTTGTCATGATGTTAGAGGAAGAGCTCTAAATTGATCACTGTTGAGTATGCTGTTAGCTGTGGGCTTATTGTATATGGCCTTTATAATGTTGAGGTATATTCCCTCTACACCCTCTTTATTGAGACTTTTTATCATAAATGGATGTTGAATTTTGTCAGTTCCTTTTTCCATATCTGTTGAACTGATTGCATTATTTTTATCTTTTATTTTGTTAATATTGGTATATCATATTGATTGATTTGCAGATGTTGAGCCATCCTTTCATTCCTAGAATAAATCCTACTTGATCTTGTATATGATTCTTTTAATGTATTATTTAATTTGGTCTGCTAATATCTTGTTGAGGATTTTTGCATCTATGTTCATGAGGGATATTGGCTTGTCATTTTACTTTTTTGTAATTTTCTTGTTAGGTTTTGGCATCAGAGTAATGCTGGCTTTCTAGAACATGTTTGGAAGTGTTCCCTTTTATTTTTTGAAAGAGAGAATGATTGGTATTAATTGTTTAAATGTTCAGTAGAATTCACCAGTGAAGCCATCTGGTTCTGGACTTTTTTGGTGTGATGTTTTTGCAGTCAAATGCTCTACCCTGAGCTATCCCCCCAGTTGGGACACTTTTGATTACTGATTCAGTCTTCTAACTAGTAATTAGTCTGTTCAGATTTCCTCCTTTTTTATGATTCAGTCTTGGCAGGTTATACATTTCTTCTTGGTTATCAGATTTGTTGGTGTAAAAGTGTAGAAAGTCTTTTATGACTTTTTGCATTTCTGTGGTATCAGTTGTAATATTTCCTTTTTCCTTTATTATTTAATCTATTTGTGTCTCTCTGGTTTGTGGGGGGTGGTGGTGGTGATTCTAGCTAAAGGTTTGTCAACTTGTTAATCTTTTAAAATAACCAGATCTTAGTTGCACTGATTTTTTTCCCCAATTTTTATTTAGTCTTTACTTCATTTATTTCTGCTCTGATCCTTGTTTTCTTCCTTCCTCTGGCTTTGGACTTTGTTCTTTTTCTGGTTCTGAAAGATGTAAAGTTAGGTTGTTTATTTGATGAGGTTTTCTTATTTCTTGCTGTAGGCATTTATCACTATTAACTTCCCTCTTAGAATGCTATAACTGTATGCATATGTTTTGGTGTATTTCTATTTTCATTCGTTTCAAGGTTTTTGATTTCTTCTTTGAGCCATTCGTTGTTTACTTTGTTAATCTATTTGCTTTATTAATTTCTGAGTCTTTTTTTCTCACAAAAATTTCCATAATTCATATACCTTTTCAAGTTATTATGCGGATTACAGCTTTCCTTCTCTTTTAGTTTTCTTGAAGAGTTAATACTTGATACTCTACTTCCTTACCTTATAATTTACTCCTCAACCCATTTAATTTTATATTTAGCTACTTTTTTGAAGCTCACCTTTGGGTTTAGAACAGCAGTCAGCTTAGTGAAAAGAATTCAGAATTTGGAGTTAGAAGTAAAAGGTTAAAGTGCCAAAAAAAAAAAAAAAGGTTAAAGTGCCCGTTTTTGTTACTTACTGTAGAACTCTGAAAAAGTTATTTAACTACCATTCAAAATGTCTGAGGACTGAAAGTTTTGGACATCACTAGGGAGCTTGTTAGAAATGTAAAATTTCAGATCCCACCCTACACGTATTGATCAGATTTTGCAAGTTTACAAGGTCTCCATATTGAGAAGCAGTCTTATATCTTTATCTTTGAACCTTAATTTCTTTGTCTGTAAAGTGCAGATGGTCCACCACTTAGGACCTGTGGTAATTTTGCCCAGTTTTATGCAGTGTAAATGCTCTGTTTAAGTTAGGCTAGGCTAAGCTGTGATATTTGGTAGATTAGATTATTGTATGTATTTTTGACTTATTATGTGTTTGGCTTATGATGGGTTTATTGGGATGTAACCCCATTATGAGGTGAAGATCTGTATAGATAATACTTGTATATATCAGCCATCTTGCCATCATCTCACATACTATATGTTTTACCGTTTATTATCTGCTTCCTACTATTAGAATGTAAGCTTTGTGAGGCAGAATTAGAGTATCAGGTTTGTCTTTTTATTGTCCTATTTCCTATGTCGAGAACAGTGAGTGGCACAAAGTAAACATTAATTTTTTTGAATGAAGAAATGAATAAATGCATTTTTGGTCAAATCTTGTTATTTGTATTGCAGTCATTTACTTTCTACTGCAATTTAGAGTTAGAATTACTGTACAAATGTAGAAATTACTATTGTTACAGAAAGTTCTATTAGTGCTACTTACACTTTTGCATTCCCTTCACAACCATCTTGAATCTCTATTTCTGCAGTACAGTTCTGATCAAATCTATCAACAGCTCCCCATGCCGTCTAGAATTAAGTTCAAAATCCTTAGTGTAACCTTTAAATACTTTGTAGTTTCATATAGTTAAAAATATTTATCTTTTACAGGGTGCATTTATTGGAAGAATCATTTAAACCCAGTGGATGTATAGTATCCCTCTGGGCCCTCATAGGACTTGAGGGAAAGGGGAACCCATGAGAATAGGTTGATGATCCTTTGCTATGCCATGGAATAAAGTCTTTTGTCTCTGATTGAAGAGTCTTCTGTCTTTTGCTGGCATATATGACACAATAACAGGCTAACTTATTAGTTTATAACTTAGGGTGAAATCCCAGACTAGAGAGCATTTTCCCATCACTTTAAAAATTCTTGAAAAATCTAAATTTTAAGATCCACATAATATATCAAATGGCTATGCTGCTATGTTTTTAATGTTTATTTATTTTGAGAGAGACAGAGACAGAGCATGAACAAGGGAGGGGCAGAGAGAGGGGAGAGACACAGAATCTGAAGCAGGTTCCAGGCTCTAAGCTTCAGCACAGGGCTCAACACGGAGCTCAAACTCCCAAACAATGAAATCATGACCTGAGCCAAAGTTGGATACTTAACTGACTGAGCCACCCAGGCACCCCGATATGCTGCTATTTTTAAACACTACTCTATTGTTGACTATTTAAATCATTTCTACATTAGTGTGGAAATATCTTTATAAATATTTGTCTCTTTTGATGAGTGTTTCCTTAGAATTTGGATTCCCTACTAGAAGTGTAAAGGTCATAAGAAGGAAAGCTTATTTTATTTCCTTTATGCATAAAAGAAGTGTTTCTTAATTAAAAAAAAAAAAAAAAACATGTACTAGTATTAACAAATCTCGTTTTTTTTAGGAGATACGTCTAAAGAAGGCACAGCTACAGTTACTCAGTTCAGTTTGAAACCAGACATCACTACTACTCCTGGAGATTCAGATACTGGATCTCATTTATCCTTGTTCCCTGAGGACTTTCCTCAGTTGACTTTAAGGTATCCTCAAGAGAATACTATTGGTCCACATACTGATACACTCAGCCAACAAGCATTGGATAGTCATATACCTGAAAAGACTCTAAAAGTTTCAGCTGTTCATGAGCTAGCTGACCAGAAGACTGGAATATCAACAGTACCCTCTAGTTCCTGCTCACAAAGAGGGAAGCCCGATACTTTCTACTTACGTGCCTTGCCAGATAGTCACCTAACTGAAGAGGCTCCAAAAGTTTTGGCTGTTCTGGGATCTGCTGAACAGAAGACTGGCATACCTACAGTCTTTCCAAGTTCCTACTCACTTGGAGAGAAACACAGTATTTTCTACTCACAGTCCTTGCCAGACAGTTATCTAACTGAAGAGGCTCTGAAAGTTTCAGCTGTTCTTGGGTCTGCTGACCAGGGGACTGAGAAAACAACAGTACCTTCTACTTCCTATTTAGAAAGAGAAAAACACGTTAATTTCTCCCAGCAGCAGTTGTCAGACAGTCATCTAACTGAACAGGCCTTGAAAGTTTCAGTTGTTTCTGGACCATCTGATGAAAACACTGGGATACCTACATTACCTTCAATTTCCTACTCACTTGGAGAGAAGCCCAGTATCTTTTATCAGCAGACCTTGCCAGATAGTCATTTAATTGAACAGGCTCAGAAAGTTTCAGCTGTTCCTGGACCAGTTGATCTAGGTACCCGGTTGACTAGGGTACCTGCAGCATCCTCTACTTATTACTCATATGGAGAAAGTCCCCAAGTTTTCTATCAACAGACAGTGCCAGAAAGTCATCTACTTGAACAGGCTCTGAAATTTTCAGCTGTTCCTGGATCTACTGAGCAGAAGACTGGGATACCAACGGTAACTTCTACTCCCTATTCCCATAGAGAGAAGCCCAGTGTTTTTTGCCATCAGGAGTTACCAGATAGTTCTCTAACTGAACAGGCTCAGAAAGTATCACCTGTTCCTGGACCTGCTGAGCAGAAGACTGGAATACCAGCTGTAACCTCTACTTCCTATTTCCATAGAGAGAAGCCCAGTATTTTCTTCCAACAGGAGTTGCCAGGTAGTCCTCTAACCGAACAGACCCTGAAATTTTCAGCTGCTCCTGGATCTACCGAGCAGAGGACTGGGATACCAACCGTAACCTCTGCTTCCTATTCACATGGAGAGAAGCCCAATATTTTCTGCCAACAAGAGTTACCAGATAGTCCTTTAACTGAACAGGCTCAGAAAGTTTCACCTGTTTCTGGACCTGCTGAGCAAAAAACTGAGATAACAAACGTAACCTCTAGTTCCTATTCACATAGAGAGAAGCCCAATATTTTCTGCCAACAGGAGTTGCCAGGTAGTCCTCTAACCGAAGAGGCCCTGAAATTTTCAGCTGCTCTTGGATCTGCCGAGCAGAGGACTGGGATACCAACCGTAACCTCTACTCCCTATTCACATAGAGAGAAGCCCGATATTTTCTGCCAGCAAGAGTTACCAGAGAGTCCTCTACCTGAACAGGCTCAGAAAGTTTCACCTGTTGCTGGACCTGCTGAGCAGAAGACTGGGATACCAGCTGTAACCTCTACTTCCTATTCACATAGAGAGAAGCCCGATATTTTCTTCCAACAGGAGTTGCCAGATAGTTCTCTAACTGAACAGGCCCTGAAATTTTCAGATGCTCCTGGATCTACTGAGCAGAAGACTGGGATACCAACCGTAACCTCTACTTCCTATTCACATAGAGAGAAGCCTGATATTTTCTTCCAACAGGAGTTGCCAGATAGTTCTCTAACTGAACAGGCCCTGAAATTTTCAGATGCTCCTGGATCTACTGAGCAGAAGACTGGGATACCAACCGTAACCTCTACTTCCTATTCACATAGAGAGAAGCCTGATATTTTCTTCCAACAGGAGTTGCCAGATAGTTCTCTAACTGAACAGGCCCTGAAATTTTCAGATGCTCCTGGATCTACCGAGCAGAAGACTGGGATACCAACCGTAACCTCTACTTCCTATTCACATAGAGAAAAGCCCAATATTTTCTGCCAGCAAGAGTTACCAGAGAGTCCTCTACCTGAACAGACTCAGAAAGTTTCACTTGTTGCTGGACCTGCTGAGCAGAAGACTGGGATACCAACCGTAACCTCTACTTCCTATTCACATGGAGAGAAGCCTGATATTTTCTTCCAACAGGAGTTGCCAGATAGTTCTCTAACTGAACAGGCCCTGAAATTTTCAGCTACTCCTGGATCTGCCGAGCAGAGGACTGGGATACCAACCGTAACCTCTACTTCCTATTCACGTAGAGAGAAGCCCAATATTTTCTGCCAGCAAGAGTTACCAGAGAGTCCTCTAACTGAACAGGCTCAGAAAGTTTTAGCTGCTCCTGGACCTGATGAGCAGAAGACTGGGATATTAACCATAACCTCTACTTCCTATTCACATGGAGAGAAGCCCATTATTTTCTGCCAACAAGAGTTAACAGATAGTCCTCTAATTGAACAGCCTCAGAAAGTTTCAGCTGCTCCTGGATTTGCTGAGCAGAAGACTGGGATACCAACCGTAACCTTTACTTCCTATTCACTTAAGGAGAAGCCCTGTCTTTTCTACCAACAAGAGTTGCCAGATAATCCTCTAACTGAACAGGCCCAGATAGTTCCAGGTGTTTCTGGACCAGATGACCAGAATACTGGGATAACAATAGGGTCTTCTAGGCCCTACTCACTTGGAGAGCAGCCTAATATTTTTTCCCAGCAGGTATTACCAGATAGTCATCTAACTGACGAGACTTTGAAAGTTTCATCTGCTCCTAGACCAGGTAACCCAAAGACTGGGATACCAACAGTACCCTCTAGTTCTTACTCACATAGGGAGAATTCCAGTATTTTCTACCAACAGGTCTTACCAGGCTGTCATCTATCTGAAGAGGCTCTGAAAGTTTCAGTTGCTCGTGGACCAGCTGAAATAAAGAGTGAGTTACCATCAGAAGCCTCTAATTTCTACACAGAGAGAGAGACCAGTATTTTCTTCCAACAAGAGTTGCCAGACAGTCATCTAACTGAACAGGCTCAGAAGGTTTCACCTGTTCCTGGACCTACTGACCAGAAGACTGAGATATCAACAGTAACCTCCACTTCTTACTCACATATAGAAAAGCCCTTTATTTTCTACCCACAAGGCTTGCCGCACAGTCATCTACCTCAAGAAGCTCTAAAAATTACAGCTGTTTCTGAACCAGCTGATGAGAAGATTGGAATACCAATAGTTCCCTCCACTTCCTACTCACAGAGAGAGAAGCCCATTATTTTCTACCCACAGACCATACCAGATACTCATCTCATTGAAGAGGCTCTGAAAGTTTCAGCCATATCTGGATCAGCTGACTGGAAGACTGGAGTACCAACAGTATCCTCTACTTCCTACTCACATAGAGAGGAGCCTATTTGTTTTTCCCCACAGGCCTTGACAGGCAGTCATCTACTTGAAGAGGCTCTGAAAGTTTCAGTTCTTCCTGAACCAGCTGACCAGAAGACTGAGCTACCACCAGAACCTTTTAATTCCTACTCACATGGAGAGAAACCCATTGTCTTCTACCCACAAAGCTTGACAGATAGCCAGGTACCTCAGGAGGCTCTGAAAGTTTCAGTTCTTCCTGGATCAGCTGACCAGAAGACTGAGCTACCATCAGAACCTTTTAATTCCTACTCACATGAAGAGAAGTCCATTCTCTTCTACCCACAGAGCTTGACAGATAGCCAGGTACCTCAGGAGGTTCTGAAAGTTTCAGCTATTTCTAGACCAGCTGATCAGAAGACTGGGCTGCTATCAGAACCTTCTAGCTCCTACTCACATAGAGAGAAACCCATTATTTTCTATTCACAGGGTTTGACAGCCAGCCAGGTACCCCAGGAGGCTCTCAGAGTTTCAGCTATTCCTGGACCAGCTGACCAGAAGACTGGGTTGCAATCAGAATCTTCTAGTTCCTACTCACTTGGAGGAAAGTCTTTTATTTTCTACGAACAGGCCTTATCAGATAGACATCTCACTGAAGAGGCTCTTAATATTTCAGCTTCTCCTGGACCAGCAGACCAAGAAACTGGGATATCAACAGTGCCTTCTATCTCATACTCTCATATAGAGAAGCCAAGTATTTTGTACCAACAGCCTTTGTCAGACAATCAGCTGGCTGTAGAAGTTGTAGACGTTTCAGCTGTTTCTGGGCCAGGTGACCAGGAGATCAGAAAACCAACAGTTACCTCTACTTCCTACTCACATACAGAGAATCCCGTCATTTCTTATCAGCAAGAATCGCTAGATTTTACTCAAGAGGCTTTAAAAGTTTTAAAAGTTCCTGGACTAGGTGACCAGAAGACTGGCATACCATCATTAACCTCTACTTTTTACTCACATACTGAGAAGCCCAACATTTCTTATCAGCAGGAGTTGCCAGATCCTAATGAAGGTGCTTTAAGAGTTTTAGGCACTCCTGGGCCAGCTGACCAGAAGACTGGGTTACAAATTGGGACCTCCACTTCCTGTTCACATAGAGAGAACCCTATCTTTTCTTACCAGAAGGAGTCATCAAATATTACTGAAGAAACTTGGAAAGTTTCACCTGTTTCCGCACTAGCTAACCAGAAGACTGAGATACATATAATCCCCTCTAGTTCCTACTCATCCAGAGAGAAGGGCAGTATTTTTTACCAGCAAGAGTTTCCAGATGTTACTGAAAAAGCTTTAAAAGTTTTCGTTCTTCCTGGACCTGTTGACCAGAAGACTGAAATACCAACAGGACCTTCTAGCTCTTCCTCACATAAAGAGAAACTCAAGATTTCACCTGTGATTTTACCAGATGTCCAGAAGACTGAGTTTCTAACAGCTCCCCCTAGTTCCTACTCACAAAAAGAAAAACCCAAAATTTCAACTGTGATTGGATCAGATGACCAGAAGTCTCCATTACTGACAGTTTTTCATAATTCCTATTCTCAGAGAGTAAAGCCCACTATTTTATTTGAACAGCAGTTGCCAGATAGATATCAAAGTGAGGATATTCTGAAGATTTCACCTGTCCCTGAACCAACTGATGTGAATTCTGGGATACCAATACCTCTTTATAGTTCCTCTTCCCACAAAGAGAAATCTAATATTTTCTACCCACAGGAATTGCCAGACAAACATTTAGCTGAAGATGCACTGAAGGTTTCAACAGTTCCTGTACCAGCTAACCAGAAAAGTCTGTTACCAATAGCTCCTCCTAGTTCCTTTTCACACAGAGAGAAACCAAATATATTCTACCAACAGGATTTTCCAGATAGACCTCTACCTGAAGATGCTGTGATGTTCTCAAGTGGTCTTGGGCAAACTGATCAAATTAGTGGGTTATCAACAGTTACTCCTGGTACTTATTCACATAGTGAGAAGCAGAAACTTGTTTCAGACCATGTTCAAATGCTAATAGATAATTTGGATTCTCCTAACTCCAGTATTATCTCAAGTAGTATGCCTTTAAGTTCTCAGGCTGCTGGTAGAGTTGTAATAAGTAAGCCAGAATCTTTAGGTCTTGAAGATATTGGCTCTGATGAAATTCAAGATACAAGCAATAGTTCTAAAACTCTTAAAGAGATTCGGACCCTTTTAATGGAGGCAGAAAATATAGCACTGAAACGATGCAATTTTTCTGCTCCTCTTGTCCCTTTCCGAGATGTTAATGATATTTCATTTGTACAATCTAAGAAGATGGTTTGCTTCAAAGAACCCCTCACAGCTGCTGAATTTAATAGTGATTTGCCTCAGAGATTGCCATATACAGAGGAAAGCCCAAGCGACAAGTACATACAGAAAGATACTAGCACACAGACAAATCTGAAATGCCAGAGAGGCATTGAGAATTGGGAGTTTATTAGTTCAACAACAGTTAGAAGTCCTCTACAAGAAGCAGAAAGCAAAGCCAGAGTGAGGTTAGATGAAACTCTTCGACAATATAGAGCAGCCAAATCCATAATGAGATCTGAACCTGAAGGATATTGTGGAACCATTGAGAATAAAATTGTTATCCCTATGATGACTGTCATTAAAAGTGACTCAAGTAGTGATGCCAGTTCCTGCTCGTGCGACAGTAATTCTTTGGAGTCAGTTTCTGATGTTCTTGTAAACTTCTTTCCATATGCTTCGCCCAAGACAAGCTTGACAGATAGCAGAGAAGAAGAAGGTGTGTCAGAGAGTGATGATTGTGGTGGTAGCAGTGTAGATTCACTGGCTGCACATGTCAAAAACCTCCTCAAGTGTGAATCCTCATTGAATCATGCTAAGCAAATACTCAGAAATGCAGAGGAAGAGGAATGTCGAGTACGAGCACGAGGTAGGAACTGATCATTTGTCAAGTCAGGTCAGGCTTATAAACATTGTAGTTTAATAATTTGTTTAAAGTTAGTGTTTGGAATCTAAATTTATTTTCTTGTAGAACTGTTGAATGATTAAGTTTTCCACCACCATCCAGAATAAGTCCATTTAACCAACAATGTAACTAAGTCACAGTATTAACAGTAGTAGTCTGAGTTTAGGGTCTTAGGTAAGTAGGTTCTGAAGCCTGAAGGAGAGTAAGGAGATAGCTTGAGTTTCCAGATTCCTAAAGTACTTCTGTTTCCTTAATCCTCCTATTATAGGATTCTCTTTTAAAGGCAGAAACAAACAAAAAACAGTTTGCTCTCCTCTAAATCACACTGTATCATAAAACTAAATACACTTCTCCTCTTTTCTAATACAGTTCTTAGAGCATATTTTATACATTAGAAAAAACTGAAGTATTTCACACTAAAACTTGGGTTAGAGGTTTAAAAGAAGATGTTCTAATCCCATTAATCTCTAATAATAGAATGCCATTAAAGAAGAAAAAATGTATAAGACAAAATGGGGAATTAAAATTTTTTTAAAAATATTTATTCATTAAAAAAATTTAATGTTCCTATTTATTTTTGAGACAGAGACAGAGCATGAGCAGGGGAAGGGCCAGAGACAGAGCGAGACATAGGCTTCTTAGCAGGCTGATGCAGCAGCCCTGATTTAGGGCTCAAACCCACGAACTGTGAGATGCTTAACCAACTGAGCCACCCCGGGGCCCCTGGGGAATATATTTTAGAGAGCAACCTATAAACAGTTCAGGCCTACTTGGGATTTTTCCCTTGAGATTAACTACTTGCCATTCCTTTTATCACTTATGCATATTTGACTCTCCAGAAAACTCCAATAATTTATTATTGTTAAATACCAGCTCTCACGGAAGCAGCAGTAACTGTAGCAGGAATGTATAGGGGAGGCAAAGGGACTGTCTGATTGGAAGGAAGATTAAGATAAAAATAATTGAAAAATCATATTAAAGTGGCCTCTGGAGAAATACCTATAGAATGTGATTTTTAAAAACCACACTTTTCAGTGAAATGATTGCTCTTAAGAACTTCTAAAAGTTTGTCACATAATTGAGAACACCTACATTTTGCTAAGTATTGTGGTAGGCATTTAGTTGGATGTATTGATGGTTTTCTGTGTCCTTATAATCACTGACAAATTATGATTTTTGAGTTGCATTATCTCCAATGTTTTTATGTTTTCTTTTTAGCCTGGAATCTGAAATTTAATCTGGCTCATGAGTGTGGCTACTCCATTTCAGAATTAAATGAAGCCGACAGGAGAAAAGTAGAAGAGATCAAAGCAGAGTTGTTTAGTCATGGGAGAACAACTGAGTTGTCCAAGGTATAAAACAAATCTAGCAATGAAGAAAGGAAATGTGAAAGAAAGGGTGGTGGAGTTTGTATCTTTTACTTGGGCATTGATGACACCAACTGAGTCATTAATAGTCTTTGGCTAAAGTATTAGGAATCTTATTTCTTCAAAGTTCCTATTTAAGGATTCGGCTCCGTAGATTTTGATTAATTTCAAATTCATCTATTGAAAAAATTTATCTCCTTAGGAAAATAAGAATAGATTTGCCTTATCATTTTTATTTCCTCTTGAGGGTAGTAGCTTGAAATGCAGATCGAGTCCAGCTAATTTTCAGATGTGTATTATCTACTTTATATGATAGCTTAATGTAAAAATAATTTTCATTTTCATAGTACTTATTTTCATCCAGTTGTGAATTACTTCATACATAGTAAAGAATATATATGAAATATATATAAAGAATGAAAGAAAAATATAAATAGTTCCTGTTTGTTGGCTAACTAACTTGATAAGTGGAATGTTACCAAATACCAGAGAAGTCCTTGGTGTCCCCTCCCCAGCCATACATCTGTTACTTCCTATCCTGACATGTATTGATTTTCTCTTGCTGTTCAATATGGTTTTGAATTCTTTAATAGAGTCAACATGGTACATATTCTGAGAATTGCATTTTCCATTTAGACTTGGGTTTTTGAGATTCTTCTGTGCAGGTGTATACAGTTTTAGTTTATTTTTAGTACTGTAAGCTTTCTAGTGTATGAATATATCATAGTTTGTCCATTCTCTTGTGGATAGGGCATTTGGTCTGCTTTTATGAACAGTAATAGGATATGGTAATATGTATCTTACAAGGTTTTGGTATAGGTTATATGAGATAATGCTTAGTAGAATGTGTGATATCTAGCTTTCATTAATTGGCAGCTATTATATTGCTATTAATCCTGTAAAAATAGATAAGATATATACATAAGCTTTATGGCCTAATTCATACAGTTTTTTAGAAAATTTTTTATCAGTGATACAGCATAATTATTTGGCTTATCTCTTTTATGAAAAAATTTTCTTAAAAGTATAACTTACACTGGATTTTACAACTAATCCAAATTTATTTTCACATAACACTATACCACTTCAAGTAATGTGAGTACCTTCTAATAACAAAGTACAGTTGATCCTTGAACAGTACAGCAGTTAGGGGAACCAGCTCTGCACACAGTTGAAATTCTGCATATAACTTTTAACTCCCCCAAAACTACTAATAGCCTACTGTTGACCAAAAGCCTTACAGATAACATAGTCAGTTAACATATTTTGTAAGTTATGTGTTTTATATGCTATATTTTTACAAGAAATGTAATCTAGAGAAAAGAAAATGTTGCTGTCATAAGGAAAATACATTTACAGTACTATACTGTATTTATCAAAAAACTCAGTGTGTAAGTGGACATATGCAGTTTAAGGGTTAAATGTATTCCTGATTTCTCCTCCTCATCCCTTGTATCATGCTGTCATTCATTCATACATATATATATACACACATGCACAAGCAATATTTTGAACAAACTGTTATCTGTGAGATCAGTTAAGAATAAGAAAAAAAGTGTGTATGTGTTTTTAACTGTTACTTCTTTGATATTCTTCCCTTTATGTAGATCTGAGTTTCTGACTTGTATTTTTCTTTTCTCTAAAGTACTTCTGTTAACATCTGTTGCATGGCACGTCTTCTGGCAACAAATTCCCTTTACTTTTGTTTGCCTGGGAAAGCCTTTATTCCTCCTTCAGTTTCAATGATGATTTCATAGGGTATGGAATTCCAAGCCTGTACTTTTTTCTTCAACACTTTAAATATTTTATTCTTTTCTCGTTTGCATAATTTCTGAGGAGACGGCGGATATAATTCTTTGTTCCTCTGTAGATAAGGCGGTTTTACCTTCTAGCTTCTTTCATTATTTTTTATCTTTGATCTTTTGTACTTTGAAAATGTCATATATAGGTAATTTGGGGGGGGGACATTTATCCTGCTTTGTGTTTTGTGAACTTCTTGGATCTGTACTTCAGTTCCTGACAGTTAATTGAGAGGAAATTTTTAATGTTTTATTTTATTTTTGTGAGAGAGAGAGAGAATATGAGTGGGAGAGGGGCAGAGAAAGAGGGAGACGACATAGAATCCGAAGCAGGTTGCAGGCTCCAAGCTGTCAGCACAAAGCCTAATGTGGGGCTCGAACTCACAAACCACAAGATCATGACCTGAGCTGAAGTTGAAGCTTAACTGACTGAGCCACCCAGGTACCCCATGGTGTTTATTATTTTTGAGTCTTTGTTCTCTTTGCTTTTTAATTTTGGAGTTTTTGTTGAGATATCCTCTGCTCAGGATTCTTTCTTTAGCCATGTCTGGCTTAGTAATAAGCCCATCAAAGGCATTCTTCATTTCTGTTAAAGTGTTCAATCTCTAATATTTCTTTTTCATTCTTTATTAGGATTTCCATTTCCTTGCTTACATTGTCCTTGTGTTCTTCCCTGCTGTCCACTTTATCCATCAGAGCTCTTAGCATATCATCATTGTTTTAAATTTCTGGTCTGATAATGCCAACATTCTGACATGTCTGGTTTTGATGCTTGCTGTTTCTTTTCGACTAGTTTTTTTGCTTTGTAGTATGCTGTGTTGTGGGGCCTGTAGCCAGTGTATTACATTAAAAATATGCAATTATGACCTACGAATAAAGTGACATTAGCCACGCTCACAAGGCTGCCAGATAGCTTCCACGGCATCCAGATTTCCACTCTGGGGAAGTGAAAATCCCAAGGTCATTTTGATTGAAGATACAGTTTTGGTACACACACCCAAAGGAAGTAAGGTTGCAATATTTATTACTTACTGATCGTAGAAGCAGGGGTAGTAGTGGGTGGGTGGGTGTGGGTTACGGCCAGGGCCACTCAGTGAGCTCTAGGGGAAAGGCAGCCCTCTGTCTCAGGTCATGAGCAAGCAGGAAATAAGAGAACAGGGTAGCAAGCACCTATTACCTATAAGGTGGTTGGGGCAAAAGTCACTAACTTTTCATGGGCTTAAGTCTTAAGTTATCGTTTCATAAAGATGCTTGAGGGAAACAAAGTGGAGACTTCTGGTGGGGAATCCCAAGCTCAGGTTCTTATCTAACTGTCCAGACTCTGGGCGTGAGCAGGGTTGTCATACTGTAAAATGCCTAGGCAGCAACTCAAAATAGCTTTTTTCTCATCACAATTGACCCTGTGATGCTTAAGCATTAGTCTTTAGGGAAAGCCATGGGCACTGTCCAGATGGTGGAGATATTAAAAGCCACTGGCAGAGTTTTGGTCATCTAGCTCATGAAACATTTGAGTAAAGCAAAAATGCTGGTCAACATATCAGTAGACAAATGGTAATTTGAAATCCTGTCTGTAACCATCCTCCCATTTGCCAGGGTCCAGTCAAGAAAATAAATCAAAGTCCATGGATAAGGTTAGGGTAAGTATTTGATTAAAAACTTGGGTAAGATTATGGAATACTTGTACCTGTTGGGTCACCTTTTGTATATTTGTCTAAATTTGTCCAGAATTATTGATATGTATGTAGCAGGTGGTGCACTGTATAGTGTATATACCTCCTTTCTTGACCAATAAGGAATTTAAAGCTAAATGCATATCCAAAACTGTCTGCACTAAAGAATCATGTTGTTGCATGAAGTCTAGGCTTTGGTATAGCAGCCCATTCTATTCAGCTAGGGTGGCTGACAGGTTAATGTTTGCCTTAATGATCTGTTGTTGTATGCCTAGTGATGGTGTTCCTGCAAGGGATTGTGGCAGACCTGTTGTCAACATAATGAGGATGAATACTGAATGTTTTTGACATGCAAGGACAGAATGAGAGATGGATTGAGTGTATCTCCTAGCTCTTATCCACACTTGGTGGCATTTCAGGTATAGCCACTCTTGGGCAGACTTCAGTACATGCTGTCTTACATCCTGGGGTGCAGTTGTGGGTGAGTGCTCTTCACTTCCACCAGCTTTCTAGTTGCCTGTCTGGGATCATGGAGAAGCCTCATGACCTACATGTTACAAAAGGTGCAGAGTAAGGCCAGCAGTAGCAAGCATCTGTGTTTTATAGTTTTGTTCTTCTGACTGCTTCCTGAGAATATTTTGGGGCCCTTGTGGATCAGCAGCTCATCGGTAGCCTCCTCCAAAGTGAGGTAGGGCCAGGTATTATGATCATATCATTAGGATGTCATCTAATATTGCTGGTGTCAACCAACAGGAGTGCCTCTTCCCCCACTGTGAGTGCCGTGCCATTCGTTCAGTGGGCCCAAGTGACATTACTTCCACTTCTTGTGGGGAGGTATGGTTAGGAGAAATTAGCCATCTACTGGAGCCACTGTACTTTGGAATTTCAGTTGGAATTTGAATATCAAGTAGGTTAGGATGGTCCAGTAGCAACATAGCACAATAATGTGTTCTTCTACTGGGTGAGAACTGTCTATGACCAGGGGAGGTAGCCATCTGTTCTCAGGTCACTAGTGAATATTGGATGGTGAGATGATTGACATTTTAAAGCTGTAATGTTGGAAAAAAATGTAAATAATGTTCTGTAAGATAAAAGTATCAAGTTACTCCATGATAACAACCATAGGCAGCATGGCATGGTAAGCCTAGGTGGTATGAGGGGAGTGATGTTCATATGTTTTAGAGTTTAAAATATTTTAAAGTCCCTGTAGTAGCAAGGAAGTCCATTTAGGAGTCTATCTGCTGCCTTGAAACTTAAGGAGCAAGGATTTTAAAAGACCTTTGTGGTATTGAATAATGCCAGAGGTCTATAGCTGCAGTGGGAGGTAAAAGTTTCAATAGATGCCCTGTTGGAAAGCCCAGTGCTATGTTGTATGGATAGTAAAATGAGATCCTTGATCTGAGTCAGTGTTGTCTGGAGGGCTGAATGGGGACAGGATAACTTAGAAAAGAAAGAGATGACATGCTCCATGGAGCTGTTTCTGGAGAGGGTAGCAAGCAGCAGGCTGGTAAAAGTATCTATACGTGTAATAGCAAAGTGGGTAGTGCCTGCTGACAAAGGATGTGGCCCTGTGAAATTACCCTGCCAATAGCTTAAAGAGCTATCTTCTTGCAGAACTTACGCACAGTTTTCAGTGGGGAGTGTAAATTTGGGGAGCCTAATTCACAATTAAAAGTAGTGTGTTTTGCAGGGGTGGAGGCTCAATCCACTGTGGCAGCAGTTCCCTTATGACCCAAAGAGATATGGTACCCTTTAGACAGGGAATAAGGAGTATGAATATGGTGACTGGAATGGTTGACAGTGGTGAAACTGGTTTTGTGGTAGCAGGTGGAACTGACAGAATTGTTGGTAAAAAGTCAGTGGTTGAGAGCCTCAAACCAGTGGTGACCCGGCTTTGATCAAGGATGTGTGCCTTGGAGTTAGACAGACTGGTGTGGTAGTATTTATATGTGCTGAAACATGGGTAACCTTAACTGTGACTGATGCTAGGGCATGGACCCTCCAAATTTGGGGGATCTCAAATGGGGCAGCCTTGAATGTGAAAATCATCCTGTTGCCAATGTGAAGAAAGCTAAGACATGTTGGGCTTACCACAGCAGAGTAGAAGACTGAATCATTAACAATTGATATTTAATCACAAGTGGAATTCTTGGCCTTTAGGAGGCCAATTAATGCAAAGAAATTTAGCAGTTGTGGCTAGCCCTTGAATTTTGTGGTGGGTAATAGCCTGACTTCCATGTTGGAAGTGGGTTAGCAGCAGTTTTAGGACTCTTCCAAGGAGTCCCAGATTAGAATGTCATCAGTATAGTGCCAGGCAGTTCAAGGGGACACTGTAAGGGCATCCAGGTCTTGTTGGCAAAGATTGTATGTAATGGTTGGGCTGTTAAGCTAGCTGTGTAAAGGTATATTGGGTGCCTGTGGCTGGGATTTCTCAGTGACCAATACTAAATAAAACATATTAGCTAGATGTCTGTTTAGGTTAGGGCTAGCTCTCTAAGCTCAACACTCTAACCACTGACATAGTAGACCAGTAGCGGGCCTCTCCTATTGGCACAAATGTAGAGGGGTTCTCCTTTGCTCCCAGGACCTGATAGCCTATACCTTCAGTTCTTGTTTGGGGAAAAGAGGCAGAATCCTACCTTCCTGGTTAGCTCACCCTGCCTCAGCACTGGGACTTTACATATGATTATAACAAATGTTTTATTTATTTCTAGGAGAGAGAGAGAGAGAGACAGCGTGAGCAGGGGAGGGTCAGAGAGAGAGGGAATCACAGACTGAAACAGGCTCCAGGCTCTGAGCTGAGCCTCCAGACCTGACACCCCCAGTGGAGTCTTCTTTAGAGACTAATGGGAAACTTACCAGCTCATAGGGCCTGTTTTTGTCTCTGCAGGAGAGTCTGGCCTTTCATCGCACGACAATTTAGGGGGAGGATTCACAGCAACACTTATCCTCAGCATAAAGTACCACAGACCACCAGTAAGCAGTTGTTCCTTCCCAGAGAGACTGAGTAGTTTAGGAGAGGAAGTTAATGACCAAGTCACAGCTGAAAGGGTCTATATGGGGATATAAATTGTAGCCACAATCCCATCCTGGTCACCAATTGTGTTGTGGGCCCGTAGCTGGTGTATTAAATTAAGAATATGCAGATTATGATGTGCCAGATGAGGAGGGACAAGCCACCAACACAGGACAGCAGGCATCTGAACTCCCACTTTGGGGAAATGAAAATCCCAGGGTCATTTTGATTGAAGATGCAGTTTTACACTCACACAAAAGAAGGAAGATTACAAGATTTATTACTTAAGAGATCCCAGAAGTGGGGGGTAAGGATGAGGAAGGCACTCACTGAGCTAGGGGAAGGGCATTCCTTCATCCTGGATCATGAGTGAGCAGGAGATAGGAGGGTAGCAGACACCTGTTATTTATAAGGTAGTTGGGACAGAGATCACTAGTTTTTCAGTAGCTCAACTATAAGTGGTTATTATAAAAGATGTCTAAGGGAAACACAGTGGTGACTTTTGGTGGAGAATCGTAAAGCTCAGGTCCTTGTCTGTGCAGACTCTGGGTGTGAGCAGGGTTGTCATACTATGAAATGCCTAGGCAGTAAGTCAAAATAGCTGTTTTCTCATCATATATGCCTTGTACTTTTTTTCTTCATAGGTAGACATAATATATCAGGTAAAAGGAACTGTTGTTAAGTAGACCTTTAGTCTGGTAAGATATGTGGTAAGATTTAGTGGTAAGATATGTGGAAAGGGTAACCATTCTATAGTTCTGTGATTTTGTAACAGTCTTTTAGTGAGCCTCTACTTCTGAACTTGCCTTAAATATTTGTCAGCTTTTGTTTTGTTTTCTTCCTCCTCTTATGTGGGACAGAATGGCTAGAGTGGTGTGAAGGGTGTATTCCCCTTCTCTCAAGTGGAATACTTGAGCTTACTAGACCTGGGGATTTTCTTTTCACCCATGTCAGTTAGGCTCTGATAATACCCTAGCAGATTAAGCTCTGGTTCATTCTTCCGTCCTGAGTACAGGCCTTGTGAAGAACAGAATGGTCTGGCATATTTCAGAATGGTTCCCTTTCTCTTCTTGAAAGCAGGCAGGGATTTTTCTCCAGTATTTATTGTGAGAACCTGGTCAGTCTCCTGGAGGTAACACTCACAAAGTGTGCCTGGTTTCCCCTGGAGTTTTTAACTCTCAGACTTGTCCACACTGAACCTCCAGCAATTCATCAGCTGTTCAGATTTTCCTACCCCAACACTGCTTCCCCCAGTAGTTTCTGCTTAGTGGTCTCTGCTTTTGTAAGCCTGGACTCCCTGTATCTGCCTGTTTTCCTAGGGGTAGTGCCTTTCCTTATATCCTTACTTTCCATATGGATCCAAGAAGAGTTGTTTTTCAGTCTGTTGTTAGGACACAGTGGTGACTTTTAAGATTCTTACACATGGAACCAAAAACCAGAAAACCTTGAAATAACCCTCTATCAACCTTTTGGTATATTTATAACAAAAAGTTGGGGAAAATCATACCAGATTCAGATGTTTAAATGGGTAAGTCGTTGAAACTATCTAATACTGGGTAATTCCCATGCTATCTAAACACTTCTCTCTAATGCATAAAAGAAAATAAGAATTTTGCAGTTTACTTGAGAATACTGATACTTGGGAATGCTGATACAAAAATTTCAGATTCCTCAAAAAAGAAAATTTTGAGAGTCTTGGACAACAGTTATAATGTCTCTTCTTTCATTTCCAGTCTTATTTGCTTGAGTGTTCTCTTTTTTTTTCTGTAGTGTAGCTAAAGGTTTGTTAATTTTGTTTATCTTTTCAAATAGCCAACTGTTAGTTTCATTGGGTTTTTCTTTGATTTTGTGCTTTCTCTTTGGTTTATTTCTGCTCTGATTTTTTATTAGTTTCATCCTCCTGCTAACTTTGAGCTTTGTTTTTTTCTAGTTCCACAAAGAAATTACCAGTGGGTGAGGAAAATGTGGTATATTTATACAGTGGGCTGTTATTCAGTCTTAGAAAAGAAGGAAATCCTGCTGTATGCAAAAACATGAGTGAATGTGGAGAACATCATGTTAAGTGAAGTAAACTAGTCATAGAACAACTGTATGATTCTATTTAAAAAAGATCTCTAAAATAGTTGAACTCATGGAAAGAATAGAATGGTAATTGCCAGGGCTGTGAGGCAGAAGAAATGGGGAATTGCTGTTTAGCTGGTATATAGTTTCAGTTATGCAAGATGAAAAAGTTCTAGAGATCTAGTTCACAACTTAGTGCCTATAGTTAACAGTACTCTTTTGTACACTTTAAAAAAGGGATGTACCTTTGTCAAAAGGGCACATCTCATATACCACAATAAAAATGTTATTAATATATATATACATATAAAAGAATCTTTTGTGACAAATATAGATACAAAAATGTTTAAAATAAGTATTAATATCTGGTTCAGTATCATGTTTTTTAAAATAGTGTATCATGAGTAAGTAGGACTTAATCTAGCAAAGCAGCATTAGGTAATTTATAAACATATATTTTTACATTAGCAGGAAAACCACAATTACTTTGTAGGCTCCAAATAGGTATTTGGGAATAAAAGTAAAAAGTGAAAATCTGTTCCCGGTTAGAAAATATGTCTTTAAATTAGAGTAGAAGAACAATGTTGCAGTATGATAAAGAATATGTATTTGAAATTACCAGTTAGCATAATCAGAGGTCAAATACTTTTTTATGCATATAAAACATTTGTGAATGATGTTACCGAAAATGGCAAATTAGGGAACTTCAGGGCTCCATTCCTACATGGAAAAATCTAATAGGCTAGCAACATTTGTCAGAGTCAACTTTTGCAGAACTCTGGACTCTAGTCAAAATTTTAGAAGTAAACCAGGAACAATTACTGAAGTAAAGAGAGCTGTTGCACTTCAGGAAGAGAGTGCTGTGATTGCCCACCTGCCATCCCTTAATTTAGGGTAGCTTTTAAGATGACAGGCCACATTCTTGATGTGGGTTAGTATTTACAAAGGACACAATACAAACCTTTTTCTCTCTTTCCTTTCTTTTTTTAAAACTTTTATTTTTGAGAGAGAGAGAGAGAGAGAGAGTAAGTGAGTAGGGGAGAGGGACAGGGGGAGAGGGAAAGGGAGAGAATCCCAAGCAGGCTTCACAGTCAGCATGGAGTCCAACATAGGGCTTGATCCCACGACCCTGGGATCATGAGTTGAACCAAAATTAAGAGTCAGATGCTCAAATGACTGAACCATCCAGGTGCCCTGTACAAACCTTTTTCTTAAAAAATTGTTGTGCAGTGTTGTAACCTGTCTGTCTCCCTGAAGGACCTAATTAAGAGCTTTCCCAGGGCAGAGGCAGCTTCCCTGCCAGTGTTTGTCAAAAACATTTAATGTCCAAAGTATTGGCTGTAGCACCCTTGGCCTACGGATATCTGGGTAAACAATAAGGCACACTGAAAAGCTTGGGAAGGAAGTACTTGAGAAAGGGGAATATTTGCGGGGAAAAAGAACCTTTAAAGGCTCCTGCTTATATTGGGGAATTGAGAAGGCCATGTGTATACGCAGGCTGGTCTCCTTCTCAGAAAGGGCCTGAGAAGACCCTAAACTTTAATTTTTGGCTAACCTTTCAGGCTTTGTGTTGCACAAGAGAGAAGTGGAGTGTCAAACAGTATTGTTAGTAACTTGGCTAAGTATTGAAAACGTGCCCTAACATGGAGAAAATCAGAAAAGACTAGTAGAGGTTTTTTTCTTTCAATTTTTGATTTTGAAGTCCAATTTATGCTTCTCCTTTATCGCTTGTGCTCTTGATGCCTTTTTAAGAAATCATGACATAACTCAGAACTTCAAAGATTTATTGTTGTCTTCAAAGATATTTAGTTTTAGTTATTATATTTAGATCTATGATCTCTTTTGAGGCAATATAAAATTTATCTTTGAAACTTCTGATAAATATATATATAATATAAAATTTACCGTCTTAACTATTTTTAAGTGTGCAGTTAATTGTGTTAACAGTATTGACACTGCTGTACAACTAATCTCCAGAGCTCTTCTTGTAAAACTGAAACTGTATCCATTAAACCATAGCGCCTTATTCCCTTTTCTCCCCACCCACTGGAACCACCATTCTAGTTTCTTTCTCCATGAGTTTGACTCCTTTAGGTATCTCATAGAAGTGTGATCATACAGTATTTGTTTGTGACTGGCTTTATCACTTAGCATTATATCCTCAAGGTTCATCCATGTTGCAGTATGTGTGAGTTTCTTTTTGAAAGCTGAATAATATTCCATTGTATAGGTATATCACATTTTGTTTTTCTATCATCTATCTATCACCTATCAACTTGAGTTGCTTCCACCTTTTGGTTGTTTGTGAATAGTCCTGCTGTGAATATGAGTGTACGGATATATCCCTGAGACCCTGCTTTTTAATTTTTTGAGGTATAGACCAAGAAGTAGAATTGCTGAGTCATATGGTCATTCTGTTCAAAAACATTCAAGTGTTTGTGGAACTATTGTACTGTTTTTCCACAGCAGCTACGCCATTTTACATTCCCACCAGCAGTGCATAAGGATCCTAAGTTTTCTACATCCTCTCCAACCCTTGTTACTTTGTTTTTTGTTGTTGTTGTTTTGTCTTGTTCTGATAATAGGCATCCTTCAGGTGTAAATTGATATCTCATTGCTTTTGATTTGCATTTTTCTAATGATTAATTATGTTCAGCATATTTTCATGTACTTGTTGGTCAGTTGTATACCTTCTTTGGAGTACTGTCTGTTCAAGATGTTTGCCCATTTTTGAAATGGCTTTTTTTGTTTTTGAGTTGGAAGAGTTCTTTATATATTCTAGATTTTAACCCCTTATCAGATATATGATTTGCAAATATTTTATTCCATTCTGTAGGTTGCTGTTTTACTCTGTTGATTGTATACTTTGATGCACGGAAGTTTTAAATTTAATATACGTTTATATGTTTTATATAATTTATATATTTTATATAATTATATTTTTATACATACAGTTTATATACTTGTGTTGCCGGTACCCATAGAGACCATTTTTTGAAACCATTTTTATGTATGGAATTGAGAAGACTATTGTTTTCCCATGAATTTTCTTGGCCCCTTTGTTGAAGATCAGATCACCATAAATATTAGTGTTTACTTATGGACTACCAGTTCTATTGCCTTGATCTGTATCCTGTGCCAGTACTACCCTGTTTTGATTATTCTAGCAGTATAGTTAAGTTTGAAATCAGAAGATGAGTCCTCCTACTTTGTTCATCATTTTTAAGATTGGTTTGGCTGCTAATGGAGTGCTCCATAAAACTAATGTATGGATTGTTGGGAAGAAGAAATAAATATCTTTTGGTATGTATAAATCTAATCATGCTCAGTTTTAAGAGGCTGGACCAAATTTATGTTTCTCAGCTTAGAATATTTATTTCCCAGTGATGTGTCAGGTGGTGTCAGGGTAATAAGAAGCCATGGAATAGAAATAGCATTTTTAAAAATGTTTTTATTTATTTCTGAGAGAGAGAGAGAGACAGACAGACAGACAGACAGTGTGAGCAGAGGAGATCAGAGAGAGGGAGATACAGAATCTGAAACAGGCTCCAGGCTCTGAGCTAGCTGTCAGCACAGAACCCAATGCAGGGCTTGAACCCATAAACCATGAGATCATGACCTGAACTGAAGTTGGACGCTTAACCTACTGAGCCACCCAGGCGCCCCTACAAATAGCATTTTTAAGGTATTAGTTTTGTCCAGTGGTGTTTAATTAATTTATGGACATTTAAAAAAATTCAACATTTTATTTTGAAATAATTGTTGATTCACATATAATAGTAAGAAATAACACAAATAATGCTTTTGCCTTTTGCTGAGTTTCCACCAATGGTAACATCTAGCATATATGTAACAATATATCACAACCAAATATAGTCAAGATACTTAACATTTACATCACCACAAGGGTCCCTTATGTTGCCCTGTAATAACTGCATTCACTTCTCTCTTGCTCTCACCCCTTCCTTAACCCCTAGCAATCATTAATCTGGTTGTCATTTCTATAACTTTGTCACTTCAACAGTGTCCTATAAATGAAATCTTAACAGTATGCAACCATTTAGTATTGGCTTTTTTCACTCACTGTAATTCTCTGGAGAATATCCAGGTTATTGTGTGTATCAGTAATCTGTTCCTTTTTATTAATGTGTAGTATTCCATGATATGGATATACCACAGTTTGTTTAAATATTTACCTATTAAGTGGATATCTTGGTGGTTTTCCAGTTGTTGGCTGTTACAAATAAAGCTACTGTAAATGTTCATATGCAGGTTTTTAGTGAAAATACAGTCTTTGTTTCTGTGGGATAAATGCCCAGAAGAGCTATTGCTGGGTCATATGGTAGTTATACAATATATATCTGTTTTTTTGAGAAACTGCCACACTGTATTCCAGGGTGGTTGTACTCCCAGCAGTATGTGTGAATAGTATGTGATACCTTATTTGAGTATAGTTGACACAGTGCTATATTAGTTTAAGGTGTACAACATAGTGATTCAACAAGTTTAAACATTATGCTATGCTCATCACAAGTATAGCTACCATTTGTCACCATATGTTATTACAGTGTCATTGACTATATATTCCATATGCTGTGCCTTTTATTCCTGTGACTTATTCATTCCATAACTGAAGCCAGTATCTTCTACCCGTCTTCCTTCTGGCAACTATGAGTTTGTTCTCTGTGTTTATATATCTGACTGCTCTTTGTTTATTCATTTATTTGTTTGTTTTTAGATTCCACATATTAGTGAAATCATATGGTATTAATCTTTTTCAGCCTGACTTATTTCAGTTAGCATAATATCCTCTAGGTCTGTCTGTGTTGTAATGAATGGCATGATCTTGTCCATTTTTGTGGCTGCATAATATTTGTCTGTGTGTGCGTGTGGATGTATACACACACCACATCTTAGCCATTTGTCTGTCAATGCACTTTTGGATTGCTTGCATATCTGGGCTGTTGGAAATACTGCAATAAACGTAGGGATGTGAGGGCTGCCTGAGCAGCATAGTTTGAGACATCTGGTTGGAGAGGAAAGATTAGGGTGTCACCATTCCCCCTCCCCCCATTACCAACATGGTCAGACTTCAGGCAACAGGACAGCAGCCCCCCGTGGAGGCGGGAACCACTTACACCAAACCCTGCCCCTCTGTGCCTGCTAACTGCTTATCTACCTGACACAGACTGACACTGAGTGAACCAGATGGCCTTTCCTCCAGACCAGCACAGCCACCAGTCCCAAGCACCAACAGACAACTGTCCTGTGGTTTTGTATGTTAATCTGTTAGTCTCTATTTTTCCCCCTTCTCATCATTTTCTTCGCTTTTTTTATTTTCCCTCTTTTTTTTTTTCTTTCTACCCTCTTCTTTTTTTTCCTTTGAAATCAGGCTCATAGTTTGATTTGATTTTTGGTCAGTTCATATATATAATATATATATATATTTATTATATATGTTATAAAACATCTCCCAACAAATAAGAGTCTTGGACCAGATGGCTTCCCAGAGGAATTCTACCAGACATTTAATGCAGAGTTAATACCTATTCTTCTCAAGCTGGTCCAAAAAATAGACATGGAAGGAAAGCTTCCAGTCTCATTCTATGAACCAGCATTAGCATTAGCTTGATTCCCAAACCAGACAAAGACCCCACTAAAAAGGAGAATTATAGGCCAATATCCCTGATGAACATGGATGTAAACATTCTTTTTTTAAAAATTTTTAAAAAATTTATTTATTTTTTTACAAATAGTTTATTGTCAAGTTGGTTTCCATGGAACACCCCATGCTCATCCCACAAGTGCCCTCCTCCATGCCCATCTCCCCCCTCGCCCCCCACACCCATGAGTCCTCTGTTTATTCTCAGCATTCAAGAGTCTCCAATGGTTTGCCACTTCCCTCTCCCCCACTATTTCCCCCCTTCTTCTCCCCCTTGGTCCTCTGTTAAGTTCCTCCTAATCCTCCTGTACGTGCAACATGATATTTGTCCTTCTCTGCCTGACTTATTTCGCTCAGCATGACACCCTCAAGGTCCATCCATGTTGCTACACATGGCCAGATTTCATTCTTTCTCATTGCCATGTAGTATTCCATGGTATAGATAAACCACATCTTCTTGATCCATTCGTCTGTTGATGGACACTTAGGCTCTTTCCATGTTTTAGCTATTGTGGAGAGTGCTGCTATGAACATTGGGGTACATGTGCTCCTATGCATCAGCATTTCTGTATCCCTTGGGTAAATTTCTAGCAGTGCTATTGCTGGGTCATAGGGAGTTCTAGTGTTAATTTTTTGAGGAACCTCCACACTGTTTTCCAGAGGGGCTGCACCAGTTTACATTCCCACCAACAGTGTAGGAGGGTGCCCGTTTCTCCACATCCTCACCAGCATCTCGAGTCCTCTGATTTGCTCATTTTAGCCACTCTGGCTGGTGTCAGGTGGTATCTCAGTGTGGTTTTGATTTGTATTTCCCAGGTGAGGAGGGATGCTGAGCATCGTTTCATGTGTCTGTTGGTCATCTGAATGTCCTCTTTGGAGAAGTGTCTGTTCATATCTTCTGCCCATTTCTTCACTGGGTTGTTTGTTTTTCGGGTGTGGAGTTTGGTGAGTTCCTTATAGATTTTGGATATTAACCCTTTATCTGATATGTCATTTGCAACTATGTTTTCCCACCCCGTCGGTTGTCTATTAGTTTTATGGATTGTCTCCTTTGCCTTACAGAAGCTTTTAATCTTGATGAGGCCCCAATAGTTTATTTTTGCTCTTGATTCTTTTGCTTTTTGGGATGTGTCAAGTAAGAAAGTGCTGCGGTGGAGATCATGGAGTTTGCTTCCTGCTTTCTCCTCTAGGGTTTTGATGGTTTCCTGTCTCACGTTTAGGTCCTTTATCCATTTTGAGTTTATTTTTGTGTATGGTGTGAGAAAGTGATCTAGTTTCATTCTTCTGCATGTTGCTGTCCAGTTCTCCCTGCACCATCTGTTAAAGAGGCTGTCTTTTTCCCATTGGATGCTCTTTCCTGCTTTGTCAAAGATTCGTTGGCTGTACACTTTTGGATCCATATCTGAGCTCTCTATTCTATTCCATTGGTCTATGTGTCTGTTTTTGTGCCAATACCATATTGTCTTGATGATGACAGCTTTGAAGGAGAGGCTAAAGTCTGGGATGGTGATGCCTCCCGTTTTGGTTTTCTTCTTCAATATTACTTTGGCTATTTGGGGTCTTTTGTGGTTCCATACAAATTTTAGAATAGTTTGTTTTAGTTTTTTGAAGTATGCCGATGCAATTTTGATTGGGATTGCATTGAATGTGTAGATTGCTTTGGGTAGTAATGACATTTTAACTATATTCTTCCTATCCATGAGCATGGAATGTTTTTCCATTTCTTTGTGTCTTCTTCAGTTTCCTTCATAAGTTTTCTATAGTTTTCAGCATACAGATCTCTTGTATCCTTGGTTAGGTTTATTCCTAGGTACTTTATGGTTTTTTGTGCAATTGTGTATGGGATCAGTTTCTTGATTTCTCTTTCTGTTGCTTCATTATTGGTGTATAAGAATGCAACCGATTTCTGCACGTTGATTTTGTATCCTGCAACTTTGCTGAATTCATGGATCAGTTCTGGATGGCTTCCAGTGGAGTCTGTCGGGTTTTTATAGAGTATCATGTCATCTGCCAAAAGTGAAAGTTTGACTTCTTCTTTGCCAATTCTGATGCCTTTGATTTCCTTCTGTTTTCTGATGGCTGATGCTAGGACTTCCAGCAATATGTTAAACAACAGTGGTGAGAGTGGACATCCCTGTCGTGTTCCTGATCTCAGGACGAAAGCTCTCAGTTTTTCCCTGTTGAAGATGATGTTAGCTGAGGGCTTCTCACAGGTGGCTTTTATGATGTTTAAGTAAGTTCCTTCTTTCCCGACTTTCTCGAGAGTCTTTATTAAGAAGGGGTGCTATATTTTGTCAAGTGCTTTTTCTGCATCTGTCGACGGGATCCTATGGTTTTTACCTTTTCTTTTGTTGATATGATGTATCACATTGATTGATTTGCGAATATTGAACCAGTCCTGTAATCCAGGAATGAATCCCACTTGATCTTGGTGGATGATTCTTTTTATGTGCTGTTGGATTCGATTTGCAAGGATCTTGTTGAGGATTTTTGCATCCGTATTCATCAACTATATGGGCCTGTAGTTCTCTTTTTTTGTTGGTTCTCTGTCTGGCTTGGGAATCAGAGTGATGCTGGCTTCATAAAATGAGTCTGGAAGTTTTCCTTCGATTTCTATTTTTTGGAATAAATTGAGAAGAATTGGGATTAATTCTGTTTTAAATGTCTAGTAGAATTCCCCAGGGAAGCCATCAGGTCCAGGGCTCTTATTTGTTGGGAGATTTTTGATTACTGATTTCGATTTCTTCACTAGTTATGGGTCTGTTCAAATTTTGTCTCTTCTCTTGTGAATTTTGGTAGTGAGTGTGTGTTTAGGAATTTGTCCATTTCTTCTAAGTTGTCCAGTTTATTCGTATATAATTTTTCATAGTATTCCCTGATAATTGCTTGTATTTCTGAGGGGTTGGTTGTAATAAGTCCACTTTCCTTCAGGATTTTGTCTATTTGGGTGCTCTCTCTCTTCATTTTGAGAAGCCTGGCTAGAGGTTTGTCAGTTTTGTTTATTTTTTCAGAAAACCAACTCTTGGTTTCATGGATCTGTTCAATTGTTTCTTTGGTCTCTTTGTTGTTTGTTTCTGCTCCCATTTTTACTGTTTCTCTTCTTCTACTGGGTTTGGGGTGCTCTTGTTGCTCTGCCTCCAGTTCCTTTAGGCGGCTGTTAGATTTTGCCCTTGCGCTTTTTCTAATTTCTTGAAACAGGCCTGGAGTGCAATGTACTTTCCTCTTAGGACTGCCTTTGCTGCATCCCATAGATTTTGAATTGTTGTGTTTTCATTTTCATTTGTCTCCATATATATATTTTTTTTAATGTTTTATTTATTTCTAGGAGAGAGAGAGACAGCATGAGCAGGGGAGGGCCAGAGAGAGAGCGAGTGACAGACTCTGAAACAGTCTCCAGGCTCTGAGCCGGCAGCCAGCACAGAGCCCGACGTGGGGCCTGAACCCACGAACCGTGAGATCATGACCTGAGTAAAAGTCGGGCGCTTAACCGACTATGCCACCCGGGCGCCCCTGTCTCCATATATTTTTTAAATTCTTCTCTAATTGCCCGATTGGCCCATTCATTCTTTAGTAGGGTGTTCTTTAACTTCCATGTCTTTGGAGGATTTCCAGACTTCTTCCTGTGATTGATTTCAGTTTCATAGCATTGTGATCTGAAAGTGTGCATGGTATGATCTCAATTCTTTTGTATATATTGAGGGCTGCTTTATGTCCCAGTAAGTGATCCTTCTTGGAGAATGTGCCATGCGCACTTGAGAAGGAAGTGAATTCCTTGGCCTCAGGATGTAGAGTTCTGAATATATCTGTCATATCCATCTGGCCCAATGTGTCATTCAAGTCTATTGTTTCTTTAGTGATATTTTCTCTGGTTGATCTATCCATTGCTGTAAGTGGAGTTTTAAAGTCGCCTACTATTAGCACATTCTTATCTATAGGATTGTTTCTCTTTGTGATTAATTGTTTTAAATATTTAGTTGCTCCCATATTCGGTGCGTAGACATTTATAATTGTTAGTACTTCCTGATGGATAGACCCTGTAATTACTATATAATGCCCTTCTTCATCCCTTGTGATTGTCTTTAATTTAAAGTCCAGTTTGTCCGATATAAGTATAGCCACTCCAGCTTTCTTTTGACTTCCTGTAACATGATATATATTTCTCCATCCCCTTACTTTTAATCTGAAAGTATCGTCCAGTCTAAAATGTGTTTCTTGTTATTTAATTATTTCAAAATAAATGGATTTTGTTTTTTTTATCCATTCTGCTACCCTATGTCTTTTGATTGGAGCATTCAGCCCATTTACATTCAATGTTATTATTGAAATATGCGGGTTTAAAGTCATTGTGTCATTTGTGGGACTCATGCTTGTGGTGGTGTCTCTGGTATCTTGCATTCCTTGTAACACTTCCCTCAGAGAACCCCTATCAGCATTTCTTGTAGGGCTGGTTTAGTGGTGACAAATTCTTTCACTTTTTGTTTATTTGGAAAGACTTATCTCTCCTTCTATTCTGAATGACAGGCTTGCTGGATAGAGGATTCTTGGCTGCATATTTTTTCCGTTCATCACATTGAAGATCTCCTGCCATTCCTTTCTGGCCTGCCAGGTTTCATTAGATAGGTCTGTTACCACTCTGATAGGTTTCCCTTTGTATGTTCGGGCCCTTTTCTCCCTAGCTGCTTTCAAAATTCTCTCTTTGTCCTTATATTTTGCCCCTTTCACTATGCTATGTTGTGCAGAAGATCGATTCAAGTTACGTCTGAGGGGAGTTCTCTGTGCTTCTTGAATTTCAACGTCTACTTCCCTCCCCAGGTTGGGGAAGTTCTCTGTTATAATTTGTTCCAGGACACCTTCAGCACCTTTCCCTCTCTCTTCCTCTTCTGGAATTCCTATGATACGGATATTGTTCCGTTTGATTGTACCACTAAGCTCTTGAACTCTTCTTTCGTGTCCTGGATCAGTTTATGTCTCCTTTTCTCAGGTTCCTCTTTTTCTATAATAGTGTTTTCTAAATAACTTATTCTCCTTTCTGCCTCTTCAATCCGTGCATTGGAATCCTCCAGTTTTTTTTTTTTATTATTTCTAGGAGAGAGAGAGAGAGACAGCGTGAACAGGGGAGGGTCAGAGAGAGAGGGAGACACAGACTCCGAAATAGGTTCCAGGCTCTGAGCTGGCTGCCAGCACAGACCCCGACGCGGGGCTCGAACCCGCGAACCACGAGATCATGACCTAAGCGAAAGTCGGACGCTCAACCGACTAAGCCACCCAGGCGCCCCTGGAATCCTCCAGTTTATCATGTATCTCATTTATCCCACTTTTTAACTCACCATAACTATTTTTAAGCTCCATATTGTTTGTAGCCATAGTTTCTCTGATGTCCTTCATGCTTTTTTTTAAGCATGGTGATTAATTTTATGATTATTGTTCTAAATTCTTGTTCAGTTATGTTGCTTATATCTGTTTTGAGCAGTTCTCTCGCTGTCATTTCTTCCTGGAGTTTCTTTGGAGGAGAGTTCTTCTGTTTTGTCGTTTTGTTTAGCTTTCTATCTGTTGTCAATTTTATTTTTTATGTGAATATTTTATTTTTATTTTTTTTATTTTTTTTTACAAATAGTTTATTGTCAAATTAGTTTCCACATAACACTCAGTGCTCATCCCCACAAGTGTCCTCCTCCATGCCCATCCCCCCTCCCCCCCACATCCATCAGTCCTCAGTTTTTGTCAGCATTCAAGAGTCTCTCATGGTTTGCCTCTCTCCCTTTCCCCCACCATTTCCGCCCTTCTTCTCCCCCTTGTTCCTCCGTCAAGTTCCTCCTAATCCTCCTATACGTACAAACATATGATATTTGTCCTTCTCTGCCAGACTTATTTCGCTCAGCATAACACCCTCAAGGTCCATCCATGTTGCTACACATGGCCATATTTCATTCTTTCTCATTGCCATGGAGTATTCCATGGTATAGATAAACCACATCTTCTTGATCCATTCACCTGTTGATGGACATTTAGGCTCTTTCCATGTTTTAGCTATTGTTGTATCTCTTGTTAATTTAATTTAATTTTATTTTATTTAAAAAAAATTTTTTTTAAATTTATTCTAGGAGAGACAGAGACAGCGTGAGCAGGGGAGAGTCAGAGAGAGAGGGAGTCACAGACTGAAACAGGCTCCAGGCTCTGAGCTGGCAGTCAGCACAGAACCCGATGCGGGGCCCGAACCCACGAACCGCGAAATCATGACCTAAGTGAAAGTCGGACACTTAACCGACTAAGCCACCCTGGCGCCCCTCTCTTGTTAATTTTAAAAACTTGTTGTACACACGTACCCTGCGAGTTCTGCTGTATTAGAGAGGGCTCTTTTGACTGTTCTGGGCCTGTCTGTCCAGGAAGTGTTATTTGGATGGTGTCTCTTGGTTTCTCTTATTGAGCATTTGGTTATTTTGTTTCCCTACTGGTAGTGGTATTTGGGACTCTCCACCATGTGTAGTTTGGCTTGTTTCCCAAGGCAGCCCTGGAAAAAGAAAACAGACAACCACAGAGGGAATACAGGTACACAAACACATAGACAAAACCAATAAACACACAAACCCAGGTTCAGGTAAAAACAGCTACAAAAACAACGAAACAGCTATCTGGAGGGGATGGGCGTGGGTTGGTGTAGGCAGGTCTGGTCTGCACTGTGTCCGCTGGCCTCCCTGAGTACTCTCCTTGGTGGTTGTGGGGAGAAGAATGGCGTTGCCCCAGTCCCTTGTCAACCAAGCATTTCAAATCACTTCTTTGGTCTGATCTCCCTGTGCTGAGGATGTAGCCAAGGTTAGCTGAATTCTATTCCCCACACCCCGCCTGTTTCCAGGTCCCAGTCTGTGGGCTTTGTTATACTTCCCTGAACAGTCCTCCAGGTTGCTGCTCCCCTGTTGCCTGGGGGTTGAGAGGAGGGGTAGGGGAAGTGTTGCTGCCTCAGATCCGCTGGGGTCAAGCAGGGATACAACCCGAGTGCGTTTGGGGAACATAGCAACTTCAGGTCTGTGGAGTCAGCGTCACTGTAGCGCGCCGCCGCCCCTTCAGCAGGCCGCTGCCCCGCATGCCGCTGCCACTTCACCCGGCGCCAGGACCGCCTCCGCAGGCGTTGCTGCTGGTTCACCGGTCCACCACCGCCATGATGGTGCCAGGCACACGGCATTTCAGTTTTTCCTGGTGCCTTCTGGGACCAGGGCACCTAGTTTAAAGTCAGCACCCCAGCCAGAGCTAAAAAACACTCTTTCCAAGCCGAGGTTTTCTCTTCTCCAGGGAATGGTTCTATGAGCAGTCTCAGCTTTTCTTTCTTTTCCCCTGGACTCGTGGCAGCTCGCCACCACTCGCCGGTTTATCACTCACCGCCGCTGCATGCAAGCCGGGTTCCCTCCCCTGCCTCCATATCTCTGGGTCCCGTCCCGCTTTTATCTTCCCCAGTTCGCACTCACACACTTATGAGGTTTCCTTCCCAGTGAACTCTGTCTCTTTCTCTTCCCAAACTCCTGTGGCTCAGTGTCCTATGACTTCAGCCCTTCTCTGTTTGAGAGATGGGTGGAGGCGAAATGTACGGAGCTCCTTACTTCTCCACCTTCTTGCCCCCCTCCAGATGTAAAAATTCTAAACAAAATACGAGCAAATCAAATTTAACACTGTATTAAAACAGTTATTCACCATGATCAAGTGGGATTCATTCCTGGGCTGCAGAGCTGGTTCAGTATTCACAAATCAACCAATGTGATACATCATATTAATAGAAGAAAGGAAAAGAACCATATGACCCTGTCAATAGATGTAGAAAAAGCATTTGACAAAATACATCATCCTTTCTTAATAAAAACCCTCAAGAAAGTCGAGATAGAAGGAACATACCTTAACATCATAAAAGCCATATATGAAAGGCCCACAAAAGTAAGAGCTTTCTCTCTGAGATCAACAACATAGCAAAGATGTCCACTCTCACTACTGTTGTTCAGCATGGTGTTGGAAGTCCTAGCCTCAGCAATCAGACAATAAACAAAAACAAACAAAAAAAGGCATCCAAATTCACAAAGGAGTGAAATTTTCTCTTTGCAAACGACATGATACTGTACATGGAAAACCTGAAAGACTACACCAAAAAACTGCTAGAGCTGATGCACAAATTCAGCAAAGTCACAGGATATTCAATCAATGTACAGAAATTGGTTGCATTTCTTCTATACCAATAATGATGCAACAGAAAGATATCAAAGAATCAATGCCATTTGCAATTGCACCAAGAACCATAAGATACCTAGAAATAAACCTAACTAAAAGAGGTAAAAGATCTATATACTGAAAACTATACAAAGCTTATGAAAGAAATTGAAGAACGTGCAAAGAAATGGAAAAACACAGGAAGTCTTAAAGAAACGGAAAAACATTCCATGCTCCTGGATAGGAAGAACAAATATTGTTAAAATATCTGTACTGTCCAAAGCAATTAACACGTTCAGTGCAATCCCAATCAAAATAGTACCAGCATTCTTCACAGAGCTAGAACAGATCTAAAATTTATATGGAACCAGATCGTTCATAGCCAAAGTAATGTTGAAAAAGAAAAGAAAAGCTGGAGCTTTCACAATCCCAGGCTTTAGCCTGTATTACAAAGTTGTAATCATCAAGACAGTATGGTATGGACACAAAAAGACACATAGACCAAATGGAATAGAATAGAAAACCCAGAAATGGACCCACAAATGTATGACCAACTAATCTTCAACAAAGCAAGAAAGAGTATCCAGTGGGAAAAAAGTCTCTTTAGCAAATGATGTTGGGAGAATTGGATAGAACATGTCGAAGAATGAAATTGGACCATTTTCTTACACCATACACAAAAATAAACTTAAAATGGATCAAAAACTTAACTGTGAGACAGGAAACCATTAAAATCCTACAGGAGAACACAGGTACTAACCTCTTTGACCTAGGTTGCAGCAGCTTCTTACTTGGCATGTCTCCTGAGGCAAGGGAGAGAAAAGCAAAGATGAACTATTGGGACTTCGTCAAGATAAAAAGCTTCTACACAGGGAGGGAAACAGCAAAACTAAAAGGAAACCAGCCTATGGAATGGGAGAAGATATTTGCAAATGACTAATCAGATAAAGGGTTAGTATTAGAAATCTATAAAGAACTTACAAACATAAACTCCCCCTTCTCCCCCCCCCAAAAAAAAACAGTCCAGTAATGAAATGGCCAGAAGACATGAATAGACACTTTTCCAAAGAAAACATCCAGGTAGCAAATAGACACATGAAAAGGTGCTCAACGTCACTCATCATCAGGGAAATACAATTCAAAACCACACTGAGATGACACCTCACACCAGTCAGAATGGCTGAAATTAACAACGCAGGAAACAACAGATGTTGGTGAGGATGTGGAGAAAGGGGAACACTTTTTACACTGTTGGTGGGAATGCAAACTGATGCTGCCACTCATGAAGACAGTGTGAAGTTTTGAGGTTCCTCAAAAAATTACTAACATACTCCATGACCCAGCAATTGCACTACTTGGAATTTACTCAAAGGATGAAGGAGTGCTGATTCAAAAGAGCATGACCCTATCAGCACTATCAGCAATAGTCAAATTATGGAAAAAGCCCAAATGTCCATTAACTAATGAATGAATGAAGATGATGTGGTGTGTACACACACACACACACACACACACACACACACACACATGCTGGAATACTACTCAGTGATGAAAAACAGTGAAACCTTGACATTGCAACAGTGTGGATGGAAGTGGAGGGTATCATGTTAAGCAAAATAAGTGAGAAAGATATATGATTCTCATAAGTGGAGTTTGAGAAACTTAACAGATGATCATAGGGGAAGGGAAGGAAAAAATAAGATACAGAGAGAGAGGCAAACCATAAGAGACTATTAAATACAAAGAACAAACTGAGGGTTGATGGGGATAGGGAAAATGGGTGATGGCCATTGAGAAGATCACTTGTTGGGATGAGCACTGGGTGTTCTATGTAAGTGAAAAATCATGAGAATCTACTCCTGAAGCCCAGACTACACTGTATGTTAGCTAACTTGACAAAAAAATATATTAAAAAAAAAAAAAAAGAATTCAGATCTTAATTAAACCTCCTTGGTTAAGGTTAGTCCTAAGAATTGTATTAATTTTGGTGCAATTATAAACAGGATTATTATTCTTAATATCTCTTCCTGTTACTTCATTATTAGCATATAGATATGGAACAGATTTCTGTATATTAATTTTGTGTCCTTTGACTTTACTGAATTGATTTATCAGTTCTAGTAGTTCTTTTGTGGAGTCTTTAGCATATTACATTATCTACAAATAGTGGAAATTTTACTTTTTCCTTATGAATTGGAAGCCTTTTATTTCTTTTTCTTGTATGATTTACTGTGACTAGGACTTCCTTTACTAGGTTGAATTAAACTGGTGAGAGTGGATATCTTTATCTTGTTCCTGACCTTAGGGGAGAAGCTCTATTTTTCACCATTGACTGTGATGGTATATCTGTGGGTTTTTCATATATAGCTTTTTTTTTTCCTTGAGGTATGTTCCTCTACACCTACTTTGTTTAGAGTTTTTATCATGAATGGATGTTGTACTTTATCATATGTTTTTTTGAGTTTATTGAAGTGCTCATAGTGGTTTCACTGTTTCTCTTGTTAATATGATGTTAGTAAACAGTGAATGGATCAACCAAGAAGTCAAAAAAGAAATCAAGAAATACATGGAGACAAATGAAAATGAAGACACAGTGTTTCAAAATCTTTCGGATATAGTAAAAATAATTCTCAGAGGGAAGATTATAACAATACAGGCCTACTTGAAGAAGCAAGAGAAATCTCAAATAAGTAACTTAACCTTACACCTAAAGATCTAGAAAAAGAAGAACAAAATCCAGAGCCAGAGAAATGAAGGAAGTAACAATTAGAGTAGGAGTAAATGTGGGGCGCCTGGGTGGCTTAGTCGGTTAAGCGTCCGACTTTCGCTTCGCTTGGGTCATGATCTCGCGGTTCATGGGTTCAAGCCCCACGTCGGGCTCTGTGCTGACTGACAGCTCAGAGCCTGGAGCCTGTTTCAGTCTGTGACTCCCTCTCTCTCTGACCCTCCCCTGCTCACGCTGTCTCTCTCTCTCTCTCCTAAAATAAATAAAACATTTTAAAAAATTAAAAAAAAAAAAAAAAGGAGTAAATGTGGGACACCTGGGTGGCTCAGTCAGTTAAGCATCTGACTTTGGCTTGGGTAGTGATCTCAGGGTTCTTGAGTTCAAGCCTCGCATCAGGCTGTGTGCTAACAGCCTGCTTCACATTCTGCATCTGATCTTCTCTCTGCCCCTTCCCCACTTTGCTTTGTCTCTCCCTCTCTCTCAAAGATGAATAAACATTTAAAAAGAAGTTTTTTCTAAAAAGGAGTAAAAAAAAATAGAAGTGATCAGTGGAACCAGGAGCTGTCAAAAGATTAACAAAATTCATAAACCTTTAGTGAGACTTAACAAGAAGAGAGAGGACTCAAATAAAATTAGAAATGAAGGAGGAAGAATAACAACCAACACCCCAGAAATACAAAGGATTACAAGAATATTATTAAAAACTATATGCCAATAAATTGGACAGCCTGGACAAAATGGATAAATTCCTTAGAAATATATCTGCTTCCAAAGCTGAACCAAGAAAAAGAAGAAAATTTGAAGAGACCAATTAGTAGCAATGAAACTAATCAGTAATAAACTCTCAACAAACAAAAGCCCAGAACCAGATGGCTTCACAGGTAAAATTCTACCAAACATTTAAACATTTAAAGAGTCAATCTCTTCTCAGACTGTCCAGAAAATAGAAGTGGAAGGCAACTTCCAGATTCATTCTACCATGCTACCATTACTTTGATACCAAATTGTTTAAAGAACATTATAGAAAAAGAAATACTGTAGGCCAGTATCTCTGATTAATACAGATGCAGAAATCTTCAACAAAATATCAGCAAACTGAATCTAATAATACATTTTAAGAAATTCACTATGATCAAGTGGTATTTATTCCTGGCATTTGAGGGTGGCTCAATATTTTCAAATCAGTTACTATGATTTGTCACATTAACATGCAAAAGGATAAAAATCATATGATCATCTCAGTAGATGCAGAAGAATCATTGTAATTTTAATTTGCGTTTTCTTAATGTTATTAGAACGTTAATAACGTAGAATGTTATTAGAACATGTTATTGTGCCCCTATTTACCATCTCTTTTCTATTCATTGAAAAGTTTGGGGTTTTGCCCATTTTTCTAATTGAGTTGTCTGTTTTTGGGGGTTTTTTGTTTTTTGGTAAGCTGTTGAAGTTTGAGATGTCTTTATACATTTTAGATACAAGTCTTTCATTGGATATGAGATTTGTCAAATTTTCTTCCAGCCTATAGCTGGGAGAAAGAGGGGCATGTCATTGCTGCTGAATGGGAAAGTACAGTCTCCCTGTGTGGTCTCCACTGACACCACAGGAAGGGGTAGCTCATAACCGGCCGTTGGGTTAAAAATAATTCCTGGGCTCCTGCTTGGTCATCTCTAATACCTTGGCTTGGATACTGGGGTGCCTTGTAATTGCTTAGCAAGGGTAGAAGTTTAGGCTTCTCACTTGACTTTTGCTGGTGTTGGAGAGGCCGTCTTTTTTCTGTGGTGTTTGGCTGGAAGAGAGCAGTTATGGCCTAAAAGTTTTTTTCTGTCTTGCTAGACTTAACCTTTACTGTTTTTTTAGCAAGCGAGGGTGAGTTTTTATTAGAGCCTTTGTCTATGTCCTTTGTTCCTGTGTTGCTGGCTTCTTTATCTCCCAAATCTGGAATATATGAGGTAAAAAGAAAATCCAGGGATTTCATTACCATTTTATTCCTTAGGTCCCAAGATCTCTATCCAGCCTATCTTCTCTATATCTTTCAGATTCTTCTTCTTCTTCTTTTTATTTTAATGTTTATTTTTGAAAGAGAGAGGGACAGAGCACAAGCAGGAGAGAGAGGGAAACACAGAATCTAAAGCAGGCTCCAGGCCCAGAGCTGTCAACACAGAGCCTGATGCTGGGTTCAAACCCACAAATGGCAAGCTCATGACCTGAGCCAGAGTCAAGTGCTTAACTGACTGAACCCCACCCAGGTGCCCCTACATCTTTCAGATTATTTTAAGTTTGTTTTATATATAATGTCTAGGTCTTTCAGTTTTACTTATACTTATGGAATAGGGAAAAGTACAAGTACAATTACTCCATTACATCAAAAGTGACAGCAGAGGTGCCTGGATGGCCTAGTCTGTTAAGTGTTTGACTTTTGGTTTCATCTCAGGTCATGATCTCCAGTTGGTGAGATTGAGTCCCACATCGGGCTCTCTGCTCAGCATGGAGCCTGCTTGGGATTCTTTATCTCTGCCTCTCCCCGGTCTCTCCTCTCTCTCAAAATAAATAAACATTAAAAAAAAAAAAGTGGCAGCATAATTTAAGGTATTTTTTTTTGAAGTCAGATGTGACTGTTAATCATGAAATAGGATTCCAAATAATGACTGTATAAGTAAACACAGAAATCTCAAAGAAATTTTCTATTAATGGTAGCTTTATGTCTGATCCTGTAGCCTAGGAAGAAGTACTAGTTCTTTTCCTTATTTTTTTCGGTAAAATCCTAGGGGTCAGGCCAAGCATCCGTAACGAAGAGACCCAAAAATACAATGGTCAAATAAGGTAGAATTTTATTTTTCTTTCACATGTTGGTCTAGGGCAGGAAAGGGAGCTCTGCTCCTTGAAGTTACCCAAAGACCCAGGCTGCCTTGGCAGCTGAGGCGTTTTTACACATGGCTTCTGAGATTGTTTTAGATACTATCATTTTTAGCTGGCAAGAGTAATGGTGATACTAGTGATGGTGGTAGTGAGAGAACATGGACGTCAAGAATTTTCTTTTTTAATTTTATTTTGTTATTTTTTTTAATGTTTATTTTTGAGAGAGAGAGAGAGACAGGAGTACAAGCAGGGGAGGGGCAGAAAGAGAGGGAGACACAGAATCCAAAGCTGTCAGTACAGAGCCCAACGCAGGGCTCAAACTCACAGGCTGCAAGATCTGAGCCAAAGTCAGCTGCTTAACTGACCGAGCCACCCACGGGCCACCAAGAGTTTGGTTTTCTAAAGACAGGAAGCAGAAATTATACTTAACTGTTTTTGCTCATATCCCATTGGCCTCAACCTAGTAATATGGTCTCACCTAACTACAAAGGAAACTGGAAAGGTCTCCAGCTTTATGGTTATGTGACCAGCACATGATTAGGAAAAATCATGTTACTAAGAAAAATGGTGAGAATACTGGGGGACAATTGTAGTCTTTACATTTGTTACTTTGGTGAAACATTTTTTAGAAGAAATCAACTGTGTGGTCCTAATTACCATGAGCCATTTTATCCTATAGTTAACTGTCTTTTTTTGTTGTATTCTTACTTGTTTTATTGTAAAACATCAACAAGACCTTTGTGGTTAGTTTTAGCCTGGATATGTAACTGTTTTTTATATAACTGTATTCGGACTATGTTAAGTAAGAATTTGTTTATATCTTCTAGGGTTTACAGAGTCCACGGGGAATAAGATGCAACCCAGAAGCTGTATGTAGTCACATTATTATTGAGAGCCATGAAAAAGGATGTTTCAGGACGCTAAGTGCTGAGCAACCACAGTTGGATAGCCACCCTTATGTTTTCAGATCTACTGATCCCTCAGACATTATCAGAGGACAACGGAGTCCATCATCATGGAGAACCAGACACATCAACCTTTCCAGATCATTAGAGCAGAGGAACCCCCATTTCAAAGTTTGGAATTCCTTGCAGTTACGAAGTCCTTCCCCATTACAAAACTTTACAGCTGATGACTTCAGAATTAGCCAGGGTCTTCGAATACCATTCCGTGAAAAGATAGACCCTTGCCTATCAGAATTAGTAGAACCTGCTTATGTGCCACCCGAAGAAATGGATTGTCATTCTTCATCACAAATGCTGCCCCCAGAATCCATGAAAAAGTTTACTACTTCCATCACTTTTGCATCTCACCGACACTCTAAATGCTTTTCAGATTCCTCTGTCCTTAAGGTTGGTGTTACTGAAGGTAGTCAGTGTACTGGAGCATCTGTGGGGGTATTTAATTCTCATTTCACTGAAGAGCAAAATCCTCCCAGAGATCTAGAACAGAAAACCTCTTCCCCTTCATCATTTAAAATTGTTAGTCATACACCAGATAATGCTGTGACTATTTTAGCAGAAAGTAGTAGCCAAAGTAAAAAATTATCTATTGAACATTCTCAGCAAGAAGAAAAACTCTTAGAAAGATCAGATATCAAAGGCAGTGATTCTGAACCCAGTACCAGTGCAAAGTATAGCAGTGTCAAGGAAGTTCATTTTTCCGATAACCGTACCCTCATTAGCGTGAGCAGACCAAGTTCCACACTAGGAGTAAAAGAGAAGACTGTAACTATAACTCCAGATCTTTCTTCGCACATTTTTCTTGAACAAAAAGAGCTCTTTGAACAAAGCAAAGCCCCACATGCAGATCACCATGTGAGAAAATACCATTCTCCCCCTCCTCAACATCAGGATTATGTAGCTCCAAACCTTCCTTGTCGCATTTTTCTTGAAAAACGAGAACTCTTTGAACAAAGCAAAGCCCCACGTTTAGATCGTCAGATGAGCGAAAACCAGTCTCCCTTTCCTCAAGGTCAGGATTGTATAGCTTCAGACCTTCCTTCTTCCATTTTTCTTGAACAACGCCAGCTCTTTGAACAAAGCAAAGCCCCAGATGTAGATCACATGGGAAAATACCATTCCCCCTTTCCTCAAGGTCAGAATTATGTAGTAGAAAAGAATAATCAACATAAGTTTAAATCATACATTTCTAATATGATAAATGTTGAAACCAAGTTCGATTCTGTGGTCTCCCAACCAGTTCCAAGTCAGTGTACATTAGTAACATCTGCATCTACTCCACCCTCAAATAGAAAAGCACTTTCTTGTGTTCGCATAACTCTTTATCCCAAGACTCTTTCCAAGTTGGATAGCGGAACCATAGATAAAGGATTGCATTCATTGGATCCTGCTTCTAAAACAAAGACGAATAGTGAGTTTAACTCTGACCTACAGACTATATCTTCAGGATCATTGGAACCAACCTCCAAATTATTGACCAGTAAACCTGTAGCACAGAATCAAGAATCTTTAGGTTTTCTAGGACTTAAATCTTCACCGGACTTTCAAGTTGTACAGTCTCCTCTTCCAGATAGTAATACTGTTTCTCAGGACTTGAAAACCATAGCTTTTCAGAATAGCGAGATAGTAACCTCAAGGCAAACACAAGTGAACATTTCAGATTTGGAAGGATATTCCAGTCCAGAAGGGACTCCGGTATCTGCAGATCGGTGAGTCTCATTGATGACAAACAAGCTGATGGAATTTGTGATAAAGGGTTTTAAATGCTTAAGCAAATGTAAGTTCTTGGGGGAAAGGCAGTATGATTTCTCTTAGGGGAGGTTGTATCTGACTAATCTAGGTCTTGCAAGGCATAAATGCCTAAGTAATAGAAAACATTTGAAAGTAAAGTATGTATAATTTGAAAGGGCTTTTGACCAGACTTGACATCAAGTATTTCAAAACATTGAATTACTCTGAGAAGAGTCTTTGATCATCCATAGTACAATTTACTAATTATTATATTGAAAGTGTGCTGAAGACCAGGCTTTGGGATATGTGCATGAGCTTACTCGCTTGCTTGCTTGTTTGCGTGTGCTTTCTCTCTCCCTTCTCTCTTAGTTTTCATTTCATGATTCTCCTCAAATATTTAGTATGTACAATGAGAAAAAGTAACTTTCCAGTAGAGAATCCTGGCAGAAGTCACTTTAGCCAAGTTATCAAGGGTAGTAACATCATTGGTAATGCATATCAATATAATGTGCTCTCCATTGTGATGTCCTACAGTGTATTATAGGGAAGGAAACCTAGTTCAGAGCTAAATGCCTTAGATTTATATGATTTAGCCTAATTTCAAAACTATCATTTATTCACTTTAATGTTTTGAATAGAATTATCCTTTGTGTTTCATGTTCTACCTTATAGTTGAGAAGGCAGCATATCATAGTGAAAAGTCCTGGGCTTGGAAAGAGGGAAGGGAAATAATATTTATTCAGCATTTGTATGCGGCAGTCATGGCAGTGAGGGACTTATGTGTTATCTCATTTAATGCTTGTGATAGCTCTAGGAGGGGAGTAGTGGTATCTTTATTTACCCTCTGGAAAACAGTGATGCTGATATTGCTATTTTGTATTTTTATTTATGTGAGAGAGTGCTCTTTCTAAGCAACAGAGTGGGCATTCTAGTGTAGTCTTTTTAATTAAAGCAGGAGTTTGCTCACTGTATGGTGGTGTCTCCCCGATCTTGAGTCCTGCTTTCAGCTTTCTGTCAACCTGTCCTCTTGGCCAAGTCACTTACTATCTTTGGCACTCATATGGGGATGATGGTGGAAGGAAAGGCTTGGAAAGCTAAATGGTCCCTTATAGCTCTAAAAGTTGGTGATTTAGAATTGGATTGGGCCTAAAAAAGGATCAGTCTCTGCTTTCATTATTATAGTACTGAATTAAAGTTGAATTACTGGAATGAGAGGAAATACTAGATGATTATAAATGTGAACTAAATAATCCATTTGTTCAGAATGTTCTAAATGCCATCTGGCATAGGAGATGTAGATATCATTTAATACTCAATATAATCATCAGTGATAGATATTATTACCTCAATTTATATATTTTAAAAACCTAATACTTTGAGAAGTTAGATGTTTTGCGCAAGATCACATAGCTATTATAAGTGTTAGCGATGGCATTTGAATCTAAGTTTGTCTGACTCCAGAGTTCATAATAATTCAAACTACATATATACACGTACCTGCTCATTTGTATATGTGTGTGTATATATGAATAAAATGTGTGAGTATATGTAGTTTAAAGTATTTTTAAAGCTTTTTATTTTGAGATTTTTAAAAAAAATTTACAGTTACAAAAGTGGTAGAGTTCTTGCATTAATTATTTTTTGCCATATAACCCATTACCCTGAAATGTAGCAGCTTAAAACAACAAGTATTATTCCAATGATAGTATGGGTTTCCGTGGGTCAGAAATTTAGGTTAGGCTTAGTTAGGTCTCTTATGAGGTTGCAAACAAGGTATTACCTGCATCTGTGGTCCCATCTCAAGATTAGACTGAGAGGGTGTGCTTCCAGGCTTGTTCACATGGCTGTTGGCCAGAGGCATCACTCCCTCCTTTCATAAGGCAGCTCAAATATGACAGCTAAACTTCCCTCAGAGTGAGCACAGGAGAGAACAAGAGCGGATACCCAGGATAAAAGTCAAAGTCTTTGTAACCTAACCTTGTAAGTGATTCTTACCATTTCTGCCACATTCTGTTCGATAGAAAGTGAATCAGTATTTCCATCTCACCCTCAACAGTTAGAGATACACAAGGGTATGAATTACCAGGAGACAGAGATCATTGGGAAATATCTTCGAGGTTACCATTATGTCCTTTACCAAATGTTCCCCTAAGTTAACATCTTACAATAACATCATAACCATAAAACATTTTACAAAACTAAGAAATTTATCCTTCATATAAAATTGTAACTAAAATATAGACTGATTTGGATTTCATTTGATTTTTCCACACATGAATGTTTTTTGCTTCAGATCCAACCCAAGATCCCACCTTGCGTTTTAGTTGTCATGTCTCTTTTATTTTCAACAATCTGTGGCAGTCCTTGTTTTTTATGACCTTGACACTTTAAAGAGAATTAGTTATTTTGGAGAAAATTTGATTTCGTTTTCTCTGATGTCTCAAGAATAGTTTGAGGTTATGCATTTTCAGTGCATCTCATTAGGGAGCACATTAAGTTGATACACATTACTGGTGCTGTTAACCTTGATCACTTGGCTAAAATGATGTCTACCAAGGTTCTCCACTATACAGTTGCTGTATTTCCTTTGTAAATACTAGATATTTGTGTAGAAACTGGTAAACTATACGGACATCTTGTTTCTGCTTCAAATTTTTATCACTGATTTTAGGATTCTTCACTGTATCTTGCCTGTAGCAATGATCACTGTCATTCTAATGCAGTTTTTATACTTCTTTCATTCCTTCTACATGTAATAATTGGAATTTTCTGTAAGCAAGACCTGTTGTTCCTCCCTCATTTATTTATTCCTTTAGTTATTCATGTATATCAGTGTGGATTCAGGGACATTTATTTCATTCTTTGGATTATAATCCAATACTACTCAAATTACTCAAGGTTAGCTACTGAGAACACTTTCATGTTGGCTTCTATACCCTGCCCTAGCCCTGAAATCAGCCATTTCTCCCAAGAACCCATTTCCTTCCTTCCTTTCCTCCTTCACTTCCCTTTCCTTCCTCAGGATTTATTTTTATTTTTTCTAGCTTTTTTGAGGTATAATTGACATAAAACATTATATAAGTTTAAGGTATGCAACATGTTGATTTGATACACTTATATATTGCAAAACAGTTACTGCCATAGCATTAGCTAATACCTCTATCCTGTCACTTTTTGTGGAGAGAACTGTTTTAAGATCTACTTTCAACAACTTTTTAAAAAAAATTTTTTTAATGCTTTATTTATTTTTGAGAGAGAGAGAGATAGAGACAGTGTGAGCAGGGGAAAGTCAGAGAGAGAGGGAGACACAGAATCGAAGCAGACTCCAGGCTCTGAGGTAGCTGTCAGTACAGAGCCCGATGCGGGGCTCGAACCCACAAACTGTGAGATCATCACCTGAGCCAAAGTCGGATGCTTAACCGACTGAGCCACCCAGGCGCCCCTGCTCTCAACAACTTTTAAGTGTATAATACATTATTGTTAGCTATCATTACAGTGTTATGCATAGATCCTTAGAACGAGTACATCTTCTCATTAGAAGTTTGTACCCTTTGTCCACAATCTCCCCATTTCTCTCACCCTCTAGTCCCTGACTGTTTTAGATTCCACATACAAGTGGTATTATGTTTTTTGTCTTCCTCTGTCTGACTTACTTCATTTAGCATAATGCCCTTAATGCCCATCTATGTTGTTGCAAATGACAGGATTTCTTTCTTTCTAATGACTAAGTAATATAATAAATATAAGCATCACATCTTTATTTTTAAATATTTTTATTTTCATTTTAGAGAGTGTGTGTCCATGCGTACAAGTGGAGGAAGGGCAGAGGGGGAGAGAGAGAGAGAGAGAGAGAGAGAGAGAGAGAGAGAGAGAGAGAATATCTTAAGCAGGCTCCGTGCCCAGCGTGGAGCTCAACGTGGGGCTCTTTCATGACTGCGAGGTTGTGACCTGAACTAAAATCCAGAGTCAAACACTTAACCAACTGAGCCCCTATCACATCTTCTTTATTTATATATTCCATCTTTATTCATTCATCTCTTGATAGACACTTAGGTTGTTTCCATACCTTGGCTATTGTAAATAATGACATGGGAGTGTCATTTTCATTTACTGTTTTACTTACTTTGAATATATACCCATAAATGAGATTGCTGGCTCACATGGTAGTTCTGTTTTTAAGTTTTTGAACAGTCTCCATACTGTTTTCCATAGGTGCTATATCAATTTACATTTCTACTACAATTTACATACTACAACCAGTAGTGCACAAGGGTTACCTTCATTCTATATCCTTACCAACATTTACCTCTGTTTTCGATAATGGTCATTCTAACATGGCCGTAGCTCATAGTTTTAATTTTCATTTCCTGGATAATTAGTGATGTTGAGCACCTTTTCATGTACCTGTTGGCCTTTTTGTATGCCTTCTTTGAAAAAAAAAAGTTCAATTCCTTTGCCCAATTTTATTTTTTAAGTTTTTATTTGAACTCCAGTTAGTCAACATAGTGCAGTATTATTTTCAGGTGCACAGTATAGTGGTGATTCAGACCTCCATACAGTACCTGGTGCTCATTACAAGTGCACTCCCTAACCCCCTTCACCCACTCCCCTAACCATCAGATTATTCTTTGTAAAGAGTCTGTGTCTTGGTTTGCCTCTCTCTTTTCCCCCTTTGTTCATTTATTTTGCTTCTTAAATTACACATAGGAGTGGTATCATATGTTTTTTGTTTTTCTCTAACTAACATATTTTACCTAGCATAATACTTTTTAGCTCCATCCATGTCAGTTCAAATGGCATGATCTCATTCTTTGCTTATGGTTGAGTAATACTTCATTGTATGTATATATACCATATGGTCTTTATCTGTTTATCAATCGATGGACACTTGGGCTATTTCCATAATTTGGCTAGTGTAGAAAATGCTGCTTTAAATGTCAGGGTACATGTATCCCTTTTAATTAGTATTTTTGTATTTTGGAGGTAAAACTTAGTAGCGCAATTGCTAGATGGCAGGGTACTTCTGGTTTTCTTTTTGAGGAAACTCCATACTGTTTTCCACAGTGGTTACACCAGTTTGCATTCCCACCATCAGTGTAAGAGGGTTCCCCTTTTTCCACATCCTCGACAGCACCTGTTGTTTCTTGTGTTGTTGACTTTAGCTGTTCTGACAGGTGTGAGGTGATCTCTCATAGTTTTGATTTGCATTTCCCTGATGATAAGTGATGTTGAGCATCTTTCATGTGTTTACCACCTGTATGTCTTCTTTGGAAAAATGTCTATTCATGTCTTCTGCCCATTTTTTAATTGGATTGTGTTTTTGAGTGTCAACTTGTTTGTTTCTTTGTTATTGAGTTGTATGAGTTCTTTATGTGTTTTGGATATTAATCCCTTATCAGATATATGGTTTGCAAATATTTTCTCCCATTTGTAGGCTTTTTTTTTTTTTTTTGATTGTTTCTTTTGTACAGAAGATGTTTGGTAGATGTAGTCCCACCTTGCTGAATTTTCCTCCTATCACTTGTGCACTTGGTGTCACATTAAGAATGTCATTGCCAAAATGACTGTCAAGGAGTTTTTACCCTATGTTTTTCTCTAGGAATTTTCAGATTTTATGTTTTAAGTTTTTAGTCCGTTTCAAGTTAATTTTTGTGAATGGTATAAGATAGGATCCAGTTTCATTTTTCTGCACATGATTATTTGGTTTTCCCAGGACCATTTATTGAAGAGGCTATCTTTTCCTCATTGAGTATTCTTAGATCCCTTGTCAAATATTAGTTGACTCTATGTACAGGGGTTTACTTTTATGCTATTTTGTTCACTTGTTTGTGTTTCTATTTTAATGTTAATACCATACTTTTTTTTTGGATTATTGTAACTTCATAGTGTAGTTTGAAGTCAGGAAGTGTGTTGCCTCCAATTCTGTTCTTTCTCATAACTTCTTTGGATTTTTTTTCTCTCTGTCTGAAAAATGCCAGTGAGTGTTGATAGGGATTGCATTGATTCTATAGGTGGCTTTGGGTAGTATGTACATTTTGACAATGTTAATTCTTCTGCTACATGAACACAGGACATCTTTCCATTTTTTTTGTATGTCTTCCTTAATTCCTTTCATCAAAGTCTTATAGTTTTCAGTATACAGATCTTTCACATCTTTGACTAAATTTATTCCTAGGCATTTTATTGGTTTTTATACTGGTGTGAATTTTGATTTTCTTTTTTTCTTTTTCCCCAAATATCTTGTTAATATATAGAAACACTAATCATTTGTGGAGTATTTAGAATTTTCTCTATATAAGATTATATCGTCTGCAGACAAAGACAGTGTTTGTCTTTTTTCTCTGATTTGGATGCCTTTTATTTTTCTTTCCTAATTGCTCTGGCTAGTACTTCCAGTACTATGTTAAATAAGACTGATGAGAGTTGGCACCCTTATCTTGTTCCTGATATTAGAAGTAAGAAAGCTTTTAACTTGTTACCACTGAGTATGATACAAGCTAAGGGTTTGCCATATATGACCTTTATTATGTTGAAGTAGGTTTCTTCGTACCCAATTTGTTGATTATTTTTCTTATGAATGGATGTTGTATTTTGTCAGATGGATTTTCTGCATCTATGGAGATAATAATATGATTTTTATCATTCACTCTGTTAGTGTGGTATATCACACTGATTGATTTGCCTTTGTTGAACTGTCCTTGCCTCCCAGGAATGAATCCTAATTGATCGTAGTGTAGGATTCTTTAAATGTGCTGTTGAATTTTACTTGCTAATATTTTATTGAGAATTTTTGTGTCTGTATTCAGGGATATTGGTCTGTAGTTTTCTTGTAGTGTCTTTGGTTTTGGATTAGAGTAATGCTTACCTTGTAAAATGAATTTGGTCTTCCTTCCTCTTCAATTTTTGAATGAGTTTCAGAAGGACTGGTATTATTTCTTCTTTAGATGTTTGGTAGAATTCACCAATAAAAAATGTCTTGGATTTTCTGTTTGTTTATTTGTTGGTTTGGAGGCTTTTGATTACTAATTGAATCTCCTTCTTCATTATTAGTCTGTTCACGTTTTCTATTCATGATTTGGTCTTAGTAAGTTGTATTTTCTAGGAATTTATCCATTTTTTCTAAGTTATCCAATTAGTCTCATGATTCAGTGTATTTTTGTGATACCAGCTGTAGTGTCTTGACTCTTTCATTTTTTATTTTATTCATTTGAGCTCTCTTAGTCTGCCTAAAGGCTTTATCAGATTTGCTTTCTTTTTAAAAAAACAGCTCTTAGTTTCATTGATCTTTTCTGTTGTTTTTCTGGACTCTAATTTATTTATTTCTTCTCTGATCTTTGTTATTACTTCCTTCTGCAGAGTTTGAGCTAGTTTGTTCTTTTAGATGTAAAGTTAGGTTATTTATTTGGGACCTTCCTTTTTTCTTAATATAGGCATTCATCACTAAAATGAATGAGCACGGGAGGGGCAGAGAGAGGGGAAGAGAGAGAGAATCCCAAGCAGTCTCCACGCTGTCAGCACAGAGCCAGAAACAGACTTGATCCCATGAACCATGAGATCATGACCTGAGCCGAGATCAAGAGTTGGACGCTTAACTGACTGAGCCATCCAGGCACTCTGAGATGTGTTTCCTAATTTCTAATTATATAGGAACTTTCTAATTATTGTTTGTTTCTAGTTAATTCCATTGCAGTCACTGAGATTGTGTTCTGAATGACTTCAGAGTATTTTAACTTATTATAATTGCTTCTTGTTATGGTATATTTTTATTTTAATCAATGCAGTTGAAAGGAATATGTATTCTGCAGTTCCTGTATGTGGTATTTTACATATGTTATGTCAGTTTGGTTCAGTTGATCAGCTGTCATGGTGAAATGTTCATTTTTACTGAATTGTTATCTTCTTTAGCATCTGAGAGTATTATGTTAATATCTCTTCTTTTGTATCCTTAACCATTTGGGAGTAAGTTGTCAACATGCTGCCCATCACTATATCATTTCCTATATAAAAAAACATTTTCCTACATAAACCCAATAAAGCCATGAAATCAGGAAATTAATAACATTGCTGTATTACAGAACACTGTTTAGTTGTTCCCATAAGGATTTTTATAACAAGAGGAGGCAGTTCAAAATCATATGTTGTGGGGCGCCTGGGTGGCTCAGTCGGTTAAGCGTCCGACTTTGGCTCAGGTCATGATCTCACGGTTCGTGGGTTAGAGCCCCGCGTCGGGGCTGATGGCTAGCTCAGAGCCTGGAGCCTATTTCTGGTTCAGTGTCTCCCTGTCTCTCTGACCCTCCCCTGTCCATGCTGTCTCTCTCTCTCTCAGAAATAAATAAAACATAAAAAAAATTTTTTTTAAATCATATGTTGCATTTAGTTGTCATGACTCTAATTCTTTTCTAGAACATTTCTTTAGTCTTTCCTTCATTTTCTTGACCTTTGTTAAGATTACAGATCATATATTTTGTAGAATGTTCTTCAATTTGGGTTTCTCTGTTGTTTTCCTTGTGATTAGGTTTGGGTTATGTATTTTTGGCAGGAATATGACAGTTGTGACATTCAATTCTCTTATCAGATGTTGCATAATTTTCATTTGTATCAGATGTTGCATAATTTTCATTTGACGCATTGCTGACAGTTATACATTAATTACTTAATAAGGTTTTGTCAGCTAGTTTCCTTCCCTGGAAAGTTACTCTTTTCCCCTTTGTAATTAAGTATCTTGTGGAAAGTATGAAATTATGTAAATATCTCATTCCTTTGCAAGCTTTTAGTTTATTTTATCCATATAGAAGCATGTTTTCTTATTTCATTCAGTGGGTCTTTTTTTTTTTTTTAACTTTTTACTTTAAAAATATATAAACTCACAAGAGATTACAAAAATAGTTTAGGGAGTCCCAGGTACCTTTCATTCAATGTAATATAGAATGTTAGTACATTATCAAAACCAAGAAATTAACATTGATACAATACAAATAGCTAGACTATAGACCTTCATCTGATATCATCAGTTTTTGCATGCACCTGAGTTTTTTTAATGTACATGTGTATAATTCTGTGAAATTTAATTACATGGATTCACATAACCACTAGCCTGATCAAGATATAGAAGAATTCTATCATCACAAAAGGAATTCCCTTGTACCTGTCCCTTTGCAATCGCACTACTGTGTGCTGCCCCCTGCCTTCTTTAACCTCTGCAAAGCAGTGATCTGTTTTTCTACTGTATGCTTTTGTCATTTGGAGAATGTTCTATAAATGGAATCATATAGCGTGTAACCTTTGAGATTAGCTCTCTTTACTCAACCCAATGACCTAGAGACCCATCTGAGTTGTTGTATGTATCAGTATTTCTTTTTATTGCTAAGTAGTATTGAAATGTATGAATATATCACAGTTTATCCTGTAGGACATTTGGTTTTGCCAGTTTTTTACTATTACTGATAAAGCTGCTGTAAAATCTTTGTACTTATTTTTACATGAACATAAGTTTTAGTTTTCTAGGACCTTGACTCTCAACCAGAGGTGATTTTGGCCCCAAGAAGACATTTGGCAATATCTGAAGACATTTTTATTGTCACAACTAGGAAAGAATTTTCTATTGGCATCAGGACTGCTGATGACAAGATCCTAGAATACACAGAACAGTCCCCATGAAGAATTATATGGTTCAAAATGTCAGCGCCAAGGTGGAGAATCTCTGCTGTAGGATAAATGCCCATGAGTGTGATTGTTGGGTTGTATAATAAGTATATATATATATTTTGTAAGAAACTGCCAAACTATTTTTCATAGTGGTTGTACCATTTTACATTTCTTCTAGCAAAGTATGAGGGATCCAGTTTCTCTATACCTTTGTCAGCATATGGTACTCCCAGTAGTTTTCATTTGAGCCATCCTAATAAGTATATGGGGTTTGCGATGTCATTCTAATTTGCATTTCCCTAAGAGGCTAATGATGAACATTTTCATGTGCTTATTTTCTATCTGTATATTCTTTTTGATGAAGTTTCTTTAAGTTTTACCATTTTCTAATTGAACCATTTTGTTTTTTAACTGCTGAATTTAGGGTTTTTATCTATTCTGGATACATAGTTTTTGTTAGATATGAGATTTGCAAATATTTTGCATCGTAAGACACCGTATTTTCTTATTGTGTTCAGTGTTACTATTGTAATTTGTTTTTATTCTGAAAATGTCACTAATTTGATGGCCTGTGGCAGTCCCTTCAGGCAAGCTTCTGTATCCATTTTATATGTTTCTGTTATCTTTTGAATATGTCTTTGCTTTCTGGCACAAGAAGATATTTCAGGCTCATCTTGTACTTTTCCATCCTCTGGAGTTGGCCATTTCTCCAAGGAGCCTGGTTTCTTCTAGTGGAATGTGATATTTAGAAGCCAAGATTTGAGCACTAGGTGTACCTACTGCTGTTGGATTGCTCCCAGCCCTCTCATTAGATATGTGCATGTGCACACACATACATACACACAACACACACACACTGATTTACATTTGTTTTTTCTCTATTGGAAACCATAAGTTCATACCAGTATATTGAGCTCTAAATGAATTTCATTTTACTTTTTTTTGCTTTCTGTATTTGTAACTTCCTTATCCTTATTAGTGAGAAACCTCACTTCTTATATGTTTTATGTCTTTATTTATTTGGTCAGTCCCCCATTATATAATTAATGTCCCATCTCTCATTACATCCTCTTCCCAGCCAGGATTCTGACTCACTACTTGGATTCTACCCTCCATTCAGACTGCCTTTTTGTGTGGTTGTGCTTCTCAACCTGCTTGGGCTTTGATACGCTATGCTAGACTACCACTCAGCATACCCCTCCCCACAATTTGGTCTCTGACTCCTGCCCCACTCCCCATAAGAATGCTCACCCCATTCATATAGATACCTTTCGTACCCACTTTAGACTCTGACTCCCCATGCTAGATTACCTCTTCACATGGGTGTCTTCCTCATCCTACTTAGGCTTTTGATTTCTCACAATGGGCCTCTCTGCTTGGGTGTTTTTATTCTGTTCAGGATCTGGCTCAAGGTATAGATGCCCTCCTTATCCTGGCTCTAATAACCCTGGCCAGACTACCTTTCCTTACTCTGCTTGACCTCCAACTACCAAACTGGACCACCTTCCATCCCTGGATGACACCCTTCTTCTGTAGGGCATCTGACTTCCCAATCCAAACTGCCTCCCCATGAAGATATTTTCTGTACTCTGCTCCAGACCTTCCACTCTATGTCAAGCTGCCCCACCCTAGAGATACCTGGCTTTCTGTTTGGGATCATCCCACGTGCCAAGCTGGATCTGTCTGTCCATAGAAACTGTCCTCATCCTGACCAGGCTACACCTCCACAGAGATTCTCTTCTTGACTTGATTGGCTTATGATATCCTGTGTTAGGCTACTCTTTAATCTGAGCACACTCCTCACACTGATAATGTTCTTACTGATAAGATACCTTACTCTGGGGTGCTGTTGCCTTACCTCATATAGGTGCCTACCTTATTTTGTCCATCTAATGGCTTTAAAATTTAATTGTTCGGGAAAGTTTAATTGTTCAGGAATCAGAAGATAAAAGGAAGAGGAGAATTAAAAAGTTTTTATTTAAATTTTAGTTAAATACAGTGCAGTATTGGTTTCAGTGATTCATCACTTACATATAACACCCAGTGCTCATCACAGCAAGTACCCTCCTTAATGCCCATCACCCATCCAGCCCATCCACTCCACACCTACCTCAGTCAACCCTCAGTTCTCTATCATTAAGAGTCTCTTACGGTTTGTTTCCCCCAATCTCTTTTTTCCCCCTTCTCATATATTCATCTGTTGTATTTTCTTCAATTCCATGTATGAGTGAAATTATATTAGTATTTGCCTTTATCTACCTGACTTATTTCACTTAGCATAATAAACTCTGTCTCCGTCCATGATGTTCCAGATGGCAAGATTTCATTCTTTTTTTATGGTGGAGTAGTATTCCATTATATATATATGCCACATCTTCTTTATCCATCATCAGTCGATGGACAGTGGAGCTTTTTTCTTAGTTTGACTATTGTTGATAATGCTGCTGTAAACATTGGGATGCATGTAACCCTTTGAATCTGTATCTTTGTATACTGTGGGTAAATATCTAGTAGTGCATACAGGATTAGAAGGTAGTTCTATTTTTAACTTTTTAAGGCACCTCCATACTGTTGTCCAGAGTGGCTATGTCCGTTTGTATTCCCACTAACAGTGCAAGAGGGTTCCCCTTTCTCTGCATCCTCACCAGCATCTCTTTTTCTTGTGTTTTTAATTTTAGCCATTCTGACAGGTGTGAGGTGCTATCTCCATGGTTTTGATTTGTATTTCCCTTATGATGAGGGATGTTGGGTATCTTATCATGTGTCTGTTAGTCATCTGGATGGGTTTTTGTTTTTTTGTGTTTCGTTTTTTTTTTGAAAAGTATCTATTTATGTCTTGTGCCCTTTTCTTCACTGGATTAGTTGTTCTTTGGTTGTTGAGTTTGAGATGTTCTTTATAGATTTTGGATATCAACCTTTTATCAGATATGTCATTGCAAATATCTCCTGCCATTCTGTCAGTTACCTTTTAGTTTTGTTGATTATTTCCTTTGCTGTGCAGAAGCTTTTTATCTTTATGAAGTCCCAATAGTTGACATTTGCTTTTGTTTCTCTTGCCTTCAGTGATGTTCTAATAAGAAGTTGCTGAGGCCAAGGTCAGAAGTTGCTGCCTGTGTTATCCTCTAGGATTTTGATGGTTTTCTGTCTCACACTTAGGTCTTTCATCCATTTTGAATTTATTTTTGTGTATAGTGCAAGAAAGTGGTCCAGTTTCATTCGTCTGCATGTTGCTATCCAGTTTTCCCAGCACCATTTGTTGAAGGGATTGTCTTTTTTTCCCCTTGGATATTCTTTCCTGCTTCCATACAGGAAGCAGGAAGCATTTCTTGGTTTTCTGTTCTATTCCATTGATCTATGTATCTCGTTTTGTGCATCCTGCTGTCTTAATGACTACAGCTTGGTAATACAGCTTGAAGTCTGGAAGTATGATGTCTCCAGCTTTGCTTTGCTTTTTCGGGATTGTTTTAGCTATTTGAGGTCTTTTCTGGTTCCATATAAATTTTAGGATTGTTTGTTCTAGCTCTGTGAAAAATACTGTCTGTAATTTGATAAGAGATTGCATTAAATTTGTAGATTGCTTTGGGTGATATAGACTTTAAAAATATCTGTTCTTCCAGTCTACGAGCATGGAATGTTTTTCCATTTCTTTGTGTCCTCTTGAATTTCTTTCTTAAGTAAGTAGTTTTCAGAATACAGATTTTTACCTCTTTGGTTTATTCATAGGCATCCTACAGTTTTTAGCATAATTATAAATGGGATTGGTTCCTTGATTTCCTTTCCTGCTGCTTTATTATTGTTGTCTAGAAATGCAACCAATTTCTGTGTGTTGATTTTATAGCTTGTGATTTTGCTGAATCCATGTATCAGTTCTAGCTTACATTTCTTTTCTACATTTTTTAAATTACCATAGGACATTTTTGTTTCTTGTTTATTCCATTTCATGTATATGAAATATAGAACATAGAAGTGTATATGAAAAGCTGCATATGTATGTGTGTATATGTACTTGTATATATTATACACATATACACACAGAGACTTTAAGCATCTTCATTCTTTCCTGTAGTTCTGTACTATGTTTGATTGTTTTATTTGAGCATAGAAAAATTTCTTTTAGTATTTCCTGAGGTTTGATGGGAATCTGTTCTGTCTTTTGTTTTCTTTTCTTCTTCTTTTTTTAATCTTTATTATTGAGAGAAAGAGTAAGGGAGGAGCAGAGAGAGAGACACAGAATCCAAAGTAGGCTCCAGGCTCTGAGCTGTCAGCACAGAACCTGATGTGGGGCTCGAACTCACAGACATCAAGATCTTACCCTGAGTTGAAGTCAGACACTTAACTGACTGAGCCACTCAGGTGCCCCTTTTTTGTCTTCATTTGATTCTAAAAATTAGATTCTGATTTTCTGTTGAGATTCCTATTTTTTATCTATGTAATCTCCCATATTTTGATCTCTTAATATACTCACAATCATTTTAAAGTCCTTTCTGCACTAATTCCAGTATCTGAATCCTTTGTAAATATGGTTTTCTGGTTTTTCCTCTCAATTTTTAGTAACTTTTTTCTGCTTGACAGATTCTGTAATTTTTGATTATGTACTAGATATTGTGATTTAAAACATTGTAAGGACTGAAGATGGTGTTACTTTCCACCAAGAGGTTTTGTCCTCTTTTGTGTTAATCATATAATGGCTGATCACTTCAGTTATGTCAAGAATTTTACTGAGTCAGTAGTGGGATGGAGCTGTAGTTGACATTTGATTTTTCCTGATTTGTGGCCTTCCTTGATTTTTGCTTTCATCCTTACAGATCTTTGATTGATTCTTCAGTAAGTAAATACAGCGAGAAACTCAGTTTAGGTGTCTCAGATGTTTGAGTTCTTCTCTTTAGACTCCCAGCCCTTACAGATCAGAATATGGCAAATGTAAGGGGATCCCAGCTATGTTGTAGTTAAACTTTCTTTTTTATATTTTTTAATGTTTATTTATTTTCATATATTATTTTCGAGAGAGAGAGACAGAGCATGAATGGGAGAGAGGCAAAGAGAAAGGGAGACACAGAATCCAAGGCAGGCTCCAGGCTCTGAGCTATCAGCACAGAGCCCAACGTGGAGCTCGAACTCGTGAACTGCAAGATCATGACCTGAGCTGAAGTCGGACACCCAACCAACTGAACCACACAGCTGCCTCAGTAGTTACACTTTCTTAATGGAAATTTGTCTCATAAGAACCCAAGCATTGCAAGTGATTTTACTTTTTCTGGCTCAGCCTCCTTCTTGGGGATGGCAGTTCTGTTTTTTTCCCTCTTGAGTCTGGAACGTTTCCTCGGTTTTGAAAGTTCTCTCACTCAGACAGTAGTTATTTAGCTTCCTGCCTTATTCAGGTTCAAAATCTGGCAAATGTCTTAAGGAAGAGACCTAATGTTTGTTAAAGACCCCTCTGTCTAGTGGGACTTGGTTATTAATGCCATGACTACGAAGGAGAATTTACTCTGCTTCTCTGACTCAATTATCCATTCTGTACCATCCTGATACTAAGAAAATATCCTGTTGGGGAAATTGGCTTGGTATTCTGCTAGATTTCACTCCATCATGGTAGCCCATGGGTTCTTCAAAAGCTCTGGTGATTTCTCTTTCCCAGGGGAGTATGTCTGCCTACATTCAGTCCCTGCCCACAATCTCCAAAATCCCCTCTCTAGCACATTAGATTATTGTTTCCTGATTGCTTCTATAGCTCTCTGGTATCTTTTATCTATGGTTTTGAGAATTTATTCAATTTTATTTGCTTGTTGCAAAGGGAAAGATGGCCTGTGGCTGTGTACTGTATTCTACCTGGAAATGGAAGTCCTATTTAGATTACCTTTAATTTCTCTAATTAATAGGTTCCTACTTAGAGGTCTTACATTTTTCATTATACTAGTAGGCATTTGATATTTGTGATCATAATACAGATGGCATATTTTTTAGCTTTTAATCTTATAACTTTTTTGATATCAAAAAATAATGAATTTTTAAAAATTTCTATCTCCTATCTGGCAACTTTTCTAAAAACTGATTTATATATTAATGAGTTATGTTTAGATTGTTTTAGGTTTTCTGTATACCTAATTATATCAGATATGAACATTGAGAGTATTATTTCTCCTTTTCTTATTTTTGTATTATCTCCTTTCTTTCTCCTGACTTACTACTAATGCCATTTATGACCTTTACTAAAGTTGAACAGAAATGGTGAGATTTGGCATCTTTATTTTGTTCCTAATCTCACAGTGAACATTTTCTGTTTCACTATAAATAGGATGGTTGCTCTTAAGTTTTTTGTGGTTTGTCTTTGCTATGAGTTTTTATCATACATAATTCTTGAGTTTTATCAAATGCTTTGACTGTATTTATGTGTCATAAACATTTCATTTTCTCCTTTATTTTATTGTTGTGGTGAGTCCTATTGATTGATTTTTGAGCACTGACTCGCCTTACATTCCTGTACTAAACCATCTTGGTATGAATTTGCATACATAAAGCATTTGGTTTTCTAATATTTTACTTAGGATTCTTGCTTGCATATTCATAAAGATGATTGGGTCATTATTTTCTTTTCTCATAATTTTCCTCTTCAATTAGTGAATAGTAGGCAAAGGGTAGAAATTCAAGGGTTCTTCTGTTTAATAAAACATTATTCCTCTACTTAATATAATGTTAATAACACAATATGATTCTATTTTTTAGGAATAACTTTATCTTTGAGTAATTTTATTTTTTGTTTTGTTTTTTTTTAAACTTTCTTTTGAGAATGAGAGAAAGCATGAGTGGGGGAGGGGCAGAAGGAGAGGGAGATAGACTCCCAAGCAGGTTCTGCACTATCAGTGCAAAGCTGATGCAGGGCTGCATCTCAGGAACTGTGAGATCATGACCTGAGCTGAAATCAAGAGTCGGATGCCTACCGGACTGAGCCACCCATGTGCCCCTTGATCTAAAAGTATTTTAGGGGGTGCCTGGGTGACTCAGTCTGTTAAACGTCTACTTCAGCTCAGGTCACGATCTCACAGTTCGGGGGTTCAAGCCCCATGTCAGTCTCTGTGCTGATAGCTTGGAGTCTGGGGACTGCTTCAGATTCTGAGTCTCCCTCTCTCTCTGACCCTCACTTGCTTACACTCTGTCTCTCTCTCTCTCAAAAATAAATAAACATTAAAAAATAAATAAATAAAAGTACTTTAGATCTACAGAAAAGATAGAGACATAATCGAGTTCCCTATACCCACCTGCCAGCTTTTCCTGTTAGCATTCTAGATTACCATAGTGAACATTTGTCAAAATTAAGAAGGCAACATTTGTATGTTACCATTAACTACACTCCCAACTTTATTTATATTTCACATTTTTTCCATTAATGACCCTTTTTTTGTTCCAGGAACCTGTGCAGCAGTTACAATTCCCTTTAGATAGTTGTCATGTCTCTTTAGTCTTCTCTTTTCAATGACACTTTCTCATTCCTTCCTTTTTTTCATGATTTTGACAGTTTTGAGGAATATTGGTTAGATACTTTCAAGAATGTCCGTCAGCCTGGGATTGACTCATGTTTTTCACATTATTAGACTGGAATTAGAGGTTTTGACAAAGAATACCAGAAAAAATACCTATCATTTCACATCATAGCAGAGAGAATGTGACATCTACATGACAACATTGGTGATATGAACCTTCATCACCGTGGTGTTTGCTAGGTTTCCACACTATAAAGTTACTATTTATCTCTTTTTATAATTCTGTTCTTAGGAATCCAGTTGCTTAATCCAGCCCATACTCAAGGGAAAAGGGAGAGATTAATTTTCACCTCCTTGGATGGGGAGGTATCTGCATATATTATTTGGAATTCTGTAAATAAGATTTATCTCCTTTCATTTTTCATTTATTCAGTAATTTCTTTATTCTCTTTTAGTATTCTCTAAAATCATAATACATAATTACAATTTTGAAAATCTCTGGTGCCCCCACTGACATATAAACTTCTTGATGCAAGTCATTATTTCTTGTTCATTTTTATACCCTCTATGCATTTAATTTATGGTGGACTTCTAGTAATTTCTAGTATTTAAGATGGCAGAGAATACTGTAGAAATAACCATTTGAGGTTGATTTATCTCCACAGAATATTCCTTAGCTACCTTTGGAAAGAGATTACAGTATTTGATAAGCCATGGATATGACCTGTTGTGTCTTTTCTCTTTTTTGTTCAGACCATCAGAGGAGATTAAGACCCCATTTTCTCCCTTTTCTGGAAAACTATCATCTGATGCAGTCACTCAGATAACAACAGAAAGTCCAGGAAAAACCCTATTTTCATCTGAAATTTTTATTAATCCTGAAGATCGTGTATTTGAAATTCCAGAGCCCAGTACCCAGAAGTTAGACAAGGTTCCTGCCAAGTTTGTTTCCTCATCTTCAGTCCAACAGATTCCTTATCCTCGTGTCACAGATGGTAAGAGAATGTGATTACATTTGAGGTCACAATACCAACTTTTATATGCAGTGATCTTGGAAATTTGTGAAGGGGTCTTTCTAGTCAGAAAACCTAATTTTCATTTTACGTATAATTATGATCCACGTGATTCTATCCACCCTTTACATGGCTATGAAGAGAATGTGATTATGTTTTTGCCTTAATTTCTAGTGGAGTTACAGCTTCTGTGGAACTTAGGGTGCCTGGGTGGCCCAGTTGGTAAAGTTTCCGACTCTGTATCGGTTCAGGTCATGGTCTCATGGTTGAGTTCGAGCCCGGTATTGGGCTCTGTGTAGCAGTGAAGACCCGGCTTGGGATTCTTTCTCTCCCTCTCTCTCTGCCCCTCCACCCCCAAAATAAATAAACTTAAAAAAAAAATAAACAACTTATGTGGAACTCATACAGTTTGTGATTACCATATTTTTATCTCATGATACTTCTAATAATGCAGGTAGTTCATAAAAACCTAAAAACTATGGAAGTATAGTTTTAGGCTGGCAGGTGAATTATTGGCATTTTGTATTATATTAAAAGTTACATATAATACAATGTTAAATAGATACAAAAATATATAATAGTACAAATACAATACCAGTCTGTTTCTTGCTTATTAAATAATGACCAAGGACCCAGGTCGACTGTGGTTCTGCTGTCTTTAAAACACGGAACCCGGGGTGGCTCAGTTGGTTAAGCATCCAACTTTGGCTCAGGTCATGATCTCACGGTTCGTGGGTTCAAGCCCTGCGTCAGGCTCTGTGCTGAAAGCTAGTTCAGATCCTGGAGCCTGCTTCAGATTCTGTATCTCTCTCTGACCCTCCCCTGCTCACGCTGTCTGTCTGTCTGTCTCTCTCTCTCAGAAAAAAGAAAAAAAAATTATTAAAACACAGAACCCACAATTACCCACCACAGTCAGCTAGAAGGGACAGAAGAAGCATAGAGAAGCACATGTGGAGGCACCTGCATGGCTCAGTTGGTTGACCATCCAACTCGATTTTGGCTCAGGTCATGCTCTTAATGGTGTGTGGGTTCAAGCCTTCTGTTAGTCTCTGCACTGACAGCATGGAGCCTGCTTGGATTCTCTTACTCCCTCTTTCTCTGCCCCTCCTCCACTCTCTTTCTCTTTCACAATAAATAAATAAACTTGAAAAAAAGAGAGAGAGAAGCACATTTGCTAGGCCTAGAAGTGGCTCAGATCATTTTCTCTTAGCTAGGAATAGTTACAGCTGTATTTTTCAGGGTGTGGAGTGGATTTTGATGAACAACTCGCAGTCTGCAAGATCTGTATTTAGGGTGTTCATATTGCTATTGTCACAGTGATATTTAATTAGTGCTTATACTGTATAGCATTCAAATTAGTGTCTTATTTTTTTTTTCAAACCAATAACAGGAAAATTAACAATTAAGTTTCCGTTCTTCTCTCAGATGAGAGTGGGATCTTGAAGTTACTCATTTTAAAGTATTTAATAGTTAGCACAGGTCTACTCAAAATATTATTTAAAATTTTTGAAACCTTATGCAAAAAGGTTATCTATCTGTAGATAAAGATGGGATACACCTAAATATATAAAGAAAATTTCTTGGTTCAGCATTTAACTTTCACTGAATTTAATTTAAACAAATACGTTTATATGTTAAGAGGATTATACTTACACATTTTTGTTTAAAAAAATATGCTCCCAAAATCTATAGTTTAATAAATATCACAAAGAACATCTTTATATCAGTTGCCAGCTGCTACAGTGATGCTGTTAAACAACCTCAAAAAATCTCAGTGCTTTATCACAACAGACATTTGCTTTTATCACTCATGGGCTTTGTGGGTCAATTGGAGTTTGGTTTCAGACTAAAGAAATGGTTTGGTTCTGTTCCATATACCTTGTTCAGAAATCCAGACTAATGAGACAATAGGTACCTTGGGTTATGCTGTTCTCCTGGTGGTGGCAAAAGCACAAGAAGGGAGACCCAACTGTGAAAGTGTGTTTTAAACCTCTGCTCCCATCAAATGCATCCATTTATACAGAGACCATAATTTATGGTTTTACCTTTGTATACAGGACCTGGAAGGATTCCCTTAAAAAATTAATATTATTGGTTTACTAATAGAATATTACGTTTGATACTGTGGATTTAAAAGTAAAATTTTGTGGGGGGTTTTTTGGTTTGAAAACATTTTAAATTTCAAAGAATCGTATGTTAAACAATGACTATGTGGTCACTATTTTGAATTTAAAAATTCAGAATAATATACTATATGTTTATATTTTGTTCTATTTTCAAATTTTTTGAAGAAATTTATTTTATAGTTGAACTTTCTTCTTTACTCTTACCCAGTCTTTATTCTTTCCCAACAGCAACCATTATTTGGTGTGTAGTCACTTCTTCCCTTCTAGGCAGGTAGCACAAAGTAACCTTAACACTGTTGCATCCCAGCAACAGTTGGGATAATAAAATTATCAACAACAGTTGATAATAAAATTGTCAAGAATTTTGAAAAGACATTTATTGGCCTCAGAATTTTCCATCTCCACATGAGAGCCATGTTTGCTCTGGGTCCATTGTAATTCTGCCCAATTGTTTTTTGCAGCCTTTCAACTAAATATAACTTTAACCACTACTACCAAACTTTATATACACTGGTAGAGGAAGAAAATTAAATAAAGAAAATTAATAAATCAGTATTCTAACAAGAATTAAAACAGCAATGACCAGATAGAAGTGAAGGCTACAGCATAATTTTCCTGCTGTTTAAATTTTTCCCTCCTCTATACATTGCTTGACTTCAGAGAAACAAAAGCAGAGAAACAAAAGAAAAATAAATCTCCTCTACAATAATCAAATTATTACATTGGCACAGATAATTTAGAAAACATTTTTGTAATTAGTGTTTTTAAAAACAAACTTTATAAATGGTATAACGTTTCACTCTATAATGAGAGAATGAGAGAAGTTAGCTGATACGGGGTAGCAGGGGAGAAATGGGTTTGCAATAAACAGGAAAACCTTTATTCACAGAATTCTTTATAATTGAAAATTTAACTCAGCTTAAATTTTCAGCGTTAGGAGAAAGGATACATACGTTTAATTTGTAGTATAGCCATTTAAAATGTAAAGGCAGGAAATAAAATTAATGTTTTATTATAAATGCAGAGTAGAAACACTGAATTCCAAATTTTGCATACTGTATGCAAACAACTGTGTAAACACATAAAACAGAGAAAGGACACATAGGAAGTAGATTAAAATGGTAATAATAGTTATCTCTGAGTGGTAGGACTTTGTCTTTTTTACTTTTATGTATTTAGTTTTTTAAAAAATGTGTTAAATATATTGAATTGGAGGTAATTAGCATGTCTACATTTTTGACTATTTTAATTCATAAGCAATTCATAAGCATTATTGACTAATTTAATTCATATATCTATTCATCTGTTGTTTTTAATTTTACTCATCAGTATTTTACAGTTTTAAGTGAAAAAAATCCTTCTTTATTTACATATTTATTCACTAGATATTTGATATCATATTTTTGTTTCATGACACTGTATATAGTATTTTCTCCTATATGGTTTTGTTGGTGTATAGAAATACAATTGTGATTTTTACACTAATGTTGTATACAGTGACTGTGCTAATAAACTCACTATTATTCCTACTATTTTATATTTTATTGCAATAAACACATGAAAAGATTCTAGACATAATTACTGGGGAAATGCAAATGTTTACCATAATGATGTGCCACTGCATGCCCCACCAAATTGCTAAAATTAACTAACAACAACAAAAACTATACCAATTTTTATATATTTTCTTAAAATTGGGAATTTATATTTCTATAATAGAAACTTATTTTGAAAAAAAGAAACTTTATTTTGAAGATCTTTCACATAGAAGTGAATTAGACTTATTTTCTATGACTCTGGGGGACAGAATAAGACCATAAGACCAGTAATAATTTGGGATTCAGTATAAGATCAAGTGGTTTTTAGTTAGAGCCATCTGTACATGGACTAGATCGCTAAAAGACTCCTCTCAGTGAAACCTACCCCTACCACCATATTTAAACTGCATCTTGCCCTGGTTTCCCCAGTAGTCCTACTAATAACCGTCAGCATTTTCTAATTGCCTTTTTTTGGTAACTTATAATTTATTAAAATATTAAATAATTATTTAATATGTTAATTCATTACTGTATATCTCCTTCCTTTAGAATGCTAGCTTTTCTTGAAGGCAGATTTTTTTTAGTTCATATATCCCAAGAATCCTTTTTTTAAAGTTTATTTATTTGTCTGTTTGTTTAGCTATTTATTTTTAAAGAGAGAGAGCACAAGCGGTGGGGAGGGTATGGGTGGAGGAGAGAGAGAATCTTAAGCAGGCTGCATGCTCTGCATGGAGCCCAATGTGAGACTTGATCCTATGACCCTGGGATCATGATCTGAGCCAAAATCAAGAATTGCCCACTCAACCAACCGAGCCACCCAGGCACTCCTAAAGTTTATTTAAGTCATCTCTGCACCTAGTATGGAGCTCAAACTTACAACCCCAAGATCAAGAGTTGCACAGTCTTCCGACTGAGCCAGCCAGGTGCTCTGATATATCCCAAAAATCTTGTACACTGCATGGCACATTAAAGCCACTCAATATTTGTTCAGTGAATTTTAATAAATGTTCTTATTAATTGTTCTCATCTTTATCTCCTTAGCCCAGCCTTCACTGTTGCCATATAAGCCTCCTGGTAGTACCAGGATGTACTATGTTCCACAATTAGGAAAAATTCCTTCATCTCTGGATTCCAGATCAGATACCACCATTGAGAGTTCTCACTCAGGTAATCTGCATAAATTATTCAAATTTTCATTTTTTGAAATTGTATTTGTGATTTAGCTGGTTAATTCTAGAATAACACGTGAAAGCTCAGTGATATTTAATCGTTTAATCAAATATAGAGCTTTTCATCAGTCAGTCTCTGGTTCAGAAAAGTAAGTTATTTGGGGCATCTGGGTGGCTCAGTCGGTTAAATGACTGACTTCGGCTCAGGTCATGATCTCATGGTTTGAGAGTTTGAGACCTGCATCAGGCTCTGTGCTGACAGCTCAGAGCCTGGAGCCTGCTTCAAATTCTGTGCCTCCCTCTCTCTCTGCCCCTCCCTTGCTTGTGCTCTGTCTCTCTCTTCTCTTTCTCTCTCTCTCTCTCTCTCTCTCTCTCTCAGAATTAATACATTAAAAAAAAAAAGTAAATAAGTTATTTGGCAAGCTGTATTTAATGAAGAAAATTGTATGGATAATTGTTTGTTTGGTTTAGTAGACTCCGTTTCAGACAAGTTTCCAAGTTTTCTCTGTTCTCAGTGCCTTTTGTGTTTTGGTGATATTTTTTTCTCATTATTATATGGAATGCATCTCAATACAAGAAGTGTCTTTTCAAACAGCTGTAAGTTTATTAGGACATAAATATTTACTGTTTTGATCTAGCAACTTAATAAAAATATTAGGTATTTCCTTTTGGTTTTGGGTTTTGAAAGAAAGTATCTTACTTTGTTGATACATAACCACAGTCATTTACTAATGAGATAGGTGCAGCTATTTGTATAGCTCTCAAACCTTGATATGAAATTGGACACAATTACAGTTATTTGCTGCTTGTACTAAAGAAACTCAAAAATCTAGCTTTGCAAAGATAAAAACATTAAAAAGAATATTACATTTTCTAATATTGAAATTTAAAACTTTTTAAAAATGTTTATTTGTTTTGAGAGAGAGAGAGAGAGAACGCATGAGCAGGGGAGGGGCAGAGAAAGAGGGAGAGAAAGAAAGAATCCCATACAGGCTCCACAGTACCAGTGTAAAGCCCGATGCGGGGCTCAAACCCATGAACTGTGAGATCGTGACCTGATCCAAAATTAGGAGGCAGATGCTTAACCAACTGAGCCACCCAGACACCCCTAACATTGAAAATTTAAAGTACTTTGAGATAGTAGTTTGTGTAGTGTCACTAGATATCAGTTATGAATGTTGTTTCAGTAGAGTTTTTAAATATCCCACAGCACCCCTATGAGATTACCACAGGCAAACTGCAGATTTAGAAGATGAGTAGCACCCCATACAGGAACTCAATAAATATTTCCTGTGGGAATTTTAAGATAAGGATAATGGGGCGCCTGGGTAGCTCAGTGGGTTAAGCGTCCAACTTCGGCTCAGGTCATGATCTCATGGTTTGTGGGTTTGAGCCCCGCATCGGGTTCTGTGCTGACAGCCCAGAGCCTGGAGCCTGTTTCAGATTCTGTACCTCCCTCTCTCTCTACCCCTCCCTTGCGCACACTCTGTCTCTTTCTGTCTCAAAAATAAATAAACATTAAAAAATTTTTAAAAAGGATACTGAGTTGGTGTGGTGTAGGGTTTGTATTAATGGGATAACATTTTAAGATGACTTGGTTCAGGTTAGATACAAATTTTTTTTTTCATAATTTGTCAATAGACATCTTTATATGTGTAGGAATTATACATGACAAATTTTCCCTAGTCTTAGCCATATTTTTTGGTTAACTTTAAGAGGACTAAACAAATATCTAATGGTAACTAAGTTAAAGCAAACTGGTATAACTGCTTCTAATTGCCCACTATGATGCTACTGAAAAAAAAGACCAACAAAAATGCTCATATTACCAAATGTTACGATGATTAATCATTAAGACTATAACCAGAAGCTGGAAGAAATTTCCACTGTATGCCGGCCGTGACACTTGGGACACCTGGGTGGCTCAGTCAGTTTAGGATTTCACTCTTGATTTCAGCTTGGGTAATGATCCCAGGAAAGTGGGACTGAATCCTGCATCAGGCTATGTGCTGAGCATGGAGCCTGCTTTAGATTCTCTCTATACCCCCTCCCCCGTCCTTCTCCCCTGCTCATGCACTCTCTTTCTAAAATGAAAAACAATCATAAAAAAATAAATATTTTAAAAAATAAATAAAAACCCTTATTCCTCTAGGGTTAGGAATAAGACAGGGTTGTCCACTCTCACCACTTACATTCAACATACTACTGGAAGTCCTAGCCACACCGTCAGACAACTAAAAGAAATAAAAGGCATCCAGATCACCAGGGAAGAAGGAAAACTTTCACTATTTGTAGATGATGTGATACTATATACAGAAAACCCAAAAGACGCCACCAAAAAACTGCTAGAACTGATAAATGAATTCATTAAGGTTACAGGATACAAAATTAACATACAGAAATCTGCTGCATTTCTATACACCAATTTAAGCAGCAGAAAGAAATTAAGGAATCAGTCTCATTACAGTTGCACAAAAAATGATAGGATACCTAGGAATAAACCTAACCACAGAGATGAAAGACCTGTACTCTGAAAAATATAAAATACTGATGCAAGAAATTAAAGATGACACAAAGAAGTGGAAAGACATTCCATGCCCATGGATTAGAAGAACGGATATTGTTAAAATATCTATACTACCCAAAGAATCTACACATTTAATGCAATCCTTATGAAAATACCAGCGTTTTTCACAAAGCTTGAACAAACCATCCTAAAATTTATATGGAACCATAAAAGACCCCAAATAGCCAAAGCAATCTTGAAAAAAAAAAATAAAGCTGGTGACATCACATTTCCAGACTTTAAATTATATTACAAAGTGATAGTAATCAAAACAGTATGGTCCTAGCACAAAAATAGACACATAGATCAATGGAACAGAATAGAAAACCCAGAAATGAACCCATAATTATATGGGCAGTTAATCTTTGACAAAGCAGGAAAGAATATCCAATGGAAAAAAGATAGTCTTTTCAACAAATGATGTTGTGAAAACTGGACAGCAGACAAAAGAATGAAACTGGACCACCTTCTTACACCATACACAAAAATAAATTCAAAATAGATTATTGAACCATAAAAATCCTAGACAAGAATACAAGCAGAAACTTCTTTGACTTCAACTATAGCACTTTCTTTCTAGATATGTCTCCTGAGACAAGGAAAACAAAATAAAAAATAAACTATTGGGACTTCATCAATATAAAAAACTTCTTCACAGGAAGGAAACAACCAAAAAAAGGCAACCTATGGAATAGGAGAAGATATTTGCAAATGACATCTGATAAAGGGTCCAAAGTATATAAAGAACTTCTAAAACTCAGTACCCTAATAAAGACTAATCCAGTTAAAAAATGGACAGAATACCTCCCCCACTCACATTCTCTCTCTCTCTCAAAAATTAAAAAATAAAAATGGGCAGAATACATAAATTAGACATTTTTCATGTCTGACAGCCAGATTGCAAACAGACACATGAAAAGATGCTCAACGTCATTGATCATCAGGGAAATGAAAATCAAAACTACAAGAGAGATCACATCACACCTGCTAGAATAGCTAAAATCAACAACACATGAAACAGCAGGTGTTGTCAAAGATGTTGAGAAAGGTGAGCCTTTGTGCACATTTGGTGAGAATGCAAACTGGTGTAGTGACTCTGGAAAACCATAGGGAAGTGCCTCAAAAAGTGAAAAATAACTACTCTATGATCTAGAAATTGCAGTACTGGATATCTACCCAAAGTATACAAAAATACGAATTCAAAGTGATACATGCATATGCATCATGGTTTATCTACACCAGCACTATCTACAATAGCCAAATTTTGGAAACAGTCCAAGTGTCCATCAACTGATGAATGGATAAAGAAGAGGATATATATATATATACATACATACATACAATGGAACATTACTCAGCTATAAAAGAGAAAGAACTCTTGTCATTTGAAATGACATGGATGGAGCTAGAGAGTATTATGCTAAGCAAAACAAGTCAGAGAAAGACAAATGATATGTGATTTCATTTATGTGGAATTTAAGAAACAAAACAAATGAGCAAAGGGAAGAAAGAGGCAAACCAAGAAACAGACTCTTAACTATAGAGAACAAACTGATGGTTACCAGAGGGGGAATAGGTGATGGGGGAATGAGGAGTGCACTTGTGATGAGCACTGGGTGATATATGGAAGTGTTGAATCACTATATTGTAAACTGAAACTCGTATTACACTGCACATTAACTGGAATTTGAATACAAACTTTAAAAAAAATAACACACTTAATGGAAAACACACACACATATGGACACATAATGGCTATCAGAAAGAAAACAATTGGATAGGAAAACTTTGATCACTCTTTCACTTTCAGGCCCCACGTCAGGAGACAGAATGTCTGTACCATTAAAAATCTGATCTGATGTCTTAATACTTTTTGAGGCCCATAGTGTCCTGCTATTTGTTTATGTTCCTAACTCAATTATTTGGAGACCTTAATTTTAAGAAAAATTGGACAGTGGCGGGAGGAGAAAATAATTCAGTGATGATACATTATGTCCTGAGAAATATTGTCCCTGTAAATAAAATACCCAATATATCAGTAAGACAACAGTAGATCTAATAACCATATTATACTTGAGATTGCAGTTTTCATGTTCTCCATCTGTTCTCAGAGCGACAGAGTTGATAGTAGGAAAATCCTTTCTTAAACCAGTAGAGCTACTCTAGGATGGAAGCCTGGGAATTGTTCTAATAGCTGTTGTCAATAAATATATCATGCATCAGTAGATATGAGAAGGATCCACTTAGCGTTTGGGGCCAAGGGGAGGTCATACACCATTAGTAGCAAACATGTGGGCCAAATAGATTTTTCCTCAACTGAGAATGAATAAATATTTGTATTAATAAAATCCATAAAATATAAATAAGACAAAGGTAACAACCCCCCAAAGATAAATGTTAGGCATTTACTTATGCTCAGTAACATTCTTAAGATTCTTTTTTTTTTTTTTTTTTTTAAAGTTTTATTTATTTCTAGGAGAGAGAGAGAGAGACAGCGTGAGCAGGGGAGGGTCAGAGAGAGAGGGAGTCACAGACTGAAACAGGCTCCAGGCTCTGAGCTGGCAGTCAGCACAGAGCCCGACGCGGGGCTCGAACCCATGAACCGTGAGATCATGACCTAAGCGAAAGTCGGACGCTTAACCGACTAAGCCACCCAGGCGCCCCTTAAGATTCTTAAGTAGAACAGGATTCTGTTTAAATTAGATAATAAGCTCTGAGACCCATCTTTTTTGGTAAGTGATTTTACACCTTATACTGGTGCTCATTATAAACATTCAAATACTTATTATTAATAATCATGGTCAATAAGAGCAAAAAGCCGTGGGGAGAGAACTGGTTGGAACCTTTTAAAGAAAGTGGGGGCATTACAGCAAGGAAAATGGTAAAGACCTAAGAATTTGTCCCTTGATAAAAGCAACAAAAAAATTGGCAACCTTTTTCAGAAAACTTTTCCAAAACTCTGTAAATTAACTAAAGGCTTATAGCAACCCAGTGAACACTTATTCAAGAGAAATGGCTGAATCTCAGTAAGAACAGTAAGCTTTGTGGCATTTAACTTGCCCTAGTCTCACCTCCAGACTGAGTTCAGTAGTAACCTTGAAAAATATCAGCCTGCTTTCCCAGGACTAGAGGGAATAGAACAAAGCTACATCCGTTTCAAAACTTATTCCCAAAGAATTGTCAGTATTTGATCTGTCATTCAGTAGACTTGTCTTTATTTAATCTCATTCAGAGCTATTCATTCAGTGTAAAAAGCCTGTGTGTGTGTGTGGGTGCGCGCGTGACTGCGCATGCACATGCATGTGCACACGCATGTTTGGCATGCAAGAACATTTAAGGCAAGTGTTTTAATGTTATAATGCCTGAGGCGATAGATAACAATGGAGACAAACAATAGACCAACCAAAACCGTAAATGTGAAAACCAAGGATAAGACGCCCATAGATGTTTAAAAGCTTTGACATTCTTGGGACTCTAGAAGAGTGTTCATGTGCATAGGTCTGTGTATATTTTCAGGAAAGACCTGAAAAGACCCTACCCTTTATTTCCAACTCCTCAAGAAGAAAAGGAAGGCTAAGGCAGAGTTGACAGCTGCCTAGCTCAAAATTGAAGATATGCCCTGACATGCACACAGAATCCCTCTGTAAATCTCCCACATTTACTGGTAATAGATGTTTGAGGATATCTCTGTCTAGACATTAACTGACCACTAAGCTGGTTGAGTAGAAACCTCAATAGATTTTATAGAATTTGTTCAGAAAAGTTACTTTTTTTTTTTAAATTTTATTTATTTCTAGGAGACAGAGAGAGACAGCGTGAGCAGGAGAGGGTCAGAGAGAGAGGGACTGACATTCTGAAACAGGCTCCAGGCTCTGAGCTGGCAGTCAGCACAGAGCCCGACGCGGGGCTCAAACCCACGAACCGCGAGATCATGACCTAAGCGAAAGTCAGGCACTTAACCGACTAAGCCACCCAGTTGCCCCGAGTATCTTTTTTTTTTTTAATAGTTTATTGTCAAGTTGGCTTCCATATAACACCCAGTGCTCATCCCCACAAGTGCCCTCCTCCATACCCATCACCCTCTTCCCTTCCCCCATCTTCGTCAGCCCTCAGTTTGTTGTCAGCATTCAAGAGTCTCTCATGGTTTGCCTCCCTCCCTCTCTCCAACTGTTTTCCCTCTTATATCTGAATTTTTTAAAAGGGAGGTGTAGGGAGTTCCCAGGGAAGATGGCAGAGTTATCTCACAAATACATCTAGATAACATTTACATCTGTGTAAATAACCCAGAAAATGACCCAAAGGCTGGCCCAGCAGACTTCCCATAGTTAATCATAGTGAAGAGTCACATGAAAAATGGCAGGAAGAGCAGAGACTCAGGGACCAAACTGACCTACCAGACCAACCGTGAGAGGAAGGGACACAACAAGCACAGAGAAAGGAAAAGAACAGATTCCACACCAGGCACCCCTAGCACAGAGGACCTGCAAAGGGAAGATAAATCCCCATAATATTTGGCTTTGAAAACCAGAGGGGCTTAACTTTTAACTTCTCGAGTTTTTACAATCAGTAGGTCTTAACACCAGGAACTTGTGCATGGTCTACACTTTATGAGCATATTATCGTGATGGAATTTGAAATGGGAGATGGAAACAATATGGCCAGGTACTTACTTCATTAAGTACTCAGAAGCAGGCACAGTGATTTGTTACAAGCCAGGAGGGATTTGTTCAGCGGACAGAATGTCAATTTCAACATAGTACCTTCTTTTTTTTTTTTTTTTTTTTTAATATTTTTATTTATTTCTAGGAGAGAGAGAGACAGCGTGAGCAGGGGAGGGTCAGAGAGAGAGAGGGAGTCACAGACTCTGAAACAGGCTCCAGGCTCTGAGCTGGCAGTCAGCACAGAGCCCGACATGGGGCTCTAACCCACGAACCGCGAGATCATGACCTAAGCGAAAGTCAGACGCTTAACCGACTAAGCCACCCAGGCGCCCCGACATAGTACCTTCTTAAGGAACCTTCCAGGATGATTTCAACCCTGTATGGTTTTTCACTTTTTATGTTAACTTTAAACTCGAAATTCCATTTAAAATTTATCTCGAATTGAGTAGGGAAAAAAAAGATAAGAAACTATATACATTGCAGTCCCAGTATATGTTCATTCCAAAACATATATAACCAAAGTTTGGTTGTTTTGTTTTTTCTTAAGGTGACAAAAAGCTTTCAGTTCATGTTCATTTTTCCCTTCGACCAAAAATTATTAAAGTTCTTACCATGTTCCTGGGAGATATTATACTAGGTGCTACATTTACAGTAGTGTACAGAATAAACATGATCCCTTAGACTATGGAGCATGTGGAATGTTGTTACAGTTAGTAAATAAACAGACCACAAATAAGTACATAATTACAAATAATAAGTGTTAGGAAAACAAAGTAGAATTGGAAGAAATTAATCAGGAGAGAGTTTTAAGAGCTCCTGAAGGCCTTTCCAAGGAAAAAACTTGAGAGATGAGATCTAGAGGGTAAAGGCGGGTTAAAGAGGCAGAGTGTAGGGAGTGACAGTATTCTGCCAGAGGCAGCAGTATGGACAAAACTGGAAGAGGAGAGAGTTTGATGCATTTGACAGATGAGAATGCAGTGTGGTTAGTGCAGAGTAGTAGACAGATATGGTTAGATTATGATCAAGTAGGGTCTTGCAAACCATATTAAATTGAATTTTATTCTGGTAGGCAACTGTGGTTTCATTTATATTTGTAAAGTTTATTTGGCTGCTAGATAAAATTTATCACTTTATGGGTTGGAATGCAGGGAGCCAAGGTGGGTTCACATCATATAGACATGTGCTATTTTTTATGAAAATACACAGGTAAGCATGAAGGTCCCAGATCTCCAGTTAGAGTTATGGAGCAGTGTTAACTCTCTTCCTGCTCCTGCCCCAAACAAAAATCTGTACTTACACATCCTACAGCTGTGCATGGATGCCAGAAAATACAAGTACACATACACTTGTATACACACATGCATCTGGCTACACTGCCGTTTACTGCTCTCAGTTCCACTGAGTTGATTTTCTTGATCATCTAACCACTGCCTTCTGGGACTACCTGACTGTGAACCTGACCTAGTTACCTTTCTAGGTAACTAGGGGAGCCAAGGGTGGTGGTGTAGAGTATGCCCATGCTTGCTGCTGGTGATGTATGTTCTCTGGCATCTGGAAGTGTTTGTGAGGAGAATGATCCCCAGGTGCAGTTGTTAAGTTGTACCATAAAATGTAATATTTTAATTTTTTAATTAAGGAAGGGACAGCTTTTTATAATTTCCTCAAAAGATGCTGTAAGGGCTAGCTATGTCCCAAATGCTAGAATCTGAAACTCAGAAGAAAGGTCTCAGCTAGAGATATATATTTGTTGGTCATCAGCATGTAGATAGATAGTATTCCATCCATTGGTAACTGATGAGTTCTCCCAGGAAGAGGAGTTCTGACCCCTTGAGGAACTCCAGCATTGAGAGATTTGGTAGAGGAGGGATACTAAGGATTTGCCAGAGAGATGGAGAACAAATAAGAGAAAGTGATGCCACCAAAGCTGAGAAAAGCACAATTTAATCTGTCTATATGACCCAAAAGACTTAGGATCCTTGCAATCTGTCCTAAAAAAAATCCTCATGACTTACTTATATTTGTACAGTACTAATAAGACTGATACTTACTCATCTCTTATTGCCATATATATTTTAGGCACTCAGAAAATTCATGAAGTGTAGAATCCCAGATTAGAAAGAAAAAACATTTTTATGGAAGATCTTGCTCTAGTTGCTAAAAACTCTTAATATGTCTAGAAATATTCTTCACCTCTTTTTTATACTGTATATAAACTTCTCTTACCAGTGGACATGGGAATATTGAAATGTATTAAAAAAAAAGTAAAATTACTTTCAAAGTTTGTATTTATCACATAATATTTTCCTTTCAGTGTTTTCTATCTTATATTATCATCAGATTCATCTTCCTAAAACATAGCTGGTTACATTTTCCCATTATTAAAAAATTTATAATGATGTGGCACTTCATATACAAAGAGTACAGTTTGTATTCTTTAGCTTGCGATTTCAGACCCTGCTGAATTTTGTCCCAATTATTTTTTAATATTTCCCACAACTTTCTTTTATGTACTCTATGATCTGGCTTGACTCCACAGTGACTGCTGTTCTTATACACTCTTTGCTTTCCTGCCTTCTTATCTTTGATCATGCTTCACTTCTGCCTAAAAGGTCTTTCTTCCTTCCTCTGCATATTTCAAAAACCCTACTTATTTTCCAGATTATAGTCTATATTCTCCTTTCTTTGAAAACCTCCCTGACTGGAAATTGTCTCTCTTCTGAACTGATACTCTATATATCTTTTGTCATTTGCTTCTCCACCTTGTATTGTTGCAGTTTATTGTGCATCTCTGACAGCTTCAATTTTACTGACATCACTTTCTGATCACACTACAATACTCCAATCGTATCTTTTTAATACAAGCGGTTAAAGGGTAAATTTTTTGTCTTTCTACAACTTTATGTCTATATATTTGTTAATTGTACTACTTTCCTGCTTTACCATAGGATCCAATGATGCCATTGCTCCAGACTTCCCAGCGGAGGTGCTAGGCACAAGGGATGATGACCTGTCAATCCCTGCTAACACTAAACATAAAGAGGGTATCTACAGTAAGAGGGTGGTGTCTAAGCCATCCTCGACAGTGGGGAAAAAAAACCCTCAGAAAGATAATACAGGTAACTGGATTAGCTTTTTCTATTTTGTGGCTTTTTTCTGGTCATCCAAAATGAGAATATTGTCCAGTCTTTATCTTATTTCTGGTGTTATGCAAACTTTTCTGTTAGTTATGTTATTGGGTATATACAAGAAGTTAAAGTATTTATGAAGTCTTTTAAAATGCGTTACAGGTTTCTTAAAACTATGAACTTTATTTTCACTGTGGGAAATAAAATATATTGCAACTTTTGAGATAATATCCAATCAGGTATATTTTACAAACTGAAACCCCGAAAATCTTGATTAAATTTGCCTCATGAAATTATCTGTGAGATAGTACAAATTAATATTTTCATGGGTTGGAAGTATATGGCTTTCACGGTGTTTTAAATTTTCTTTTCATTTTGCTGCCAAAATTTAAAAATAAGATTTTGGGCTTCCCTGGAAAAATCAGAGTATCTGTTTGCACTCAGCTTGCATTCCTTCATGCCAATAATCACCTGCCCCTGAGTCATGGCTGTTCCTTACGGAGAGGATGTACATTCTGTTTGCGTTAAGTCCCCACACTTCTCAGAGCCAGTCTGCTTCATTCATCCTACCTTATCTGTCTGGTCACTTTGGCTATTTGAAGTTTCAACTTTATCTCCAGATAAAGGCCTCACTGTTTTATAAAAGCTTTAATATTTAGGGACCTGCTTGATTTTTTTGTCCTCTTCATCCTTGATACTATACTTCTTTAGTTGATACATGGTAGTATTTATTAGATGGAGACTCCAGTGGCCACTAAAAATTCTACATGTGTAATTGTCTGTATTGCTTTGTTCCTTTTACAGTTTTTTATTCCTGTGCGTAGCTATTAGCCAAATAGGTGCTACTAATCCCAGGGCAGTTGTTAAACATAGGGTAGTTCTATGTTCCAGTTTGGGCATATTGTTTTTTGGTTTGGTTTAAAATTTATTTTTGAGAGAGAGAGAGCACATACACATATGTGCTCACTAACAAGCAGGAGAAAGGAAGAGAGAAGGGGGACAGAGGATCCAAAGCAGGTTCCACACTGACAGCAGAGAGCCCAATATGGGGCTCGAACTCTGAAACTACTAGATCATGACCTTAGCAGAAGTTGGACACTTAACCAACTGAGCCACCAGGCACCCCGTGTATTGTTGATTAATAACCTGCAGTATAGTAAAAAAAAAAAATCAGAACATCTTTGAAGTTGATAAACTCTAAATTCAACATAAAGGTTGCTGCTGAAAAGGCAGCACTAAGGTTTTACAACAGAAAATCATATCTGAAATGCTTCATTTCTTAAACTCTTTAGAAGATACATTATGTTGTGTTTTTAGTAATCTCTACTGCTTTCCTGATTTTTTTTGTTGAAAAAATCCATATTTAGCAATAAAAAATGTATCTCTTTTCAGCCCATTGTAAAAACATATAACCTTGGGGCGCCTGGGTGGTTCATTTGGTTGAACCACCTTGATTTTGGCTCAGGTCATGATCCCAGGGTCATGGGATTGAGCCTCAAGTTGGGCTCCACAGTGAACATGGAGCTTGCCTAAGACTCTCTCTGTCTTTCTCCCTATGCCCCACTCAAGCTCACTCATGTGCCCTGTCTCTTTCTGAATTAAAATGGTGATGCCTGGGTGGGTTAGTTGGTTAAGTATCTGACTCTTGGTTTCAGCTCAGGTCATGATCTCATGGTTTGTAGGTTTGAGCCCTTCTTGGGACTTTACACTGACAGTGCAGAGCACCTGGTTGGAATTCATTCTCTCTCTCTCAAAAATAAATAAACCTTTAAAAATAAAATAAAATAGTGTAAAAAACATATAAACATTAACTGTGTGATGACTGTTATCCTAGTTGCTGCATTGGTGAGTAACATTATTTTACACTTGGGTTTTCTCATATCATAAAAAAGAAAAGAGCTGATTAAAAAAGACCAGTAAGATAGATAAATCTCTAGCAAGTATGACCAAGAAAAAATGGAAAGAAGGTAGAAAGTATTAGACAATTTTAAAAGGAAATAATTTCAGGAGATTTGAAAGAGTCATATGAGTATTAGATATAAATCTAAATAGTATAGATGCTTTTCTAGAATTATATGAAATACAAAATTGCCTCAACAAGTGACAAAATCTTTGAATAGACCAAAGAACTCAAAAGAGGAGTTCAAATCTACTTTTTACTTTGAAAAGATACCATCTTTTTTTTTTTTAACTATTGTGTCAAATCAACAGAGAACAGATTTCATTTTAAGTGGTATTTTAAACCATTGTTGTACACAGAAAAATATGGAAAGCTTTCCAATTCATGTTTTAAATCCACTGTAACTGTCACAGCTTTTATATGGTGGGGCCTAGGAGATGCCTTTTTCCTTAATGTATGAAAAGGCTTTAGCTTTTGTTTTGGGCTTATTTTTTTTGAGTGGGGGTTACTTGCCTCCTGTGTTTATTTTCTTTTCCTTTATCCTGTTGTCTTTTCATGTGATGTCATTGTTCCAGATGCTGAAGTTCAGGTTTCCATCAGTAGGGATGAGAACCTTTCAGACAAAAACCAGAAAAAGGATATCAACAGTAAAAAGGCGGTGACTAAGGCTGCCCCACCTGAAGAGAAAGCATTCTTGGAAAAATCCACTGCAGGTAACTGAACTGGATTATCTGCATATTATTTGCTTCTGGCCTTCTAAAATGAGTATAAATAGCAATGTAGTCTCTATTCCCTTGCTGCCTTCAACTTTTCTGTGTTGCTCATATGTGAAATAGGATATTAGCTGCAAGTTATTGATATAGAGTGACTAGTAAAATTAACATTTTTAAGGCTCTTTAAGACATTTCTGGAGAACTTTGGAAAGATAGTATACAAGTTAATCTCATTGCCAGAAATTCACATAACAGACTTTTAAAAACTTTCCTGGTAAAAAAAATAACCAGTCAGAGTGGCTAAAATGAGCAATTCAGAGAACTCTAGATGCTGGCGAGGATGTGGAGAAACGGACACCCTCCTACACTGTTGGTGGGAATATAATCTGGTACAGCTCCTCTGGAAAACAGTGTGGAGGTTCCTCAGGAAACTAACAGTGGAACTCCCCTAGGACCCAGCAATAGCACTGCTAGGAATTTACCCAAGGGATACAGAAATGCTGAGGCATAGGAGCACATGTACCCCAATGTTCATAGCAGTACCCTCAACAATAGTCAAATTATGGAAAGAGCCTAAGTGTCCATCAATGGACGAATGGATCAAGAAGATATTGTTTATCTATACCATGGAATACTACATGGCAATGAGAAAGAATAAAATCTGGCCATGTGTAGCAACATGGATGGACCTTGAGGATGTTATGCTGAGCGAAATAAGTCAGGCAGAAAAGGACAAATATCATGTTTGCACGTATAGGAGGATTGGGAGGAACTTAACGGAGAACCATGGGGGAGAAGAAGGGGAGAAATGGTGGGGGAGAGGGAGAGAGGCAAACCTTGAGAGACTCTTGAATGCTGAGAACAAACTGAGGACTCATGGGTGTAGGGGGGGAGGGGGGAGATGGGCATGGAGGAGGGCACTTGTTGGGATGAGCACCGGGTGTTCTATGGAAACCAACTTGACAACTATTTGTTAAAAAAAAAAAAAAAAAAGTAAAAAAATCAGTTCTAGGAGATGTTCACTCTCTAATACCATAGTTGTATATAAGCCTTTATTCTTTAGGAATTCAGCTTATTTACTTCCTAACTACCTATCCAGTTAATTTACTTCAATGGGATTATGCTAATTAAAAATGCCTATAATAGTGTGTTTAAGTTAGGATTCATTTTGGCTCTGAGAGATGAAAACAAAAACAAAGTAATATTGGCTTAAAAGAAGACAGGAAATTATTTTTCTTTCTTGTAAAAGTCCAGATGTAGACATCCCTGGATGACATGGTACTCCAGTGTATCAAGGGAACAAAGCTATGTCTCCCCTGTTGTTCAACAGCTTTTAGCCTCCATTCCCATTTCGTAGCCATCAGGTCCGTATTCCAGCCAACAGGAAGGAAGAAAGGAAAAGAAAAAAATACATTCCTCCTTTTAAGTACTTCCCAAAAGTTACATGTACCATTCCCATTCCATTCTATTGGCCAGACTTAGTACATGCTCATACCAAGCTGTGTTGCCAGGGTGGCTGGGAAATACAATCTTTATTCTGGTAACCATATGCCCAATTAAATCAAGATTCTATTTCTTTAAAAAAAAAAAAAAACTTCATTTTAACATTTGAAAGAAAGAATTACACGTTCATTTTGAAGCTTTTCCAGCCTCACCTACCAAATAAGATGCACACGGCCTCAGGTACTTGGAAAGTTATTGCATAGCTCTTTGATCATGTCAGAACAAAGCAGTTGCTCTCCCAGAGCCAGACCCTGGCTTCATCTTTCACAAGGACGCCTGACTCAAAACAGGCTGTGGGGTAGCTGCAATTGAACTTTGCCCCCCGGATTATGAAACACAGTGAAGTTAGCACAAGTCTTGTGACTTCTTTCATTTCACAGTGTCATGTTTACTGAAGTGACACTTTCTGATTGGAGACCAAAGTGTACTGCCTGGTCAGGAAAAAAAAAAACTGAAATGCTCTAGATTGCAGGCACACAGCCAGCAGTAAGATTAATGTCAGTGGCTGGTTCCTGACAGATTCTACAGCAGCCCTGGCAGAGGAGTCTCTCCTTGAAAGGTGTTTTGTTATGTTTTGTTTTGTTTTAAGTAATCTCTACACCCAATGTGGGGCCCACAATTACAATCCTGAAATCAAGAGTCACATGTTCTACTAACTGAGCCAGCCAGGCACCCTTCCCTGAAAGGTTCTTAAGATGGAAAGATTCAAAGTTGAATCTTTGCTTTTTTTTTTTTTTTTGCTTCTAGATGGTGTTGATGAATTTACTGTTATCCAGGAGTGTTTGGGTACTTCTTTGAGAATCAGGCTTTGGCTGGGGTTATGCTTTAGCTGTCTTGAAAAGAAGTCCCTGGCTCCCCCTGGTACAAAGTCAGGGAATGTGAATTCAACCCACAGGGTGTTTGTTTGTTTGTTTGTTTGTTTGTTTGTTTTTTATAGATCTCTTGGTATGTGTTTGCTTCAAAAGGAGTCTTCCCAACTAGAAATTTATAGCAGAGAACCCCAAGGCTACAGAGATTCACCTTCTCAACATCTGTTCAGCCTTTAATCATCTCAAGGGGCAAGTAGTCCAGGGCGCAGCAACCACTCCAGGGTGGTTCTGGAGGATGAGCCCATATACCAACTACCCAAAATCTGTAATCTTAAATTCTCTAGTTCATTTATGGAACAGGTTCTCTGGCTTAATGTCTCCATAAAAACTCTCTTTAAACTGTGGTAAGACAGGGCATTTGCTAATCCTGTGATCTCAGAGTTGCAGTCTTCTGCTCATCAGACTCACAGTTCATGAAGTTCTCCATGGATAGGTACAAGGGGTGCATATTCTAGAATTAGGTAAACTATGGTGGCATCATGGGAGTAACTGTACAGTCTGCAAATACTTGGATATCTAAGATGGGATTGGATTTATACTTCTAAGCTCATGCTTAGCTCTTACGTTCTCCAGTTGAGCTTTAAATAATACTTCAAGAATGTGGTTTATCTATACGATGGAATACTACATGGCAGTGAAAAGAATGAAATCTGACCATGTGTAGCAACATGGACAGACCTTGAGGGTGTTATGCTGAGCGAAATAAATCAGGCAGAGAAGGACAGATACCGTATGTTTGCACATATAGGATTAGGAGGAACTTAACGGAGGACTATGGGGGAGAAGACGGGGGGAAATGGTGGGGAAAGAGAGAGAGGCAAACCATGAGAGACTCTTGAATGCTGAGAACAAAGTGAGGACTGATGGGGGTGTGGGGAGGGGAACAGGGGTGATGGGCATGGAGGGGGGTACTTGGGGGGATGTGCACTGGGGGTTATATGGAAACCAACTTGACAATAAACTATTTGTAAAAAAATAAAATAAAATAAATAAGTAAATAATACTTCAAGAACCAGGATAAACTTGTTTTTTCTTTCCCCCAATAAACATTATCAAAGTTTCTTTTACCTAGCAGGCAGCTAAATCAAAATCTTCCAGAGTCCATTGTTACCTTGATTCTTCATTTTTCTGTTTTGATACCAGTTCCTTTTCAGAATGATTTCCAAGGGCTGATGGCAAGGGCTACTCTTTAGTAACCTAGGGACAGGACTAAGGACACTGGTTGCCTGCAATTGCTTCTGCTTCAGATTCTAAACCAGTTTATGGTTGGAGACAAACTTTTGTGCTCATGAAGGCACTCACTGGGAGGAATATGAAGGACACAAGATCTGCCGAGCCTTGCCACTCTGTTGTCAGAGATTTATTTTAGAGGAAAGGAAAATGGATTTCAGAGGACAGCTGGTAGTCTCTGCCACGACTGTAAATAGAAACATTTTGGAGCATAATTAGCCACTTCTCTTTTTTTGTATTGCGTTTTTTCACAAGTTATGTTGTATTCTGGGCAACACTTCAAAATGTTACCCTCCTTTTTGCTATTTCTAAATGAATGTTCCAGAAATAGATCACGTAAATCTCATAATCAAAAAGTTTCATTGTCCTTAAGAATAAAACCTAAACTCTTTTATCAGTCTTTCAGAACAGAAAAAACAGCCACCAAACAACTTTTTAAACACCCTTTTCTTTATAAATTCTTTTTTTAAAATAGTTTTTGTCAAGTTGGTTTCCATATAACCCCCAGTGCTCATCCCCACAAGTGCCTTCCTCCATGCCCATCACCCCCGTTTACCTCCCCCCACCTCCATCAGTCCTCACTTTGTTCTCAGCATTCAAGAGTCTCTCATGGTTTGCCTCCCTCCCTCCCCCCCACTGTTTTTCCCCTTCTTCTCCCCCATGGTCCTCTATTAAGTTCTTCCTAATCCTCCTATACTTGCAAACATATGGTGTCTGTCCTTCTCTGCCTGACTTATTTCGCTCAGCATAACACCCTCAAGATCCGTCCATGTTACTACACATGGCCAGATTCCATTCTTTCTCATTGCCATGTAGTATTCCATCGTATAGATAAACCACATCTTCTTGATCCCTTCGTCTGTTGATGGACACTTAGGATCTTTCCATGCTTTGGCTACTGTTGAGAGTGCTGCTATGAACATTGGGGTCCATGTGCCCCTATGCACCAGCACTCCTGTATCCCTTGGGTAAATTCCTAGCAGTGCTATTACTGGGTCATAGGGGAGTTCTAGTGTTCATTTTTTGAGGAACCTCCACATTGTTTTCCAGAAGGGCTGCACCAGTTTACATTCCCACCAACAGTGTAGGAAGATGCCGATTTCTCCACATCCTCACCAGCATATAGAGTCTCCTGATTTGTTCATTTTAGCTACTCTGACATGAGGTGGTATCAGTGTGGTTTTGATTTGTGTTTCCCTGATGAGGAGGGATGCTGAGCATCGTTTCATGTGTCTGTTGGCCATCTGGATGTCTTCTTTGGAGAAGGGTCTGTTCATGTCTTCTGCCCATTTCTTCACTGGATTGTTTGTTTTTCGGGTATGGAGTTTGGTGAGTTCCTTATAGATTCTGGATATTAACCCTTTATCTGATATGTCATTTGCAACTATCTTTACCCATTCCATCGGTTGTCTATTAGTTTTATGGATTGTTTCCTTTGCCGTGCAGAAGCTTTTGATCTTGATGAGGTCCCAAAAGTTCATTTTTGCTCTTGATTCCCTTGCCTTTGGGGATGTGTCAAGTAAGAAATTACTGCTGTTGAGGTCAAGGAGGCTGTTTCTGGCTTTCTCCTCTAGGGTTTTGATGGTTTCCTGTCTCACGTTCAGGTCCTTTATCCATTTGGAGTTTAATTTTGTGTATGGTGTGAGAAATTGATCTAGTTTCATTCTTCTGCATGTTGCTGTCCAGTTCTCCCAGCACCATCTGTTAAAGAGGCTGTCTTTTTTCCATTGGATAACCTTTCCTGCTTTGTCAAAGATTAGTTGGCTGTATACTTTTGGGTCCACTTCTGAGTTCTTGATTCTGTTCCATTGGTCTATGTGTCTGTTTTTGTGCCAATACCATACTGTCTTGATGATGACAGCTTTGTAGTAGAGGCTAAAGTCTGGGATGGTGATGCCTCCCATTTTGGTTTTCTTCTTCAATATTACTTTGGCTATTTGGGGTCTTTTGTGGTTCCATACAAATTTTAGGATAGTTTGTTCTAGTTTTGAGAAGAATGCTGGTGCAATTTTGATTGGATTACATGTATAGATTGCTTTGGGTAGTAAAGGCATTTTAACTATATTTATTCTTCCAATCCATGAGCATGGAATGTTTCTCCATTTCTTTGTGTCTTCTTCAATTTCCTTCATAAGTTTTCTGTAATTTTCATCATACAGATCTCTTGTATCCTTGGTTAGGTTTATTCCTAGGTACTTTATGGTTTTTTGTGCAATTGTGTATGGGATCAGTTTCTTGATTTCTCTTTCTGTTGCTTCATTATTGGTGTATAAGAATGCAACCGATTTCTGTACATTGATTTTGTATCCTGCAACTTTACTGAATTCATGGGTCAGTTCTAGTAGGCTTCCAGTGGGGTCTGTCGGGTTTTCTATGTAGAGTATCATGTCATCTGCGAAAAGTGAAAGTTTGACTTCTTCTTTGCCAATTCTGATGCCTTTAATTTCCTTGTGTTGTCTGATGGCTGATGCTAGGACTTCCAGCACTGTGTTAAACAACAGTGCTGAGAGTGGACATCCCTGTCGTGTTCCTGACCTCAGGGGGAAACCTGTCAGTTTTTCCCTGTTGAAGATGATGTTAGCTGAGGGCTTCTTATAGATGGCTTTTATGATGTTTAAGTAGGTTCCTTCTATCCTTACTTTCTCGAGAGTCTTATTCAAGAAGGGATGCTGTATTTTGTCAAATGCTTTTTTTGCATCTATCGACGGGATCCTATGGTTTTTACCTTTTCTTTTGTTGATGTGATGTATCACATTGATTGATTTGCAAATATTGAACCAGTCCTGTAATCCAGGAATGAATCCCACTTGATCTTGGTGGATGATTCTTTTTATGTGCTGTTGGATTCAATTTGCAAGGATCTTGTTGAGGATTTTTGCATCCATATTTATCAAGGATATTGGCCTGTAGTTCTCCTTTTTTGCTGGATCTCTGTCTGGCTTGGGAATCAGAGTGATGCTGGCTTCATAAAATGAGTCTGGAAGTTTTCCTTCGATTTCTATTTTTTGGAATAAATTGAGAAGAATTGGGATTAATTCTGTTTTAAATGTCTAGTAGAATTCCCCAGGGAAGCCATCAGGTCCAGGGCTCTTATTTGTTGGGAGATTTTTGATTACTGATTTCGATTTCTTCACTAGTTATGGGTCTGTTCAAATTTTCTATCTCTTCCATTGTGAATTTTGGTAGTGTGTGTGTGTTTAGGAATTTGTCCATTTCTTCTAAGTTGTCCAATTTATTGGTATATAATTTTTCATAGTATTCCCTGATAATTGCTTGTATTTCTGAGGGGTTGGTTGTAATAAGTCCATTTTCTTCAGGATTTTGTCTATTTGGGTGCTCTCTCTCTTTGTTTTGAGAAGCCTGGCTAGAGGTTTGTCAGTTTTGTTTATTTTTTTCAGAAAACCAACTCTTGGTTTCATGGATCTGTTCAGTTGTTTCTTTGGTCTCGATGTTGTTTGTTTCTGCTCTCATTTTTACTATTTCTCTTCTTCTACTGGGTTTGGGGTGCTCTTGTTGCTCTGCCTCTAGTTCCTTTAGGCGAGCTGTTAGATTTTGCACTTGCGCTTTTTCTAATTTCTTGAAATAGGCCTGGAGTGCAATGTACTTTCCTCTTAGGACTGCCTTTGCCAAATCCCATAGAGTTTGGATTGTTGTATTTTCATTTTCATTTGTCTCCATATATTTTTTAATTTCTTCTCTAATTGCCCGATTGGCCCATTCATTCTTTAGTAGGGTGTTATTTAACCTCCATGTCTTTGGTTTTCCAGATTTCTTCCTGTGATTGATTTCAGTTTCATAGCATTGTGATCTGAAAGTGTGCATGGTATGATCTCAGTTCTTTTACATTTATTGAGGGCTGCTTTATGTCCCAGTAAGTGATCCTCTTGGAGAATGTGCCATGCGTACTTGAGAAGAAAGTGAATTCCATGGCCTCAGAATGTTTAGTTCTAAATATATCTGTCAGGTATCTGGTCCAGTGTTTCATTCAAGTCCATTGTTTCTTTAGTGATATTCTCTCTGGTTGATCTATCCATTGCTGTAAGTGGAGTATTAAAGTCTCCTACTATTAGCACATTCTTATCTATAAGATTGTTTCTGTTTGTGATTGTTTTAAATATTTAGGTTTTTCCATATTCGGTGCATAGACATTTATAATTGTTAGTCCTTCCTGATGGATAGACCCTGTAATTATTATATAATGCCCTTCTTCATCCCTTGTGACTGTCTTTAATTTAAAGTCCAGTTTGTCTGATATAAGTATAGCCATTCCAGCTTTCTTTTGACTTCCCGTAGCATGATATATATTTCTCCATCCCCTTACTTTTAACCTGAAGGTATCTTCCAGTCTAAAATGCGTTTCTTGGGGCGCCTGGGTGGCTTAGTCGGTTAAGCTTCCGACTTTCGCTTAGGCCATGATCTCGCTGTTCGTGGGTTTGAGCCCCGCGTCGGGCTCTGTGCTGACTGCCAGCACAGAGCCTGGAGCCTGTTTCAGAGTCTGTGTCTGTCTGTGTCTCCCTCTCTCTCTGACCCTCCCCTGCTCATGCTGTCTCTCTCTCTCCTAGAAATAAATAAAAATATTAAAAATAAAAAATAAAAAAATAAAATATGTTTCTTGTAGACATCAGATAGATGAATTTTGTTTTTTTATCCATTCTGCTAACCTATGTCTTTTGATTGAAGCATTCAGCCCATTTACATTCAGTGTTATTATTGAAATATATGTGTTTAGAGTCATTGTGTCGTTTGTGGGATTCATGCTTGTGGTGGTGTCTCTAGCATCTTGCATTCCTTGCAACATTTCCCTCAGAGAGTTCCCCTCTGGATTTTGTAGGGCTGGTTTAGTGGTGTCAGATTCTTTCAATTTTTGTTTATTTGGAAAGACTTTTATCTCTCCTTCTATTCTGAATGACAGGCTTGCTGGATGGAGGATTCTTGGCTGCATATTTTTTCCGTTCATCACATTGAAGATCTCCTGCCATTCCTTTCTGGCCTGCCAAGTTTCATTAGATAGGTCTGTCACCTGATAGGTTTCCCTTTGTATGTTCGGGCCCTTTTCTCCCTAGCTGCTTTCAAAATTCTCTCTTTGTCCTTATATTTTGCCCCTTTCACTATGCTATGTTGTGCAGAAGATCGATTCAAGTTACGTCTGAGGGGAGTTCTCTGTGCTTCTTGAATTTCAACGTCTACTTCCCTCCCCAGGTTGGGGAAGTTCTCTGTTATAATTTGTTCCAGGACACCTTCAGCACCTTTCCCTCTCTCTTCCTCTTCTGGAATTCCTATGATACGGATATTGTTCCGTTTGATTGTACCGCTAAGCTCTCGAACTCTTCTTTCGTGTTCCTGGATCAGCTTATCTCTCTTTTTCTCAGTTTCTTCTTTTTCTATAATTGTGTCTTCTAAATCACTTATTCTCTTTTCTTCCTCTTCAGTTCGTGCACTGGATGCCTCCAGTTTGTTATGTATCTCATTTATCTCATTTTTTATTTCATCATAACTATTTTTAAGCTCCATAGTGTTTGTGGCCATAGTTTCTCTGATGTCCTCTGTGCTTTTTACAAGCCGAGCGATTAATTTTATGATTATTGTTTAAAATTCTTGCTCAGTTATGTTGCTTATATCTGTTTGAGCAGTTCTTTAGCTGTCATTTCTTCCTGGAATTTCTTTGGAGGGGAATTCTTCCGTTTCATCATTTTGTTAAAAACTTGTTGTACACACGTACCCTGCGAGTTCTGCTGTATTAGAGAAGGCTCTTTTGACTGTTCAGGGCCTGTCTGTCCTGGAAGTGTTATTTGGATGGTATCTCTTGGTTTGTCTTGTTGAGCATTTGGTTATTTTGTTTCCCTACTCATAGGTATTGGGACTCTCCGCCATGTGTAGTTTGGCTTGTTTCTTGAGGCAGCCCTCAAAATGTTTGAAGAACATTTTGAAACAGTCTTCTAATTGTTTGAAGAATGGTCTTTTCTTCCTCCCTCCATTCCTTTCTTCAGAGTTTCACCAGGGGAAGCAAACTCCACTCCTCGTCAGTGCCCTCTTGCCTCCCACACTGAGTCACAGCTTGGTGGCTGCATCTCCCCTCTGGGTTTTGCGAGGCCTGAAAGCCAAGCCCTGGCCCAGTTGGCTGCAGTGCGGGGTCGGGATTGCTGGAGGCCCTATAAATTCTTTACTCAAACCGTATACTTGCTCTATTTCTTAGATGTTCAGTTGCTTTCCTGACTTTATTGTTTTCATATGTAGTTGCCTTTGCCTAAAATGCCTTTCTCTTTCCATCTCAATGTGTATTCTAATACCCAAATCAGTTGTTACTTTATTCTAGACTTTTTTCGTGATTCTCCAAGCTAGAGGTAGTTTCTCCTCCTATGAGTACATATATGTCTTTTCTGTTTTTCTCTTATGCTGTAATTCTTTCATTTTGTATGACATCTGTTTTTGTATATTTTTAAACTCCAATTTGGATTAAGAGTTTCTAAACACATTTCTAAATGGTCTTTTTATTTTTTTCTAAAATACCAGTAACAGTGCCCTTCACATATTAGATGCTTGAGAGGTATTTTAAAACATTTTTTGTCAACATCCAGATCTGGATACTCTGTTAATTTACCTCTCTTAGGTTCTAGTGGTGCTGCTGCTGCTTCAGAATCCTCAGCTCGACTACAAGACATAAAGATTGAAAGTCTACCAGACACTAAAGCCATTAAACAGAAAGAGGAGGTCTGTAGTGAGAAGACAGTGCCTAAGGAAGCCTGGACAGAAGAACAAGAATCTTTGCAGATAGATATTGCCGGTAATGGGATTGGGGCAGGAGGCTTAGGGATGGGGGGAGTACAAGGCCAAGTGACAGAGAATGAGAGAGACAGAGAACCCAGAATGTGTCTGGGTGTTTCCATTTTATCCTGATGGTAATATTGCCTCATGATTTAAATAGAGATCATTTTTCTTTTTCTTTCTTTCTTTTTAATTTCCTTTCTCATGCAGATCACTTCAGTGCTACTTTATGTAGGTATATGTATTGATTTGTAAAATAATTGTTACCACTGGGGAAAGATATTGTGAATATAGAAACCAGATTACAAACAAATACTTTCAGGCTGATAGTAATAGAAGTAAAGGAACATGTCTCATTACTGAAATAAGGGAAAACCTAAAATCTGAAGGCATTCCAGAAGACTGTGACAAAGACAGAAAGAGCCTCAGTAAACATTTAAAAAATTATGGTAAAAAAGAACCAAGATCAGATTTATTTATGATTACCCATGCCCCCTACTTCTTTTTTTTTTTTTTTTTAATTTGTTTAAATTCAAGTTAGTTAACATACAGTGTTGGTTTCAGGCATAGAACCCAGTGACTCCTCACTTCCACATAATACCTAATGTTCATCCCAACAAGTGCCCTCCTTAATGCCTCTCACCTATTAGCCCACCCCACTCACATATCCCCTCAAGCAACCCTCAGTTTGTTCTCTGTTTAAGAGTCTCTTTGGGTTTGCCTTCCTCTTTTTTATCTTATTTTTTTACCCATAAAAAACATGTTCTGACATAAAAGACCATATAGAACATAAGTTCTTCATAGATTTTGGATGCTGACTTTTATCCAATAGGTCATTTGCAAATATCATTTCCTAGTTCATTGGGTGCCTTTTAGTTTTTCTGATTCCTTTGCCGTGCAGAAACTTTTTATCTTGATTAGGTCCCAGTAGTTCATGTTTGCTTTTGTTTCCCTTGCTTCGGGAGACATGTTAAATAAGTTGCTGTGTCCGAGGTCAGGAGGCTGTTTCTTGTTTTCTCCTCTGGGTTTTGATGGCTTTCTATCGTACATTTAGGTCTTCTATCCATTTTGAGTTTATTTTTGTGTATGGTATAAGAAAGTGGTCCAGGTTCATTCTTCTGCGTCCAGTTTTCCCAAAACCATTTGCTAAAGAGATTATATTTTTTTCATTGGATATTCTTTCCTGCTTTGTCGAAAATTAGTTGGCCATACATTTGTGGGCCCATTTCGGGTTCTCTATTCTGTTCCATTGATCTATGTGTCTGTTTTTGATGATTACAGCTTTGTAATATAGGCTAAAGTCTGAAATTGTGATGCCTCCAGCTTTGGTTTTCAACTTTACTTTGACTCTTCAGGGTCTTATCTTGTTCCATACAATTTTTAGAATTTTTGTTGTAGCTCTGAAGAATGCTAGTGTTATTTTGATGATTGCATTGAATGTGTAGATTGCTTTGGTTACTATCAACATTTTAACAGTATTTATTCATCCAATCCATGAGCTTGGAATGTTTTTCCATTTCTTTGTGTCTTCTTCAGTTTTTTTCATAAACTTTCTAAGTTATAGTATTTAAAATATAAAAGTTACTTCTAAAAGAGTTAAAATCAATCCATAAAATATCCAAAATATGTAGAAAAATGGTAAGAGTAACAGGAGAGTAAAGGGAGGAAAAAAAAGTAAGTTTGTAATAAAAGAAAAAATACTATAAAATAGAGAACGTAAGACATATAAGACAGTATAGACATTTATGGGATAAATTGATTTTAAAAAATCTTCTCAAATTAGGTTTAAAAACAGAGTTCCATGCTATATAGCAGACAATTGAAAATAAAGGAAAACTAAAGATATATTTAAAAGAAATATGAAGACATGATATTAATATAGACCACACCCCAATTGTTGCAGATTGAATTAAGGACAAATATTTTTTTAATATAGTTTATTATCAAGTTGGCTGATATACAGTGTATTCAATGTGCTGTTGGTTTTGAGGGTGGATTCCCATGATTCATCACTTACATACAACGCCCAGTGCTCATCCCAACCAGTGCCCTCCTCAGTGCCTATCACCTGTTTTCCCCTCTCTACTGTGCCCCCATCAACCATCAGTTCTCTGTATTTAAGAGTCTCTTATGGTTTGCTTCCCTCCCTCTCTTAAGGAGGAATATTTTTATACTGATTTGCGGTCCACAAAGAGGCTATTCCACATAACTCTTTAACCATGAATTAGCATAAAAATGTATGTAAAATGAAAATGAAAAGATGCTTAACTAGGGAGAAGGAATTTTGCTTGGTGAAATGGACAATACAGAATAGTAGTAGAAAAGTTGAATATACATGCTTAGCTCATGAGAGATCATAGAAATGAAATTATTTATAAAAAGCATAGTTGAAAATACATCCTGGAATAATACAAATAATGAGGTTGATCATAGATATGTATAAATGTTTATATGCGTTAAAAAACACTTTAAAACTTTTCAAATGCCAATAGAACCTTTGCAGAGAGCTTTATTGATATATAATCCACACACTATACAGTTCACCCATTTAAACTGTATAATTCAATGGTTTTTACCCTACTAGGTATGTGCAGCCGTCAACATCGTGGATTTTTAGAATGTTTTCATCACCTCAGGAACAAATCCTGTACCCTTAGCTTTCATACGTCTACCTCCTCAACACCTCCTCAGCACCACTAATCTACTTTGTCTCTGTAGATTTTTCTATTCTGTACCTTAATACGATAATTAACTAATATGGAATCATGCAGAACTTAGCATGATAATTTTAAAAGGTTCATATAGGGGCTCCTGGGTGGCTCAGTTGGTTAAGTGTCCTACTTCGGCTCAGGTCATGATCTCACAGTTCGTGGGTTCGAGCCCCGCGTCAGGCTCTCTGCTGACAGCTAGCTCAGAGCCTGTCTTCGGATTCTGTATCTCCCTCTCTCTCTCTGACCCTCCCCCACTCACGCTGTCTCTATCTATCTCTCTCAAAAATAGATAAAACATTAAAAATAAAAATAAAAGGTTCATATAAGTTATAAAATATATCAATACTTTATCCATTTTAGTGGCTGAAGAATATTCCATTTTATGTATATACCACATTTTGTTTGTTCATTTGCCCATTGATGGATAATTTGGGTTGTTTCTACCCTTTGGCAATTATGAATAGTGCTTCTGTACAAATATTTATGTACAAGTTTTTGTACGGATGTATGTTTTCATTTCTCTTGAGTGATACCTAGGAATAGAATGGCTGGGTCATGTGATAACTTTATATTTAATCATTTAAGGAATTCTCAGACTGTTTGCCAAAGTTGCTGCATTGTTTTACATTCCCACTAGTAATGTATGAATATTCCAGTTTCTCAACAATGACACTTATTATCTCACTTTTTGATTGTACCCATTCTAGTTGGTATAAACTGGTATCTCATTTTGCTTTTTATTTGCATTTCTTTCATGTCTAATGATGTTGAATATCTTTTGTGTGCTTATTGGCCAGTTGTACATTTTCCTTAGAGAAATAATAATTCAGAAGTTGATGTGGTTTTCATTTGGGTTATTTCTCCTTTTATTGAGTTATAAGATCTTTTGTGTATTTCAGATACATTTTTTCTATCAAAATTTTGATTTGCAAACATGTTCTCCCATTTTGTGGGTTGTCTTTTCACTTTTTCGATGATATCCCTTAAAGTGGCAAAGTTTTGAATTTTGATGAAGTCTGTCTCTTTTGTTTTTTGTTGCTCACGTTCTTGGTGTCATACCAACAATCCTTTGCCAAATCCAAGCTCATGGAGATTTGTTTCTATGTTTTCTTCTAAAGGTTTTATAGTTTTGGTTTAATTTTTATGTCTTTGATCCATTTTGAGCTAATTTTTGTATATGGTGTGAGATAAGGGTCCAGCTTCATTCTCTTCCATGTGGCTCTAGAGTTGTCCCAGCACCCTTTGTTAAAAAGACTTCGCCTTTCTTCATAAAATGGGGTTGGCACCCTTATCAAAAACCAGTCGACCATAGATAGCCTGGATTTATGTCTGGGCTCTCTATTCTATTCGACTGATCTTTAGGTCTCTCCCTGTGTCAGTTCCACACTGTGGTGATAACTATAACTTTGTAGCTGAAATTGGGAAGTGTTAGTCCTCTAACTTTGTCTTACTTTACAGAATTGTGTTGGCTATTTTAGTTCCATGTGAATTTTAGAATCAGCTTGGCAATTTCTATAAAGAAATCAGCTAGAATTCTGGTATGGATTGTGTTAAATCTGTGATCATTTTGGGAACTATTGCCTTTTAAACAATATTAAGCCTTCCATTCTGTGAAAATGGGATATTTCCCATTTCTTTAGATTTTCTTTAATTTCTGTCCACAACATTTTATAGCTTTCAGAATAGGAGTTTGCACTTTTTCATTAAATTTATTCCTAAATATTTTTTTTTAATTTTTTTAATGTTTTATTTATTTCTAGGAGAGAGAGAGAGACAGCGTGAGCAGGGGAGGGTCAGAGAGGAGGGAGTCACAGACTGAAACAGGCTCCAGGCTCTGAGCTGGCAGTCAGCACAGAGCCCGACACGGGGCCCGGACCCACGAACTGCGAGATCATGACCTAAGCGAAAGTCGGACGCTTAACCGACTAAGCCACCCAGGCGCCCCTATTCCTAAATATTTTAATTTTGTTTGATGCTATTATCAATAGAATGATTTTCTTAATTTCTTTTTTGTTAGTTGTTGAAAGAGCGAGCATGCACTAGTGGGGGGGGGGCGGGCAGAGAGAGAGGAGAACAGAGGATCCAAAGTGGGCTCTGCACTGACAACAGCAAGCCTAATGAGGGGCTCAGACTCAAACTGTGAGATCATGACCTGAGCTGAAGTCAGATGCTCAACTGACTGAACCACCCACGTGCCCCTAGTAGTGCTAATACAAATTTTTTTATATATTCCGTAGGACTTTCTAGATGCAAGACCATGTCATCAGTAAATGTAGTTTTACTTCTTCCTTTGCAATCTGCATGTCCTTCTCCCCCCACCCTCACCCTCACCTCTAATTACCCTGGCTAGTATCTCCAGTACAATGTTAAATAGAAGCGGCAAGGGTAGACATCTTTGTATATTCCTGTCTAAGGGCAGACATCCTGTCTTTAAATATTGAATATGATTTTAGATGTGGGTTTTTCATAGGTGCTCTTTATCAGATTGAGGAAATTTCCCTCTATTCCTAGTTTGTTAAGCGTTTTTATCAAGAAAGGGGTTAGATTTTGTCAAATGCTTTTTCTCTGTTCTTTGAGATGAACACGTGAGTTTTGTTTCTTATTCTTTTGATATTTGGATGTTGAACCAACCTTGTATTTGTGGGATAAATCTCACTTGGTGAAGGTGTATTAATATTTTTTATATGTTGCTAGATGTTAGTTTGCTGGTATTTTGTGGAGGCTTTTTGTGTCTATATTGATAAGAGATATTGGTCTGTAGTTTTCTTTTGATGTCTTTTTTGGGTTTTGTTATTACGGTAACACTAGCCTCATAAAATGAAATGGGAAGGGTTCCCTTCTCATTATTTTTTGGAATAACTTGTGAAAAATTAGTGTTAAAACTTTAAATGTTTTGTAGGATTCAAAGGTAAAGCCATCTGGTCCTGGACTTTATTTTTGTAGGTAATTTTTTTAAATTACTAACTCAGACACTTCACTTGCTTTCAGTATGTTCAAACTGTCTATTACTTCTTGAGTCATTTTTAGTGGTTTGATTTCTAGAAATGGAATTTGTCCATTTCATTTTAAGTTATCTAATTTGTTGGCATACATAGTTCATAGTATTCCTTTATAATCCTTTTCATTTCTTCAAATAAAGTATATTTATTAGCAACAGATTGGTAGTAAAGTTTTTTTCTTTCATTTTTGATGTGAGTCTTCTCAAAATTTTTTCTTGTTTAATCTAGCTAAAGTTCGTCTGTTTTGTTGATCTTTATTTGCTGTTGTTGATCTTTTGTGAGAACCAACCTTTGGTTTCAATTATTTTTTTTCCTTTTTTATTCTCTCTTTGATTAGTTTCCATTATGATTTTTATAATTTTCTTCTTTCTATTGCTTGCTTTAGTTTTAATTTGCTCTTTTTCCAATGCTTACAGTGGAAGGTTAGGGTTTTTTACTTGAGATCTTTCTACTTTCTTGATACAGGCACTTAGAACTGTAAATTTTCCTCCTAAAATGTAGGAAGAAAGTCTGTTGTCATTTATTAAAAGTATTTTCCTATTTTTAGATCCCATTTTATTTTTTGTATTTTATTTATTTATTTATTTTTTAATTCAAGTTACTTAACATACAGCCTAATATTGGTTTCATGAGTAGAGGCCAGAGATTCATCACTTCTATATAACACCCAGTGCTTATCCTATCACGTGCCCTCCTTTGCCCTCCTTAATGCCCATCACCCATTTAGCCCCCCTCCCTCCCACCCACCCACCCAACCACTTCCTCTTCAGCAACCTTCAGCTTGTTCTGTATATTTAAGGGTCTCATGGTTTGGCTTCCTGTTTTTATCTTATTTTTCCTTCCCTTCCCCTGTGTTCATCTCTTGAGTTTCTCAGAATCTATACTTGAGTGAAATCATATGATTTCTGACTTAATTTTCTTAGCATAATACATTCTAGTTCCATCCACATTGTTGCAAATGGCAAGATTTCAATCTTTCTGATCACCGAGTAATATTCCATTGTATTGTATACTATATGCGTTTTATCCATTTGTCAGTTGATGGACATTGGGCTCATTCCATAATTTAGCTATTGTTGATAATACTGCTATAAACATGAAGTGCATGTGCCCCTCTGAGTCAGCATTTTTGTATCCTTTGAATAAATACCTAATAGTGCAGTTGCTGGGTCATAGTGTAGCTCTATTTTTAATTTTTTGAGGAATCTCTGTACTATTCTTAGGAATGGCTGCACCAGTTTGCATTCCCACCAACAGTGCAAAAGTATCCCCCTTTCCCCACATCCTGGCCAAATCTGTTGTTTCCTGAATTGGTTGTTTTAGCCATTCTGACAAGTGTGAGGTGGTGCCTCAGTGTGGTTGAAGCTTCTGCTCAGCAAAGGAAACCATGAACAAAACTAAAAGGCAACCAATGGAATGAGAGAAGATAGTTGCAAATGACATTTTGGATAGGGTTAGTAGCCAGAATCTATAAAGAACTTACCAAACTCAACACCTCAAAAACAAATAGTCCAGTGAAGAAATGGGCAGAAGACATGAATAGACATGTTTCCGAAGAAGACATCCAGATGGCTAACAGACACATGAAAAGATACTCAACAAACTCATCACCAGAGAAATATTAAAAGTATTTTCTGATTTCTCTTGGGTTTTTTCCCCCATAAGTTATTTAGGAATGTTTTGTTTGATTTCCACATATTTGAGCCTCCCAAATCTCATTCTCCTATTGATTTCAAATTTCATTTTACCATAGTTAGAGAACATACTTTGTACTATTTCTATCCTTTTAAGTTTCCTGAGATTTGCTATATGGCCTAGCATGTGGTCTGCCCTGGCAAATATTCCATATGCATTTTAGAGGAATGTGTATTTTGCTCTCTTTAGGTAGAATGTTCTATAGATAACTATTAGGTCTAGTTGGTTTATAGTGTTGTTCAAGTTTTCTATTTCCTTGTTACTCTTCTGTCTAGTTGTTTTATCCATTTTTTTAAATGATGTTTTGAAGTCTCCAACTTTTTTTGTTTGTCTCTTTCTCCTTTCTGTTAGTTTTTGCTTCCTGTGTTTTGATGCTCTGTTATCAGGTAGATCTATGTTTATAATATTTTCCTCACAGATGGACTTATTTCTTTATGAAATATCCTTCTTTATCTGTAGGAAAATTTTTTTTTTAGAATGTGTTTTTTAGAATCTGTTTTTTAGGATACTAGTATAGCACTTCAGCTTTCTCATCATTGCTGTTTACATGATACATGGTTTCCCATCCTTATATTTTCAATCTACTGGTATCTTTATATTTAAAATATATGTCTTGCAGGGCACCTGGGTTGCTTAGTTGGTTAAGCGTCCGACTTTCACTTAGGTCATGATCTCGCGGTTTGTGGGTTCGAGCCCCGCATCAGGCTCTGTGCAGACTGCCAGCTCAGAGCCTAGAGCCTATTTCAGAGTCTGTATCTCCCTCTCTCTCTGACCCTCCCCTGCTCCACTGTCTCTCTCTCTCTCTCCTAGAAATAAATAAAAATATTTTTAGAAAAAATAAATAAATAAAATATATGTCTTGTAGACAGCTTATAATTGGATCATGTTTTTAAAAAAACTCACAATCTCTGCTTTTTAATTAAATTGTTTAATCCGTATATGTTATTATTGATATAGTTGAATTTATACCCTCCATTTTACTTTTAGTTTTATATATATCTATAACTGGCAAGATGGTAGATTAGCTATCCTGAAAAACTCCCTTGAAGAAAACAATGAGAATACTAGATAAAAATATCAAAACTATCTTTTAAAACTTATCCGAGTTGACATGAAAATTAAGCGTCTTTGGGTCCCAAAAATAAAATGAAAGCAGGAACCCACCCTAGACATAATTAAGCACCAAAGCAGACTGTCACCATAAGGGTTTCAGCTGAAGTCTATAGATCTGGGATTTATTTTTAAGGTCTACATGAACTTGGGAACAAAATACAGAACTTAGGGCACATCCATAGTGAAAAAGTCCTGCTTAAAGCTGGGTTTCCAGGAGGCTGCAATCCATTAAAAGAATAAATAAGATACAGACACATCCATGCAGAGGAGTAAAGCAAGGAAACTTGCCTGTCTTAACCTTAGTAACAGGTTTGGAGAAAGAAGGCAGTGACAGATTCATCCTGAGAATTTGTAACTGCAGTATTCTTCAGAGGAGTAAACATTTGGAAACAAACTAAACATCTAGTTAAATTATGATATATCAAATCAGTTAATATAAAATGTTTGCATATGCATATTTTTTTTTTCATTGAACACATGTTTTTGCATTACTTGACAGCATTTTATCTAAACGGGTATACAAAACTTGCTCAATAGTTACTGTTGGAAAGTGGCCTGGAGGTTGAGGGATAGCAGGGAGACCTTTTTCACCTTAAATTCTCTGCATTACTTTAACATGAGCATGTTTAACTTAATTTTTAAAAAGTAGCAAATCATATTTTTAATATACTTTAATATATTCGGGGAGAGTTTTGCAAATGCTGTGTATAAAATTAATGCATTATCAGGATAGACAACCACCTCAGCTGATTTGACCTTTACTCAAAGAAGTACCATGAGATAAGGTTGTGTAGTCTCGTTTGTAGAGCCCTTTATACTCAACGAATTCAGCTTGCTCATTTTCTATTCTTTACCATATATTTTACATCAGTCCCAAGTCAGTGAGACTGTGTTGTTTGATAACACTGATACTGGAAAACAAATACATTTTACAGTAATGTTACCTATTTCCTCATTCTTTTACTTTTGCTTTATTTTTTAATGTATTCTAGCTAGCCCTTTGAAATTTTGCTTCTTTTATTCTGTTGCTGTGGTATCCTTCCTGAAATACAGCCATAATCTTGTTATTCCTCTGCTCAAAATGGTATACTGGTGCCTAATTTCCATTAAGAATAAATTTTTGTTTTAAATGTTTTATTTATTTCTAGGAGAGAGAGAGAGACAGCATGAGCAGGGGAGGGTCAGAGAGAGAGGGAGTCACAGACTCTGAAACAGGCTCCAGGCTCTGAGCTGGCAGTCAGCACAGAACCCGACGCGGGGTTCGAACCCACGAACCGTGAGATCATGACCTAAGCGAAAGTTGGACGCTTAACCGACTAAGCCACCCAGGTGCCCCGCATTAAGAATAAATTTAAAGTCCTTAGCTTCATGTTCCAAGCCCCAAATAATTTGTCCTCAAATTCCTACCTGCTTTCCTTCCTTCCCCCCCTTTCTTTCTTCCTTTCTTTCAATAATTTTATTATGGAAAGAACACTGAACATGAGATCTGCCTTCTTAAAATTTTAAATGTACAGTACATTATTATTGACTATAGGTACAGTGTTATACAGCAGATCTCTAGAACTTACTCATCTTGCTTTGACTGAAACTTTATGCCCATTGATTAGTAATTATCCATTTCATACCCTTCCCCCCAATACCCTGGCAGCCACTAGTCCATTCTTTGATTCTGTGAATTTGATTAAGATCTTTCATATATGTGAAATCATACAGTGTTGATCTGTGGCCATCTTATTTCACTTAATATAATGTCCTTAAGGTTCATCCATTATGTCACATACTGCAGAATTTCCTTCTTTTTATAGATATATACTATATTTTCTTGATCTTTTGATATTTAGTTTGCTTCTACATTTTGACTATTGTTAACAGTGCTGCAGTGAACATAGGAGTGCTTATATCCCTTTGAGATCCTGAAATCCTGATTTCAATTCTATACCCATAACTGAGATTGCTGAACCATACAGTAGTACTAATTTGAATTTTTTCGGAACCTTCATACTGTTTTCCACAGCATCTACATTTGGCATTCTGACCAACACTTGATTTTGGGGTTTTTTTGATAATAGCTATCCTGATAGATATAGATGATACCTCATGTGGTTTTGATTTGCATTTCCTTGCAAAGATTGATAAGACTAGTGAGTGATGTTGATCATTTTTCATCTGCCTATTAACCATTTATGTATCTTCTTTGAGGAAATGGCTATTCAAGTTACCTTTGCCCAATTTTTCAATTTGATTATTTTTTTACTATTGAGTTGTATGAGTTCTTTATATATTTTGGAGATCAACTTCTTATCAGAATATAGTATGCACATATTTTCTATTATTTCATATATTGCCCTTTCACTTGGCTGGTTATTTCTTTCCTTTGCAGTTAGAATTTTTTTTGAAAAAACATTTTTTTTTTAATGAGGGGTATTTTTCTTTTTAAGTTTATTTATTTTGAGAGAGAGAGCAGGGGAGGGGCAGAGAGAAGATGAGGGAGAGAATCCCAAGCAGACTTTGCACTGTCAGCACAGAGCCTGATGTGGGGCTCGAATTCATGAACCATATCATGACCCAAGCTGAAATCAAGAATCAGCTGCTTAACTGATTGAGCCACCCACATGCCCCAATTGCATAGAAGCTTTGTAGTTTAATGTAGTTCCACTTATTTTTGTTTTTGTTGCTTGTGCTTTTAAGGTTATATCCATGAAATCATTCCCAAAATCAGTGTCGTGAAGCTTTTCTCCTTGGTTTTCTTCTAGGTGTTTTGTAGTTTCAGGTCTTACATTTAAGTCTGTAATCCATTTTGAGTTTACTTTTGTGTATGGTGTAAGGTAAGGATGCATTTTATTCTTTTGCACATAGGTATCTGGTTTTCTAACACCATTTATTGAAAAGCCTGTTCTTCCCCTCTGTATTTTCAGCACTCTTGTCCAAGATCAGTTGACAATATATGGGTGTATTTATTTTTGAGTTTTCTAATCTGTTCTGTTGGTTCCAAGTAACCTTTTCTATCTTATTTTATCTATTCCCTTTACTTTGTAAATAGTATTGAGCCACACAGACTAAAATGTTTACACTCAATTACTTGTTCAGTGTGTCTCCACTTTTATGCTTTTGCTCATACTACTTGATGAAGTGAGGGGAAAGGCCATCATGATTGGAATATAATTATCAAGGAGGAGAGTGATGCGTGGCGAGGTACATGTACACCTTGTTAAGGAATTTGGGTTTTGTTCTAAGAGTAAGAGAAAGTTGTTAAACAAAAAATGACAGGTCCAGTTTATATTTTTAAATATTACTATTTGAAGAAGAGATTGGAAGAAGATAGGAATGGATGCCCTTTTTCCCCCTTTTTTTTTGCCTGATTGCTCTGCCCAGGATTTCCTGTCGTATGTTGAATAAAAGTGGCCACAGTGGACATCTTTGTCTTGCTCCTGATCCTAAAGGAGAAGCTTTCATCTTTTTAACACTGAGTATGATGTGAGCTATGGTCTTGTCATATATGGCCCGTATTTGTTGAGGTACATTCCTTCTGTACCTGTTTTGTTGAGAGTTTTTATCATGAATGTATTTTGAATTTTGTCAGATGATTTTTCTTTATCTGTTGAGATGATACATGATTTTTATCCTTCATTTTGTTAATTTGGTGTATCACATTGATTTGTGGATTTGAACCATTCTTGAATCCCTAGAATAAATCCCACTTGATGATGATGTATGATCATTTTTATATATTGTTGAATTTGGTTTGCTGATATTTTTGTTGAGGATTTTTGCTTTACATTCATTAGGGATATTGCTTTTAATTTTCTTTTCTTGTAGTGTCCTTGTCTGGGTATCAGGGTAATGCTGGTCTCATAAAATGAGTTTGGAAGTGTTCCCTCCTCTTGTACTTTGGAAGGACCTTGAGAAGATTTTGTATTTTATTTTATTTTATTTTATTTATTTTTTAATGTTTTTATTTATTTCTGAGAGAGAGACACACACACACACACACACAGCATGAGCAGGGTAAGATCAGAGAGAGAGACACAGAATCTGAAGCAGGCTCCGGGCTCTGAGCTAGCTGTCAGCACAGAGCCCAATGCGGGGCTCAAACCCATGAACCATGAGATCATAATCTGAGCCAAAGCCGGACACTTAACTGACTGAGCCATCCAGGCGCCCCAAAAGATTTTGTATTTTAAATGTTTGATGAAATTTACCAGTGAAGCCATCTGGTCCTAGGTTATTTGTTCGGAGGTTTGAAAGTCTTTTAATACTTTAGATATAAAAGCAGACCCCATGTATTTTACTGTATTCTGGGGAAATTGTTTTAAGGATTCTCAGAGTATTTAATGAAAACTCTGGTGCCTGTAATCTGTAGTGTGGGAGGAAAGGATCCCATAGCTCCAAGTGTTACTTTGTTGCATGTAAATGGTAAATGTATTTGTTTCTACTCATGATTTGGAACTCCAAAAATGTGTATATTAGTGTTAGGGTTTGTAATTGTAAGATTTTCTTATACCTAAAACTGCCTGTTTTAATGAAGAATAATGACTCAAAATCTGAAGATGAAGGTGTTAACTTTATGTGAGGTTTATTTTACCACTATAAAAAAAAATGGGGGAAAATGTAAAGATGGTTCAGAGAAAGGAATTGTAAAAATCTCTAAGACGTAAGTTTTTTTTTAATCCCACCATTTACTGATGATGAAAATGAAGTCTCAGGTGTCCTAGCTGAAAATAGGGTTAACAATACCTGTCTCTCCATTTTATCAATAAGATTGAATTAAAAGGAAAAAAGACGGATATAGAGCACATATGATACTCCCCGCATGCCAGGCAGTGAATACGTAGCAGTTTCTGTTACAATCCAGAGAAGTAAAGTGCCTTTCTAAGGTCACACAGCCAGTCTATGGCAGAATCTAGCCCAGAATCCAAGTCTTTTGACTCTTAGTCCCTTCAAGTTTTATTGTGCCAATCTAGTCCATAGACACACAACTGGAACCCTTTGTGCAGGCAGTGAATTTTCTGAAACTGCTCTTTCCTTAGGTCTTTTTCTATATCTAAAGAATTAAGTATGGATACTATTTTGTTTTTCGTTTTTTTAAGGTTTATTTATTTTTGAGAGAGAGAGCGAGCATAAGCAGCGGAGGGTCAGATAGAGAGGGGGATGCAGAATCTGAAGCAGGCTCCAGGCTCTGAGCTGTCAGCACAGAGCCCAATACAGGGCAAAACTCACGAACCATGAGATCATGACTTGAGCTGAAGTTGGATGCTTAACCGAATGAGCCACCCAGGCGCCCCTAAGGGTGAATACTATTTTCTAAAGGGAATACAAATATTTTGAAAATCTTTTTCTTTCTCCTTTTCAGAGTCCAGACGTCATTCAGAATTTGAAAATACTACCCACTCTGTCTTCAGGTCAGCCAAATTTTACTTTCATCATCCAGTGCACCTACCAAGTGATCAAGATGTTTGCCATGAATCCTTAGGGAGGAGTGTTTTCATGAGACATTCTTGGAAAGATTTCTTTCAGCATCATCCAGACAAACAAAGAGAACACACTTGTCTTCCTTCCCCTCATGAAAATGGGGAAAAGACCAAGGCAGATTATACCAGAATAGAGAGCCTCAGTATCAACCTAAACTTGGAAAACAAAGAAGTGATGCATCCAGCTAAAAGTCAGGCTAGAGATTATCCAAAAAGTGACAAACAAATGAATGATCCAAAAAGGGATCATAAGTTCACCCCAGACCTAACAACTCAGCACACTGTGAGTTTGAATGAACTCTGGAACAAGTATCAGGAGCGACAGAAACAAAAGAAACCTCCCGAGTTCAGTGACAGAAAAGAACTGTCCTTGGTGGAGCGACTTGATCGTTTGGCTAAACTTCTTCAGAATCCCATCACATATTCTCTCTGGACCTCTGAAAGTACGCAAGACGATAGCAGAGGGGAACGGGATATTAAGCAACAGCAGAAAATCAAGCTTCAGAAAAAGAAGCGGCATAAGAGCCTCGAGAAATGCCATAAAAACACAGGAGATCTTAAAAAAAGTAAGGCGCTTTCTACCCATCAAGCTGAGAAGCCCAATCAGATTAAAATTGAACAGATTAAATTTGATAAGTATATCCTGAGAAAACAGCCAGATTTTCGTTATGTAAACAACACTTCCTCAGATTCTAGACCCTCTGAGGAAAGTGAGCTGCTCACAGACACTGCCACCAACATCCTTTCCACCACCAATTCTCCTGTGGAATCTGATATCTTGACCCAAACAGATAAAGAGGTGACTTTGCAGGAGAGGAGCAGCTCTATTTCCACCATTGACACTGCCCGACTGATCCAAGCTTTTGGCCATGAGAGAGTTTGCCTGTCACCCAGACGAATTAAATTATACAGTAGCATTACTGACCACCAGCGGAGATACCTTGAGAGGCGGAGCAAGAAGAATAAGAAAGCATTGAATACAGGTCATCCCCAAATGACTTCTGAGCACACCAGAAGGAAACACATCCAGGTACATGGCTACAAATTCCGTCTGGCAATGTGACTGCCTTTTTCATGGACTTTTTAGTTAAGCTTTTGCACACAGGTGAAAGAAAAGCCAATTGCCCTTTCCTCACTATAACATTTCGTACCAACTGGAAAAGAGTGAGAAAGTGTAGTACAGTGCTATTGTGAGTTGTCATTCTTTTCTTCAACAATCAGTTACGACGAAGGGCTTTGCTGCTAAATACTTCAAATCTGCAAAGTGTACCCCTGTCACAGGGGTGCTTCCAGTTTAGGACTACCTCCATTCTGAACAATAGTGCCTGGCCTTTTCTGTTTGTTTAGGGGGTTTTTTGCTTATTTATTCCTCCCTGTCTTTCAAGAAATTTTGAGGTGCTTTTAAACACATACATAGATATACACATATACAAATATACCAATACATGCACATGTAAGTAATACAATAATGATTTTTTTGAGTAAATGAAGAATTATAATGATAGAAAATTCAGTTAAAGCCAGTGAGGGCTGAGCTACAACATGATTTTTAAAAGATAAATAAATGAAGAATTGTGAGTGATGGGAAGACAAGTTGAAGCCAGAAAGGAGATAAATAAATATACCTTGTGGATATGGTTGCCAGAAGTGAGCCACACATTTTGCTCTATGTTTTCTAGCACTCGGTGTTGCTACAACTTTGTGATCAATTACATAATAAGTCTCTGATATAAAAACTAAGTTTTCAGAAGCATTATAAATATTTCTGATACTGATACCTAAGAGAAATTTCTCTCATCTGTTCTCATAAAGAAAGCTCCACAGTGTATGTAAGAGTCCTCAATAGCATCCTTAACAAGAAATTCAGTAACAACATCCATAAGGTTAATACGACCGTTAAGTTAGGGAGCTTCAGTAAAGGCAGATTTCAAGGGGGCAGCAAATGCAAACTATTCCTTTAACCCAAGAATAAAATGTAGGGTATCTAGAGTGTTCTCCAGAGAGGGATGCTTACAGCATGGGCCACTAGAGGATAGACCAAAAAATGATGGATTTATATTTATTTTTCTCAACCTTTTAAAATTTATATTTCTGTATATGTTTTATAACCTAAATAGAGCCATGATTTATAACATAAATAAATATCTACTTTCATAATTTGTGCTCAAAAATATTTAATCAATAGGACTGCATGATCAAAAAAACTTAGAGATCACTACTCTAGAGGCAAGGAGACACAAGACATTGAGATAGTTTACCATAAATATTTTTTTCTCATAATTGAGTCTTTGGTAGGTATTAAATGGTAGTGATTCCATATATTAATAATACAGTATGACTTTTCAAAGTAGGCAAAAAATTGTCCCATGGAGGAGATAGGGAAAAAAGATCTCAGTAGAGGGTTTGGGTGTGTGTGGTAAAACCCATATACTTCACATACATAAAGTTTACAGTTTTAACCATTTTAAAGCACACAGTTCAGTGACACTGAGTATATTCACAGTGTTTTACGTATCACTACTATCCAGTTCATGCACTTTTTCATCACTCCAGTAGAAACTTCATAACCATTAAGCAGTCGCTCTCTATTCCCCTCCCACCAGCCCCGACAACCACGAAACTACTCTGTCTCCGTTGCCTGTTGTTCTGTGCATTTCATAGAAATGGAATCATACAATATGTGATCAAGTCAGACTTCTGTCACTTTAACATATTTTTGAGGTTCATCCGTGGCCTAGCATGTATCAGTACTTTATTGCTTTATATGGGTGAATAATATTCCATTGCATGTATATACTACATTTTATTTATCTCTTCATCTGTTTATGGACATTTAGGTTGTTTCCATCTTTTGGCTACTCTGAAAAGAGCAGATATGAACATTTGTGTGCAAGTTTTTGTTTGAACACCTGTGTACAGTTCTTTTGATTATATACTAAGGAGTGAAAGTACTGGGTCATATGGTGATTCTATGTTTAGCCTATTGAGTAACCACCAAACTGTTTTCCATAATGGATACACCATTTATATTCCTACCAGCAAAGTCTGAGCACCCCATTTTTTCCACACTTGCCAGCACTTTTTATTTATCTGTTTTTATGGCTTGTGTGTCTGTCTGGGGTTTTTGTTGTTGTTGTTGTTGTTGTTGTTGTTGTTTTGCCATGCTAGTAGGTATGAAGTAGAATCTCCTACTCAGTGTCATTTTGATTGTGGTTTGATTTGTTTTTCCCTTTTCTAATGACGGTCAGCATCTTTTCCTGTGCTTGTTGGCCATATATATATCTTCTTTGGAGAAACGTCTATTCAGGTTTTTGCCCTCTTATAATTGTCATTTTCAATTGCAAAAGTTCTTTATTCTGGATTGGAGATTCTTATTGGGTATGTAAAGTATTTGCTTCCATCCTCTGGGTTGTCTTTTCACTCACTTATTACCATCCTTGATCCACAGTAGTTTACTTTTAATGAAGTCCTATTGTTTTTTTTTGTTGCTTGTGTTTTTAGTGTCCTATCTAAGAAACCACTGCCAAATCCAGAATCTTGTCCCTATTTTTAAGAATTTTTGATTTGCATATTTGATGTGTGTTGGGTTAATATTTGTATATGATAAAAGGTAAGGGTGAAACATCATTCTTTTCCACATGGATACCCACTTGTCCTGGCACCAGTCATTGAAGACACTATTCTTCCCCCATTGAATGGTCTTGGCACTCTTGTCAAAAATCAACTGACAATGGATGTGAAGGTTTATTTTGGAGCCCTCAGTTGCATTCCTTTGATCAACATGCCAATCCGTACTCCATTACTGCAATATTTTCTATTACTGTAGGTTTGTAGTGAATTTTAAAATTGAAAAGCTTGAGTTCTCCAATTTTGTTCTTTTTCAAGACTACTTGGCTCTTTAGGCCCCTTGTATTTGCATATGAGTTTTAGGATCAGCTTTTCCATTTCTGCCAAAAAAGGTCATTGGGATTTTGATATTAATTAAACATTAAATTTACAGATTGGTTTGGAGTTTATTGCCATCTTAATTAAGTCTTCCAGGCTGTGAACACAGAATATCTTAATATTTATTTAAGTTTTTAATTTCTTCCAGCAGTGTTTTGTAGTTTTCATTGTACAGATCTTAGACCTTACCTTTTTGGTTAAATTTATTCTTATTTGAATATCTTGTTCTCTTTTTTTTCATTCTTAAATGTGGTAAAATACATATAACAAAATTTTTCATCTTACCCATTTTTAAGTGTGCAGCTTGATACATTAATATCATTGTGTAGACATCACCATCATCCATCTCAGGAACTCTTGTCATCCTGCAGACTTGAAACTCTATACCCACTCAGACAACTCCTCATGCCACTTGATGCTCAGCCCCTGACAACTACCATTCTGCTTTCTGTCTCTGAATTTGACTACTCTAGGTACCTCATGTAAGTGGAATCATACATCATTTGTCTTTTAGTAATAGGCTGATTTCATTTAGCAAAATATCCTCAAGGTTCATCCATGTTGTAACATGTAACAGGATTTTCTTATTTTTTAAGGGTGAATGATATTCTATTGGATGTATAAAGCATATTTTACTTACCCATTCATCCTTAATAGTTGGGTTACTCCATCTTTTGACTATTGTGAATAATTTTGCTGTAGATATAGGTGTACAAATATCTCTTCAAGAGCCTGCTTTCAATTGGTGGGGACAGGGTGGGGGGTAATAAAGCCAGAAGTGGAATGCCGAATCATATGGAATTCAGTTTTTAATTATTTGAGGAACTGCCATGTTATAGTCCCACCAACAGTGCACAGGGATTCCAGTTTCTCCATATCCTTGCCAACCCGTTTTGTTTTTTTATAAAAATAGTCATCCTAATGAGTGTGAAGTGGCATGTCATTGTGTTTTGATTAATAGGTCCCTAATGATTAGTGATATCAAACATCTTTGTGTGCTTACTAGTTATTTGTATGTGATCTCTGGAGAAATATCTGTTCAAGTACTTTTCCTGTTTTTTAATCAAGTATTTTTTTATTATTCATTTGTAGGATTTCTTTATATGTTCTGGATATTAACCTCTTCTATCTAATTTGTAGTATTCTCTCTCATTCCATGGGCTGCCTTTTCATTCTGTTGATTTTGTCCTCAGATGCACAGACATTTTTAATTTAGATGTAATCCAGTTTATCTGTTTTTGCTTTTGGTGTCATATCCTAAGAGTTTTATGGTTTTAGGTCTCTCGTTTAGATCTTTCATCCATTTTGAGGTAAGTTTTTGTATATAGTGCAAAGTAAGACTCCAAGTTCATTCTTTTGCATGTGGATATCTAGTCCCAGCACCATTTGTTGGAAAAAAGACTCTGTTTTCCATTGAATGGTCTTAGAAAAATTATTTGACTATCTATATCTATAGATCTATATCTATCTATAGATAACTATCTATAACTATCTATATAGATATAGATATATGAGGGTTTATTTCAGGCTCCCTATTCTATTCTAGTCTAGTCTAGTCTGTTCTGTTCTGTTCTGTTCTGTTCTATTCTCTTGGTCTTTATGTCCTTCTTTAGGCCAGTACCACACTATTTTTGGTTTACTGTATCTTTGTAATGAATTTTGAAATCAGCAAGTATAGAACCTCCAATTTGGTCTTCTTTTTCAAGACTGTTCTGGCTACTCAGAGTCCCTTGAAATTCTGTATTTTTGTAAGTTTTTCTTTTCAGTGGTATTTAAGTGTAATTGTCTTCTTAATTTCATGTTTTCATTGCTTATTCCTAGTGTATAGATATACAACTAATTTTTGCATATTGGTTTTGTACCCTATAACTTTACTTAATTCATTTGTTAATCCACTTTTGTTGTGGATTCTTTAGGATTTTCTACGATCATGTCATCTGTGAATAGAAATAGTCTTACTTCCTCCTTTTCAATTTGAGTGCCCTTTATTTACTTTCTGTCTAGAACTTCCAGACCAATAGTGTCAAGTAGAAGTGGCAGACGTGTCTTGTTCCTGATCTTAGAAGGAAAACATTTAGTCTTTTACCATTGAGAATAATGTTAGCTTGAGTTTTCATATATGACTTTTATCATGTTAAGGAAGTTCCCTTTCTTTCCTGATGATTATCTTTACCATGAAAGTTTTGTGTTTTTTTGCCAGATATATCAGCATCTATTGGGCTGATCATCTGGGTCTTTTTTTCCTTTTATTCTATTAATATGGTATAGATTGATAATCATGTATTGAAACAACCTTGCATTCCTGGGATAAATCCTTAAATATTCCTTCATCTTGATATATAATTCTTTTCATATGCTCCTGGATTCACTTTGCTAGAATTTTTAAGAGGACTTTGACATCTCTGTACAGGATATTGATCTAGAGTTTTCTTGCAATACCTTTGTCTGCCTTTGGTATCAAGGTAATACTGGCATCACAGAGTGAGTTAGGACATTGTCCCTCATTTATTTTTCAGATGAGTTTGAGAAGAATTGGTGTTAATGATTGATATTTTCTTTAAATGTGTGGTAGAATTCATCAGTGAAGCCACTGGTCATGGGTTTTTCTTTGGGGGAAAAAACTTATTACTGATTCAGTCTCTTTACTGTAAGTCAACTCAGATTTTCTATTTCTTCAGTCATTTTTTTTTTGTAGTTTGTGTGTTTATAAGAATTTATTTATCTCTTTGGTTTTCTAGTCATATTCTGTTTATCTTCACTCTGATCTTTATTACTTACTTCTACTTGCTTTGGTTTTAGTTTTCTCTTTTTTTCTAATCCCTTACAGTTTAAAGTTACTGATTTTAAATTATTCTGTGTAAATGATGAATCACTAAATCCTACACCTGATGCTAATATTACACTGTATGTTAACTAATTGGAATTTAAATAAAAACTGGGAAGGAGGGGCACCTGGGTAGCTCAGTTGGTTAAGCGTCCAACTTCAGCGTACGTCATGATCTCACGGCTTCTGAGTTTGAGCTCCTTATTGGGCTGTCTGCTGTCACCAGCCCACTTTGGATCCTCTGTCCCTCTCTCTGCCCTTCCCCTGCTCATGCTCTCCCTCTCTCAAAAATAAACATTAAGAAAATTTTATAAAAAGGGAAAGCGTCTAAAAATTTGTTTTCTTTAGCTTACTTTTATTATAAGAATAGTGTTAATCAACTGTTTATGTTATCATAAGGTTTCTGGTTAGCCATAGGCTATTAGTTAATTCTGGGGGGAGTCAAAAGTTACACATTGATTTTCTACCACCTTTAGGGGTCAGCACCCCTTTTCCCTATATTCAGGGGTCAACTGTATAGGAAAACAGCCTCAGTGCAAAACAGGTGTTTGTATGATCTTATTAAATTTGCCTTAGATTGGGGCGCCTGGATGGCTCAGTTGATTAAGCATCCAACTTCAGCTCAGGTCATGTTTTCTCAGTTTGTGAGTTTGAACCCTGCATCAGGCTCTGTGCTGACAGCTCAGAGCCTGGAGCCTGCTTCAGATCCTGTGTCTCCCTCTCTCTCTACCCATACCCACCCCACCCCCAAAATAAACATTTTTAAAAAATCAAATTTGCCTTAGATTTTAAAAATGAATGAAGTCTTTCTTAGACAACATATAGGTGGATTATGTTCTTTAAAATTCGTTCTTCCGTCTCTACCTTTTAATTGGAAAATTTATTTACATTTAAAGTAATTACTGATACGAAAGGACTTAACTTTGACAATTTTGCCGTTTTTTATGTCTAACATAAATTTTTTTTCTTTTTCAATTCTTCTGTTACTACCTTCTTTTGTATTTAATTGATTTCCTATAGGGGCGCCTGGGTGGCTTAGTCGGTTAAGCATCCGACTTTCACTTAGGACATGATCTCGCGGTTTGTGGGTTCAAGCCCCGCGTCGGGCTCTGTGCTGACTGCCTGCTCAGAGCCTGGAGCCTGTTTCAGTCTGTGACTCCCTCTCTCTCTGACCCTCCCCTGTTCACGCTGTCTCTCTCTCTCTCTCCTAGATATAAATAAAACATTTAAAAATTAAAAAAAAAATAATTGATTTCCTATAATGAAATGAGATTCCTATCTCATTTCCTTTCCTTTATATTTTTAGTTATTTTCTTAGGGATTACAGTTACTCTTACACATATAACAACACATATGAAACAATGCCAATCTGGCTTCAATAATGTACAAAACTCGGCTTCTGTACCTCTCTGCCTCTCACTCTTAATTGTTATAGTCATAGATTACATCTTTATACTTTCTGTGCCCATTAACACAGATTTGTAATTATTTTTATGCATGTCTTTTAAATCTTACAGGAAAAGAAAGAGAAGTTAAAACCAGAAATACAGTACTGACTTTCATATCTACCAGTGTTATTTCTTCATATGACTTCATATGGCTTTATTTATTTCTTCACATGGCTTCCCTTGTTGCCTTGTGTTGTTTGATTTCAACTGAAGGAGTCCCTTTAGCATTTCTTGTAGGGCAAGTCTTCTAGTAATGAATTATTTCAACTTTTGTTTATCTGGGAATGTCTTTTTTTTTTTTTTTTTTTTTTTTAATGTTTTATTTATTTCTAGGAGAGAGAGAGAGACAGCGTGAGCAGGGGAGGGTCAGAGAGAGAGGGCGTCACAGACTGAAACAGGCTCCAGGCTCTGAGCTGGCAGTCAGCACAGAGCCCGACGCAGGGCCCGAACCCACGAACCGCGAGATCATGACCTAAGCGAAAGTCGGACGCTTAACCGACTAAGCCACCCAGGTGCCCCAATCTGGGAATGTCTTAATTTCATCTTCATTCTTGAAAGATAGTTTTGCCAGATACAGATTTCTTTTTTCAGTTTTTTCGTCTCACTTTAAATGTCACCCTACTGCCTTTGGCCTCCATCATTTTTTATGAGAAATTGGCAGTCTTACTGATGATCCCTTGTACATTTTGAGTCTCTTCATTCTCACTGCTTCAAGATTCTCTCTTTAATCTTTGTCAGTTAACAGCTTGATTATTGTGTGTCTTGGTGTGGAACTTGTTTTACGAGGAGTTCATTGAACTTCTTCAATTTTAGATTCATGTCTTATATCAAATTTGAGAAGTTTCCAACCATTATTTCTTCAAATATTTTTCCTGATTCTTTCTCTCTTCTTTTGACACTCCCGCCATGCATGTGTCGTAAGCTTGATGGTGTCTTACAAGTCTCTGAGACTCCGTCCAGTTTTCTTTATTCTGGTTTCTTTTTGCCCCTCAGACTGGATAATTTCATTTATGCTGTCTTCAGGTTCACAGATTCATCTGTTTGTTCAAATCTGCTGTTGAACTGCTCTGTGAATTTTTCATTTCAGTTATTTTACTTTTCAGCTTCATAATTTTCTATTTGTTTCCTTTGTTTTCTTTATTGATAATCTGTATTTGGTGAGACATCATTCTCATTATTTATTTGTCCATATGCTCTTCAAGCATAGTTGCTATGTTGATTTAAAGTCTTCTGTTCATTTTTTTAAGTGCCCCATACTTTCTTGTTTGTTTACATGCCTTGTAATTTTTTTGCTGAAAATTAGACATTTTGAATATCATAATGTGTTAACTTTGGGAAACAGATTACCCTCCTCTCCTCCCTAGGATTTTGTCATTACTGCTTATTGTGGTTTAAAACTGTTGGTATGTTTAGTGATTTTTCTGAACTATTTTTGTACAACTGTGTTTTTGATTTCTCTTTCTTTATTTAGCTCATTAGTCAGCTAGTTGTTTGACAGATTGCCTTAAGTGCCTGGAACCAAAAACGAGAAAGCAAAAAAGAAAAGGAAAAAGGAAAAGAAAGGGAAAAAATTACCCAATTCTTGCAGATTTTTTGTGTATTAGGGAAGCCAGTGCGTAGGTAGGCCATTTGCAACTCTGCCTTAGCCAAATTTGCAGCTTACACTGAACCTACATACAGATCAGCCAGTTGTGAAACATTATGGTCTTCTTGTGTCTTTTTTGAACATGTGTCTTGCCCTGTACATGAGCTTTCTTGTTTCCCTGAGGTACATCGGAGTTTTTCAAAACCTCGTCTTCCCAAAATTCTCAGTTTTTTCCCCTGGCTTTCCATTTGCCTAGTGTTTTGATCAGCTGTTTTCTTCCTTTTGTTTTTGCCTTTTTCATTTAGCTTTCAATGTTTTCAAGGAAATTCCATCCTCTAAAATGCCCTAAGAGAGTTCCATGTTTAATTAAACAACATAGGCTCCTTGTGTTAGTTCTTCAGAGAATACTTAGGAAAGTTCAGTGAAACAATTCCTTCGGACCAAGATACTACAATGTGAATGCAGCTACTGTCTTTCAGTGCTATGCCAAAGAAGGGTAAAGTAAAAGCCACAAAGCTCTCCTACCTTGTTTTAGTGGCTTTTTTGCTCCTATTTAAGTTTTCACTTAGTTGCCATAAACCTTTGACTGTCTTCCAGAGTTCTGATGAGGTTGATTTTTTGGCATTTCTTGCCAGGTTTTTGTTTGTGTGTGTGTGTGTTTTGGTGGTTCTAGGGAAGAGACAGGTCCCTGGAGGTCCTTATTCTACCAATTTGCTGACATCCCTCTAAGGTAGAGTTTTGTATCCTTGTGTGTGTGTGTGTGTGTGTGTGTGTGTGTGTGTGTGTGTGTGTGTGTTTTGGTGGTTCTAGGGAAGAGACAGGTCCCTGGAGGTCCTTATTCTACCAATTTGCTGACATCCCTCTAAGGTAGAGTTTTGTATCCGTGTGTGTGTGTGTGTGTGTGTGTGTGTGTGTGTGTGTGTGTGTGTGTTTTGGTGGTTCTAGGGAAGAGACAGGTCCCTGGAGGTCCTTATTCTACCAATTTGCTGACATCCCTCTAAGGTAGAGTTTTGTATCCTTGTGTGTGTGTGTGTGTGTGTGTGTTTTGGTGGTTCTAGGGAAGAGACAGGTCCCTGGAGGTCCTTATTCTACCAATTTGCTGACATCCCTCTAAGGTAGAGTTTTGTATCCTTCCCAGAACAGCTACTGTTCCTTTTTTCTGAGTCTGCACTGTAATAGACACTTCCATAAAACTCTTCAATCTTTTTCCTGGTGGGAGTTTGTAGAGAAATAGCCAGCAAGAAGATGTAGACTCCTCCAGTTTCTATAGCCCCCAAGGGCTTCACCCTCTTACCAGTATATACTTGGCCTCTACCACCTAATCCAGTCTCGTTCTCACGGGTTTCCAGTGGTATCTCCTCCAGATGATCCGGTGCTCATGTTTCATAGCTCCCTGCAGACAGTTGCTCTTTAGATTTTGGGCTAATGTTGACGTGTGACCTCAACTTTCTGACGACTTCAAGAAAAGTGATGAACTTAAAGTTGATATATTTTTGGGGGTGGTGGTGTAAGGATAGGAGGGCTGCTTTATTCAACTCTTTAGATCCCCAAATGAAAATGAAGTATATATATCCAGTAGATTTATAGTATTTATAGTATTTTTATTAGTAGTACTTTCTAGATTTTCTATAACTATACCTTTGGATTTGCTGTTTGACCCAAGAGAAAAGTTTAGAGGATAATTTTTTTTTTTTTTTGTATTTCTGTAAGACTGGATTTATTGCCACTACATATGAACTTCTAATTTTAATGTATTATGATCAGAGATTGTACTCAGTTCTATTTCTGTTTTAAGGATATACAGAGATTTTCTTTGTGGCTTAACATATGAACCAAGTACTCCAAGGATGTGGAGTCTCCATATTAGAGTACAACATTTCAGTTCTATCTGGTAATTCACCTTTATTAATTACATTCTTCCCAAATATTGGTTTCGTTGGTCTGTTAAGCACTTCAAAGAGGTGCCTAGCTGGCTCAGTTGGTAGAGCATGTGACTCTTGATCTTGGGGTCATGAGTTCAAGACCCACGTTGGGTATAGAGCTTATTTTAAGGGGAAAAAAAAAAGCTACGGTGTTGTCATGCACAAGAGTTAGGTAGACATACAAGATTAAAATATTTATGGTAAGTAAATGGGAAATGGAAAAAAGTGAAAAAAACATATTTGAAGATTGATTTATCTTTGCTATATATAGATGTTTATCTTATGTCTGGCATATAAACATTCATGATACTTTTTTATTCACTGAATTGTACCTAAATCATTCAAAGTTTTATTTTACGTTTTTCAAAGTAGGTTTTATTTTCCATTTTTAATATGTTTGTCTTTGATTCTACTTTATCCAATGCGATTTTTAAAACTTTATATATGCACAGTTTCTCTTTACCCATCCTTCTACTTTTAGCTTTTCTGGGTGACTTAGCTCAAATATAAGTAGCATCTAGTCGAATTTAACTTTTCTCTCCCCACTGAATTTGAGCGTTTTTCTTTTGGCGTGAATTTATTTTACCTAACTCTGAAGTTATTAACAAAATGTTTAAATTTTATTATTTTTCCTGTTCTGATAAATTATAAATTTATTAAGTAAATGTTTATGATACAAAGTTCCATTTCAGACTGAGGCAAGTGGTAAAAAATTTTTATCATCTTAACCATTTTTAAATGCAAGGTTCTGTACTATTAAGCATATTCACATTGTTGTGAAATAGTTTCTAGAAATTTTTCATATTATAATACAGAAACTCTGTACCCCTTAAACATCAACTCCCCCTTTTGCTGAATCCCTTGTTCTACTTGATTTTAGATAGTTTCATATTAGTGGAATAATACATTATTTGTCTTTTATTAAGAGGCTTATTTTACTTAGCATAATGTCTTCATGGGCCATCTATATTGTACTGTATGACATGATTTTCTTTTTAAGGTTATTCTTTTTAATACTCCACTGTATGTATATATCACTTTTTGTTTATCCATTCATCTCTCAGTGAACATTTAGGTTGCTTCCACTTCTTGGTTATTGTGAATAATGCTGCTGTGAACATGGCTGTGCAATAGGTCTTCAAGACTTTGCTTTCAGTTCTTTAAATATTTAAATTTTTTTAAGATTTATTTATATTTGAGAGAGCACAAGCAGGGAAGGGTCAAAGAGAGAGGGAGACACAGATTCCAAAGCAGGCTCCAGGCTCTGAGCTGTCAGCACAGAGCTGGATTATATAGTAATTCTATTTTTAATTGTTTGAGGAACCCCCATACTTTTCTGTAAAAACTGTACCATTTTATAGTCCCACCAACAATGTACAGTAGTTTCAATTTCTCCATATCCTTACCAACACTTTCTGTTTTGTTATTGTTGCTGTTGTTGTTTAATAGCCATCCTAGTAGGTATGTAGCGATATTTCGTGTTTTTGATTTGCATGTCTCTGACAATTAGTGATGCTGGTCATCTTTTCATATGCTTATTGTTGGAGAAATGTCTCTCCAAGGCCTTTACCCTTCTTGAGTCAAGTTAAAAAAGTTTGTCATTGAGTTGTAGTTCTTTATATATTCTGGACATTAACCCCTTATCAAATATATAATTTATAAGTTTTTCTACCAGTCAGTGGGTTGCCTTTTCACTCTATTGATTGTGTCCTTTGATGCACAGATGTATTTAGTATTGATGTGGTCCCTGTTGTCTTCTTTTGCTTTTGTTCTCTGTACTTTTGACTGACATATCCCAGAAATCATTACCAAGTCCAGTGCCATGAAACTTTTCCCCTATGTGTTCTTTTAAGAGAGTTTTATGGTTTTAGGTCTTATGTTTAGGCCTTTACTCCATCTTGAGTTAATTTTTCTGGGTGATGTAAAGTGAGGCTCAACTTCATTCTTGGCAAATGGGTATCTAGTTGTGCCAGCATCATTCGTTGAAGAGAAGTTTTCCCTTTGAGTGGTCTTGGCATCTTATCAAGAGTCAAAGATCCTTTGAGGATAGATCAAGGGGTTATTTCTAGGCCCTCTATTCTAGTCCACTGATCTATTTGTCTGCTTTTATGCCAGTACTAATTGTAGTACTGTACTGTACTGTAGTATGTTTTGAAATCAAGAAGTGTGCGTCCTTCAGCTTTGTTCTTCTTCAAAATTGTGTTGGTTCTTCAGGGTATTTTATTATTTTTAATGATTTCCTACTGTTTCCAGTCCTTTTTGTTCATTGCTGTATGATTTTCTTTGAGTTAATTGTTTTTCTGATAATTTAGCAACCATGTAATCTCACTAAATGCTATGTTTAAACCACTTTCTCATCACCCTCAGATATGAAATAAGATCTGTTGACTCCATCATATGAAAAATTGAGAAATTGGTTGTGCTTGTCCTGTTTCTCCCTACCCACAGTCACACACACACATACTTCCCCCAACCTACCATAATTATGTTTAGTGAATTTTGTCTCCGTTCATTATTGTAGTATTACTACCTTGTTGACTAGCTTTATTTTTAAGAATTATAACATATAACTTCCATATTGTAAGCAAAATCACCATTTTGTATTAGTTATGAATCTTTTCATAGAGCTGTTTATGAGTTTGTTAACTTAAATCACTCTGTTGTTTGGCTAGATTTTTAAAGAGTTGTTCAGAACTGAGCATCTCTTCAGTTCTTACAAATTGGAGACTCTCTTTATGTGAGAACAAACAACTCGGTTGGTTATAAAACTTTTGGATAATAATCCTTAATTCAAAATCTGTCAGTTTTACTTCCCTTTTCTGGGGGCACAAGCATTTAATGTTTCTGTATCAAAGGCAACCTTGATATATTTTTCCCTGTGGGGTCCTGGATTCCTATCTTTTTGTTGTTGTTGTTGTTGTTGTTGTTACTTTCCCAGGTTATGTCTCAGTTTTGGTTAATCTCTCTTATTTTTTATTTATATTCAAGTTAGCTAATATGTAGGAGTAGAACCCAGTGATTCATCTCTTACATAGGACACCCCGTGCTCATCCCCAAAAGTGCCCGCCTTAATGCCTGTTACTCATTTAACCCATTCCCATCCCCCCCCTCCAGCAACCCTCAGTTCATTCTCTGTATTTGAGAGTCTCTTATGGTTTGCCTCCCTCTCTGTTTTTGTCTTATTTTTCCTTCCCTTCTCCTGTGTTCATCCGTTGAGTTTCTCAAATTCCACTTATGAGAGAAATCATATGATCTTTTTCTCTGACTTATTTTGCTTAGCATAATACCCTCCAGTTCCCATCCACGTTATTGCAAATGTCAAGGTTTCATTCTTTTCCATCACCAAGTAGTATTCCATTGTATGTATATGTATATAATATGTATATATGTGTACATTGTATGTGTATTACATCTTCTTAATCCATTCATCAGTTGATGGACATTTGGGCTCTTTCCATAATTTGGCTATTGTTGATAGCACTGCTGTAAACATTAGGGTTCATGTGCCCCTTCAAATCAGCATTACTGTATCCTTTGCATGAATACTTAGTAGTGCAATTGCTGGGTTGTAAAGTAGTTCTATTTTTAATTTAACCTCCACACTGTTTTCCAGAGTGGCTGCATCAGGTTGCATTCCTACCAACAGTGCATGAAGGCTCCCCTTGCCCCACATCCTGGCTAATATCTGTTTTTCCTGAGTTGTTAATTTTAGCCATTCTCAGAGGTGTGAGGTGGTATCTCATTGCAGTTTTGATTTGTATTTCCCTGATGATGAGTGATGTTGAGCATCTTTCCCTGTGTCTGTTTGCCACCTGGATGGTTTCTTTAGGAAAGCGTGTATTCATATCTTCTGCCCATTTCTTCACTGGACTATTTGTTTTCCGGGTGTTGACTTTGGTAAGTTCTTTATAGGTTTTGGATATTAACCCTTTATCCGTTATGTCATTTGCAAATATCTCCTTCCATTTCGTCGGTTGCCTTTAGTCTGTTGATCGTTTCCTTTGCTGTACAGAAGCTTTTTGTCTTGATGAGGTCCCAGTAGTTCATGTTTGCTTTTGTTTTCTTTTCCTCGGAAGACATGTCAAGTAAGAAGTTGCTGTGGCTGAGGTCAGAGAGGTAGGTTGCTGCCTGACTTCTCCTATAGGATTTTGATGGTTTCCTGTCTCACATGTAGATCTTTCATCCATTTTGAATTTATTTTTGTGTATGGTGTAAGAAAGTGGCCCAGTTTCATTCTTCTGATGAATGTTGCTGTCCAATTCTCCGAGCACCATTTGCTAAAGAGACTGTATTTTTTCCATTGGATGCTCTTTCCTGCTTTGTCAAAGATTTTTTTAATAAAATTCACATCCTCTGCAATTTACTCTTTCAATTATATAATTCATTGGTTTTTGGTGTATTCAGAGAAGGTTGTACAGCCGTCTCCACTAAACCAGAACATATTTGTTACACCAATAGTCTGTGTCCATTAACAGCCATTTTTTAGCCTCTCTTACCTCTCCCCACTCTTCAGCCATTAATTTACTTTCTGTCTCTGTGAATTTCCCTTTTCAAGACATTTCATACAAATGAATCCTGCAGTATGTGGCCTTTTGTTTTTGGCTTTCACTTAACATAGTATTTTCATAGTTTATCCATTTTGTAGCATGAATCAATACTCATTGTTTCTTACAGGTGGATAATATTCCACAAACATATACAATTTTTTGTTTATTCATGAGTTGATGGACATTTGGAAACTTCCGGTTTCTATTGCAGTAGTGTAATGCTATTATTTTTGTCTTCAGTTTTCTTCTTTAGTGACTGTCCTTGGTTCTCCAGCACTAAGGAGATACTCATTAATTGACAGGCTGTGTTAATTTTGTCAACTGCCTCTTAATCTCCTTCGATTGTCTTAGTTTATCTTGGATCCATTTCATTAGGTCCATGTTCTTTTTAATTTTCTCTAGAGTGAGAGTACAAATTATTTATTGGCTAAACTGGATAAGCTTTGCAAAATAAGTTCTTGCTCTTTTTTTTTTTCCCTTCTGCTTTCCTGCTATAAAATATTTTCATATATCTTTGTCTTTTGTTTTCGTATTAATTTTTTTTTTTTTTTTTTTTTGTCGCTCATCTGTTCTGTGGAAACCATGTATATACCCACAAGGAATGTGGTTGAATTCTCTGTACTGTTTTAATACCTGTTTACAAAATATTGCTTTGAATCCTCTTCCCAGGACATGAACTTGAAGACTAATTGTGTATGGCTTTTGTTTCTTTTGCCTCTCAGAGTTTGGGAAAAGCAGAGGGATAATAGGTAATTCTAGGACTCTGGAAGGTTACAGTAGATGGCATTTTTCTTTGCTTTTGTTAGAAAAGTTGGAAACTGGTGGCCACTTTACCAAGTGTGGAAGGAAAGTATCTAGTTCTATAGGACATACACTTGGTGTTTTATTATTGTACTATTTTAGAGTCAGCCAGTAACTGCTTTCATGGCATTGTCATGTGGTCAGTGAAATGGTTGGTCCTTATTGTTTTCTAGTAAATGTTAGTAATACAACTAAGATATTTGGATTGAAGAGATTATTTCCCAGACCTTTTTCTGACTCCTTGGCCAGAAGTTACATAGTAAATCATTCTGGCTATGGCAGATGGTGCTATATTTTTTCAACTAGGAACATGTTTCCACTTTGGGCTATTGCTCTTTCTTCTGAGCAACTATTGCCTCAGTTCCTTCCTGGAAAGATCAGTGTAGTATTTTGAATTTAGTGAACTCTCCTTTTACCCTTTTGCATAATCCTTTGTGTCGGAAGAGCTTTGTGAAGGCTTCTTAAATTTGGCCCCAGTTTTTCCTATAGATAGTACTTCTGGAATTTTGTGGTATGAGTTCAGTCCTTTCATAGATTCTGAATATTCCTTTCACTTTTTGCTTGTGTGTTTCAGTTATAGAAGAGGCTCATTAAACCTGTCAGTGTGCTCTCATATTTTCTAAAATCCATTCATCTATTTTCTCAGTGTTTCTCTGTCTCTCCTATAATTCAGTTTCTTCCTTTTCTGTAGGCTCCTTCCTCTCAACTAGAACCATGCTTACTTCCTTCCTCATCATAGACTGTGGAGGACTTGCCTAGCAGGATAGTATCTATGGAGGCTTCTGCCACTTTACACCTTGCTCTTTCTACAAAGTATCTTGTCAAAAGGATATCTCTTCATTTCTTTTGAATATAAAAGTAAAAAGGTAACTAAATACTAAGAGTTCAGATAATATAAAGGCCTTGGGAATCATCCATCATTCTCATCATTGTGAAAGAATCATGTGTAACATTTTCACAAATGAGCTTCCAGGTTTATAATTTATGATTTTACATACCTACTGCTGATCCTGGATATATTTCATTAGGCCCATGTTCTACCGTAGCTAAATACCAAAAGAAGAGGCCTCCATGAGAGAATAAAACAAGAGCTTTATTAGTGTTTGATTACATATGAACCAGTATTTCTTACATTTTTATAGTTTTTACAATCATGCTTATATATAGAAACAATAGTCAAAAAATGAAATCTAGTATGTATATTGTTTTGAAGCTGTACATTTAATATATCATAGACATCTTTTTATTTTTTTAATTATTTTATTTTAATAAACCCTGACTTGTAGTCATTTTAATGACTTTATGAGTTCCATTTTGTAAGTATAGTATATGTCTAATTAGTTCCTTAATGGCAGGTATTTAAATTGCTTTGAATTTTTCTTTATCATAATCTGCACTGTCCTGTTATATCTTTATGGTTTTTTCTATTTCTTCAAGGTCCTTTTTTATGCTTGGAATTTCTGGGAATTAAAAGTGTTTAATCCACACTACTAAATTGTCCTCCTTAAATATTGAATCAATTATTTGTTCACCAATAATGAATAATTATAACTTGGTCATTACCTACAGCATTCTTATTAATATCTGCCAATCAGGCCTGTTCTTGTTTACGTTTCTTTACCCACATCCACTAAGTTTTTATTTTCTTTTGTGTGTTTATTGACCATTCACACTTCCTATTTTATGAGCTACTTACCATGTCTTTAACCCAGGTGTCCTTAGATAGGCTAGGCTAATTTTTTCTCCTAAACATGTGTACCCAGGACATTTTGTAAACTCTTTGTACAGTTAAGGGTTTAAGAGTCAATATCGAGATAACAGCAGCTGTCAGGCCATTCTTCCCCTCTTCCTTTGATTTACCCCTCTCCCTTCTGTGATTCAGTTTCTCTGTGACTGTCTCCACTCAACTGTGCGATCTCTCCTCAGTCTCTGAAGTTCATGTTTCCCTCTCACTGCTGTATCTGCGCTCTGTCTGCTTCTCTGTTCTTTCTTTCTGCTTCTGTGCACCCACACTCCATACACTTGTTATTCTCCCCACCCCCATGCTGTCTGTTGTCCTACTGTCTCTGCTGTGTGTCCCTTGTTTCTGAGGTTACTCCCCTCCTCCTCCCTCTCTGTCATGGTCCTGCTTTGTCTCTATGTGCATACCTGCTTTCCCTCTCCTTCTCTCTCCTTTCTTTTTCTTCCTTCTTTCCCCATCTATTTTTCTCAATATCTGATTGTGCACTTGAGTCCAAGAAGAGGGGTAGTTTACTACTGTCCATACAAAAAAAGAAAAGTCAAATTTATCAGTTTTTGTTTATGGAGAGAAAGCTGAATATGAATTCTTTCTCTGTTTTTGACCTCTCATTACCTCTCGTTGCCCATGTTTCCAACAGTTGGGCAAATGAACAACACAAACTACCAAAGAGGCCTCCATGAGAGAATAAAATGAAACCTTTTGTAATATTTAGCAAATGTTTACCAGTGATTAGTAGATGTTTATAAAACAGGCTGATTTTATATCAGTCTTTACAATACATGGAAGGAAACAACAGTCAAAAGCAGTTTCTTGTAACCCCAAAATAAGTGTCATTATATGTTAAGAGATCAAAAGCAAAATATAAAGCCGTATATTTAATATATACATATATGTATTGACTAGAACAAAATATTAACAAATTATCTTAAAATTATGTGATTATAAATGTTTTCCTTTATAATGTATCTTTTGATTTTTTTTACAAGAAACATATTTTCTAATAAGACGCCATAAAAGTTGTTTTTGTTTGACATTAATAAAAATGAGTTGGCGCCTGGGTGGCTCAGTCCGTTAAGCGTCCAACTTTAGCTCAGGTCATGATCTCACGGTTCGTGGGTTCAAGCCCTGCATCGGGCTCTGTGCTGACAGCCAGCTCAGAGCCTGGAGCCTGCTTCAGATTCCGTGTCTCCCTCTCTCTCTGATGCTCCCCTGCTCACGCTGTCTCTCTCTCTCTCAGAAATAAGTAAAAACTTGGGGCGCCTGGGTGGCTTAGTCGGTTAAGCATCCGACTTTCGCTTAGGTCATGATCTCGCGGTTCGTGGGTTCGAAGCCCGCGTCGGGCTCTGTGCTGACTGCCAGCTCAGAGCCTGGAGCCTATTTCAGTCTGTGACTCCCTCTCTCTTTGACCCTCCCCTGCTCACGCTGTCTCTCTCTCTCTCTCCCTGCTAGAAATAAATAAAAAAACAGTAAAAAAAATTTAAAAAAAAAAAGAAAAAAAAAGAAATAAGTAAAAACATTTAAAAAAATAAAAATAAATTTAAAAAAAAAATAAAAAGTGAGGTAAGCCAGACTGATCAAACACAGAATGTTAGTTAAGAGCTAACTCTTAGTTAGTTAAGAGCTGGAAAGGAGGATTCTCAAGCCCTCAATGTGTTCTAGTATCTGCCTAAAATACCTACTTGTACCCCCAATCTAGTCATAATAAATCTTTCTAGAAGCAGAGTAGAATAGGATTAGAAAAGTATTACATACCATAATATGGCAAGATAAAGTAAAACAAATTTTTGACCTTAGATTCTGAGGGTTCAATTAAATATACTCCTAGGTTCATGGCTTCACTTTTAAATTTTTATCGCCACATTGCATTCTCATTTCTATTTTTCCTTAGGCAACTGGTCTTGTTATATAAATATATTTGGCTTCCAAGAGTTCTTACAAAGTGTGTATTCTGTATGTGTGCATGTGTCTTCAATTTATATAAAAGCCATATCATTTTTTTCTTATTTTCAGTAAGCATTATGTTTTTCATATTTTTGACATCTGTCTACATTGCTGTATGTACATCTAATCAGGGTTCTGATCTTCACATAATAATGCACTGGGTGCACCTCCCAGTTTACTGATGTACTTTCCCGGTGATGGGCACCCAGGTTGCTGCCAGCTCCCAGCACCCTTGCCCGTAACCCCTGCCATTGGATCTGTGTGAGATGGTCTTTGGAATATATACTCACAAGTGGAATTCTTGGATCATAAGCATTAGTACCAAATTGCTTTCCAGTTCATATCCTATCTGCAATGCATGGAAATCCCTATATTTCCACTTCTCTGCCAATAATTTCTAGTTTGGCCAGAAGATTAGAAATATAAATTTCTATACCAAGGATTTTTTTTTCCATTTTTTAATTAGATGTTACTTTTCTTGAGAATCTACCCTATCCCCACTGCAATGTCAAAGGAGGAAATAGTCTTTTAGAGACTTCCAGAATTACTGCTGTACTTTCAACCAGAATGCATTTATTTGTTTATTCAGCCAGATGCAATTATAATATAGAATGTGACAAGTACAAGATTGAAAAAACTTTAAGTTTTTTCAGATATTGACATGTAACATAACAAAAAAAGATATGGAAGATTTTACTAGCAGTATTAGCAAGTGTGATTTAAAATAGCTATTTAAAACTTCATTCCCAAAACACAGCATCCACACTTGTTCCAAATGCCCATGGAATATTTACAAAAATTAATTTTAGTTATGCAAAATGTTGATAAAGTCCCAAAGTAGAAGAGTTAAAACTAAGCCTATATTTTCTAACCACAATGCAATAAAGTTGGAATTTAGCAGCTATGTATTTTTTTTTCATTAAATAGATAAAAATTTTAAAACCTCAATTTAAACAAGTTCAATTAGGAAATAATTGAAATAAGTCTTATGAAAGAAGACTAACAAAATAAACAAGGAAATCAAGAAGTAATAAAATGGGAAATATATTTTAAGGAGGACACTTGTGATGAGCACTGGATATTATATGTCAGTATTGAATCCCTAAATTCTACTCCTGAAATTAATTTTATGCTATATGTTAACTAACTGGAACTTAAAACATGAAATGAACAAAAAAATAAATAATAAAAATATACAAATAAATGAAAAATTAGAAAAAAATTTAATAATTATAATAAATATGGGGCACCTGGGTGGCTCAGTCAGTTAAGCATCGGACTCTTGGTTTCAGCTCAGGTTATGATCTTGCAGTTCGTGGATTTGAGCCCCATGTCTGGTTCTGTGCTGGCAGCGCAGAGCCTGCTTAGCATTCTCTCTCTCTCTCTCTCTCTCTCTCTCTCTGTTTGCACTTTCTCTCAAATAAACTTTAAAAAATAACAATTAAAATAAATACAAAAATGAGAACAAAAATATATAAATTAATGTCAATTGCCAAAACTGATCAATATTAACTGAGATCTGATTCTTTGGGAAAAAATCCAGTAGACCAAATCTCTGGTTATTCTGAGCATGGAAAACAGTATGTCAACATAAGTGAGATGGAAGGGTATAACCACGGAGTGAGGTGATTTCCGTCAGAAAGGCTCCTGTATGTAACTTTAGGCTGATATATTTTATTTTTTTTAATTTTTTTATGTTTTTATTTCTGAGAGAGAGACAGCATGAGCAGGGGAGAGTCAGAGAGAGAGGGAGATACAGAATCTGAAACAGGCTCCAGGCTCTGTACTGACAACTAGCTCATCTGACCTGAACCAAAGTCAGATGCTCAACCAACTGAGCCACCCAGGGACCCCTAGGCTGATATATTTTAAAGTCCGAATTTAGATGGATGATTTTCTAGGAGACTATAAATTAAGAATATTGATCAAGAAGTCTTAAATCAGGGAGCCTCGGTGGCTCAGTTAGTTAAGATTTGGCTCAGGTCATGACCTCATGGTTCATGAGGTAGAGCCCAATGTTGGCCTCTATGCTGACAGTGTGGAGCCTGCTTGAGATTCATTCTCTCTCTCTCTCTCTCTGTCTCTCCCCTGCTTGTGAATGCACTCACATGTGCTTATACTCTCTCTCAATACATCCATACATATCTATATATATATAATACATAAACATTAAAAAAAGTTTTAAATTCTAAGTAGATCACTCACAATAGAAATTTAAAGACTATAATATACAGCTCTCTGCCCCTAACTATATGCTGTCTAGAAATTTGTCACAAATATTTGTTTCCATCAAAAAGTATAAGCCTATGTGTTTCTTCACTGTCTTGCCAACTATGGGTAGTATCGGTCCTTTTAATATTTGCTAATCTATCTGAAGATGTCTCTGATCAATAAATGTGAGAATGAGTCCTACCTAGATTTTAATTTAGTTAAACTAAACGTACTACAAAAAGCCTGACACATCTCTGAGATGGTAGCAGTTACTTTTTTTCTTACCGTGGAATAAGGCATCAGCAGGTGAGTTTGCTATCATAATGATAGAAATTAAAACAGAAGCAGGCAGGCAGCCAACCAACCAGCACGTGTCTCCTTCTGAGACTCTCTGCGACAGAAAGCATAAACCATGGTGGCTGATAATGTCAGTTGATTTGTAGTCACTTAAATTTTTTCATGTAAGCCTCACTGCTAAGGCCTGAGTGGGCTGATTCGCACACAGGCCCTGAGGGACGAGGAGATCATCTGAGAAGATGCCTGAGACTCTGCCGTGGACTGAGGAGAACAACTGTTGGGGTTTACCAACAGCGTCTGTAAATGAATTCAGCGAAAATGATGTTCTGGCCCTTGGTAGGTCATCTGCACAGATTGTCACACACAGTACAGCCTGTGCCCTGATGATGTGACTCTGTGGAAGTCATCATGGTATGATTGCATGCTCCCGATGGTTTGCACTGGCCCTCGCCACCGTGTGTATAGTGCTACGTCATGCCTACAACATCCAGTGCCTACAGTTTTGTCGGGATTGTTCATGCTTTGCTATATGAAAACGACACTGTGACTCCCCTTCCGTTGTTCTTATATCACTGTTTTAGTAACAAGATGTAGGACCATAAAACATGAGAAGCTTTTTTCTCCAAATAAGACTTCATAACCTACATTATTTCAGTTTGCATAGTGAATAAACACATTTTTACAGCTTTTTTGAGATCTTTCACATACCATAAAATTCATTTATGTAAAGTGTACAGTTTAGTGGATTTTAATATTATTCAGGGAGTTGTGCAACCATCAACACCCTCTGAAAACACCCTGTACTCATTAGCAAAGTCACCCTGCATTTCTCCCAGCCTCTTACCCGTACCCCATCCCCTGGCTGTGGTTACTAATCTACTTTCTATAGATTATTCTGGACATTTTATATAAACAGAATCATACAATATGTGATTTTTTGTGATTGGCTTCTTTCACTTAATGTTTTCAAGGTTCATCTACATTGTAGCAGTGTATTCATTACTTTTTATTGCCAAATAATATTCCATTGCATGTTTTATTTATCTACTTAGCAGTAAAAAAATTTTTTTTGTATTCTCCTTTTCGGGGTATTATTAACAAGGCTGCTGTGAACATTCGTGTCCAAGTTTTTGTGTGGACGTATGTTCTCATTTCTTTTGGGCATATGCCTGGGAGCGGATATATGCTGGAGCATATGGTAACGCTTCATTTAACCATTTGAGGAACTGCCAGGCTGTTACCTAAAGTATTGTCACCATTTTGCATTCCCACCAGGAGTATACGAGGGTTCCAACTTCTCCACATCCTTGAAAACACTTGTCTTTTTCTGTCCTTTTGATTTTTAACATCCTAAAAATCTAATTAAATCTATTTTGTTGAGAGGAAGTATTTTTTAGACTCTTTTCTATTTTTAAATATTTTACTTTTGTAGGCAGGAATTAATCCAAAAGAGATTTGAACTAGAAACAGAAACACACACACACCAAGTCTCCTCATTGAACCAGTTGTAAATATGTGTTTTTTAACCCATTGGTGCATACTGTGACTGGTTTTATACTTTGGATGTTCAGGAGACTCAGGCTTGAAGGAACTGTCATTTCTGCTGTCTCTGCATCACAGGGCACTCCAGCCTCTGCTGCGGACAGCTCCACTGCTCCCTGGCTGCACATGAGCAGCTTGTTCATGTGTGTGACTCTGTTATTGAAGGTCTTAACTTCTAGAAACCCAAAACCTGCAATCATTGCACTACCTGGCTCTGTTCCTAGCTCTGTTTTCAGAAGGCACAGAAAAGAGGTCTAATCTTCCTCTCGAGTTCCCACTTCCTTCCCAGAGTGTTTTCTCTCAGGTCTTCACTCTGAACCATTTTTTATAGGTCATGTTTTCTTACTCCACCCCACTTCCCATAAATTGGCAGCTTCCCTGGGTCTACTAAGTTTGCTGATATCTTAGTTTTAAACATGTCTCTTTGAACTGAGCATGTTGTGCTTCAGATGGTGAGAGCGTGTTGACAGAGCAGATTTATCACCTTCCTTTCTGTGGCTAGAACACTTTTTGTCCTAACATATGTTTTACTTCTGTTGAGCTCACCAGAGCAATGAAACTTCTATTGCCACACTCTTCCTTATACATTTTTGTTTTATTTTCACTTCTTAAACTGGTAATTCAATCACATGGTACAAAATTTTAAATATATAAAAGAGTATTTGAGAAAGTATCCTTCCCATTGCTGTCCCTTAGATACCTGGCTTTCCTTGCCAGACCTACTCAGTGTTACTCATTCTTGCATATCTTCACAGATTTTTTTAAGTAGCTTGGTTGAGGGGTCCCTGCATGGCTCAGTTAAGCATCCGACTTCGGCTCAGGTCATGATTTCACAGTTCGTGAGTTCAAGCCCCACATAGGGCTCTGTGCTGACATCTCAGAGCCTGGAGCCTGTTTCAGATTCTGTGTCTCAGTGTCTGTCTGTCTGTCTGTCTGTCTCTCTCGCTCTCTCTGTCAAAAATGAATAAACATTAAAAAAAATTTTTTTGAAATAAAAATAAAACAGCTTGGTGAAAATATAATTTACATACCATAGAATTCATCCATTTTAAGTGTGCAGTTATTTTTAGTGAAGTTACAGAATTGTGTAGTCATCACCACAACCCAGTTTTAGAACATTTCTGTCACTCCAGAAACATCCTTTTTACCTGCTTATTATCAATCCACATTCCCAGCCCTAGACAGCCTCTAATCTGCCTACTGCCTTTTATGGACATTTCATGTAAATAGAATCATATAATATGTAGTCTTTTGCATCTGGCTTAGCACGATGTTTTCAAGATTCACTCATACTGGAGCATGTATCAGTAGTTCCTTTTTATTGCTGATTAGTATTGTATGGATAAACCACATTTTGTTTATCAAGTTACCAGTTGTTGGACTTTTGGATTATTTCATCTTTTGGATAATAATAATGCTGCTATGAATATTTGTATAAAAGTTGTTGTGTGGACATATGTCTTCTTTTAGAATTAGAAAATTAGAATTACTAGGTCATATGGGAAGTTTATGCTTAAGAAAATGCCAAAGTGTTTCCCAAAGTGACTATATATTTTTACATTCCCACCTGCAATATATGAAAAGTTCTAATTTCTCCACTTCCTTGTCTACACTTAGTATTAGCCATTTTTTAAAATTTTTTAATGTTTGTTTCTTTTTGAGAGACAGAGTGCAAGTGGGGGTGAGGCAGAGAAGAGAGGGAGACACAGAATCTGAAACAGGCTCCAGGCTCTGAGCTGTGAGCACAGAGCCCGGTGCAGGGGTCTAACTCATGAATGGTGAGATCATGACGTGACCAAAGTTGGATGCTTAACCAGCTGGGCAACCGAGGCGCTCCTAGCCATCTTTTTTATTACAGCCATACTAGTGGGTATGAAGTGGTATCTTATTATGATTTTAATTTGTATTTTCCTTATGACTGATGATGTTGAACATCTCTTCATATACTTATTGGCTACTCTTCTATCTTCCTTAGTGAAATATCTATTCAAGTCTTTAGCCCATTTTAAAGTTACATATATGGAATGTCTCACTATTTATTTAGATCTTTAATTTCTCCCACCAGTGCTTTCAGTGTACAAGCCTTGCACTTCTGTTGTTAAATTCATTCCTAAATATTTCATTCTTTTTGATGTTGTTGTGAATGTGATGGTTTCCTTAATTTTATTTTCAGATTGCTTATTGCTAGAATAATTGAATTCAGTTGATTTTATCTTCTTGTCTTATATCTGCAATCTGGATAAACTTACTAGTTCTAATACTTCTTTATGAATTCCTTAGTATTTTATGTGGACAGAATCATGTCATTTGCAAGTAAAAAACAGTTGCCTTTCCAATCTGGGTTTTTTTCATGGGTATTTTATCAAAAGAAAAGCAAACCTGCATGTTTTTGACCTTTTTTTTTCCCCCACAGACCTGGCAGCATACTTTGCTTTTTATACTTTACAATCTTTCCTGGAAGTCCATTTCGGTACCTAACGTGCGTTCTCCTCCTATAGCTGCAGAGAAGGCATAGTATGCTGCCAGTCAGTGGTATCTTCCTCACCACACTTCCTATACTCATACGTTTTGTTTTTGTTGTTTTTTTTTAACATCACGGTAATCTCAGTTTTATATGACTTTTGTATTTTCTACAGCTTATATTCTAAATCATTTGTTCTTTCTAACACTTCTGTAATTTCAGAAATTCAAGTGCTCCCTTTTTGAGCTGGGGAAACTGGCACAGAGAGTGCAGTGCTTACGCAAGTAGAGGCAGCTAATAAAGGGAAGATCTGAGACTGGCTTCTCCAGACGCAGAGCTTTTCCTACTACATCAAAGTTGCTGGCATTCCTCCTGCCTGATGTATAGGGCTTTACAATGATCCCTTGTTGGATATGGCCCATCATTCCTGTTTATTATTTTGGATCTTGACAGTCATTTAGGCCCTCCAGATACTCATTGTACAGGAAATATCCTGCTTCCCATATCTCCAAAACAGTGATATGTAAAATGTTAAGAAGGAATAGCCAGAGCAAACCAAGTAACTGGACACAGTAGGTGCTTGATAGTTATTTGCTGTTGAATGCAAGACATACCACTCATTAATAAAGGTCTGTCTCTGTTTTGATAATAAATATTTAGATGAGAATGCTTCAACCTCCTGTGGTTATACCAACTTATTTTATCAGTTAACCCACATAACTCCATCTTGCCCTCAAAGATGTCAGGAGAAGTCTCGTCATTTTAATCAAATCTCGCTGTCCTCGACTACACAGGCTAGTCTGGCAGGGCTGGTTCTGCCTGCCTTCCTGAGCACTAGCTGAAATGGGCTTCTCTTTTCTTTGACCTCCAAATGCTTGTAAATTATAAAATTGGCGATCCATTCTAGAATTTTACATGTCATCCTTGTTAACCCATCAGTTTGCAATGCCTACCTTTTTGAAAATCAGAACATGCCCTGTCCCAGGACATTTAACATTGCTCCTCTGTTTCAAGTTTCTGAAAGAAACTGTTTCAAGTTACCCAAAGACCCTGGGCTGTAGTTTATTTAGTTCAGAGGAGCAGACACTCTCAATTTCCTTCCCTGAGTTGGCCTTCAATTCACCTTTACCAAACTTGCTTAACTAGACAAGCATCGGGCATTTATTCAAAATATAGATACCCAGACTCCCAATTCATTGTTTTGCGTTTGGACCTATCCCCCAGGAGATTGTTGTGATGAGCAAGTTTAAGAAATCCTGCTTTATACTACATTTTGATAATCTTTTTGTCATTCACTAGCATTCCACCATCAACTTCAATCCATGAAGTTGCCCTTCTTTGTTTTACTTGCTCTGAACCTAACCGAAAAAGCCTTTTGGGCTTTTTAATAATTTTTGCAATATTCCAGTTATTCAGGACTTCTCATGGGGCCTTTCAGCTTTGTATATTTACCCATGTATAAGTATCTGAGCCTGATCTTACGGACAGCACCCTCTTTAGTCATTCCCGGCCCTCTTCATCTCTCCTCAAAATTCTTTTGCAGGTGTCAAGTTAGAATTTCATTCTGAAAACCCAACAGGCTAATGTTTGGTTAGCATCCTCTTTGGAGCTTTTTCAAGTCTTGTGAACATACCCAGTCTTTATGGCTTACCTTTTTAAGACAGCTCAGGCCCTTATCCAACCACAGCAGCATTCACCTCCCTATCATAAATTATGTGGTAGAAGTTCACATTGTTACAAGTTTTTTGGAAAGCAACTTTATCTCAACAAGTGGAACTGAATTAGAAAGGGCTCTTGGTGGCTTGTATGTGTTCTTTACTCTCTGGGTCACTATGCCGTTGACTGCAGGCGATGATAACAGGGTCCCTTTTGTTTTTCCAGGTGGCAGATCATGTGATCTCTTCTGATTCTATTTCGTCGTCTACCAGTAGTTTCTGGAGCCCAAGTCCCACCCTTTGCAACAAGCAAAATGTACATATGTTAAACAAGGGCGTACAAGCAGGTAAATTTCTTGAATTTAAACATTTCCATCGAAATACAAGTAGAACTTAAACATATATTAAGATCCTCAACCTCATTCACAATAAAATAAATGAAGATTAAGCCTATACTCAAATGCCATTTGCCGCCTATCAGATGGGCAAAAATTTAAATTCTCTAGTCAGTTTGTGGGCACTAGTGTAAACGAGTAGGTACTCATACATGCATGTTGGGAGTACAATCCCCATGACAGGCAGCTTGGCAGTTTGTATTCAAATGACTTTGATCTAGCACTTCTACTTTTGGAATCTATCCTGTTGTGCTAAATACACATATGCACAGTATGTCACAAAATGACAAGTGGAGAGAATTAATGTATTGTTTATTATAACAGAAAATTTAAATCGACTTAGATGTCCATCAATAGCCAAATGTTTAAATAAATTATCATACATCCATATAATGAAACATAGGATGAGGAAACTCTCTCTGCTACTATGGCAAGATCTCCAACAGAGATGATTAAAAAGACAATGCAAAGTGCTTTAAAAATTAAGGAAGAAAGTTGCTTAAACATGTGCAAAAAATTGTCTGAAACCAGGGGGTTGTAAACTGAATGAATGGAGAATAGGAATGGGAAGGAGGCTTTTCACTTATGTTTTTCTATATCTTTTGATGTTATATAACAGAAGTAAACTTCTCCCCTGATTTTTTTCTACCTCAAGTCTTGTCTTTGTATCTGTCAACCTCTTTCTTACCTGGGTGACTGCCAGGAGGACTGTAAGCATTTACTGTCTTTCTTACTTGGGATCAGAACTAAACTCTTACCCACTGAATCCATGTGAGTGGCTTTTTCCCTCTAATATCAAAACTGACTAAGAAATAAAAAACCTCCTTTCTTCTTCTGCTCTCCCTCCCTCCTCTCTCTCCCTTCCCTCCTCTCTGTTTCTGTCCCTTACACCCCTCCACACCACCCAGAGGAGGCAATAGCCTGCATTTTTGAAGGCTTAAAAAGCTTTCATTTACTGAATTGAATACACATGCCAACTAAGTCTCAAGACTGCTCCCAGGATATGTGTGGCTCTTTCCCCTCAGGTAACTTGGAGATCGTAAATGGTGTCAAAAAACACACCCGAGATGTTGGGATGACTTTCCCAACTCCAAGCTCTAGCGAGGCTAGAGTAGAAGAATACAGCGATGTGACTTCTTGGTCAGAAGAAAAACTAGAAGAGAAAAATCTTCTCACCAGCTATCGTGGGGACAAAAAGTTAAGGAAGAACAAGCAAAGTTGCAGTGAAGGTCAGTTTTTAATTCCAGTGTTGTAGCAGAAGAACTAGTGAAGTTCAAGTCTCTTGCAATGCTAAGAATCTTTATTTCTAATGACTCTGTGTTGACCCCATCTCCCCGCCTAGCACCACCTTGGCAAATTTTCATAGTATCTAGCACTATAATTATAGTCACACCTGCAGTTAAGCAAACTCCAGGGCGTTCTGGTAGCCTCTGACAGCTGAGTCCCCTGAGAGCCTATGTTACACACATGTCTTTGGTGAGAAGAACGAAAAAATCTTTTTTCTTTTCTTAAAAATATTTCCCATAGGAGTTTCATGGTTTGTTCCTGTGGAAAATGTGAAGTCTGGTCCTAAGAAGGAAAACCTGCCCAAGCTTCATGGCCCTGGTATTTGCTGGTTTGCGCCAATAACCAACACCAAACCATGGAGGGAGCCACTGCGGGAACAGAACTGGCAGGAACAGCACATGGACATCCATGGGTCACTAGCAGGCCCAGGCAGAGATCCACCGAGGCCATTTGTGAAGGCAACCCTCCAGGTGCAGTGACATGGAGTTCATTTTAGCCATATGTTTAAGGGGGGAAGAAAGGGGAGATACGAAGAAGTTAAATGTGTGACTTGGCCTGCTGAAGACCAGTCTTCTAACCCTCATTTCTAGCACATCCACGGTTCATCTGTTCCCACTGTCCTCACTAATCAAAGGCTGCCATACTGTCAACCGTTTTAAACTGTGCATTGACCTCTGAACCCGGGGACAAGGCAATAGAAGGGAGGGTGCTGTGGTGCTGTCCACTGGGCGCATAGATGCCTGCATGTGGGGTGCTCTGGAGACCTGATGTGTGTTCTTCCATTTACATAACTCCCATGCCTGCTTAGCACGGGTATAAGAGGCACGAAGTCTCTTCTTTATAAGTACTTTGGGAGCTAAAAGAAATGTTACTTAATAATATATTTGTTTGAAGGGAAAATTTAAAATAGCACAGTGGGATGAGCTCTAGCCCATCAACGTTTGGAAGAGTTATAATTGCCAGAGTCTTAGTTCTTGGCTTATTCCAAAGGCATTCTTTGATCCCTCTGATTTACCTACTGGAACTCTCCCCGCAGAGAGTTGTTGGATTATTCTTCAACTCTAGATATTTTCTGCACTTTAGAAACAGGCTTTTCAGGGGCACCAGGGGGTGTCAGTTGGTTAAGGGTCCAACTTTGGCTCAGGTCATGATCTCACAGTTTGTGGGTTCGAGCCCCGCGTCGGACTCTGTGCTGACAGCCTGGAGCCTGTTTCAGATTCTGTATCTCCCTCTCTCTCTGACCCTCCCCTGCTTGCGCTGTCTCTGTCTCTCTCTCAGAAATAAATTTTTTAAAAAAAAAGAAAGAAAGAAACAGGCTCTTCAAACCACTGTTGAGCAAGACCTGTTTTCTAGGCCCTTGGAGAACAAACTGCACCATGAATGTGAGATTTGAGGGCCTTTTCTCCTCCTTAGGAATCTCTTCAGCTTCACAGACCCGACTTCATCTCCCGCTCTGGGGAGCGAATAAAGCGTCTGAAGTTAATAGTCCAGGAGAGGAAGCTACAGAACATGTTACAGAGCGAGCGGGAGGCGCTGTTCAACACTGTGAGAGAATGGCAGGGCTGCCGGGAGCCCACGCGCTGGCTCCTGAAGAGAGGTACCCTCTGCCTGTTCGCTTTCCTGTCACTGGCTGGAGGGGGCAAGGTCCACTTCACACCAGGGAACACTGCTCGATGCCAGACCAGTTACAGGGACAGAAAGGGACTTTTTGTTTGCGGAGACTCATCTCTCCTTAGGCAGCAGACCCTGCCTGGTTTAGCTGTCAGCATGCTCGTGATCCGGAGCAGCCCGGGCACTGTCGCCCTCCCACTGTGCCGCTGCAGCTGGGACTCGAGGGAGCGCCAGGAGAATGGGGTGTTTGTAACCCAGCTGTGTGTATGGAAGCAAGTTCTGAAAGTCCAGTGTTGGTTTCTTCAAAGATGGGACTGATTCCAGGACTGCCTACCTCATAAGGAGCGTTGGCTGTGGTGGTGGTGGTGATGCTGATGATACTATGTAACCCTTATGTGTTTTCCCCAGGCACTGTTCTTGTTTAAACGTATAACACCTCTCTGAGGTACATGCTATTAATATCCTTATTTTATAGAGGAGAAAACAGACAAAGAAAACCTAAGCCTCTTGCCCCAGATTATACACCTGATACTGGGATTTGAACCCAAATGGGCTGGCCCCAGACTGTGTGTTTCTTGCAATTCTAGGTGTAAGGTCTCAGTAACATAATATACGAAAGCTGTGAAAACTACAAAGTGCTACCTAATGCTTTCATCACAGCCTTACCTATAAACCAGCTGGTGTTATCATTCACACTTTCTAGTCCGTGCCACAGAGTGTGGTGTCTTCAGGAGCCTCAGGCTGCTGTCACAGTCCCCATAGTCTAACCCTGGCCGTGGCCTTGGCCCTTGCTCCCCACCCATTACTGTCAAGCTCAAGGGACACAAAGTCCTAGCAGCTCTTTCTCAGAGCTCTTAACACAGCCTTCCTTATTAAAATACTATCCACTGAAAATCCCTTCTTCTCCTTCTTAGGCTTCCTGGATGCCCAAAAGAACAGGCCTATTGGAAAGAAGGAAATGATTCAAAGGTCTAAACGGTAAGGCCAAAAGAGTAAGAGTAATTATTTAAAAGTACATATCAGGCCAAGCGATCAGGAGCTGTGGCTTGCTGCCAGAATGAAAGCATCATGCTCAAGTTAAAGCATTATGAGGGGGCACCCGGGAGGCTCAGTCACTTAAGTGTCCAACCCTTGATTCTGGGTCAGATCATGATCTCATGGTTGTGAGACTGAGCCCCAAGTCAGGCTCTACATTGAGTGTGGAGCTTCTCTCTCCCTCTCCCTCTGCCCCTTTTCTACCATGTGCATGAACACTCTCCCTCTCTCAAAAAAAAAAAAAAAAAAGAGAGAGAGAGAGAGAGAGAGAAAATTAGTTGTGAAAGTAGTTTCCCACCTAAGGCACTATCTATGGCATAGATAGCAGATAGGTATGGATGAGTCAGATACAAAAGATACAAAGAATCCCCACTAATTTCCATGCCTTAATCAGGCTTGTCCTTGTTAGAAACCCAAATATAAATAAAGATATCTAAAATGTAACATATGAATATTTTAAAATCAAATATTTAAAAAGTATGTACTTTTTAAAGTACTATATACTTTTATATGCATACAATTATCTCTGAAAGGATACCCAAAAAACTGGTATTAGTGGTTGCCTTTAGGAAAAAGAACTGAGTTACTGGTATACAGAGGTAAGACAAAGACTAATTTTTTGCCTTTTTATACTTGTTGAATTTTGTGCATGCATTGGCAGATAATTAGAGATATGCTTATATTCCATGGGAATGCCATTGATTTAACTGACAGAGCATTGTATACGTTTAAAGTATGTAATGTGATGATCTGATGCATGTATATATGGCAGTATGTTCACCACGCAAAGGTTGGTTAACACATCATCCACCACATATAATTCCCATTTTGGTGGTGGTGGTGGTGGTGGTGGCGGTGGTGGCGGTGGTGGCAGTGTTCTTATTGTTATGGTGAGAACATTAAAGGTCTGCTCTCATAGCAGCACTGAAGTACACAATACAGCGTTGCTAACTAGAGTCCCCCTGCTGTACCTTAGATCTCCAGAACTCCTCTTATAACTGAAAGTTTGTACCCTTTAACTAACATCTCCTCATTCCCTGGCCCCCAGCCCCTGGCAGCCACCATCCTCGTCTCTATTTCAGTGAGCTTGATGTTTTAGATTCCACATGTTAAGTGAAATCACACAGTTTTGTCTTTCTCTATTTCACTTAGCATAGTGTCCTCAAGATCCATCTATGTTGTTGCAAATGTCCTTCTTTTTTATGACTGAGTAATAATATAATAATATATTACATTTTCTTTATCCATTCATCTATTGATGGACACTTAGGTTGCTTATGGTCCTTGTATTTTTAATTGTTCAAGGAACCACCATACCATTTCCCATACTGGCTGTACCAATTTACATTTCCACCCTCACCAACATATGATATCTCTTGCCTTTTTTAATAATAATCATTCTAACAGGTGTGAGGTGATACCACATTGTGGTTTTCATCAACAGTGACTTTTAAAAATGTATATTTATTCCTCTTGGTCTCATTCCTGACCTTCCAGTGTTGTGTTTTCACAGCATTAATTTCCTGTTGGAATAAAGTTAGTGATCATCTCCACCAAGTGTGGCCCACTCCCACACTTGCTTGGGCCAGCCATTCTCCCAGCTAGAAAGCTGGTGAGCAGTCACCTCTGCCCATGTCACCACCACTCCATAGGCAGCCCATTGGCACATCCTGGAGGCCTGGCTTGTTGCTCTGGGACCTGCTCTGGCCTCTGCTCTCTGGGGACTGCTGTTCTGCCTACTTCTGCTCTGCTCCTCTGAGTTTTTCTCACTTATTTTCCACAGAGCCTCTACATCACTTTCAATGATATTTTTTCAAATTATAGAAAACTTTGGAAAGTATAGAGAAAATTAGAAGAAAGTAAATATCACTAACAGTCCTTCCATCTAAACTGAACTGACTCTAGTCCTATTTCTGGCAGTAATGGGAGTTTTGCAGAAACCTGTGTTAACATTCTAGTTTTTCCTCAAATTGTCGCTCATACTATACATACAGATTTGTAGCCTACTCTGTTTTGTAAAACATCATATTGTGAACATTTTCCCATATCATTAAAATTTTTTCGATACTCTTTTTTATGCTTTGTAATAATTCCATTATATTCCATAGTCTATTTAACTGTACTTTTGTTACAAATTCACATTATTTCCAATTAGAGTATATTTATCAAATAGATGTTCAATCATGTTCCTCTCTACTTAAAATCAGTGGCACCCAGGAGCGCCTGGGTAGCAGAGTCAGTTAATGTCCAACTCTTGATTTTGGCTCAGGTCACGATCTTAATGGTTTGTGGGACTGAGCCCCACGTCAGGCTCCGTACTGACAGCACAGAGCCTGCTTGGGATTCTCTTTCTCCCTCTCTCTTTGCCCCTCCCCTGCTCTTATTTTCTCTCAAAATAACTAAATAAAACTTAAAATCTGTGGCCCCCAGTCCCTGATAGGACAGAGCCCAAGGTTTTCACATGGCTACAAGACACTCCATAGCCCACCTCCCCTCACCTCACCTGCTTCTCATCTGCTCCCCTGCATGCCTCTCTGTGAGGCCTTGACTCCTTACCAATATTCCCTTCTCCTCCTGTCCTTTCTCTGCTCCCATCTTTAAGACCCACCTTTCATTTATTGGAACTCTGTGTAACATTCTGTACATGGACCATTATTGTACTTTTGTTTACCATTGTTTCTTGTGTGTTTAAAAATTTACTAGTTAATACATGTTCGTTATCTCATATTGAAACTGTACATTTTTGCATGTAGAGTAAAAACTTATCTCCCCCCTTTTATCCCACTCCTTTTCTCAAGAGCAAGTAACCCCTATAAGCAGGATTTCTTAATGTTTTTATTCATCTGTTCCCCTCCCAGATCATGAGCACCCCGAGCCAGGGTTCTTTGTGTCCAGGTGTCTAACAGGAAGCAGGCCCACAAGGCTGAGTGCCCTGAAAGCAGCAGAACTTAGGGAGATGGGGGAGAAGAGATCATGTCCCTCTGTGGTCGGGTAAACTCACTGCTTTTTATCTTCTCACTGGCACCATTCCTAAGGATTTATGAGCAGCTTCCAGAAGTGCAGAGAAAGAAAGAAGAGGAGAAGAGAAGATTGGAATATAAGTCATACCGGCTACGAGCTCAACTATTCAAGAAGGTCAGTCAGTCCCTGAGCAACATCCATCAGGTGTATCAGGGAAAAGAGAAATTGAGAGAAACAAATCTGACCTGTTGGAATTAAGCACATCTGGGGAGTAGCCTTAAGCTTGTAATGCATTGTACCACTGCTGAAGTTTGGAAGATAAAGACACCTGTGACTAGACATCAAACCTAAAAATCTAAAAAGGCAAATCTAAAAAAGGCACCTTCCAGGCATACATTTGGAACAAAACTAAATTCTATACTTAGGAGTCATGGTGGATATGTTCAAATCTATCAGAATTGTTGAATTTTCATTTTAGAATCCCCAGTGATAGTTTTGTGTCCCTTATTGGTAAATCACATACCTCAAGAGCTTGTAAAATAAACTGGACAATGTCCGAGTGTGGCATAAGAGTTGACAGCCTGGGGAGTCAGAGCCCGGAAGCCACTACCATTTCCTGCCCATGGCCCCAGTGGAATCAGTGGTACTGCAAGTCCCAGACCCTCAGAGGCGGGGGGACTTGCTACCAATATATTCCTTGAAAAGCCAGTCGAGCTTCCATGCCTGAAGGTCTGTATCCTTCACTGTTCTCATTTCCTTCCCAACCACTTCACTTCACCGCCAGAGGACTCTGAAAGTCAGAATACAAAAGAGGAGTTTATGCCAGACCGATGTGGGATTGGAGAACTGCTTCTGGAGCACACCTGGAGCTGGGCCAGGCCAGGCCCCTTGAGGAGGGGGCCCCCAGGCACCACATGGCCCAGCCAGTGTGTCAGCGTCACAGGCCAGGCCTCTCATTGTGCTTGTATGTTTGAACTGATAGATGGATGAGTCTATCCAGATCATAAATGTATTTATATATTGATATAGACATAATAGATAAATGATTTTATAGATCATGTTTCCTAACCACTTCAAGAAGAATTTTTTGCATAACTTCCATGGTTTGTGTAGCTGGGGAAGATAAATGAGATTTGGGTAGAACCTCACTGGTCTCTTCAGCAGCATGTCTGGGGTGGCTGTCTGCCTCTGATGGCTAGAGTAACTTCTTTCCTGTCTTTCTTTTCTTCCACAGAAAGTGACCAATCAGCTCTTGGGGAGAAAAGTTCCCTGGAACTGACATAAGAATATTTTCCTCAGAGCTCTGGAATTCTATTTTATCAACCTGGAGAAGCACAGTCCTTACTTTAATGAGTCTGGTTTAATAAAACTTAACTCTTTTTCCATGTGTGATTTAGAAGTAGTAGCAGTGGTAACTAGGATTATGGATGGTTTGGGAGCAATATGTTGTCCACAGCGGCCTTGCCCACAGGGTGTTTGTCACAATGGTATCATTTCTGAATTCTAGCCACGAGTGAGTCCCCTTTTGTATGTTTTTATACTTTTAGAAAATAAATAACTTCTGATTGAGTCATAGTAAAGCAAGCAGCAAAGAGTCATTTCTTTACCGTTTAGAGATATGCAGGGAGCTATGCAGTGTCTCTCCTGAGGTAGGTGGGAGTCTCGATCTAAAAGCATCAGTCAGGGGCGCCTGGGTGGCTTACTTGGTTGAGCATCCGACTTTCACTTAGGTCATGATCTCGCGATTCGTGGGTTCGAGCCCCGCGTCGGGCTCTGTGCTGACTGCCAGCTCGGAGCCTGGAGCCTGTTTCAGTCTGTGACTCCCTCTCTCTCTGACCCTCCCCTGCTCACGCTGTCTCTCTCTCTCTCTCTCCTAGAAATAAATAAAACATTTTTAAAAAATAAAAATAAAAAAAAAATAAAATAAAAGCATCAGTCAAAGGGCGCCTGAGTGGCTCAGTCAGTTAAGCCTCTGACTTCAGCTCAGGTCATGATCTCGTGGCCTGTGAGTTTGAGCCCCACATCAGGCTGTGTGCTGACAGCTAAGAGCCTGGAGTCTGTTTTAGATTCTGTATCTTCCTCTCTTCTCTGACCCTCCCCAACTCATACTCTGTCTCTGTCTCTCAAAAATAAACATTAAAAAAATAATAAATAAACAAACACAAACAAAAGCATCAGTCAAGGGAAATGAGCCCTGGGCATGAAATGTAGCCTTTCTTTACAGACACACCAGGATGTGATAAGAGCTCTGCCATGGGCTTTGTGGAAAGGGTGTCTGGTTAGGGTACTTGCTCGGGATGCCCAGACACTCCCAGCGGACCAGGCACCTCAGGTCCAAAGCCATCTCTTTGCCTCATTCCAACTTCCCAGGGGCCTCTAGCCTTGGGTGGATTTTCCTCCAGCTCCAGCCACCCTCTTTTCAGGATTGAAGCCTCGGAATGTTTATCATCACACATGGAACCAACATTAATAACCTGGATCACCACTTCTGAAAAGCGTGAGTTAGTAAGTGTGATAGTGTACATAAAGCATTTAATTTAATTTAATTTAATCTAATCTAATCTAATCTAATCTAATCCTATAGCCTGGAATTACAGCTAAGGCTGGAGTTGAGGGGGAGAAGGTACTAATCGGCCTCATTCTAAGTTCAGGGAAGTCCTAGTAGGGCAGGAAAGGGCCAGCTGCCGCCGAGGCTGAAATAAAAAGCAGACCCTGCCACCAAGCACAGCTCAAATGGCACCAAGGCCCCCTTCTTAACCCAGAAGGAGGCGATGAAGGAGCCTCAAGGTATTTAAGCTCTCTGGGCCAGTTTACCTGTAAAATGAGAGAGTTAATAACCTCTAAGCTCCCTCTCAGCCCTCAAATGTTATGGCTGTTTTAGTTCTTGTTGGAAGTTATTCATAATATAAAGAGAAAGTGATAGTTGTCTGGAAACCTGGGCCTGCAGGGCAGGATGGAGCCTGCTTAGAAAAAATGAGTGGGATTCTCTTAAGGCTGTGGCTGTGTCATCCAGGTGCCTTCCCAGAGCATTTAGGTTCAGGGCCTGGGAAGCCACAGGTGGCAGCTGGCTGCCAGCTCCTCACCCACTGCCCCCAACCCAGCACCAGAAGACACCTGCGTGGAAATGCTACTACAAGTGCCCCGGGGAGAGCCTGTTAGCATCTCCACTAGGTTCCACAGACTTGCTTTCACATTAGAACAGTAGTTCCCAGGCCACCAGGCCCTGCATGGGGCAGGGGTGCTGAGATTTCTCCCAACTGCAGTTTCCCTTGCCTGAGTTCCTGTAGAACCCAAACATTGGCCTCATAGGTAATCCTGGTGCCTCTCCCAGAATCTGTCCTGCCCCCAAAGCTCAGGGTGGTCCCCGCCCCCATTCTGGCCTCATCAGTCCAGGCTGAGCACCTGATAGAGGCCAGAGTCATTACCTCGTGCTGCCACACCTATGGCCATGCTCTCCTCCTACCCTCCAGCTGTCCACATCCCAGCCGCCCCATACCAGGACCTTGTTCTGAAAGTGCTTTTTTCCCATGCCTAGCAGGACATTGAGCCTCTTGTTCCTTCTTCTTGCATAGGTACAAGGCCAGGCCCAGGTTGAACTATTGCCCCAGCTCTGACCTGTCATGGGGATTCATTCTTGAGTTGCTTCTTCCTAGATCTGGTTCACACCTAACCTGAGAACCCACTTGCCCTCCTTCCTATAGGGTAAGCCTCCTCAACCACTTCTGTCTTCTGAGGACAGTTTCTGTTGCTGCCCTCCCTGAGCAGAGGCTTCTGGTGACCATCAGCACAGGCAGTGCAGGGTGATAGAGTATATGGAGAAGACAGAATGTTTTACCTATAAATCATAATGCAGTTTGTGTCCCAAATGATTAGTTAGGCCATGCTGAACTGTTAACATGATCTTCATCTTTACCTGTTGGGGAGACACAACTGGCTGTACAAATATGATAAATTGCTTGATTTGATTATTAATTGGAAATGCACATTATTAGCAGAATACTCCATGCAAGCCTCTTGTGTGTATGTATGCAGCTCCTAAATCTGGTCCTCAGAAAACACTTGTGCATCTTCTGTCCCACCAAACTCTGGGAATGCAGACCAACCCCAGAGCCTCAGCTACACTAGGCCCCACATCCACCCTCTGAATTTCTATGGTGTGAGTCAGTCCCCTGAAGCTCTCTACCTACAGGGCATGATATCAGCCTGTCCAAGTGGTGAAGGCCTGCCTAGATCTGGAATCCTATGCACCTGCATTGTAATTCCTTTCTGAAATGGCCTTTTTCCTATGGGGCACTACTGCCGCAGGCCAAGGCACCTAGAGCTGCGGTTAGAGAAGGCCCATAGAAGAGAGCAGATACCTGAAGTTTCCTCTCCAGCTAACATCTCCCCTCTGGGGGCATCTTAACTTACTGGGGTGGGAACCAGAGCAGAGGGGCACTGGCTACTTTTAACAGATGCCCAATGAGTAGAGAAGTGCCCATGGGAAAAAGCATGCACCCTCATGGCTTTGTGGGTCTAGGAAACAAGAGGACAGAGCACCCTCATGAAGGATGGGGCCCTGATCCTACCAGCTCTGCTGCTCTCCCAGCCCAATCCAACAGGGAAATGGCCAAGCCTGAAACTGCTCTGCTGCTCTCCTGGCTCCATTCCTAGCTGGGAAGGACCTGGCCTGCAGGTTTATATTTCCGGCAGTATCAATAAAGCCTGCAGACTTAAGATCTGGTAAGGAGGTGGGGCTTGGGACGTAGAACATGGCCCACCTTGGCTATGCCCATGGCACATGGAGATGGGACCCAAGAGTGATTTGAAACATTTGGTTCCAGAAGGAGCTGGGACGCCGCCATTTTTCTCCCCACAACCATCAGGGTGGGACCTCAGGGAGCGGCCGGGAGGGACGGGGGACGCAGTGGAGGCTAAGACCCTCCTACACCAAACCACACCCATCCCCTCTAGAGAGCTGCTTGCTTTTTTTACCAGAGCCTGGGGCAAGACCAGCATGGATGCACAGCCATGATTAATTCTAGATCACCTCTTTCTATTTAAATATACTTTCTCTTGTCTCACTTGTATCCCTCCTCTCTGCTGGACTGGGCACTCTGGTCATTGGTTTGCTTAAACAGTCACATGTAATCCATTCTCTAGATGTATATTCTATACCTCCACAGCTACTTCTCTCTCTCTCTCTCTCTCGAGCAATCAGACTATATAGTTTCTCTGAGTAACATTATCTTTGTTTCTTTCTCCTCGCCTCCTACCATATTCTCCTCTTTCTCTCTCTGAATTAAGCCTCTTAGTCTCTCTGCCTGGTCACTGTCCAATTTCGCTTACTCTTCACCCCTGTCATTTCTCTGTTCGTATAAGCTCTTCAATCAGCACTGGCATACGCCCTGCTCTTTATTTGTAGCTAAAAATTCTGGTTTTATGCTTTTAGACTGTCCTTTGTCTTTTGGGTTTTTTCTTTTCTTTTTTTTTTTTTTCCTTTTTTTTTTTTTCTTTCCTTTGGTTTGCTTGTTTGATGGTTGTCTGTGCGTTTGCATGTCTTTGTTCTCTGTGTGTTTGTCTGTGTTTTCTTTTTGGGACTGTTAAGAAACAAGCCAGGGGCGCTTGGGTGGCTTAGTCGGTTAAGCATCTGACTTCGGCTCAAGGTCATGATCTCATGGTTCGAGCCCCGCGTCAGGCTTTGTGCTGATAGCTAGCTCAGAGCCTGGAGCCTGTTTCAGATACTGTGTCTCCCTCTCTCTCTAACCCTCCCTGCTCGCTCTCTCTCTCTCTCTCTCTCTCTCTCTCTCTCTCTCTCTCTGTCTCTCAAATTTTTTAAAAAATTTTTTTTAAATTAAAAAAGAAGTCAAAGTACACATGGTATAAAGTCCCAAATACCACTACAAGTAGGGAAATAAAATAACCAAAGTCTCAGCAAGAGAGACCAAGAGACACCATTTAAAGAACACTTCCTGAAGGGGCAGGCCCTGGACAATCAATGAGCCTTCTTTAATAGAGCAGTACTCGTAGGTGCAGAGCACATAACAAGCTTTTAAAACTAACAGGAGACAGAAAGCTAGCCAAAATGATGAAACAGAAGAACTCTCCGCTAAAGAAATTCCAGGAAGAACTGACAGCTAAAGAACTGCTCAAAACGGTTATAAGCAACATAACTGTACAAGAATTTAGAACAATAGTATAAAAATAATTGGTGGGCTTGAAAAAGGCATGGAAGACATCAGAGAAGCTATTGTTACAAAGACTATGGAGCTTAAAAATAGTTGTGATGAATTTAAAAATGCTATAAATGAGGTGCATGATAAAATAGAGGCGTCCAATGCACAGACTGAAGAGGAAGAGAGGATAATAGGTGAATTAGAAGACACAATTAAAGAAAAAGAGGAAGCCAAGTATAAGAGAAATAAACTGATCCAGGAGCACAAAAGGAGAGTTCGAGAGCTCAGTATTACAGTCAAATGGAACAATATCTGTGTCATAGGAATTCCAGTAGAGGAAGAGAGAGGGAAAGGTGCTGAAGGAGTCCTTGAACAAATTATAGCAGAGAACATCCCCAATCAGGGGAAGGAAACAGACATTGAAATCCAAGAGGCACAGAGAACTCTCCTCAGATGTAACTTGAATCGGTCTTCTGCACAACATATCATAGTGAGACTGGCAAGATATAAGGACAAAGAATTTTGAAAGCAGCTAGGAATAAAATGACCCTAACATACAAAGGAAGACCTATCAGAGTAGTTACAGACCTATCTACTGAAACTTGGCAGGGCAGAAAGGAATGGCAAGGAATCTTCAATGTGATGAACAGAAAAAATAATGCAGCCAAGAATCCTCTATCCAGCAAGTCTGTCATTCAGAATAGGAGAGATAAAAGTCTTTCCAAATAAACAAAAATGGAAAGAATTCATCACCACTAAACCAGCCAAACAAGAAATCCTAAAGGGGACTCTCTGAGGAAAATGTTGCAAGGAACACAAGGTACCAGAGACACCACCACAAGCATGAATCCTACAGAGAACACAATGACTAAACCCATATTTTTCAATCATAACACTGCATGTAAATGGACTAAATTCTCCAATCAAAAGACATAGGGTAGCAGAATGGATAAAAAGAATAAAATCCATCTATTTGCTGTCTACAAGAGACTCATTTTACACCTGAGGACACCTTCAGATTGAAAGTAAGGGGATGGAGAAATATCTATCATGCTACTGGAAGTCAAAAGAAAGCCAGAGTAGCTATACTTATATCAGACAAACTGGACTTTAAAGGCAGTAACAAGTGATGAAGAAGGGCATTATATAATAATTACAGAGCATATCAGGAAGAGCTAACATTATAAATGTCTCCGCACCAAATACGGAAGCACCCAAATTCATAAAACAATCACAAACAATCTTATGGATAAGAATGTGCTAATAGCAGGGGACTTTAATACTCCACTTGCAGCAATGGATAGATCAACTAAACAGAAAATCACTAAAGAAACAGTGGACTTGAATGACACATTGGACCAGATGGATCTGACAGATATATTTAGAACTCTACATCCTGAGGCTATGGAATTCACTTTCTTCTCAAGTGCACATGGCACATTCTCCAAGATAGGTCACATACTGAGTCATAAAGAAGCCTTCAGTAAATATAAAAGAATTGAGATTGGGGCACCTGGGTGGCTCAGTCGGTTGAGAGTCCAACTTTGGCTCAGGTCATTTTCTCACAGTTCTTGGGTTCAAGTCCGCGTCGGACTCTGTGCTGACAGCTCAGAGCCTGGAGCCTGTCTTCGGATTCTGTGACTCCCTCTCTCTCTGACTCTCCCCTGCTCACACAGTCTCTATCTCTCTCAAAAATAAAACATTTTAAAAAAAAGAATTGAGATCATACCATGCACATTTTCATATCACATTGCTATGAAACTTGAAATCAATCACAGGGAAAAGTCTGGAGAACCTCCAAAAACATGGAGGTTAAAGAACACCCTTCTAAAGAATGAATGGGCCAATCAGGCAATTGGAGAAGAAATTTAAAAATATATGGAAACAAATGAAAATGAAAGTACAACAATCCAAACTCTACGGGATGCAGCAAAGGCAGTCCTAAAAGGAAAGTACATTGCACTCCAGGCCTATTTCAAGAAATTAGAAAAAGTGCAAATATAAAATCTAACAGGACACCTGAAGTAACTAGAGGGAGAGCAACAAGAGCACCCCAAACCCAGTAGGAGAAGAGAAATAATAAAAATCAGTGCAGAAATAAACAATGTAGAATCTAATAAAACAGTTGAACAGATCAATGAAACCAAGAGTTGGTTTTTTGGAAAAATAAACAAAATTGACAAACCTCTAGCCAGGCTTCTCAAAAAGAAAAGAGAGAGCACCCAAATAGACAAAATCAAGAATGAAAATGGACTTATTACAACCAACACCTCAGAAATATAAGCAATTATCAGGGAATAGTATGAAAGATTATATGCCAACAAACTGGACAACTTAGAAGAAATGGACAAATTCCTAAACAGACACACTACCAAAATTCACATGGAAAGACATAGAAAATCTGAACAGACCCATAACTAGTTAAGAAATTGAATCAGTTATCAAAAATTTCCCAACAAATTAGAGCCCTGGGCCAGATGGCTTCCCTGGGGAATTCTACTAGACATTTAAATCAGAGTTAATACCCATCCTTCTTATGCTATTCCAAAACATAGAAATGTGAGTTTTCCTTCTGGACTCATTCTACGAAGCCAGCATCACTTTGATTTCCAAGCCAGAGAGAGACCCAGCAAAAAAAGAGAACTACAGGCCAATATCCTTGGTGAGTACAGATGCAAAAATCCTCAACAGGTTACTTGCAAATCGAATGCAACAGCACATAAAACGAATTATCCACTATGGGGGCGCCTGGGTGGCTTAGTCGGTTAAGCGCCGACTTTCGCTTAGGTCATGATCTCGCGGTTCGTGGGTTTGAGCCCCGCATCGGGCTCTATGCTGACTGTCAGCTCAGAGCCTGGAGACTGTTTCAGTCTGTGACTCCCTCTCTCTCTGACCCTCCCCTGCTCACGCTGTCTCTCTCTCTCCTAGAAATAAATAAAACATTAAAAAAAATAAAAAATAAAAAAAGAATTATCCACTATGATCAAATGGGATTCATTCCTGGGTTACAGGGCTGGTTCAGTATTTGCAAACCAATCAGTGTGATACATCACATCAACAAAAGAAAAGATAAAAACCATATGATCCTGTCGATAGATGCAGAAAAAGCATTTGACAAAATACAGCATCCCTTCTTAATAAAGACTCTAGAGAAAGTCGGGATAGACGGAACTTACTTAAACCTCATAATAGCCATCTATGAGAAGCCCTCAGCTAACCTCATCCTCAATGGGGAAAAACTGAGCACTTTCCCCCTGAGATCAGGAGCACGACAGGGATGTCCACTCTCAGCACCGTTGTTTAACATAGTGCTGGAAGTCCTAGCATCAGCCATCAGACAACAGAAGGAAATCAAAGGCATCAGAATTGGCAAAGAAGAAGTCAAGCTTTCACTTTTCTCAGACGACATGATATTCTACATAGAAAACCCGACAGACTCCACTGGAAGCCTACTAGAACTGATCCATGAATTCAGTAAAGTTGCAGGATACAAAATCAATGTACAGAAATCGGTTGCATTTTTATACACCAATAATGAAGCAACAGAAAGAGAAGTCAAGAAACATCCCATTCACAATTGCACAAAAAAAAACATAAAATGCCTAGGAATAAACCTAACCAAGGATACAAGAGATCTGTATGATGAAAATTATAGAAAACTTATGAAGGAAATTGAAGAAGACATAAAGAAATGGAAAAACATTCTATGCTCATGGATCGAGAAAGAATAAATATTATTAAAATGTCATTACTACCCAAAGCAATTTACACATCCAATGCAATCCCAATCAAAATTATACCGGCATTCTTCTCAAAGCTAGAACAAACTATCATAAAATTTGTATGGAACCACAAAAGACCCTGAATAGCCAAAGTAATATTGAAGAAGAAAACCAAAACGGGAGGCATCACCATCCCAGACTTTAGCCTCTACTACAAAGTTGTCATCATCAAGACAGTATGGTGTTGGCACAAAAACAGACACATAGACCAATGGAATAGAATAAAGAACTCAGAATTGGACCCACACATGTATGGCCAACTAATCTTTGACAAAGCAGCAAAGAGTATCCAATGGAAAAAAGACAACCTCTTTAATAGATGGCGCTGGGAAAACTGGACAGCAACATGCAGAAAAATAAAACTAGATCACTTTCTCACACCATACACAAAAATAAACTCCAAATGGATAAAGGACCTGAATATGAGACAGGAAACCATCAAAACCCTAGAGGAGAAAGCAGGCAATAACCTCCTTGACCTCTACCGCAGCACTTTCTTACTTGACACATCCCCAAAGGCAAGGGAATCAAGAGCAAAAATGAACTTTTGGGACCTCATCAAGATCAAAAACTTCTGCACGGCAAAGGAAACAATCCATAAAACTAATAGGCAATCGACGGAATGGGAAAAGATAGTTGCAAATGACATATCAGATAAAGGGCTAGTATCCAAAATCTATAAGGAACTCACCAAACTCCACACCCGAAAAACAAATAATCCAGTGAAGGAATGGACAGAAGACATGAACAGACACTTCTCCAGAGAGGACATCCAGATGGCCAACAGACACATGAAACAATTCTCAGTGTCCCTTATCATCAGGGAAATACAGATCAAAACCACACTGAGCTATCACCTCACACCGGTCAGAGTGGATAAAATGAGCAAATCAGAGGACTCTGGATGCTGGCGAGGGTGTGGAGAAATGGGCACCTTCCTGCACTGTTGGTGGGAATGTAAAGTGGTGCAGCCCCTCTGGAAAACAGTGTGGAGGTTCCTCAAAAAATTAACACTAGAACTCCCCTATGACCCAGCAATAGCACTGCTAGGAATTTACCCAAGGGATCCAGGAGTGCTGGTGCACAGGGGCACATGGACCCCAATGTTCATAGCAGCACTCTCAACAATAGCCAAATCATGGAAAGAGCCTCAGTGTCCATCAACTGATGAATGGATCAAGGAGATGTGGTTTATCTATACAATGGAATACTGCATGGCAATGAGAAAGAATGAAATCTGGCCATTTTTAGCAACATGGATGGATCTTGAGGATGTTATGCTGAGCGAAATAAGTCAGACAGAGAAGGACAGATACCATATGTTTTCACGTATTGGTGGGTTAGGAGGAACTTAACAGAGAATCATGGGTGAAGAGAAGGAAAAAATAGTTGGGGAGAGGGAGGGAGGCAAACCATGAGAGACTTTGAATGCAGAGAACAGAGGGCTGATGGGGTTTGGGGAAGAAGGGTAGGGGGGTGATGGGCATGGAGGAGGGCACTTGTGGGGATGAGCACTGGGTGTTATATGGAAACCAACTTGACAATAAACTAAGAAAAAAAATTCTGGAAATAGTGATGATAGTTGCACAACATTTTGAATATAGTTAATGCTACTGAACTACACATTTTAAAATTGTTAAAATGGTAACTTTTAAGTAATATATATTCTGTCACGATATTACAAATACAAGAAGAGGAGGAGGAAGAAGGCAGGCGGGAGCAGCAGGAGGGAACACGGGTTGGCCGACCTTCCCGCATGTACTCAACTCAACAGGCACACATGTGCATGCCAGGTAGAGGCCAAGTGTGTGCAGGAATACAAAAAAAAAAAAAACAGGCAAAATCAAAAAACAAATGTACCCTAGTTTGACCAAACTTGTGTCAGTAGCTCCACTGTTACATATAAGGAAACCTTGATGTCCTTAAAATTTTGTCAAGTCACTAAGCTGTAAAACTATCTTGGACCACACCCACCCTCCTTCCTACTTTCTGGAAACCTGTTACTCCCCCACACTTGCCCAAAGGGGTGCCTACACAAGTCACATATCTGCACTTTGCCATTCCCTGTAAGCCATGGCCTCGACTCTGTCTATGTTCCCATGGACCCAGTTCAGGAAAAGCACTTTCCCCTCCTCCTCCTCCTCCTCCCCCTCTTCCTGTTTCCCCTCTTTCTTCTCCCTCTCCTCCTTGCCCTCCTTCTCCCCCTTCTTCTTTGTCTCACCAACAAAGCCAGCAGCATCATACATCTGCCAGAGTTCCAGGCCCATAGGCACTGGCTGTGACTTTTAGATTCCCCAGGAAAGTGTCAGCTATCAGCTCTTGCTCCAGCAGAAGGGCACATAGGTGTTCCCAAGGCTTCTCCAGCACTGGGCTTGGGGTTGCAGGTGGCTCCTTGCCCACCCTTTGCTTGGTTGGGGGCAGACTCACTGCTAGCGAGCCATAACTCCCATAATGACCTCTCAGCGTCTCTGCTCTCTTCATTCTTTTTTTTTGTATCTTCCCTTTGGGCTTTACAGTCATCTAAACTCTCCCTTTTTTTTTTAATCTCTAAAACTTTGTAGAAGTGAATTTCATATAACATAAAATTAAACAAGTACACACTTTGGTGACATTTAATACATCCACAGCGTTGCCCAACCACCAACTATATCGAGACTCAAAACATTTTCATTGCCCCAAAAGACAGTGTGTATCCATTAAGCCCTCACTCTCCATTTCCTCTCCCCCACCCCTGCAAACCTCCTAAACTATCTTGGTAACCCCTTTGGAATATCCACATTTGGGTCTCAGATCTTATTTCTTATCTGTCATACTTGGTGCCTGGTCTCAAGCTCCAGTTTAACTCCCATTACCCTTAGCCCACTATCTTGACCTAAATACCCTCCTTGTAATTAACAAACACAGACACATTCACTTGTATGGCTTTGGGCCCTTTACCTGAACTCTGCAGAAAAGCACTGCTTAAAACTCCACTGGTAGTGAGTGTGGATCCCGTCTAGGGAAGATGAGCAAAGGAGTATCATCCAGGGAGGGCCTGGCTTCTGTCTCTGGCTGTTTGAGCACCCTCTGTGAACAGACAATAGGGAGCAGAGGGGTCTCTTGACTTCCTCTGCCTGAGGTGAAGCCAGAGGCTCATAGGAGGGTAGCCGCCATACTGCATTTAGAAGAAAACTGACTAGAACTAATGCTGGTGTGCTAATACCAATCTGGTGTGTGTAGTAAGCTTTGTATTCATACTTTGTTTTAACAGGCTTCCAGGTAATGTCCTATTGCTGATCGGGGAGCCACCCTTTGAGTAGCAGGTACTAAACAGTAATAACTGCCAGAATAAGAGTAGGATGAACTGCTTCCTACCTGCTAAGAAGTTATCTTTGCAACCCAATTACCCCTGCCACTTGGCTGAAAAGTGGAGGAGCACTTTTCAACAAAGCACTTTTCAAACAAAAAGGATAGGTAGGAGAGGTGGAAGGCAGAGGGAAGCATGCATGGAGGCTTTAAGTCGAAAGACAGCTTTGGTTTATTGAAAGAACTGGAAGAAGCTCAGTGTGGTTGGGACAGTGGGTGCAGGGAATTGGAGCAAGTGATGGGCAAGCTCCATTCCTGATTCCAGGAGCACAAGCCCTGTTCCTTCTGGGAGACCCTCCTCCAGTCTGCAAGGTGGGTGTCCTTTTGATGTTCTTTGTCCAGTACTTCCACCACCCCCACACTTATGGACGACATATGTGCACTTGCTCCCTCCTTGGTCTTTCAGCATCCATCCCCTGGCCTGTAAGCCTCTGGAGGACATGGACCATGTCTACCTTAGAGGAGCAAAACCATTTAATTGTCTCTTAAGAAAACTTTCAAGGCACTGGGATTACTGTGGACCTCCCCCATCTCCAGTACCAGCTGGTGCCCACTTGGGAACTCCTCCTGAGGGGCTGCTTGGCTGAGCCTAGGACAGCTGGTGAGGGATGGTGTCCTCTTCCTACCTCTCAGAGAGGCTGGGCCCAGGCCCTGCCATTAACTAGAAGCTGGAACACAACTGGGATGAAACAAACCTGATTTAGAACATGGGGCGGGGGGCACAGTGTAATAGGAGACCCGTGTGGTCCAGTCTTCTGAGAAGCACACAGGGAAGGTACAAAGGCAGCAGACCTGGAGGAGGTAGAATGCCTGGCAGAAGGGACTGAGGGTGACCCAACGCCAGGGAGGAAAGAGACCGAATGGAGGGCAACACAGTTGAGACCCCCCGGTCTTGGGCAATAAAACATGAGTGTTTGCAGCCACCCCATTCATTTGATGGAGGGTCCCCAGTTAGGTGGAATGTTCCTGTAACAATGCCAGCTGGCAGATTCAGGCCTGATTTGTGGCCTGACTGACCCTTCACAGGAGATGAGCTATGAGCAGACACCCTGCCAGAATGGGAGAGGCCTCCAAATACTGCTGTATCACAAGACCCAGATTGAAAGGGTGTCTGGACTTCCTGCATCATCAGAGGACTCACTGGCTCCTCAGACTCAGCCTCTGGGTCGGTGCCAGTGATGAGCTAGCTGGGCAAGGTGCACAGGGCTACATACACCAGCATGGGGCCTAAGCCCTACTTCGCCACTGTAGCACGGGCTGGGGGACACAAGGGTCATCCCTGAGGCTTCTGTGAAGATCTGGAGTCTTGGAGCACTTGGGGATAGGAGGCAGGGTCCCAGGTGTGGTAGGTCTGGGAAACAGCAATCATGTTTCCTCTTCCCCAGACACCATTCCCAGCCTCCCTTCAGGCCTGTTTGGGCCACGTGACGGGCCTGGCCAGTGGGCTGGTGGCTGCACCACCTCCAGGTCTAGCCCGTGTTAAAATCCCACTCTCTGTCCCGGGCTGCCTTCTTCCCTTTCAGTGGAGGCGGTGGGTGGGGGCCAAAGCAGGCTGATGGCACCATGGGCCCCAGTCCTTCTCACAGAATTGTTCTTTCTCGGCCCTTTGCTGTGTGCCTGCAGCTCCACTCACTAAAGACGCACGATCCATTTCTCTCCCCAGGTCTGGGGTGTCATAGATGTGACCCCCAAGAAGCTTGCAAAAGCATTTGCCTTACTTTTTGCTCCTCTGCACTTACCTTAAAACCATGGCTGAGCTCGCCTGTTGGAAAATGAGAGGGCCCAGTGGCCCTTTCACTCTGGCCAACCCCACGACATGTGAATTAGGCCATGTGAGACCAACAGAGCTGCCAGCCAAGTCCAACCTAAATTGCTGACCACAGATGCATGAACTAAAGACATGTTCATTGGCGTTTGTTTATTTCATCAATTTGTTTTAATGCATTTCTTGTGGCACCAAGTAAATGAAAAAGTGGCAACCCAACAGACTGACCAGAACCACCCACCGCCAACCCCGCTGGGTTCCCATGGGACTGAGCAGAAAGCTTTCGCTGTGCTGTCACATGGAGACTCGGGTTTGGCTGCTACTTCAGCAGAGCCAGCCGTCTTGTGACTAAGCCACAAGGAACCAGGTCATGGGCCTGGATGCTGTGTCTCAGAAGCCCGATCAGAGGGGAGCCAGTAGACAAAGCTAATTACAGGAACAGCGATTAGCCTCCAGATCATGGAGGGGAAGAATTGGTGCCTTTTCTGGAAGCCCATGTGCTGGTAGAGGGCCAGGGCCGAGCGCTGCAGCATGCTGGTGGTGAGGATGACTTGGCTGTACCCCTGGTCCCGTGCGAACTGAAGGACAGTCCTGACCAGGGCTTTTGCTATCCCCTGGTTTCGGTGCTCTGAGGCCACACACAGATGAAGCAGCTCCAACTTCTCTTTCCGCAGGGTGGTGGACAGAGCACCCACCATGCCCACCACCTGCCCCTTAGCCTCAACCACCCAGAAGCAGGAGCCAGGCTCACCCAGGAAGAACTTGGTGATGTCAGACATGTCTGTGCGCAAAGACATGTCTATAAACTGGTTCCAGGGGCAGCTGGAGAGGAATCTCAGGGCAGCAAGGAGGGTGAGGCTGGCTACAAGGGCCAGGAGCCAGGAGCCAGAGAGCAGGAAGACGGCAAGGGGCAGCCCAAGCAAGAGCACCAGGGTTCGGGGCAGCTTCAGGATGTGGCGGAAGGTGGTGGGGATGTGCTCATTCATTCCCTGGGAGAACAAGCCCAGGACCTGTGTGCGGTCGTTCTCCCGGTATTTGTGGATGTGATAAGGAGCCATGGAAGACTGCCGAGCCTGAATCTCAAAGTCCATGAGAGAGAGAGTGAGTGAGAGCTAGGTGTCCCTGCACACCTTCCGGACCACCCTGGGGAAGAGAGAGGAAGTCAGGTGAGTGCCCATCTCTGCCACCTCCCAGGAGTGGGGGAGACCCTGCTCAAGGGCATTGCTTTCTGCTTTTGCCCAAGAGGATGTAGGCTACAGTCACTGGGAGAAAGTATAGGGTCAGGACAATTTGCATATGATCCTGGCTCCCTGCCCTTCTAGCTGTGTGACCTTAGTGCTACCTAACTTCTCTGAACCCATCTTTTCATCTGTAGAACAGAATCAAATAAAGGACCTGCCTTCTGGGATTGTTTTGAAGATTTAACAAAGTAGCATACAAAGCCCTGATACACAAAACACCCTTCTCTCCACCCTCTTTCCCCTTTTACTGGCTCACTTAGCTTGCTGGCACTTTGGGGCAGCACCATGCAGTAGGCAGACCATGTGTCCCCAGACCTTTGGCCCCTATCCAGGGACCATACACTGCAGGAATCCTGTGCTCCCAAGTTTCAACAAGGGCTCCTTCCCCCTTGACTGCAAATTTTTAGGCTGCTGAGGTGGTATAAGAATCAAACACCAAAAAAGGGGCAGCCTTGACATCCAGAGGAGAGTCTGGGGCTCCAGACCTCTCTCCAAACACTGTCCTTCTACCCGCGTCCTCTCACCTGCCGCCACAACAGCCTTGACCGTCCAGAGCAGCCTCAGGGTGGCCTCTGCCCTCAGCCTCTGCCTGGCACCCAGGAGAGACTTCCCAGGGCCTGCTCCACCACCGGGGACCAGCCCCTTCCTGGATGGCCACCTCATTGGCTGGCTCTTGGACCCGAGAGGCTGGGCTCTGACAAAGCAGAAGCCCATTCTCCACCACTCCTGTGATCACCAGAGGCTCACCTGGGAGGGGGGAAGCAGAGCCTGGAACGGCTCAGGGGCCTGGCCCTTGCAGAAGGCCTACGCTCTTCCTCGCATGGTGGTGAAGGGCCAGAGCGTCTCCCAGCGGGCACCTTGATGACGCTCCGGCGTCCACTCTGGGCCCCTCCGCACAGCTCCTAGGAGCCTGGGGATCGCAGGCCTCACTGTGTGCGGGCATCATGGGCTAGAGTCCACGCTGAGCACACAAGGTGCTCTCTCCCTGCCTAGGCGTTACCTGGTCTGAGGAAAACGGACCATCTGTAGTTCCCTACACTCATCTCACTAAGCTCCACCTGCGTTCGTCCGTTCCTTCATTTGTCTGTTCATTCATTCATTCCCAGTGCTATTATGTATGATGCAACTACTATGTGCCTGGCGTCCTTTTCGGCTGTGAGCGACACCGACACACAGCGATGGGCACCAGTACCACGTGCAGCTGGTGTGTGTTCTGCTCGTTAGAGCCTGTGCCATAACAGCTGTTACGTATTTGGCGCTGAGGTAAACTAAAGCAGGAAAACAAAACAGAAAATCCCTTCTCTGTGGAACGGAAGTGCTGCCGAGGGGGCCGCTTCCCTCCCCGGATTGAGTTTGCTCCTCTTCCAAAGTGCCCTCACTCTGCGGCCCAGATAAGCCTCTCGCTCTATATTCTGTCGGCTTCCTGAAGCTGTGACCACAGATCCATCTCCTCAGGAGCTTGTCTGTCGTGTCATCCAACGCTCATCCGGAGCTCGCGCCGAGGGGCGACCGGGCTGCAGCACAGCGCCCGGGAGACCCCGGTTGCCGGTCCTCGAAGCTCCTCGCGAGATTCCGGGGATTGCACGGCTCGCGCCGCGTCTCGCCCCCGGGACGCACGGGGCGGAAGGCTGCGGGCTGCGCGAGGGCATTCATAGGGGCCCCAGAGGAAGGACCCTTAAGTCGAGACCCAGACCGGAATGAGAGGTAGGCCTGAGCAAGGCTGAGTGAAGGAGAACGTTTGGGGCCGAGGGAACAGAGACGTGAAGAACTTGAGGCAGGACAAAAGCAAGGTTTCCGGGAAAGGTGGCCAACATGGCCACGGAGGGAGGGAAGGAGGGGTGAGGGTGGTAAGGGCCCGTGCGTGCTGGGCCTGCGTTCCAGTTACGGAGTTTGTACTCTATTCCAAGAGCGATGGAAAGCCATGGGTCTGCTTGTAGCTGGGGAGTGACCTAGACAGGGCGTGCAAGTGTTTGGCTACATGTGAACGGTGAATGGGAAAAGAGTAGTGGAAGCACGTATTACCCGCCCCCACGGGCTAGTGTCCAGTGCAGCTGAAAAAAGAGCCTACGGGTACAGATAGGCAAGTTGCTTACTATTCAAGAGCGACTGACCAAGGAGGGCCAGGGGGAACAAAAATAGAGTGCTGTGCCACTGACCAGGCCGTCATCCGTGGCACGGAGATGAGTCTGGCCAAAGGAGAAGGCACCTTTTTTCTTATTGCTCAAAGGCATGGCTCCCACCGAACTGTGCATCAAACGGGCTGCATCTGTATGAACGTGGTGCCTTGTCCTATGTTCACCAGGAAGCCACGTGGGCTAGCAGAGGCTCTACAAGAGTAAGTGGTGACTTGGACCAGAATGAGGCGATGGTGAGCACCAGCCCACCCGTAGGTGCATTTGTGGGCAGAAATGGCAGGAATTTGTAATTTTCCAGATGGGTGTGAGGATGAGGAAGGGGTCAGAGATGATAGCCCCCCCCCCCTTTCTTTTTTTTTTGTAAGAGCGTCTAGAGGATTCTAGAGAGAGAGAGAGACTTGGAGAGAAAGATAATGACTGCCTGGCGATAGCATCCTGAGGCCTTCTGATCAGGAACCGTAGGTGGGCAGCTGGGATCCAGGCCCAGTGAATGGAGGCTCCTGACGTGCCAGGTCTTTGTCACCTGGAATGAGGCCATAAGGATAGCGTTTAACATGAAATCTGATTGGTGACCCATGGGGATTTGCTACATTTCTCTTACATTTTAATATTTAAACAGTTCAATGTTAAATAAAATTTGAAATTAGAATCAAAAGGAGGGGGGGACAGAGGGCTCCAAAGTACAGTTGAGTCTCCTATTAACCAGTCAAAAAATCATAGTCAAGCTGAAGGGCCAAAGGTCTGTCTTCTGCCCCCAAGCTCTCTTTCTCTGCATTCTCTCTGGTCTTCTGTGGCCTCCTCCAAACCCAGTGGCCTTGGTTTACATTCAGGCTTTTCACCCTACAGCTATGAACAGTGATGATAGGGATTTATTGGCATGGAAAAAAAGTCAAAATATAGCTCCAAGAAATAAAGGCTCATAAAACAGTAGGTTTCAACTCACTTGGGGAAAATGTAACCTGCCAGCAATGTACGGACACAAGCATGCAGAGAGGAAAGTCTGCGGGATCATACCCAATGCTGGCAACGGCTGTCTCTGGATGGAGAGCTTTTGGCTCATCCTCTATGTACAAGATGAAGCCAGGTATGGACTGAGGCTCCAGGCGCTTCCTTTTGGATGATGAAACCGAGGCTTGGGAATCTACCTGGCTCGGCTTCAGCCGGATCTGAGAGAATAGAGGGACTTAGCTAAGATCATGAACTTCTAAAGGTAAGGCACATGTGCTTATTCCATTATTACATGTCTTAGTTAGCTGATGTTAATGGGTACAGTTCGATGGCATTTCGTGCACCACTGTGTGGTGTGGCCGCCACTTCTATCTGCTTTCACAGCATTTTCACACCCCCAAAAAGAATTCCCTTGCCTCTGTGCAGTCACTCTCTCCCCCTCCTCTCTCCAGACCCTGGCAACAACTAACCTGCTTTCTGGATGGTTCATTTAAGTGAAATCATGTGATATGTGAACTTCTGCGCTCAGCTTCTTTTACTTTATGTATCCAAGGTTCACCCTTGGTGTGGCATGTCCCAGTACGCCACTGCTTTTTTATGGCTGAATAATATTACATGGTAGGGATCGAACACATTTGTTTATCCATTCATCCACTGATGGACACGTGGGTTGTTTCCACCTTTTGGCTGTGGTGAATAGTGCTGGTAGGAACGCGTGGGTACAAGTTTTTGTCTGAGCACCTGTTTTCAGTTCTATGGAGTGTATACATAGGAGTGGAATTTCTGGGTCATATGGCAGTTTTATGTTTAACATTTATTTTGAGGAACCGCCCAACTGTTGTCCACAGTGGCTGCACTGTTTTACTTTTCACCAGTAGTGAGCCCTATTTTATTTTACTACTTGACCTCAGCAGTACTGCCTGGTACATAAAGGGAAGAGATCACTGTTATTCACGGAGAAATCAGATGCCTGGAACTGTGAGGAAGCAATTTTCCTATGCTCTGCTATTTGATACTCATGACAACCAAGAACTAAGGTTGAGATTAATGTCCCCATTTTACAAATGGGAAACCAAGGCGAGAGAAGCTGAGCCGTGTCCTACCCAAGACCTCACAGGATCACTGGTATTCCAACAGGTGTGGATTGGAGAGGAACATGTCACTAAAACCTCACACTTACATCTATGAGAAACATTCCCTATAGCACCGGCACAACCCAGAAGTGGGCCAGTGAGATGGATGATGGTAAATGAGTGACATTACATTGTGGAAGTCTCAGGGAGAAGAGAAAATCAATTCCATTCCTTTGAGGGGGGGATATTTATTTTATTTTATTTTTTAATGATTTATTTTATTTTTATTTTTTTAATTTATTTTTTTAAATGATTTTTTTTTAATGTTTTATTTATTTCTAGGAGAGAGAGAGACAGCGTGAGCAGGGGAGGGTCAGAGAGAGAGGGAGTCACAGACCGAAAGAGGCTCCAGGCTCTGAGCTGGCAGTCAGCACAGAGCCCGACGCGGGGCTCGAACCCACAACCGCGAGATCATGACCTAAGCGAAAGTCGGACGCTTAACCAACTAAGCCACCCAGGCGCCCCTTTAATTTATTTTTTAAATTTACAACCAAGTTAGCAGATCGCAACAATGATTTCAGGAGTAGATTCCTTAATGCCCCTTACCCATTTAGTGCATCCTCCCTCCCTCACCCCTCCAGCAACCCTCTGTCTGTTCTCCATATTTGAGTCGTTTCTGTTTTGTCCCTCTCCCTGTTTTTATATTATTTTTGTTTCCCTTACCTTATGTCATCTGTTGCATGTCTTAAAGTCCTCATGATACTTGTCTTTCTCTAATTTCGCTTAGCATAATACCCTCTAGTACCATCCACATAGTTGCAAATGGCTTCAATTTCATTTAATTAAGTTTGCAGGAAGAATCTCCTCTAACCTCTCATCGGGGCTCCCAGTAACCTAGCGTCAGGCCAGTGCCCTGAACTTTTACTTAGAACTCATCACTTAAAGGAGATGAGTAGAAGAAAATGCTGGTAAATCATTTCAAGGGTAAAGAAGTAGGTGGATGGGACATCCTTGGTATAAGATGCTCAGAAATGCTAGGTCAATGATTCCAGCTCTACAGAAATGTTCTGTGACCTTTCAACTAATTCTCTAAGAAAGTGAGAGGCTCTCAGGCCCCAATACTCAAATTAGGGTAACTTCAGAAACTTTTATGCAGATGATCAAAGGGACTAGTTGTTTTTTTTAATAGTTTATTGTCAAGCTGGTTTCCATGTAACACCCAGTGCTCATCCCAACAAGTGCCCTCCTCCATGCCCATCTCCCCCCCACCCCTCCCTACACCCATCAGTCAAAGGGACTAGTTTTTTTTGTTTTGGTTTGTTTTATTTATTTCTAGGAGAGAGAGAGACAGCGTGAGCAGGGGAGGGTCAGAGAGAGAGGGAGTCACAGACTCTGAAACAGGCTCCAGGCTCTGAGCTGGCAGTCAGCACAGAGCCCGACACGGGGCTCGAACCCACGAACTGCGAGATCATGACCTAAGCAAAAGATGGACGCTTAACCGACTAAGCCACCCAGGCGCCCCTCAACGGGACTAGTTTTGAAGGTGTAGGTGGGTAGAGGGGGATGAAAGATGGTGCAGGCACCAGGTATGTTATTGCCCAGAGACCTGAAACAAGGTGGGAAAGTGAGGGACGGGAGCCTAACCCAGCCGTTGAAAGGTTCAGGGACAAAGCCAGTGCACCTGACCTTACAGGAAGGGGTCAGGTTAATAAATACCCTGGTCTCACTCTTCCCCTCTCCAATCTCTGTCTGGGCTCCCACTGGCCTTACCCAAGCAGATGCCAAGAAGAGGAGACCTCTAACTGACACACAGTTTAGCCACCTGGAACACAGGGAAGAGGGGGTAAGGGAAAAGATCTGGAGGGGAACATGGGAGATAGCGGCACAAAGGACTGTGAAAGCATCAGTGACAGGCAAATTTGATGAATGCAAACTGCTTATTCTAAAACCAACCAAACTAGGTTACACTTTTCTCAATATTGTGACGTGAGTGCAGAGTGGCTGCCGTCAGCAGAGCCAAGAGCAGGGAAGTGGCTGCAGTGCTGGGGGGCGGTTCACAGAATGGCACCTTTCTGCTCTGAAGTCTTTAATGAGTTCAACTCCTCATCCCCAATAATTCCACTTCAGAGAAGCTATGCGTAAGAAAGAGAACCATATACAAATGTTTATTTGCAAAAGTGAAACATTGAAAGCAACGTAAGTGTGTAATACTAGAGGAAGTACATATGTGACGTGTTACACATCAGTAAAAAGAATGAGCGTGATGGCATGGGAGGGGCAGTGGACGCAGTTGTTAGGATCTGGCGTCACATAGATTGGACTTCTAATCCCGGGCAAGTCAAGAGAGATCTTTGCAGTGGAGATGTCTGGGGGGCAGCACCACCTTAACCCAGTCTTTATATCACCAATGATAGGGCCAACTGACATTGCGTCCTGATGACATGCAATGGCAAGGACACGAAATCCAAAATATTTAGGTTGACTTAAATCATGAACATATACAGATTGTGTGGAAGTCTGAAAGACATCTAGGATAGGTACTCTTCAAAAAATGTCAACATCATTCTTAAAAAGAGGATTGTTGTAGATTAAAGGACACTGAGATATATCAGCTAAACACTGCATAGACTGACGAAACATGTCTGCAACTCTCAAATGCAGCAGCAAAAGTGTGTGTGTGTGTGTGTGTGTGTGTACACACACCTGAGGGCAGGCAGGCAGATAGGAGAGCAAGACAAGCAGATGTAGCAAAATGTTAACAACAGTGAATTCACATGAAAGGTGCATGGACTTTCACTGTACTATTGTCAGTTGTTCTGTAGGTTTGAAATGGAGTTCAGAGACTAACTCTGTTTCCTTGCTGGTAAAAAAAAATCTCTTGGGGTTGTAAGGACTAAAGGGAGTAGTGCATATACAATGCTAAGCACAGTACACACGAGAAATGTTAGCTATGTGCATATGTACTTTATTATTTATGATCATGATAGAAATCACGAAGTATTTCTACCTCCCTGCTTTCCAGCACAGGGCAGGATCACACTCCTCTGTCCCTTATGAGGTTGGCAGGGCCATGTGACTGGCTTTGGACAGTGAAACATGAGATAAGTAAACTGGGTTCCTGAGTCAATATCCTGAGTGTTTGCAGATTCACATAATCCGGCTATGTAGACTGAACAAGACACAAACTTTTGTCGTGTGAAGCCAGTGACCTTTAGGAAGTAATCAAAACCTAACCTAATCCAGATATCCACACAGTGAGGCCCTCAGGTCAAATCCTGTCCATCACTTATTCTTGTCCACAAAGTTTTACTGAAACACAATAGTACTCATTACTTATGGTCTGTGGATGCCTTTGCGCTATGATAGCAAGAGTTGAGTAGGTGCAACGGACACCTTATGACCTGCAAAGCTGAAAATATTTATTATCTCATCCTTCACAGACAAGTTTGCTCACCCCTGACCAAGCCTGTCTTGACTGCTACGATCAAAATATAAAGTGAAAAAAGAAAACCCAAAGCACTTCTAAAACATGGCTTTATACTAGCTACAGGACATTGAGCAAGTTACTTATTATTTCTATAATCTCTTAGTTGCCTTGTATGTAAAATGGTCGTAATATTAGTGTTTACTTCACAAGGCTATGATGAGTATTTCTTGTATGTAAAACACTTGGAACCAGGAGGCTTGGAAGGGAAATATACTAGATTAGCCAGAAGTAAGGGCAGCGAAATGAACTGATGAATATAAAATCACCAAGGCGAGAACCTAGTTAAAATCCAGTTACTCCAATTACATAAAAAAGAATAAATCTGAACAGAAATAGAAAACTAGAAGACAAGAACAAATAATAGCAACAGTGGTCATCTTTTAAAATATTAAGAGAGAGGACTTTGTTGGGGCGCCTGGGTGGTTTAGTCGGTTAAGCGTCCGACTTTCGCTTAGGTCATGATCTCGTTGTGGGTTCGAGCCCCGCGTCGGCTCTGTGCTGACTGCCAGCTCAGAGCCTGAGCCTGTTTCAGTCTGTGACTCTCTCTGACCCTCTCCTGCTCACGCTGTCTCCTCTCTCCTAGAAATAAATAAAACATTAAAAAAATTTTTTTAAATAAAATATTAAGAGAGAGGACTTTGTTATGGCTGTTTTACCATTCTGTTTTTAATTTCTCTGTAATTGAACAGATACATCTTATTTTTTAAATTAGAAATTTTGTTAATGTTCATGTTTATTGTTTAGGTTTTCATGTTTAATGTTTATTTTTAAGAGAGAGAGAGAGAGAGACAGAGTGCAAGCAGGTGAGGGGCAGAGAGAGACGGATAGACGAAATCAGAAGCAGGCTCCAGGTTCTAAGCTGTCAGCACAGAGCCTGATGCGGAGCCCAAACCCACAAAGTGCAAGATCGGGACCTGAGCCGAAGTCAGACACTTAACTGACTGAGCCACTCAGGCACCCCAAACATATACATTTTATAATCAAGAAAGAAAAATCAGTGTTTTCATATGAAAAATTTTAATATTTCTGTCATTTTACAAAACATCTTTTGTTGACATTCTACAAATAATACCATCCAATAATGTTCCAATACTTTCTTCTTGTGAAGATAGTTTATATATCTGTGAAAATAAAAACAAATTATGACATGCTAATATATTCATGAACTACGATTTTTCATTATACAAACACGTATAAGTGAAATTATTTATCATTCAACTATTGGGATAATGACATGAAATCACAAATCATGAATGTGATTAAAATATGCAAAATAGATGGCAATTCATCATTTATGTCAAAAGTTCCCTTTAAATTGCAGTTATGGAGATAACCCTCTGCACATAGAAACTTGAATCTATACCAATTTTTAAAGCATATGGCAAGATATTAAAGATCAAGCTTACACAGTACATTTGAAATGTAAAAGAAATACAGAATATGTTCTGTATTATTATTATTTTTTTTTGAGAGGAGAGACTACGAGCAATGAGAGGGGGAGAGAGAATCCTAAGCAGGCTCCATGCCCAGGGCAGAGCCCAAGAAGGGCTTGATCCCACAACACTGAGATCATGACCTGAGCTGAAATCAAAAATAGGGCGCTCAACCAACTGAGCCACCAAGGTGCGTCTGAAGTTATTATTATTATTTTTTTAATGTTTATTTATTTTTGAGAGAAACAGAGCAGAGTAGGGGCAGAGAGACAGAGAGAGAGACACAGAATCTTAAGCAGGCTCCAGGCTTTGAGCTGTCAGCACAGAGCTGGACAGAGGGCTCAAACTTGTGAACCAGATCATGACCTGAGCTGAAGTCAGATGCTTAACTGACAGCCACCCAGGCGTTGCTGAAGTTATGTATTCTTAATTAAAGAATGCTTTTCTCAACTAAATTCCTAACTAAATTTTACATAAACCTGCATCTTCTAAGTCTTTGCATCCATAACTATTTTTCAAGTATTTTTATTTATTTATTCATTTTTTCAAGTATTTTTAAATTAATCTTTCTTAAAAGTTAAAACCAGAAGCCTTTGGGGCACCTGGGTGGCTTAGTTGGTTAAGCGTCCGACTTTGGCTCAGGTCATGATCTCACAGTTCGTGGGTTCAAGCCCCGCGTCGGGCTCTATGCTGACAGCTAGCTCAGAGCCTGGAGCCTGTTTCAGATTCTGTTTCTCTCTCTCTCTCTCTCTCTGACGCTCCTCTGTTCATTCTGTCTCTCTCTCTCTCAGAAATAAATAAAAAAACATTTAGAAAAAAATAAATAAATAAATAAATAAAACCAGAAGCCTTGGTGATCAATACACAAACAGCATCAGAATTATTCTTCATCTATCACACTCTATCTAAAAATACAGATATACAAACCTTTTTGATTTCTGTAATATTTGTTATATCAGGAAGATTTTTCAGGGAAACTTGATGACCTTCTATCTGAGATATTAGGTCTTCTTGATTTATTTGTTTTTCTCCCTCTTCAATGTAAACAATTAGAATTGAAGTGTCATTTGCCGAGATACCAAATTTTTTCAAAGCTTCTGAAATCTAAAGATCAAAACAAAAACAGGCAATAACCAGTGGCTTCTGTGTCTGAAACAGCCCCCATGGGCCTCCTCCTTCCTTGGTCAGGCTCTTACTTTTCACATCCTAATGATTCTACCTACAGTGTTTCTCTTCAACAGCCCTTCCTGACACCCACCAGATCTGCCTCTAGAATACTCTCTGCCCAAAACTGCACTCATCCCTGCACAGTCAAGCCTACTTCTTGGCATTTCTTAACACAAACACCCCCTCCCTCTGGCCCCAAGTGACCCTCTAGCCACATACACCCACCTTTGAGCCAGTCTGGACTGTATGGGTGTCCCATCATTTCATACTTTCTTTCCTGTGCTCAAACTTTGTCCTCAGTCTGCAGTGCCCTCATCCCTCAAGGTCCAATGCTAATGTCACTCCCCTGCTGCACTCTCCTCCTTACAGGAGTTGCGTCTTTGCTGTTCCCATTGGTCTGAAGTATTAGTCCCCTTGTATCATTTATCTTAGTGCATTTGGATTTCTATCTGCCTTCCTCAGGAACATATTTGTTTCTCCTGCCCTAGAACTGTAACTGTAAGAGGGACAAGCCCAACAGATGTTTACTCAATAATTGTTACTCAAATACCTTCAAATGATTTCAAAGAAATTATAATTGGTAATTTTTTCTCCAATTACTGAGGAATTCTATTATCATGCAATCTATAAACTTTGTAAAATTTCAAACATTATTTTAAAGCATGCCACAGGTTTCCTAATTGTCCTTTGGATGATGTTAGTACCCGGTGGTGTTCTTAATAGCAGTAGTAATACTAAAACTTTATCAGCAAAATTTCAGTTATTTTTTTCATGGCTACAGGTAGAATATCTAGCTCAATAACTTTGATTACTACCAGTATCTCAAACACAACTCTTCCTGAGCCCTGGATGTGTGAGTGAGCCCGTGTTAAGGGCTGGTTCAGGTACCAGGTACACCATTTCTGGTGTGTGGAAAAGACCTATCCTTAAGGAGTTATAGGGAGAGTAAATGATGTGCATGGTAACACACAAATATCCATGCTTAATGTTTTACCATTTACATTTATACATTATTTATGGGATCTTCCTGACTCCGTATGGTAAGAAGGACAGATTACATTATCCTCATCTAATGTAGCTAAATTCTTGTTTATTCTTATATGAAGTGACCCCAAAGCTTATGTGTCTAGAAAGAGGCAGTGCTAAACCTCAACTCTGTCCAGAACACTCTTCATTATTAGAGCTTGACACTAGGGAACACGCATTAGCACAACAAGGTCAACAGAAATTAAGTAAGTAAAATCCGTATTAATTACATTGTTATTTGGGGAAAGATTGAAAATAATTTCAGTTGATAGAGTTTTTGTCTTCATTTTTCCCAGTTTGTAGAGATGAACTGCTTTGTTTGCTGCCACAAGTATCTGAAATGGATCGACAATCTGCCAAAGAGAACATAAAGAATTACACACGGAGAATCTGGAGCACTCCAGAGACGCATGCTTATCTCTTGGTAAATCCAATGTCAGGCTCTTTTCCATCATCCAAATTTCTATGGACTGTATTTTCAAAATTGCTGGGTGTTTAGAAAATCATAGAATGTTAAAACTCTAAGGAACTTAAATTGTAAAAATTTTAAACAGAACATTGAGTACTAATAATGGAAAAGGCCATAGTCTAAACATTTTACCTGTATATTTTGACCCTTAAAATAACCTATTAAATCAGTATTATTATTCACATGCAGTAGAAGAGGAAATCAAAGCAAAGAATGTCTGGGTTTGAATCCCAGATCTGTAAGTTCCCACTGAAGGGACTTGGGCAAATTCCTTAGTTTTAATCTTTTAGATGCAGATAATCATAGTACTGACTTCATAGGGTTGTTGTAAAGATTAAGTGAGTTAGTATATGGAAAGCATTTAGAACGATGGCAGGAACATAGCAAGTGTGATACAAAGGTTGGCCACTACTTGCTCAAAGTCATAATAAGTGGCAGAGCTGAGATTAAGCCCTGGTAGCCTGATTCTACTGTATGTGCTCTTAACCACTATGGATGCCTCCTGTGCAGAGATTTTTTTAGATCAAATGAGAAAATGAAGCTCCAAGCATTTGTCATTACATGTGAGTCAGAATACAACCTTTCATATCTCCTGGGAAGGGCCTAGCACTTTGGCTTCTATTCACAATTAAACTCAAGGTTGGCCCAGTCTGACTGCACCGCTTAGGCAAGAACTATTTATCCAAATGTGACAATTATAGGCTAACCTATAATATCATGAAAAATTAACATATTCTTAAATGCCCCTTTATAGCTCATTTGTTCTCACTTGTACTTACCACCTTAGGGTTTATTAATGCACCATCAATAGCACCTTCCATGGCCTTTTTTCTCAGGTCTCCAGCATTTTTGACATCATTAAATAACAGAAGAGTCACCTTGCATTCAGGAAATAGGTCCAGCTGGTGTATTAACTGCATTTCATAGACAAGCAGGATTCTAAAAGACCAAAAGACTTCTGTTTAAAATCTGTTTAAAAGCTAATGGTATAATTCACTAAGAAACATCCTTGCTAACAAATAAAATAATCCTAATAATAAGATGACAGAACTGTTAACCTAGAAGATCCATCCCCAAAGCACATTTGGCATCCTCATGAGATGTCTTCCTACCCCTGCTGAGTTGTTTCTGGCTTCCTTTCACCAAAGGGTCAAGGTTGCTGCCTGGTTCTCTGGGTGTGCAGGCAGGCAAGCTCTGATGCACAGCTGAGGGGCAGCTCTCTAGCAGACAAATAGGAGCAGAATGTCAGAAATTCTTTAGACCACAGGTTACTTATGGTGTAAGCAGAATCTCACTCCAACTTAGCCTTATTAGCTTTCTGATCTTCCCATTTTGTGTGTATTTTAGCAGAACCTAGACACAAATACTAAGAAAATTTTGTTGAAGTATGATACTTGACTCATATTCATTTCACACATGACATTTAAATAGAGAATACAGTTATTTTTAATGTTTTATTTATTTTTGAGAGAGAGAGAGCATAAGCGGGGGAGGGGAAAAGAGAGAGAGTCAAAGATTCCGAAGCAGGCTCTGAGCTGTCAGCGCACGGTCTGATGTGGGGCTCGAACCCACAAACAATGAGATCATCACCTGAGGTGAAGTCGATGTTTGACCAACTGAACCACCCAGGTGCCCCAAGAGAGGGTACAATTATTAAATCAATACTGGCCCTTTCTTAGACATAAGTTTAATAAGGAAAAGACAAAGACAAAAAACAGCTTGACCAACTAGAAAGACAACCATCTTGAACAGAAAAACTAAGTATTGCAAACACTTGATCTTTAAAACAGTTTCAAAGTCTTAGTGAGATATTTGGGTGAGGCAATTTGTTAAGTTCATTTTATCCTTTTACTTGGTAGTTTCCATTTCTAGGACTCTTTTCAAGGAATAAATTAAAAACCTGAAACTTATGTAATAAGATGCCCCTCTCATCATCCTTTTTTAAAAAAATTTTTTAATGTTTTATTTATTTCTGAGAGAGGGATCGAAGACGGCATGAGCCGGGGAGAGTCAGAGAGAGACAGAGATACAGAATCTGAAGCAGGCTCCAGGCTCTGAGCTAGCCGTCAGCACAGAGCCTGATGAGAGGCTAGAACCCACGAACTGTGTGATCATGACCTGAGCCGACGCCGGATGCTTAACTGACTGAGCCACCCAGGCACATCGCCCCCCCCATCATTCTAATAGCAAAAAGTTGAAAACAAACTAGCAAATAACATATTTGTTGCAACTAAACAAGCATTAAAAACTTTCATCTTGGAGACCAGTTAATTTGTGTGATATAGCAATACATAACATTAAGTAAAAACATCTGATTGAAAGACAAAACATAGGGGCACCTGCATGGCTCAGTCGGTTAAGCATCTGACTTTGGCTCAGGTCATGATCTCACAGTTCCTAAATTCAAGCCCCATAACAGGCTCCTCCCTGGCAGTATGGACCCTGCTTGGGATTCTCTCCCTCTCTCTCTGCTTCTCCCCCACTGGCATGCACACTCTATCTCAAAATAAATTGTAAAAATTACATAAAAAAGAAAGACAAAACATAAAATGTGGAATAAACTGTGGGCTTTTCAAAAAGGAGCCTAAGAAATTATTGAAAGAAAGATACACCAGAAAGTTCTCTCAGACTTGGTGGAATTACATTTGACTTTTTGTTAGAAAAAAATAAGTATGTGTGAATAATGTCCTGGCACACAGCAGTTCAATCTTTATTGTCATGGTAACGTCCAACGGAAAAAAAACGACACAGAAAAATATAATGAATATATTGCCAACTGCACAAAAAGATGCACACAGAAAACAAAAACATGAAACACACCAAAATATGGCCATTTTAGGTGGAAGGATTATTGGTAACATTTATCATCTTCTATTAAAAAATTCTTTTGTACTGAATTTTCTGCAGTAAGCACACAAAGTACAGATAATCAGCAAGGGAAAAAAAGTTTTTGTTGATTTTACAGTAGGGAAAAAAGGTCCCCTTGATGTCTTGGGGTGATAAGTGGGGTTCATTGCTGATGGTCAAGAAAATTCTTCAAGACATCTTTGGTGCAAAAAGGTGATTTTATTAAAGCATGGGAACAGGACCCCTGGGTAGAAACAGGTGTTTGTGAAGAGTGGCTTGTAATATGCTATGAGCCTGGGGGAGGTAAAGTCAAAAGGGAAGTTTCCAGAGACATTCCCATGCTAAAGACTCACAGATTACTGGAGGCCTAGCTATTGTTAAACTAAGGTGGATTTTCCCTCTAGCAAAGCATTAACATTAGGACAGCATCGAGTTCCTGGACTGTAGGCTATGGAAGGATTACCTTTCTTTAGCAAACTGGTGGAGACTCTTCATCAGTTTTTAACCATTTGTTTCTTGTCCTTTCCTTTGTTCTTGGGTAGACAGAAGTGTCCACGGAATATCACACATCTCCCTCTGTGTGGGGGGGGTGTGTGCGCGCGCGCTAGCCTGTACTTTGCCCTTGGCCTGCCTTATGGTCTCTCATCAACCCTAGCAAAAGTCAAAATATAATTCCCTCACTTAGGCCAGAAATTTAGAATCGTTGGATACCTACCTCTCAATCATAGCAAATCCACAGTAATACTCCTAGCTCCCGTAGCTAATCTATAGTCTTGACGACTTTACTCTTTCTTTTAATATTTATTTTTGAGAGGGAGAGAGAGCATGATCAAGGGAGGGTCAGAGAGAGAGGGAGACACAGAATCTGAAGCAGGCTCCAGGCTCTGAGCTAGCTGTCAGCACAGAGCCGGAGGCGAGGCTGTAACCCACGAACTGAGAGATCATGACCTGAGAGGAAGTCGGACGCTTAACTGACTGAGCCACCCAGGAGCCCCATTGACGACTTTACTCTTAAGCATCATTGTGACCCGTCCACTTCTCCCCCATACCCACTGACCCCAGCCCAGGCCCCATCTCTCAGCTACAGCTGTGGCCTCCTAGGGGTGGTACCCTCGCCGTTCCAGCCCTCCTACCATCCAACTTCCACCTGGCAGTAAGAGCGATCCTTCCTAAACGTAAACTACATTTCGTCCTTCCGCCGCTGATGTGATTTAAAAAAAAAAAAAAAAGCCCCCACGTGACAGCAGGGCGTTCAGGACCCTCCAGTCTCCGCCCTCTCGCCCGGTGCTGCTGTCAGCGCACCTGTCTAGGGACCGCGGTCTTTCCGCTACCGCCCAGCGGCCTCCCCAGTTTCAAATCCCCAAGCTCGCTCCTCAACTCTGCCTGTGGCTTCCTCCTCCCTCCCTTCAACTTTCCGTTTAAAAATCCATTTACCAGGGTGCCAGGCCCTCTTAACGCGCTCCTCAGCCCGAATTATCGGTCTGATGAATCCTCCTTCAGCTGTGCCCCGCTCGAAGGAGTGCGTGAGCTCGTTACTGCGTACTGCGCTCCCGGGCTGGCCGTCCGGCTCCCCGCCCCCAGCCCTCTCGGTCCGGCCGGAGAGGACTCACCTGCGCGCTCCCGGTCCTCCCGGAACGCCTTCCCCTCGGAAACAAAACCCTCACTTTCCGGAAGCTGACCGCCAACTGCGCTCGCCCCACCCCACAAGCTCCTTCTCCAGCCCAAGTGCCGTCGGCGGACGCAAAGGAGAGCCGGGGCCCCGTCCGTCACTTCCGGCGACAGGGACGGTAAGAACCCCGGGACCGGACTCTGAGGTTTCAGGGCGAGTCTCAGCCTTTCTCCAGCGCGTTTTGGGCGTTAGGGGAGACACCGGTTTCTTCGTGCGAAGAACAGTGTTGGCTAAGATGAACTCCACATTGGTCCCCGCTACAGTTCCTTTCGGGGACGGACGGGGCTGGTTTCCTTCTTGCATCTGTGGGGTCATTTAGAGATTTGAAGTGGACCGCAATTTGCTTCGGGTACTTAAAAGATAGGTGACAGTACACTGATGAAATCAATGTCTTCCTTCGTCTAGCAGGCTCAGAAATTTGTCATTTCCAAGCGTATAAGCTTCCAAGAGAAGAGGTAATCTTCTTAGCAAGCTGCAGATAATTATTTTCCATGTTCTTTATGGTTGGGGTTCATCTTGGTCCATACTTTTCTTTACACAGGAACACAGGTAAATTTACAGAAGTAAATAACAAGTGCCGGTCGGGTGGATATGTACTATGGAGAAAAAAATAAAGAGGAATGCCTGGCCGTGGGTATTACTATTTCATACAGGATGGTTAAGATCCCATCAGAAAGGGCCCCTTGAACACTGGAGGAGGTCTGAAGCAAGCCGTGTAACAGGGGAGAACAGCATTCCAGGCAAGAAAGAGAGTTCAAAGGCTCTGAGACACAAATAGCCTTCCCCTATTTAAGGGATAGTAAAGAAAACCAGGGCTTGAACACACTGGGAGTATATCTGTAAAAGATAGTCTTTAAAAAAAACTGGTTTTAATGTTTGTTTATATTTGAGAGCAAGAGAGAGACAGAGCATGAGCTGGGGTTATGGAGTGGGACAGAGAGAAAGGGAGACACAGAATCCGAATCAGGCTCCAGAGCTGTCAGAGCCCTAAGCTCAGCTGGAACCCACCCACAAACCATGAGATCATGACCTGAACCGAAAGAGGACTTAATCAACCAAGCCACCCAAGCACCCCTCTAAAAGATATTCTTACAAAAGATTGGTACCCAGAGTACATAAAGAACACCTACAACTCAGTAAGAGAAAACAACCTAATTAAGATTGGGTGACAAATTTGAACACTTTATAAAGGATCTGTGAATCAGGCCAATAAACATGTGAGAAGTTGCTCAACATTATTAGTCATCAGAGTAATGCAAATTTAAAACATAATGAGCTACTACTACATAACCACACAACTAAAATTTAGAAGACTGATAATATAAGTGTTGTCAAACGTAATTGGTATCCTCACATATTGCTGGTCTGAATTTTATAAAATAGTATAACCACTTTAGAAAAGAGTGTGGTAGTTTCTTTTAAAAAGTGAAATGTATATTTACTGTACTCTACATTTCATTCCTCTGCATTTTCCTGGAGAAGTGAAAACATGTAACTAACAAAGGCTTATACGTGAATGTTCGTAGCAACTTTACTTTTTTTTATTTTAATGTTTGTTTATTTTTGAGACAAAGAGTACAAGTGGGGGAGGGGCGAGAGAAAGGGAGACACAGAATCCAAAGCAGGCTCCAAGCAGTCAGCACAGAGCCCGAAGTGGATTACCTGAGCTGAAGTTGGAAGCTCAACCTACTGAGCCACCCAGGTGACCCAAAAACTGGAAACAACCCAATGCCCAACAACAGATCAATGGACAAACTGTGGTAAATTCATACAATGAAATAGTAACAAAAAGGAATAAATTATTGATACTTGCAACAATATTTGTAACATGGATGAATCTAAAAACATGCTCAGGGAAAAAAAGCAAGAAACTAGACTTTAATATATTTCTGTATGATCCCTTTCCTACAAAACTCTAGGAATTACAAACTTATTCTAGACTGACTGGAAGACCAGATAGTGGCTGTTGAGAATGGAGGAGTGGGAGACATGGATGGACTGGAAAGGACCCCAGGGTAATCTTTGCTGTGAAGCCTATCGATGTTTTATATCTTGATGTGGTGTTAGTTATAAAGGGAGTATGACTTTGTCAAAATTCATCAAACTATGCACTTTAAAAACATTTTATGGACAATAAATTATGCATTATGCCTCAATAAAGTTGATTAAAAACAGACATTAAAAGAAAAGTGGTTCAGTTTATAGCAGCTTATTTGTAATCACTTAAAGCTGGAAACAGCCCAAATGTTCATCAAGTGAATGGATAAGCAAATCATATATCCATACAATGGATTACAACTTGCAATAAAAAAGAACCAACTATTGTGACTTAATAATAACATGGATGGATCTCAAAGAAATCCTGCTGAATTAAAAAAGTCAGACATGAAAATAGTAAATACTGTATGATTCCATTTAAATAAAACTATAGTGACGAAAGCAGATCAGTGGTTGCTTGGATACAGGGCCCTTGATGGAAAAAGGGAATTACAAAGCAGCACAAGGAAACTTTAGGGTAATAGATATGTTCTATATTAATTGTGGCAAGGGTTTCATGGTTGTATATATGTCAAAAGTATCAAACTGTACACTTTAAATACTAAGTGCTAGTAAAGATGTGAGCATCTGGAACTCTATACCCTGCTGATGGGGATGTAAAATAGTATGGCCATTTTGAAAAAACTTGGCAGTTTCTTATAAAATTAAACATATGTTGACCTCTTAGCAGCAATCTCACTCCAAGGGAAATAAACACAGATGTTCACACAAAAACCTGTATACAAATGTATATAGCAAATTTGTTCAAAAGTAAAAAACTGGAAGTCTGTCAACTGGTAGATGGATAAAAATAATTGTGGTATATCCATACAATAGAATACTAACTCAGCAACCAACAAAAAGGGAATCAACTATTGATCCCTCTCAGTGACATGGACGGATCTCAAAGGCATTTTGCTGTTTGAAAGAAATCACATCCAAAAGGCTATATACTGTATGATTTCACTTACATGACATTCTAGGGGAAAAAAGGCAAAAAATATAGAGACTAAAAACAAATCAGTGGTTACCAAGGTCTGGGTTTGGTGGAAGCAGTTACAAAATGACATGAGGGAAGTTTTGGGGATGGCAAGGTTCTCAACTGTGGTAGTAGGTATAAAGCTGAGTACATTTACCAAAATTCATAGACCTGTACATGAAAAAAAGGATGAATTTTACTGTTGTTTAAGTCATCTCAGAGATAAAGATGATCCCTTTACTATAATTGCAGGGGAAGCGATTACTATGCATCATGAAATTAGTTCAAAATATCTGATTTGATATTGGTAAATGAGAACTTTTACAAGATTATGAACCTTCTTCTCCTCTGCAGTATATAAACTTGTAAAAATATGCATAACTGGTACCATCTGATTAAGTGATTCTAACCTTGGAAGTTATCTGAATCAATGGGTTGTGGAAGACACCAAGACTTTAAACCTATTCCCAAGGCATGTGAAAATTACCTCCAAAATGAATGCCTACCTATAAGTCAACAGACTATCCTTCTTGGTAAATTGTTAACTTGAATGTAATTGACATTTCTATATTCCTTTTTTTAAAAATTGTTTTTCGCATGTATATATTTTTGAGAGACAGAGAGAGGCAGAGCACAAGTGGGGAGGGGCAGGGAGCAAATGAGACACAGCATTGGAAGCAAGCTCCAAGTTCTGAGCTGTGAGCACGGAGCCCAATGTGTGGATCGAACCCACTAACTGTGAGATCATGACCTGAGCCAAAGTCGGAAGCTTACCCGACTGAGCCACCCAGGTGCCCCAACATTTCTATATTCCTAAAGGTAAAAATATTTGTAGGATCTCAATGTCGCATCAGTGGAAGAGCTCTAGTACTTCCCATTCTCATATGCGTGGTTGAACATGGCACCCTGGGACAGTTGGGGTGCCTTGGTGGCTCAGTTGGTTAAGTGTCTGACCTCTGCTAGGTCATGATCTCACAACTCATGGGTTTGAGCCCTGCATCAGACTCTGACAGCTCAGAGCCTGGAGCTTCCCTCTCTCTCTCTGCTTCTCCCCAACTTGCTGTCTTTCTCTCTCTCTCAAAAATGAATAAATGTTAAAAAAAAAAAAACATGACTGCCAAATTTAGTAACAAATGCTTGAGTATCCGGAAAGCAGAGCCTGAGGCAAGGATTAAAGTGCTGATGTTTCACGTGGGATATGTGTGAACAGATTGGTTAGGGTTAGGGAAAAAGGGAAGTGAAGCAAGGAAAGATGCAAAGCAATGTGAGGTAATGTATTGCCTCATAGGCAGGCTTCACAGCGAGCCAGGAAGGCACAGGTTGTTTGGCATATGTGTTCATTTTGTGGGCTAGACTCTCTCTGGAAGACTTGAAAGGAAAACTTTTCCTGACAGTAGTCCACAGAAGGGAGAAAGGAGGGGGAAATTTCTTTCCCAGGCTCCCTCCTGTCCTCTGCGTTCCATTAATTAAGGCTCCCCACAGTGGGAGCTGACTCTTCCACCCTTCCGATCATCCCTTCAGAGGCAACTCAGAAAGCCAGACCCTGTGTCCTGCAGTGTAGCATCTTCTCCAGCTCTAAAGTGGATAAATGACCTAGGAGGGAGGGCTAGAGTGTGGAGGCTGTAAGGGCCGTATGGGCCCAGAGTTTAACCTGGACTCTTGTCAGCTTAGGGATGCAATAAGGTTTGCTGGCAAGGCCAAAAAGGAGAGTGTGGGCCAGGTAGAAGATGGCACCTTTATTTATTTATTTATTTATCTGTCTATTTTGAGAGAGAGAAAGCAGCAAGTGGGAGAGGGGCAGACAGAGAGAATCCCAAGCAGGCTCTGCAACGACAGCATAGACCCGACATGGGGCTTGAACTCATGAACCATAAGATCATGACCTGAGCTGAAATCAAGAGTCAAACACTTAGCCGACTGAGCCATGCAAGTGCCCCCATAAGGCACCTTCATGAAGGAAGAGGGGATTGAGGGAATCTGAAACTGCTTGGAACCCGTGTTTCATGTAACAGGAGATAGAAATGAAATGAATGCTAAATAGTGATACAAGATACCTAGTAGAAAAAGGAATGATTCAATAGTGGGTAGAGTTGGGGGAGAAGACTTTACTGAGATGGGCAAGAATGGGAATGATTTGCTCATAGAGGCTGCAAAGCCATTACAGGCAAGGGAACAACCTGGAAGACAAAGACACGGTACCCGTAAATGTTCAACAGAGTGGCTTAGGAAATTGCCTGCACACTGAAGAATGGAATAGAATATAGCAGAGATTTGTTTTTTTTTTAATGTCTATTTTTGAGAGAGAGACAAACCACTAGTGGGGGTGGGGAGGGGAGAGAGGGAGAGAGTGAGGAAGACACAGAGTCTGAAGCAGGCTCCAGGCTTTGAGTTGTCAGTGCAGAGCCTGATACAGGGCTTGAACTCACAAACTGTGAGATCATGACCTGAGCTGAAGTCAGACACTTAGCCAACTGAGTCACCCAAGCGCCCCAGTAGAAGTTTTGAAGTCATCTGGGAGTCAGATCACAGAAGGCCTTGACAAGAGTTGGAAGTGGACTCCGAAGGCCACGACCATCCAAAATTTCCAAGAGGCGAGTAACACAAATGAGCTTGTTTTCAGGACATAATTCTGGAGCAGTTGTTAGAACTACATTAGAAAGGTGGTTCAGACAGGTTCCTAAAATCAAGCTTGCCACACGGAGGATAAATCCGAAACCCAATTTTATTGGCAGTAGAGGCTCATTATACTGGCTGGACTGAACTCCTATCTTTATCTATACTTCCTACCCAAAATAACAGTAAAGGAATTTTTACAGATTAAAAACTCACAAGAGAATGGGAGAGATACCAAATGGCAGATGAAAAGAGAGCAATAAAATTTTCGTCAAAATGAAGAAAAATAAAATCTAAATGTGTGCAGCAAGGAGAAAGTAAACAAAAAGCAAATTATTACAACTCCACCATGAGACAACCAGAGCTTCCATCGGTTCTGAGGTCTTCAATCTTTTTTTTCTTTTCTTTTTTTTTTTTTTTAAGTAGGATGCACCCAACATGGCGCCTGAACTCACAGCGCTGAGATCAAGACCTGAGCTGAAATCAAGAGTCAGATGCTCAACCAGCTGAGCCAACCAGGCACCCCAGGGCCTCAATCTTAAGTACAAAAAGATGGGCAAAGGTCACCAAATATTTCACTTCTAATAGGTGAAGCAGGCATCAACAAACAGACAAGAAAACAGGAAATGCAGGGAACATAAGGAACCTAAAAATAATTGATAACTTTGGAGAGAATACATTCGTTAAAAAAAAAAAGTTCTTGAAAAAAAAAACATTCAGAATATAATATATGGAAGGTAGAAAATAAAACTGAAGAAATTCTGGTTTTAAAAAAGGCAGAAAAATTAAAAATGGAAAATAAGAGGAAAAATAATTAACTTGGATGTACATTAAAAAAATCCAATATTCAACTGATACAAGTTCCTGAAATAGAAAGGATAAAACTGAAAGAAAATTTACCAGGACTAATATACACAACTTGCCAGGCTAAAAGGGCTCACTAAATATAGAGTGTTTTAAATTTTAAAACACCCACATTTTAAAACATATGAAATTTCAGGACATTTGGGATAAAGGAGATCCTAAAGCTTTCCCAGAGAAGAATCACAAGTCACAATAAAAGCTTGGGAATCAGAACACAGGGTTTCAAGAACAACAACAAAATGTGGAAACGAATAAATGCATTTAAAAGTGCCTACCTACAAAAGTCTGTAGCCCAGCAAATTATCAATGGAGTGGAAGAATAAAATAAACCCATTTCAGACATGCAAAAGTCTTGAAAAATTTATATCCTATTAACCCTCCCTGGGAAGCGACTGAAGGGATATACTCCTCCAAACAGGAAAGTACACCATGAAAGTCTCAGCTGTGGAACCCAGGAAACCGAAGAGGGGTATAAGAAATGACCAGTGCAACAGTGAAAAGAAATCCCAGGACAACAGCTCTGCCCCAGATATAGAGAACCATCAAGGTTCCCCTCACAGGCCGAGTTGTGCCATCCTCCCATTCCCAACAAATTCAAATATTAAAGTCACCATAACCTCCAGGACCCCAGAATGTGATTTGGTGGAGGGGGTCTTTATTATTTTTTTAAATGTTTATTATTCTGAGAGACAGCAGGGGGAGGGGCAGAGAGGGAGAGAGAATCCCAAGCAGGCTCCACACTGTGAGTGCAGAGCCTGACATGGGGCTCGATGTCATGAACCAAGAGATCGTGACCTAGCTAAAATCAAGAGCCAGATGCTTAATTGACTGAGCCACCCACACATCCTTGGAGATAGGGTCTTTAAAGAGAGACTGCATCAGGGCACCTGGGTGGCTCAGTTGGTTGAGCATCTGACTTCAGCTCAGGTCATGATCTCACAGTTTGCAGGTTCGAGCCCCACATTGGGCTCGCTGCTGTCAGCCTGTCAGCACAGAGCCCATTTATGATCCTCTGTCTCCCTCCCTCTGTCCCTCCCCAACTTGTGCTTTCCCCAAAATAAATATTAAAAAAAAAAATAAAGAGGTAATGTTTAAATAAGGTCATAAGCGTGGCCACTAATGCAACACCACTGGTGTACTTATAAAAAGAGGGAATCTGGACACAGTCATAGAGAGAGGACCATGTCAGGACAAAGGGAGAAGATGGCCATCTGTAAACAGAGAAGAGACCAACCCTGGGGCACCTTGAGCTCGGATGTCGAGCCCTTAGAACTGTGAGGAATTAAATTCCTGTTGATGAAGCCGCCCAGTCTGGTACTTTGTTAAGGCAGCCAGATCACACAGATATAGCGTCCAACCTGGAAAAGGCCAAGAGGGCTCCAGGAAAGATTTCAAACAAAAAAGGATCTGCGTCTATCCTGTCCACACGAGGAGAAACGTTACAGTGGTGTTGGGATTTGGGGGAGGAACCAGTAATAGGTGCAGGGAAAAGAAGTAAACAAACGAGGGAGAATGAGGACAAAAGCTGTAGAAGGAACAGAATCCCGGTCTGCTGTGTCTCAGGGCTGAATGACAGCTGCCTAGTAAACAACATGAACCTGGAATACTGACTGGACCAGAAGTTGGGAAATGTATGGAAGGGATGAGGGGACAGAAGTATGCATGTGGGTAGATGATGTGCATGAGCTAAATCCTCATCTTCCACAGCAGAAGGTCAACAGGTAGTATCACAAATGGAAAAATCAAGAAGTGGCTAAATAAGCATAGTATTTAAACATGGAGGCAATTACTAGAAGGTAATGCAAAAATACTCAGTTTGTCTCTGGGGAGTGATAGGCAGGGATAGAGCAGGCAGAGAACTATTCTTTTCCAATAGTTCAGTATAACTATTCCAATTTTATTTAAAAAATTTTTAATTAATTTTAAGAGAGAGAAAATACAAGATGGGGAGGAACAGCGAGGGAGGGAAAGAATCCCAAGCAGGCTCTGCACTGTCAGCATAGAGACTGATGCAGGGCTCAAACTGACAAACTGTGAGATCATGACCTGAGCCAAAGTCAAGAGTTGGATCCTTAACTGACTGAGCCATACAGGCACCCAAGAACTATTTGAATTTTAAACAATTCACACATGCTTAAAAAATAAATATGAAAATTTTAAAAGCTTAAAAGGCCCCTGAAGACCTCTGGAAAAAAAAAAGGGGGGGAGCCTTTGGTCCCTTTTGTCAGAGGTCTTACAACAGTGCGGTGCGAGTAGAAGCCAGAACTCTCGTGTGGTCCAGAACGAGACATGAGATAGCAAAGGGAGACTCATTTTTGTTTTTTAACAAACCATGCTGACAACTGAAAGAGCAGGGGACAGAGGGCACGATAGGGTCACATATTTTGAAGGTAGCAGTACTTATAATGATGGTAATCGTGCTGACAATGTCCTCCTTAGAAACTGCTTGCCCAAGAAAACAGCTGGATTCCCATTCCTGCCCCTGTGTGTTTTTCATGCCTCACCAGTTATCTTGCTCCAATTTCAGTCCAAGTGAGTCTTCATGATGTATCCTGGGGAACAGTTCCGCAAGAGCAGCCTTTTAGCAAGAAGAACTTCTGGATCTGTTACATGTGGCAGGCACAGGAAACCGTCACAAGCCACCACTCAGATGAAGGGGAGCAGCCTGACTGAGCTAATTAGACACAGACCAGGGCACTGGTTGAACTAGAGCACTTCCTGAGAGTCAAGGTTCCACACGTTGGTATGGAAAAGCACAAAAAGAAAATGCCTATCACGTGCAGCACAAGACATTCTAGGATACAGATATTCAAAGTCTGAGACTTTAAAAAAATGAAGCCAGGATGTACGAGTATTCACCAAATATCTACAGAGGCTTGGATGTCATGTTGATGAGACACTGTCTTGAGGAAACTAAGGTCTCTGGCTTCCTTTACAGCTAAAAATATTTAACACCTCCCAAGCGATCCATCTGTATGTTCCAGAGGTTTACCAGCAGAAAACTTAGAAATCAAGATCAAGGCACTACTCTGTTGTGAGGCAAGTGGAAAGAGATCCCAGTAAGTTTATGTTCAACAGAGAAGTAATAACACAAGGAGCCATGCTTGTCCACAAGTTTTCCAGACATCCCAGGCTTTAAATGTTGTATCCTCTTTTGTTCATTAAAGAACTTTGTCAATAAAAGTTTTCCAGTTTTCCAAACAGTTCTACCCAGTAGATAACAATTACCCTGCCAGGCAAATTACCCAGGATTCTGATTTATCAATCATTTGTTCTCGCCCAACTATTAGTCAGTGCCTAAAAGTTTATCCATTCCTGTGTTAGATAGATGGCATATCTGACAATTCAGTGATAGAAATTGGTCAAATCCTACAACAGACTTCCAAAGAAAGAAATGTCCAGTCACAAACATACAATTACTAATTTCAAGTAGTGATTAGGTTCTAAAGAGATGGTTGGTCTTTTACGTAGATTGTAATAGAAATCTTGAACACTTGCGGGGGGTGGGGGGGAGATACTCCTAATGATTGAGTCAATAATAGAGTATGACAAAACCAAAAATTTCTGCTCATACACTCACTCCTACCACAAGATTAGTCAGAAGGAAATCACTGATAAAGAAGACAGAATTTTAAGTTTTACTTATTTATTTATTTTAAGAGCGAGAGCATGAGAGGCAGGGGGTGGGGGGTTGGTGGAATCCCAAGCAGGCTCCGCACTTTGCTCCACACAGGCACAGAGCCTGATGAGCACCTCAATCTCACAAACCGTGAACTCATGACCCGAGCTGAAATCAAGAGTTAGACACTTAACTGACCCACCCAGGCGCCCCAAGAGAACAGAATTTTTAAAGAATAAGTTGCAAGGGAAATTCTTTATTACTTTATCAGTTCTAAAATATCATCATCTTTTAAAAAATTGAAGACTGAATGACAGATTATTTCTTTACTGTTGCAAATACAGCAAACTTCTCATCAAAGAGGTTAAGTATCAATGTAATTTTTCCTGAAGTCTGAACACATAAGGGAGGAGTGATACAGATTATAAACCTCATTTGACCTGATTTTCTAAAAGGTCACTCCAGCTGTCTTGCTCTGTCCACAGAAAGATTTCCAGGATACACTGGTGTCATTGGGTCCATCCACAATAGGCTGGATAGGCTAGTCCGTAGTAAGTGCCAGGATACCACGTTTTATTCTGGACTGTTTGACTGGCATTTGGCATTACACTCCAAGAGTACCTCATTTGTGAATAGTCCTCTCCAGGGGGACCAGGAGGAGGGATAAGGCCTCTCTGGTAAACGTTCTGATTCTGTGAAAATTTTCTTAAACAAACAACAAAATAATTACTATTAGTTTTAATCAGACATATAATAAGCTTTATAAAATAATACATAGATACTCCGGTTCTACTGTTTTCTACCTGTATAACCTTAGCAGATAAGTTGTTTAATCTTAGTTTTTTATAAAATGGAAGCAATACCTTCAGTCTTCATGAGTTGTTTTCAAGGTAAATTAAGACAACATAATTAAATTACCTACCACAACACCTTGCCACATGGTAGGTTTCCAGGAGCCATTCCACCTCTCCCTACAGAGATAAATGCCCACACTTTTCTAATCAAATATTTTGTCCCCAAGTTTGGCAGAGTTGACATGAGACAGAATAAGGTATTTTTAAAAACAAAAAGCTGCTTTCATTTTATAAATAAATACATATACAAATTAGTTATCAAGTGTAGAAATTCTAATTATGGGACACATAACAAATTTGGAAAGTTAAGATTGAAATTTAATTGTTTCAAAAGCAAGATCAGTAAATATATCATACAAGAATTCTACTAATTTCTCTGTAATCTGCATTTACTCTTAAACAACAACCTTCCTTATTCTGTAAACTTTACCACTATTAATGCAGCCTAAGAATGCAAGATCCTTTTTGGTAATCACATCAAACTGTCAGCTTAAACTAGAATCAATGAAATTTTCTAAGTCATTTTTCAACTGCTTCTGAAAAGTCACATATTCCCCATTCTATACTTGATTTTCTAAATGCAAAACATTTAGAGCTTGCAAAATGCAAAGCCCCATGCAAAACACGGAGCAAATGATACCTCCTGGTTGACAGTGATCATCTGGAAAACGGTCAATTCCTAACCATTACTACGTGTTTGCACTGCATTATGATATAAATTTCTATTTCAATTCCAGAAAGAGAAGAGCCGAGATACCTTACTGACTGCTGCAAATCTTGGGTCTGGCTGTGGAAATGCCAAGGTACTGGATAACCTTGGGTCTGACGATGTAGGTTATACCTCTGTCCTTGGTTAACAGATTTAATAGTGTGGATTGGTTCCATCATACGTGGTGCAGCTTCAAAACCACTTGATCTGGATACACTGGAATCCCAACTCCTCAAAGAGAACATTTCCACACAATATTACTGGTTTCCAAATTCAGTGGCCAATTTAGTAACTACATTTTGGTCCATGAAAATAACAATGCCATCCTCCCCTACTTCTCTCCTTGTTTAGATTTCCCAAGCAAGTAAGGAAGCCTCAGGAAGAGTGGGTATGTACAGCTGAAATAATCTACAAACAGATCTCCCTAACCACGAACCTCATATATAAAATGCAACATACTTTCTGATGGGGCCCTTCTGAAGGTCTTCAATATAGTTTTGTCTTTCCAAGCAATGTCCACGGCACCTATTGAATACTGAGGAGTGGATGAACTGTTAGACATAACTGTACAAAAAGCAAATCTTTCCCAGAGAAGTAGATCAAAGCTGAAATTCACTGATGAATTATTCAGGCTGTTATACCTCACTACTTCCAGATACGTCCCTTTATAAATTTTTGGCAAAAGATTATATTATGTCAGAGCAAATGAATTACAGTTCTTTTTTCCAAAATTTGAGAAATGCATGCACATTTCCACCTTCAACTTTTATAAAAAGGGAAAAATAGTGACAACCCTCATACTTACATTCAATTGCATCATCTGGCCTCATGCCTTCTACATCAATCAAATATCTAACAAAACAACATAATCTGAGTCATTTATATATAAGAAGAAAAAATCAAGTTTTTTCAAAAGAGGTCCATTTTCACATACAAATACCGATATAAAAATCCTAAGAAAACATCAGCATATCTAATCCAATAACTACTAAAGAATGATATACTATGACCACAAAAAGACTTTATTCCAAGGATGCAATGATGACCCAACTTTAGAAAATATATTAATGTAATTAATACAACAATTTAGTTAACAAATGAAAGAAGAAAATACAGGACCAAATTGGGAGACATTAAAAAGGCATCTGGTAGGGTGCCTGGGTGGCTCAGTTGGTTAAGCGTCCAACTTCGGCTCAGGTCATGATCTCACTGTCCAGGAGTTCAAGCCTCAGGTCAGGCTCTGTGATGACAGCTCAGACCTGGAGCCTGCTTTATATTTTCTCTCTTCGTATCTCTCTGCCCCTCCCCTGCTTATGCTCTGTCTCTCCCGCCCCCCTCAAAAATAAACAAACATCAGGGCGCCTGGCTGGCTCAGTCGCTTAAACGTCCGACTTCGGCTCAGGTCATGATCTCACAGTTCATGGGTTCAAGCCCTGCGTCAGGCTCTGTGCTAACAGCTAGCTCAGAGGCTAGAGACTGTTTCGGATTCTGTGTCTCACTCTCTCTCTCTCTAACCCTCCCCTGCTCACATTGTCTCTCTCTCTCTCAGAAATAAATAAAACATTAAAAAATTTTAATAAAAAACGTTAAAAAAATTTTTAAAGGCATCTTATAAAATACAGCAGTCATTTTTGATCAAAGTGTTTTTGCATGCCAGAAACAGGAGTCTTACTTAACATGAGAGTATTTATTAGGAACCAACAAAGAGCAAAAAAAAATTTGGGAAAAATATTAACATCACAGCTAAACAGTCCAACTATATGGGCCAAAAGCTTAGGAGTTACCACCACTGTCAGCCATTTCTTCCTCACCCTCATCTTCAACCTACAAAGTCCTAAAATGACATCACCTGAATATCTCTAGAAGATGTCCACATCTTTCTACCAAAATGACCACCACACCTGGTCCAAGCTACTATCATGCCCTGATTTTGACAAAAACCTAACCTGTCTTCTTCCGCTCTTTCCAACTACAGTATCATCTCCGCTCAGTAGCAAAATAATCACCTGAAAATACAAATTTGATTATGTTCTCCAAAGCCTTAACAAAAAAAAGTTCAGTGGTTTTCGATTACTCTTAAGGTAAAGCCTAAAACCTTAAACATAGACCTGCATGATCTAGCTCCTCCCCACATTCCATTTTAAATTGTTAAAATAATCTCTGTGCCTAACATGGGGCTTGAACTCACAAACCCAAGATCAAGTCGTATGCCCTTCTGACTGAACAAGCCAGATGCCCCTGCAGCTCTATTTTAAACTTTTTTTAAAAAAGTAAACTCAGGGCACCTGGGTGGCTCAGTTGGTTAAGCATCTAAATTTCTTCTCAGGCCATAATCTCAGGGTTATGAGACTGAGTCTCATGCTGGGTGCCCCAGAGTGTGGAAACTGCTTAAGATTCTCTGTCTCTCTGCCCCCGTTCCCTGCTTGCTCGCTCTGTGTAAAATTAAAAAAAAAAAAAAAAAGTAAGAGTAATCTCTCTACACCCAACATGGGTCTCAAGCTCATGGACTCCAAGATCACTCCATGCTCCTCTAAATAAGCCAGCCAGGTGCCCCTCTGCTCAAACTCATGACCCTGAGATCAAGAGTCACCTGCTCTACGACTTAGTTAGCCAGGCGCTTCCCTCCCCCCACCTTGTTTTTGTTCTTTAAACTTTTCAGCTCCCTTTTAACGCCATACTTCCCATGGCTCAGCCTCCCTGGTTTGTTCTCCAACACAGCATATGATTTCCTATTATCGGTCCTTGCTGCTCCTTATCCCCAGAATTCTCTCCCCAGGGTCCCTAACAGGTTAATAACTCATCATCCTTCAGTAAGCAGCTCAAACATACCCGCAGAAACTTTTGTAACTAAGGTCAAATCCTCCCTATTGATATGCTCTCCATGTACCATGTCCCTCTTCTTCCTGGCATTTGTCAGAGTTATAATTACACATGCATTTGTGTGATGCTTGAATGTCTTCTCTCTCTAGACTGTTAGAGTTCCCAAAGGCCAAGTCAAGGCTCTCAAGTCTTTGTGCTAGTGCCCAGCATAGCAGTTATACATAACAGATGCTCAAAAAGTGTTTTCTGAATGAACAAATATAAGTCAGTCCAGTGTAGCAAAGTCTTCAAAAACCACAAAAGCATCAACTTCTGATTCAGAAATTCCATTCTGACTGAAATTATCTGAGAAAATAGCATGTATATTCAAATTTGTTCATATGGCAATGTTCAATAATTCCATGTTTTAAAATATTAAGAACTTCTGACTTTTACGTTTATCAGTAAACAGCAATACAGGCCTTTAAAAAAATGAGAGGTGCCTGCAACTCACCTGCAGATGAGATAGCCGGTCCTGTTTAAACCATGGGTACAATGAACACCAATAAGTTTGTCTACAAAACAAGGAATACAGAGTTAAATAGGTGACATAGACAGACTAAAAACAAGTACTACAATTTTCTTTTGAGTACCATTTTATTAGTTACCACAACACTACCACTACCCTAAAAAGGAGTAACTGACGAGGAGTGACTTATTTTAGGAATACACTATAAAGAATTATCTAACATAAAGTGAAAATTCAGTCTCTGGGAAATTTTGCATCACCCCTATTACATGCAATCATGTAAACTGGTGACAGCCTGGTCAGGTAGAATGGCACTGAGATGAACCCAGCTGTCTTAATCTAGAAGACCAACAGTAACTGATTAAATGTAGAAAACGAGAGTGAAAAAGAAAATAGGCCACAAGAAAAATGAAATTTGTTTTTGAGTGAAACAAATGCAATGCTTTACTTTCGATGCTGAGTATTAAAAAGGACAGTTTTGGTGGGACTCCTGAGATCCCACAGCGCTTCCATTCCTCTGTCATTTGCTGCTCCACACACACCACAGTCTATGTGCCTGTGAAGCACTTGGGTGAGCAGCACTGTTGGTATTTTACAATGAAATAGCGAGAACTGGGGCGCCTAGGTGGTTCAGTTGGTTAAGTGACTGACTTTGGCTCAGGCCATGATCTCGCAGTTCGAGTTCAAGCCCTGCATCAGGCTCTGTGCTGATAGCTCAGAGCCTGGAGCCTGCTTCCGATTCTGTGTCTCCCTCTCTCTGCCCCTCCCCTGCTTGTGCTCGCTCTCTCTCAAAAGTAAATAAATATTAAAAAAAAAAAAAAAGAAAAAGCTAGAACTGGAGACGTGAGGCCAAGCTGCACAGCAGGCAAACAGAACAAAGACTAGGATCAAGTCTACGATTTTTCCAACTGTGTCACAGTATTTCTTAGTCCATCATTTAAAAAAATTTTATGAGAAGTTAAATAAAAAACGATCATGTGTTGTTGATCTTGGGAAAACTTATGTCTGTGACTAGGTGGTGTCTGGTAGGTAAGCACGTGGCCTCCCCTGCTTGGATGACCACGTCCCTACCCCTAAATTTCATCTATTTCAAGTGATTCTCCATATGGAAGATGTTAACTTAAAACACAAACTCACGGGGTTGCTCCCTTGCTTAAAAATCTTCCTTTAGCACAGCATTTAGAACTCTTCATAAACAGTATCATCAACCCATCTCTCCAACTGAACTGTTAAGTCCACAGGATTTGAACTAGGAATTACAGGGACCTATGTGATCCACTCCTCCTGCCCCTGCCAACCTCTCACATTCCATTTTCTACTGCTCTGCCCTCACACACTTTCCACACTCCAGCTACACTGGCCTCCTTCCTATTCCTCAAACATGCCAAGCACAGTCGTGCCTCAGGGACTTTGCACCTACTATTCCCTCTGCTTTGGAATGCTCTGTTTCCCAGCCCCGTCTCCCTAAATATCCAATGGCTCCTCACTCCTTTTAAAGCTCTACTCAAATGACATCTTAATAGAGAGGCCTCCCCTGATCACCCAACACATTCCCTCACTTCTGTATCTACTTGTTATTCTCTATAGCACTTACCACCATCTGACATTTCAGTTACTTATTTATCCCTCTCCCCCACTAGAATGCAAAGTATAAAAGAGAAAGAACTTTCTTCTGTTCCTGCTTCCCGGAACAGTGCCTTCAACTTTGAAGGTGTCCTATACGTATCTGTTGAAAATGAACATATGAATTCTACACCCTTTCACACAACCCTCTAGTCACACCAGAGGCTGCGGCTCCCCGGCACAAGTTCAAGCCCTGTGCCTTTTGTGCTTGTTCCCCAAACCTGGGCTGTCCTTTCCTCATTCTGGCCAAGTGTTCTTCAAATGCTGTCTCCTCAGTCAGGCCTTCCTCAACCTCTCCTCCATATTCCTGTTGCACTTAATTACAAACAAGATTTACAAACGTGTTCACATGTACTCATACAGCTCTTACAGCCCTCACAGAACAGATGGAGTACTGCATACAGCTCCACATAAAGGAGCCTGGAAGCAGCAAGTAGGCTGGCCGCTGCACCCTAACTTCTTACAGTCATGGTTCTGATACAAGTTAATACAAATCAGATTATTTACTTCCTCCGTTGACGACGTGGTTGTCAGAGGCAAGGCCAAGCTTCTCAAGTTTAAAGTACAGGAAAGATCTGCGAACAAGGCTTAAGATATTTAAGTGCTAGTGCCTGCATTAGGTGATCATGTTATTGTGTGAAAAATTATCTAATATTTCCTGTCTCTTTCTCTCACATCCCATCCCTGATCTTCTCACCTCCATCTCTATTCTTTCTCCCTTCCTCCCTGTCTGTGTATACACATATGGAATATTTACTATCTGTCATATTTATGTAATAAAGCATACACTCGCAAGCTAAATTTAGAAAGAGAACAAAATGAACACTTTTTCCTGCAGGTCAGCAGCTCTCCAAAGACAAAAGATTTTTCAGTCTATTTTTTTTTAATGTTTTTTATTTATTTCTGAGAGAGAGAGAGAGAGAGAGAAAGAGAGTGTGAGCAGGGGAGGGTCAGAGAGAGAGGGAGATACAGAATCTGAAGCAAGCTCCAGGCTCTGAGCTAGCTGTCAGCACAGAGCCCGACGTGGGGCTCGAACCCACGAACCGTGAGATCATGACCTGAGCCGAAGTTGGACATTTAACCAACTGAGCCACCCAGGTGCCCCAAAAGATTCTTCAGTCTTATAATGTGGCAAACAGCACATTCTTTCTGATAGCCAGAAACAGTTAAGTGGATCCTTAAGATTCAGAAACTAATAGCTTAATTAGATCTATTTTCAGCAGAGTAAGGTAGATCTTAAAGCAGAAACAAGAAACACCAGCCTTTCAAACTTCTTCCTGTCTGAATAAGAGATGGTGGTGTCCTTCCCCAGGTGTATCCAAAGTGGAAAAACAGCAGAAACATCTTAAATGCGCATGACAAGGAGGCCACTGCACTGATGCACTTTGGTTTGCTCTGCTTCTAGGGGTCTGTCTCATTCCAAACCTTTTCCTGTTGTTATCTCTTTTATAGACTCTAAGACTCTTGAGATTTTTTTCCCCTTGTTTTCAGTGGAGGGTCACACAAGCCACACTCCCCATACCCTTTACACTGTACCCTGGTATGTTTAACCTTTCCTCCTCCAACTCTCACCTCTGAACCAATGAATCAAAGAATATGTTTATTATATATTTCCCAGTCAAATGTTTTAAAAAGAGATGTGTAAACTAGTTCACATTTCTCATTAAAACCACTTTTCAAACTAAATTGTTTATTTGTGACCATACAAGGAGAAACGCACTCTCTTAGCACCATCTGACATTTCTATCTTAACATTACCAAACACAACAGGCCTAATGTTAAAACTAAAAATTCAAACCCCATTCAAAATGTACACCAATGTTTAAGAGAAAAAGAAAAACTCACCATTATCTTTATTTTCTTTCAAAAACTCATTAACAGCACATTTGAATTTAAAAATAGTGTCATCATCAGGCACCTGATGCCCAGTTGTATAAATTTTTAAATAAGGAATGGTTTCTGGTAAGTCCTATAAGGCAAAACCATGAAAATGTGTATTATTTCATTTGTAAGGAAAGAATTAAAAATTAATGAGAGAACCCAGAATATAAACCAAGAGATTACAATAAACAGTTTGTCAGTAATTCTTATAAAAAAGACATTTTTTCCCAAGATGCTTCAACCAGGAAGTATCATCTGATTTTTATTAAAATTACAGAATGGCAAAAAACCAAAACCTATAGAATGGGTAGTCAATAAGCATATAAAACTGAAAGCCAAATCCATTTAAATGAATGAATAAAAATTAAAACTTATATAAATAATTCTACTTAATATTTTATATCTTAAGGGCCATAAAGCAGCTGTGATTTAAGTAGAAAAGTAGAAAAGAGTCAGGAAAAGTTGGATTTGAACTGTGAGAATGAGCAAATTTCAGGCACTGTTGAGAGCTGGTATTCTAGAGGTGGGAGAAAATTAGATACCAATAAAAGACAGAAGAGGTTAAGTGAAAATCCTGTGGTTCTGAATTTAGATGGAAAGTGCCAATATAATCTGTTTTATTTTATATTAAAAACAAACATACACATTTCCAGCTCGGATCACAGAAAAAGCCTACAAACAACTGATGTCATACTCGGGAGCCATACTCAGAAGCCCCAACTGGGCAAGATAGGGCCTCAATTTGTGCCTCAATGAGAATAACTGCAATGAAGTACATAATGATACAAAAAGCAAATACATAAAACTCAATGATCACCACTGGAGGATTATTAGTGGATCAACTCATTTTGACACTTGTTAAATAAAAGGAAAGAATCACATCCCTCTACAACTAGGCAACCAAACAGATGATGAGGGGAAGCTTCTCTTGACAGAAACATGTCCAGCTAGTAAGTGAACAAGGAATAAAATTCATTATGTTTTGAAGCCCCAAATGAATTAATGGATGTGGGTATTAATTATCAGTGACTGTAATACCAGAGAGAGAGAGAATCACTTACACATCTCTCCAGAATGATACATCATAACCAAGGAAACTGTTTTGACAAAAAAAAAAAAAAGTCTTAATCTAGTCAAGCCTCTAGTTCCAACTACCAATTTACAGGAAATAAAAGACTGAAGAATATGTTAACACATAGGGAGGAAATCATCAAATCTAGATAGAACAAACTGTCTGGTTTCTTCAAAAACTAGGGGCACCTGGGTGGCTCAGTCAGTTAAGCATCCGACTTCAGCTCAGGTCATGATCTCACGGATCGTGGGTTCAAGCCCCACATTGGGCTCTGTGCTGACAGCTAGCTCAGAGCCTGGAGCCTGCTTCTGATTCTGTGTCTCCCTCTCTCTCTGACCCTCCCCTGCCCAGATGTCTCTCTCTCAGAAATAAATAAAATAAAAGATAAAAAATTAAAATAAATAAAATTCAAGGGGGGAGAAAAAAGAGAGAGAGAGAGAGATGTGGAAGGAGAACCTACAGATTAAATAAGACTTCAGAGACCTTATAATGAAAGGCAAAGGGTGAACCTTATTTGGATTTAATTCAAATTTGTTTTTCTTTTTTCATGTTTATTTATTTTTGAGAAAAAGTGAGACAGTGTGAGCAGGGGAAGGACAGAGAGAGAGGGAGACACAGAATCTGAAGCAGGATCCAGGCTCTGAGAACAGAGACTGATGCAGGATTCGAACTCACGAACCATGAGCTCATGACCGGAGCTAAAGTTGTACGCTTAACCGACTGAGCCACCCAGGCGCCCCACAAAACATTTTTATGACATTTAGAAGACAATTGAATATTTGAGCACTGACTAGGTATTTAATGTTAAATAATGATAGTAAGGAATAAAAGTATTATATTTTAAATATATATATATAAAAAATGTACAGGTGAAATTATATGCTATATGGGATCTGCTTCAAAATTATATGGAATGGGGTGAAACCAGAAGGTGTACAGATGAAAAACGACAGCATCAATTAATAAAGATTAAAGCTGGATGAGTTCATGGGTGTACAGTGAACACCCACAGTATTATGTCTACTTCTGTGTATGTTTAAAATTTGTGGTAATTGTTTTAAAAATGACACTGGTGGGGCACCTGGGGGGCTCAGTCAGTTAAGCGTTTGACTTCAGTTCAGGTCATGATCTCACGATTCATGAATTCAAGCCCCACATCAGGCTCTGTGCTGACAGCTCAGAGCCTGGAACCTGCTTCGGATTCTGTGTCTCCCTCTCTCTCTGTCCCTCCCCTGCCCATGTTGTCTCTGTCTCTCTCTCTCAAAAATAAACAATAAAACATTAAAACAAACACACAAAAAAACGACACTGGAAAACAGTTTGGTGGTTTCTCAAAGGTTTCTAAACATAGAACTACCATATGATCCAATAACTGCACTCCTACCTATACATGCAAAGGAGGTGAAAGCAGGGGTGAGAACGACTGGTACACCACTGTTCACAGCAGTATTATTCACAATAGCCAAAAGGTGGAAACAACTCAAGTGTGCATCAACAGATGAAAAGATAAACAAAATACAGAATATACACACAATGGAGTATTACTCAGCAATGACGAGGAATGACGTTTGGTTACATGTATGAAACTTGAAAACATTATGTTTAGTGAAGTGAGACACAGAAGGACAAATACTGTCTGATGCCACTTACACGAGGTACCTAGAGTAGTCCACTTCACAGAGACAGAGACTAGCATACAGGCTACCTCTGCAGGAAGAGGAAATGGCATTACTGTTTAACAGGTGCCATTTTTGTTTCAGATGATGAAAAAGTTTTGGTTACAGGCAGTGATGATGGTTACACAATGCTGTGAATGTATTTAATGCTGCAGAATTGGACACTATGAATGATTAAAATGATAAAATTATGTATAACTGACCACACACACACACAAAAAGAGGAATAACTGAATTTAAGTGTCACTTCTTCCTTTTTTGAGCCTCAGATTCATCATCTGTAAAATAAGCAATTGTAATGGTCTATCCTGAGCTTAGTGCAAAGCAAGCACTGAGGAGGAGATATCAGTACTACTACTACTTCATCAGCAAAGGACTGTTGTGAGGATTAACTATGACAAGGTATGTAAAAGTACTTTTTAAATGGCGAACTACTTTACAAATCTGTTTTTTGAATGTTTATTTATTTTGAAAGAAAGAGAGTGTGAGCAGGGGTGAGGCAGAGGGAAACAGAGACAGAGAATCCCAAGCAGGCTCCGCACTGCCAGCCAAGAACCTGATGCAGGGCTCAAACTCATGAAACGTGAGATCATGAAATGAGCTAAAAGCCAAGAGTCGGACGCTTAACCGACTGAGACACCCAGGCCCCCTTAAAGTACTAATAAATGTTAAGTGTTACTGTTGTCCAAGGCCATGAAATGGGTCAGAAGGATAATTCCCTCCCACTGATCTGCCACATGGGCCAACAGATCATATGGAATTCTTTTATCAGAGATATTAGGAAAGAAAAGCTAGAGTTAACGTTGGTCTTTTACCATGATGCTTACATGCTCAGTCAATTACTTAAAATAAGTGCTAAAGACATAGTGGATATTTACTTCTTTCCTCTTAGACTGCTACTACTCTTACTAAAAATTTATTTCATTTTCAAAATATGGAACATGGGGGAGGCAAACCATGAGAGACTCTTGAATGCTGAGAACAAACTGAGGGCTGAGGGGGGTGGGGGAGGGGAGAAGGGGGGTGACAGGCATGGAGGGGGGCACTTGATGGGATGAGCACTGGGTGTTATATGTAAACCAACTTGACAATAAACTATTTAAGGAAAAAAATTTAAAAAATTTAAAAAACACAAAATATGGAACATGGAAGCTTACAGAATTTCTTAAGCACATATAAAAATTACTGTCCAGCAGTTCAATTCACGTCTTTAATCTCATTTTTGAGACACCATTTAGAATATGCACTTAAGAAAACCACTAACTTCCTTTTTTTGAACTATTATCCATGAAAGAAAGCCAAGATTCACCTTAGTGTTAAGATGATAACTACTGAATTACTATGAATTATTATAGTATCAGAAAGTAGGTCCTTTTCAGTTAAAGGTTCCATTTACCTCTGGTTTATAATAGCGATGAGTGTACGTTAAGTCAATGATCAGTCCAAGTTCTTCATTCTGTTTTTGGAGTTTGTTAAAAAGATCCGAAGGGGAAAATCGTTCTTCTGGAGCAAGGTGCTTTTCAAAACTCTGTTAGAGAGAATGAAAGAAAAAGCAACCATGTGCTTAAAATCCTTTTCCATTTATTCAAGCCCTGTGATGCTAACACACAATGAGATTCAAAGAAAAGTTTCCACTCTGCTGGAATTTATAAGCTATATTACAGTCCTTTCTTCCAGAGATGAGGGGGAAGAAAATAAGCTTATTTCTATTGCTGTGTTTATCTGTCTCATGTTGATCTCCTAACCAGACTGCAACTCCCAGAAGGCAGAGACTGCATCACTTTTGTCCACTACTGTATCTTCGGCTCCACCTGGCGCACCTATAACTAGGTACTTCTGAATACTTCCCGAATACTTCTATATATAAAAGGTGGCTTCTATTACTAAATATTCTTTTACGTATTTAGCTTATTTACCTACTCTGTTCATTGATCTGTTTGGTTATTCAAATGTCAACAACACACTTTTTAAAAAATTAACAGATTATTTTTTAGAGCATTTTTAGGTTCAGAGCAAAACTGAGCAGAAAGTAGAGTTCCTTCTTATACCCTCTCTCCTTTACCCCACATAACTTTCCCCACCGTCAACATTCCATACCAGTAGGAATGGTTTGGAATTTACTTACCAAAGTAAAATGACACGTATTTATCCTTATAGTATCACACAGAATAGTTTCCCTGCCCTAAAAATCACTTGTGCGCTATCAACACTTTTAATATGGCTTAGTATCTGGCAGGGTTCTATGATCCCCTTCTGCCAGTATTATTCTTTTCAGAATTTTCCTCGCTATTTAGGTTTACTTCTCTCTGTGACTTTTAGAATCAATCTACTTGATATGATGTTAAATTTATAGTAAGTTAACTTAGGAAGATTTGACAGTTTGAGGATATTAAGTCTTCCACTTAATACTGTCAAAGCGTTTAAGAGTAATTGTTGTAATTACAACAAGGCACACAACCTCTCCAGTAAGCTTCTCGCAGACGTGGAACTGATGAATCAATTATCATCTCTAGTCATGTGAACAACAACTAACTTTATGTAACCAAGTCACAAAGTCTTTATTTTTTTTTTTAAATTTTTTAATGTTTTATTTATTTCTGAGAGAGAGCGAGAGAGTGAGCAGGGGAGGGTCAGAGAGAGAGGGAGACACAGAATCCAAAGCAGGCTCCAGGCTCTGAGCCAGCTGCCAGCACAGAGCCCGAAGCAGGGCCCGAACCCACGAACCACGAGATCATGACCTGAGCCGAAGTCGGAGGCTCAACCGACTGAGCCACCCAGGCGGCCCACCAAGTCACAAACTCTTTAGGAAGCCTTCCTGTCTGTTATCATTCCCCCTCTTTTGAATTCCTATTTACTTCTTGCCATGGGATTCATGTTGATACTTAACATATTCTATTTTATATTCCAGTATGCATGAGAAGTGACTGTCAAGTATCGGAGCTGCTTTTCTTTGGGCGACTTCCATAAAACACACAGGAAATCAACGTCACATTTCACTTCCTAACTCTACAGCACGAAAAGGAACTGTGCTGGGGGTGGTTATGCAGCTCTGTAATCCCCTGTACGGTGCCTGAACAATCCCAATGCTGAGTCAGATCACCTGAGCGTACAAAGCTAGGAGGCAGCTTTTTGTCATGACATCATACAGGAAAGATTTGTGGCTGTGTGGAGGATGGGAAACTGAAGAGTCTTCCTGTTGTCTATCTTGTTGGTGTACTTTCAGGCAAGGGGCTAAGCAGGGGCCCTTGTGGAAGCTCAGGAATCCACTTTTAGAGACTACTGGATAAGGAGTTAAGGAGTTAGGACAACCGCACAGAGAAAAGGAGGAATATAGAAGATAATTCACAGTAACTCCAAATGGGGGCTGGGGATGTCCATTCAACAAATGTTTGTTAATGTTTACTATATGCCAAACACTATGCTTTGGTGTTGATGGATGTGAATAAGATCCATTAAGTTTATCTTTATGAAAAGACTAGTTTTTAAGTCCAGGGATGCAGAGAAACCAACATTGTAGACAAAAAGACCTATGAATCACAAATTAAATAAAATCTCCACACATTCAAAGTGGCCTTTCCAGATACCAATCCATGCTGTGCTGGGCAGTTTCATCAGACATGAGTCTCTTCTTACCTTTTTTATATTGGTCAAGTGCTTTCCTCATTTATTCCTTCCTCAGTTCAAACAAAAACATGGTCTTTAGAGTTTCCATACTGAAATTCCGACCTTGCTAATCCAGGGCTTTTTAATTTTTAGTTATGATGATGGGAGTGAAACAGTCTCACTACTATTTAGTAAATGGGGGTCATGGATGCTAGAAATCTTGCCAAATTCAGAACAGTCCTATAAGTGTGTCCCACACCTGAAATGACTTTTGAATGTCCTATGCAACACTTATATAGGTGAAAAGCTGCGCATAATTATCTGAGCCCTTAGAACCTAACTTCATTTAACAAATAAATACAAGAGGTTGTCTGCACAGTTTTAAAGTACATTGAATTTTCCAGGATACTAATCACGTTATCAACCACGTAAAAACTGTACTTTGTTTTATTTGGAAATCTACTAAGAGCTGTTCGCTACAATGAAAATTTCTGACAGTGAGGCAGTAAAACCCACCTAGATCATCTGCATTTGCAGTGTTTGTTCGTGGTGCAGGCAACCAAATACTTTATTTCTAATATAGTCATGCCCAAGCATTTACATATTGAAGTTACATATTACTTTATTATAAGTCACTTTATATTATTCAGTGTTTATATTATAATTAGAGCATTACGTTGACTTTTTTCTTTAAAATGAAGTAGCAAAGTAGTATTTAACTATAAATTTTATTTCAGGATAGTAAAGGGAGACACAAAATACTTGCTATTAAAAAGTGAAAATGGAGGTGCTCCTGGCTGCTCACTGGGAAGCGGATGTGACTCTTGACCACAGAGTCACGCATTTAAGCCCCACACTGGGTAAATTACTAAAAAACAAAACTAAATTATGAACAAAAACTTAAAAAAAAAAAAAAGGTGGAAAACGGAGTGTGTCCGGGTTGAGAGCCAGCATTCTCTATCATGAATTCTGATTTGTGAAAGAATACTGAATTAACTTTTGCTTACCTGTTTCAAAGGAACTTTGAAAGCAATGAAACGAGTCCCAGGCATCCGTTGTCCAACTGGAAGATAGTCTTTCCACCTATTAATACATTTTTTGTTAGCCAGATTTTATGTTAGCCTGTCCCCCAGCACAGAATGACGGCTCCTTGTAAATGGACACCATAGCCCACGCAGACGTTCCCCTCTTCTCCCTGCTTTGAATTTTGCTGTTCCACTTACTCAGTCCCACCTAGGTACAACCTATACTTTTCTAGACAAGGCAACAAAACAGTGCAAAGATCTCAACAAATAAGGAGCGTCTAAACCCAGACGTGGCCAGTACTTTTGTATCCCTGATAAAACCTAGCCCAGTCCTTAACACTGTGGTGTCACTGCTGTATACCCGTCGACTAAAAGTTCAAATTCAATTCTTTCACTTCACAGTTAATCTTTAGACCTATACAATGAATGCCATCAAATTCAGTCAGTAGGGAACTTCAAGTTCTATTTTTAAAAGAAACCCTGATGGAAAAGGGACTATGAACTTCACTTAATAGTGTCAGGAGTCACGGTGAAACGTCATTATTTGAGCTGACATCTGTAGGATGAGTTAGTTCACTAAGGCTAACTTAGTATAGCTTGAAGTATGGGAAGTGAGGACGAAAGTGGCACAAAATGCGGCTGGAAAAGCAAGAGAGGGGTCCAGTCTCTGCAGGCTCTTAACGATGATGGTAGTTTCCTTTTAGTCTTAAAACCATGTTTCTGATGGTTATGGGCAATATTCCAACTAGTCTATTAAAAAGAATAGAATGTGTGAATAATGGATTGGAAGGAGACGAGTAGATATATGTACACTAGTTAGGACCTAACTGCAATAGATCCAGCAAGGCCTGTATTAAGAAGCTGACACAGTAAAGATATTCAGGATATAAAATGAAGGGGACCTGAAGTAGGAGATGGCAGGAAAGGAAGGTTTCAAGGAATAAAAGGGTTCAATGCACACATGAACAAAACTTCAAAATTAATCATTTGCACAGAAGCTATCTCAAATGAGACGTGTGAGGAAGCAACCGTATGCCCTTTGTGATGCCCGGAAACAATATAAATCAACTTTTTCGGTGGAAAGTTCGGGTTACTCTGGGTTTTTACACTCAAACTTGGTTCTCATTACTCACGGTTGCTGTGCCAAAATAACACAGCTCGAGGAACCGAGGGAGACTCCAATTTGGTAATTAAGGGGTGTCCCCAACATTGCCAGTCAGTCCCATTTTTAAAAGCCACCCTTGTGCATTTTAACAGAAGCAATGAGCACAGCCTCGCTTTTAACAGAATGGGGAGAAATCAGAACCCAGCTGCTGTGGGCGGAGCAGCGTGAGGATCAATGGGTCCCAGCTTGGGTGGCCAGGCCAAGGACGCCGCGAGGGCAGAGACAGGTAAGAGACCGCAAGACATGGAGCCCAGGCCCCCGAGCGCCGAACTGGAGGGCCACGCCCAGGAGCCAGGGCAGATTACCTTTCCGGGACGTGGTTTCCGCCCCTCTTCTTGGTGGAGCGACGTCCAGAGAACGCACGTCCCTGGCCCCAGCCGCCGCGGGCATGATGCCACTGGCTCATGTAGACGCCGAGATGCCTCCCACCCAACTGCAAGAGAATCAAAGCCGCCAGTCCAGCGCCTTCGGTGCCAGAACAAGATCCCGGGGCGGAAGCGCCTAGGCAGCAACCCACGCAGTTCCCAGGCCCTTGCTACTGCGCACGCGCCACCGAGCGCGGTGAATACGTCACCACGCTGGCTGACGGAGAAGTTTGATTAGTAAACAGGACTCAGGGAGCGACAGTGCCCTCCTAAGCTGGGGGCCGGTAGCGCAGGTTCGATTAGCGTGCAGGTACACCAGAATTGACATAGTACAGGACATGGAATGAAAGTTAAGTCCCAGTGCCCCAGTTCCCTGTGTCGTTCTTCCAGGTATTTTACAACTGCATACATTAATACTTGTATATATATAAATATTTATTTGTACATATATGGATGGTTTTCATTTTATACAAAAGCAGTATACAATATATCTTGGTTACTGATTTTCCCAGTTTATGCATACATCCATTCCATTAGTTTTTAATGCCTGGTATGCATTGTAGTTCATTGATTATAAGAACCATAATCTATACAACCGGTCCTATATTTGTTTTTAGGGTTTTTTGGGTTTTGTTTGTTTTTTTGGTCCTCTGTTACAGACAGGCTGCGCTGTGAATGCCCATATATATATATATGTATATGTATATACATATGTATATATATATACAACTATACCTAAATCCCTAGAAGTAGAATTGCTGGAATGAATGATATGTTGGCTTAAAATTTGGAGAGATACTGCTACATTACCCTCCAAAAATATTGTATCAACCTACACTCCCACTCAGAGTGGAACTTTTACTGAGTTCTCATCATGCACCAGGTATCACATTAGAGGTATTTAGGGTTTTAGAAAATACAAAACAAAGAAGCAAACAAACTGAAAGACAAGAGTGGAAGCTCAAGTCTAAGATTTCCACACAGTATCAGGCATAGGGAACTGTACCTGTTAGAAAAACTCTGAATTCTGCTATAATTTGAACAGCAAAGGACAGCATGTCCTACAGTAGGTCTGGAGGCAGACCAGAGTACTAAATTCCAGGTTAAACTGTACATAATAGATTTTTTTTTGTTATTTGTATTTGTTAGTTTCTAAGTTCTGAATGTATCTTATATATACTTAGTAGTGTGTTGCTGGGTAAACTAAGGGTGAGAAAGGTCAGAGTTATTGAATAAATGATTAAATGAATGGATAAAAAGATCACTATCTTTAACACTTCTGGGACAGTCATTCTAACCAAGTTTAAATCCACAAGCATTTACAGTTCTGAAAAACAGGTCAATATTAGTAAATTGCTATTTGGAAAAAGAAAAGATATAAGTTAGCACAGCATATTTGCAAACTTACAAATAGGCATGTTAAAATTTGGTGCTAAATCATAAAATATTCTTTTGGAATTTATTAAAAAAAACAGTATTCAATAGCCATGTAGTGACCAAAAAGTATGAATGGTACATATATCTATAGACACGATAATATATAAAATGTGACGTAAGTCTATCAGAAACTATAAGATATATTGGTCTTGTACTTCTTTTCTTAAATTTTTAAAATTTATTTCTTTATTTTGAGAGAAAGACAGAGAGAGTGAACAGTGGAGGGGCACAGAGATAGAGAGAGAGAGAGAGAGAGAGAATCCCAAACAGGCTCCGCACTGTTAGTGTGAAGCCCGACGCAGGGGCTGAATTCACCAACTATGAGATCATTACCTGAGCAGAAGCCAACAGCCAGATATAGGAGCAAGGGATATTTGGGACACCAAACAGCTGAGTAGCTGACATTAACAAAATCTACTGGTATCTGGTAGAGCCCCAGGTACCAAACCTTGGGTGTTTGAGGGATTCTAGTCTTCAATTAAATTAAGTAACAAAAGGGGAAGTAAGGAAGAGCATTAGCAGTAGCAGATGGACTGGGGATGTTACATCAAGACAAGTCCCATTTATCCCAATGTCTGCAAAATGCAGGAAGTGAGTCTATAGGATAAGATTATACCCTAACCACAAAAATAAGACTTTGGGTCAGGATTGGGCTTGATGCTAAGTTCCAAAATGTTAGACTAAAGCTTTTTAGGTTATTCTTAAATAACCTAAATAACAATTTTAGAAGTTAAGATGATTCTGAGCCTGCAGGTTAAGTCAAATGGCTGAAAATCTGGAGAGAAGATAGAGAGGCTGGGAACCAGGAAAGGCCTAACTAAGGGTCTGCCTAAATAGAACTGAATGTTGGAACTGGATATTTTAATACATAAATTTTTCACTGCTACCAGAATTTGTATTACTACATTTCCCTCAACCTAACAACACTCACCCTAACCTGCAGTAGCTATGGATTCCCTTGATTTCTGTAGAAACATAGAGAAAAGTGAAACTGGTCTGGCTTGCCTATATTTCCTGTATGTTGTTAGCCTCACTTTATATACTAATATCATAGAGGTAGGCTATCTGAGGTATGAGTCTTAGGGGGAAAAAACCTTGAAAAAATTTTATAAGCTTAAGCCATATCTCTATGCTGCAACACCCTTCACAATTTCTTCTCAGATAAGCATCACCCCCCCCCGCCGTCACTGAACAAATTCATATCTCATAATAGGAAAAATAGGCCTAAAAATGAAACATGTGTCTCTGGAGGTACCACCTGTGAGCTATCTTCTTGTGGGTTCATGGCATCTTCTATCATATACCTCCTACTCTTTGGCGCCAGAAAAATCCATAGGTAGGTTTATCTGGGCACTCCTAAAGGCTTACCATTGAGGAAAATGACTTGATCCATAGATTTCCTCCCCCAAACCAGCTTACTTCACATAAAAAGTATTAGTAACTCAGGACAAACTCACTTTATCACAAGGACAAGAGTGGTCAGTGAGAAAACCACTAACCTGGGGAACAAAACCAGACATAATCCAGGCCGGTTCCAGCCGGCTGCAGACATCTTCCTTGTGCTTGGGTGCACAATATAACTCATGACAGGGCCTTTCTCATGGACCCTTTTTAAGTGTCTCCACAAAATCCAACAGGTCAATTAGTTCATGATGCTTCAAAACAATCAAGAGAAAAACATGCAATATGTCTTATAATGCTAGGTTCCTTTAAAATACAAGGGAAAATAAAGAAAAAAATGGAGCATTTAAAAATAGCTTACATTAAATGAACATACCAATCAATGATATAAATGAGGTAATATGATATAAAACAAAGTGAAAAATATGTTTAAGATTATCCTTTTTAGTGTACATAGTTCATAGCAGTTGCTGCACTCTCTGGTTGCATCAATAAATATATTTAACGAATATAAGATATTAAATACTAATATATGTTGTGTAAATTATATTATAATCAATATATGATATATGCTTGATATTACCATTGCTATGTCAATGTTATGTTAATATATAGGTATAGATTTACACTTATATGTATATAATTGCATGTTCTGTTACTATAAAATGAGACCAAAATGTGTCAACTTGTTTCTCACAGAAACCAAAAATCCACCAGAGCTCTTCTTTCCTGTACGCTTTCACTTTGCATGTTCCATATTCTCGATGACTGTCCTCTTCTTGCTCTGACTATTCTCTTCATTTTGCCTGATCTTGCACCCAAGCATGGCAGACAGAGAATCCTAGAGGCCCAAGATTCTACAGCGGCTGTTTGCAGAGGGGGTAGGAGGCTATGGTAACTGCCATACTGGATACACTTCTGTGAGGGGAAAGGGAAAGTACCCTGAATGCCCTGAATGCCTCTCAGGTATAAAACAGCAGGATGGCAGATGCCTGTGTGGCCCAAAGAGCCGGAGGGAGCAAATTATGGGCAAAAGAATTGCAACCAAATGTTGGAAAAGGAAACATTTGCTATCAGCTGTGTCTTCCAGCTCTCTGGTATTTGCTTCTAATGGGCAGAATTCATTCTGCAAAGCATCAGGCACTGAACAAGACTCCTACTGCTGGAGGTAGACAGGAAGTAACATGCATGAGTGTAAGAATGCGAGATCAAGACTCCTCCCAGAAACAATGCCTATATGTAGGAGAGAAGAGAGATCCAAGCTCAACCTGCCTCAGCCCTGCCCAGTCCAAGGAAGGTAGGATTCAAGGAGGAGAGCCTTGCACCACATTGTTCCCCACAAACTTCACCCTACTCTTTAACCAGGTTATGAAAAGAGCTCCTTAATCCCTTCCTTTGTTCCTTAAAAGCTGCAGTAAGTTCACTAATCAAATCCACTAATATTATTTCAGAGCCCCTTTAATTGTTCAACCTAGATATGCCTTTCCTTTCTAAGGATTTTAGTTAACTGTATATATAATTGTAAGTGTAGAATACAGATGATAAAATGTAGTACACAGAACATTAACTGTTAATATAACTATTCATTATATTAAAGAACACCTCTAAGAAACGTTGAGATGATTTCCCTAACATAAGAATGTGAGAGAAAGTGAGACTATCACATCTGCCTTATAGGATGAGGTAGCACTTAGGGGTTGTTTTAGTTTCCTACCACTCCTTCCACCAATCCCGTCTTCTTGTTGGGAATCTGACCTCCCTATTGGCTACCTCATACCTTTAAACTGCCTGCTTTATGACATCATTCTCCCACCAAACCCACTACCACCTGGTGGAATCTTGGGGTTTCCATGGAGTCGTCTGTAAATAAATTTGGATCATCGCAAGTGATCAGTGACCAGTGACCAGTGAGCTTCGTACTGGACACATGCGCTCTTTGGCTTCAGTCACTCAGACATCCTCTAGTATCGTCTCCTCATCTCTTGTATCCGGAGTTGATGTTTCCTCTTCTCTGACCATGTCTGGTAAGGAAAGAAACTTTTAACACTTTTTCATTAGAATTTTTTTTTTGCCCCTAAATTTAATAGTAGATTTAGTAAATTTAGTAGATTCAAGATAGCATAGAATCATAAGGGAAAGTATTGAACTAAAACTCTGGAGGCCTCATTTCAGTTTTGACTTTGGCATTTATTACCTATGTGACATTGACTCACAAAACCTGTTTTTTCTAGATCTGTTATATGAGGATGTTGGATTGGTTGTTCTCTCTGGTCCCTTTCTTTTCTATTACTGAGTCTTAAAGGGCACCCATGTAGAAAATGAAATCAGAGACTTGTTGAAGAGTGTTTCAACAGAAAGAGAGAAAACCTAGGTTATGTAGAAAACTAGCGATATTTACCAATATGTTTCATCTGTAATGGTTCCTCCACTAATATTTTAACTTTAGTATTTTTAAGTTAGTGCTGCTCAAAAACTCATATTCACATGATTTGAAGGTTTTTTTTAAAACTAAAGTAGGTGTAAAGGGAAAACAGGAAAAGAGGATGGAGAAGAGTGGGCTCTAAGGAGGCAAGTCTTTAAAAGTAAAGAAGTTTAGGATTGTTTCCTCTCAGCACAGGCTACCAGGAACCAAGGAGGAGGGGAAAATATAAGAATGAAGGGAAGGAGCACAGGGGAGCTCTCAAAGTGGGGCAGTGGGAGGTAGTTTAGGGTAGAATACTGAAGGAAACCAAAGATTTTAAATTAAAGCAGAAAGAGCATAAAATGAAATCTGCTTAGAGCAGGACAAAACAAAGTTGTTTTTCACTAATATTTACATTAATAGACTAGGAAGGAAAGTAAGGCCGGAATCGGCATCACTAGGAAAAACAGCTTACAGAAAGGTTGTACTCAGTTGTTGTTGTTGGTGGTGGTGGTGGTGGTGTTTGGGGTTTGTTTTGTTTTGTTTTGTGTTTTTGGTATTGCCTCTCTGAACATAGACAGCACTTAAAAGTTTTGAATGTAAACACTTTAAGAAATATGCTTTAGAAATGATGCTTCTTACAAGTGGCTTCTTTCGGGCTGGAGAAAACCGAATTTTCAGTTTTATTTCATTCTGATTTTTAAGCTATGTAGGTGTTTTGCCTATTAAAAACAAGACTAAGTTTGTCTAAAAATTAGTATCTCCTAGACTGAATCATAAGGACTAACTCCTTTGTGTGATAGGGAAGTTCCAAGTCAAGGCTTCCTTTCATCTTTGCGGTTACTTTCTTCCCAGCACAGGGAGCACACATCTGTTTTCATATCTTAGTTAGCAGCCTAAGTAAGAAAAGTCAAGCCCTACATCCCTAATTCTACATTTACCTAAAACAATCTTGTAGAGTCCTTTGAGTTTTCTTACATTTCTTACAAGTTTTTTTTAATTTGATTTTACTGATGATGTTTTTTTCAGGCTTTGGGGATGACCTTTTCCTAAATGCTGAAGATGATTAAAATATAATTTTGGATAAATAGAAACCCTTCATGATGCTTTTTAAATGTTCTTCCTTTTGTTATATGATTATATTGAAATATACGTTTGTACTAGACCTAGTACCTGTTACTTGCTGGGTAATATTTGGAAAAATGTGACTGAATGTAATAACGGAATTCCTTTACACTTATTTTCCTCTCTACTTTGTATCAGATTTTATTGTAATATTTGTCTACAAAAATTGCGACTATGTATTCATTCACATTTATGGCATTTGCTACTGGTTATGCAGTTTTTACTGATCTATCCTTGTCTGTATGTCCTGGCTAGGAATTCATTCAAAATCATTTCCTATTGTGGGCTCCATTTTAGTTAACAGTATTCAGCAAAATTGGGTAGGCAATATTCACTTCTGTAATATCGTATGTATGATACAGAACTTTATTAGTAAACTTAGTATGACCTGATGCTTGCTACATATCCCAGTGTTCATTAATATCTATATATTTCTTCTTAGTTTTGTAATGTATGTTTTTCATGATTTTTCTCTATTTCCAGAACATATATCTTCCTTCATATAAATCAAATGTAATATATCGCTTTTACTCATGTGCGAATTATTACTACCACTGTTGTCGTTGTTATTATAACCACTTTATAGATGAGTAAACTGAAGTGCAAAGAGAGCTTAAATTACTTTTTTCTATCAAAAAGCACTTCTTGAGAAACTTAGTTTCAGGTAGTCACTTTAAGGTAAGATCAGAAACCAGGCTTAAGAAGAGTGACCCTTAAAAAGAAAAGATTTTATTTTTAAGTAATCTCTATACCCAACGTGGAGCTCAAACTGGCAACCCTGAGATCAAGAGTCACATGCTCCTCTGATTGAGCCAGGCAGGAGCTCCAAGAAAGACCCTTTAAATTTACTGGCTGGACTGAGCTGTATGTGAACTGCACAAGCAAAACAAGACCCTGAAGATTACAATGGTAAGATTGCATTACCTTTTTTGGACCCCATTTTCTAATGGGAGGAGGAATCTATATTTGTTGTATTTCTCCTGGTTTCTGGCAGTGCAATGTTTAGAGTAGGGTCCTGGCAAGGATGTCATGATACTTGGGTTCTGTAACCTCGTGATGAGACCTAACATAACGAGAGAACTTGAACAAGTCGATCTGACTTCCTTGGCCTCAGTTTCCTCACTCATGAAATGAGAATATAGAACAGAGTTTCTCTAAGGACCTCCAGAGACGGAAATGCTTCACTTCTAGGAAACAGTATGTAAGTGGATGCTAGTGCAGGCTCAAGGGAAAGACAGGGCAGGGAGAAGGCTCCTTCTTGCCTATGGAATGATGTACGAAGCACACCGCCTGGGTCTTCCACACATCTGTGCCCAAGTTGGGAGCATGGGCAGTTAACATAGAAGAGTACCCACCAAACTACTTCAGCCCTTGCAACCATCTTAAACGGTTTGATTTTTGGTATCTCAGCAAGTATTGGTATTTAGAGACTTCTTGGTAGCAACAACTTTAAGATAATGCGGTTCCTCAAACATAGTGAGAATTGATCCATCTCCCTGATTTTTCATCATCCTCTTGTTCTCTACAGAAAATTTCCAAAATCCATCTTTACTTGGAACTCCAAACTCTCTGCAGCTCTCTCTCCCTGTGGTGAGCAATGCAGCTTCCCTAGCAGGAAGTGTCTGCAACTTCTCCAGAGTCTCTGCTCCAGCAGTCAGTTCGGCATGGCTACTGTCATCAGCTTCTGACACTTCTTTCCAGCCACTCCTGGGTAGTGCCCACCTTTACCAACATTCCAGTACAGCTATGTTGTCTGGAGATACTGGCCAGAGCCAGATCTCCACTTCAGCTGCTTCCTATCCAGGTATTTTTGAGTGGGATATCACAGGAAGCACTGAAAAGAAGTCATCTTCACTCGGAGACTTCACTGTGACTGTCATTGACCAGGACACAGCTGTTTCTTCCATGTCTATGGCAGCCCATTATGATAAAACTTCAGAGGCCAATAACTTGGTCCCTGTGTATCCATCACTTTCTGCCACCCTTGTTCAGGGAACATCATCTCAGATTCCAAATCAGGGACATAGCCTATCACTTCCCTACCAGGAAGGAAGCCAGGTGTATTACTATAATCAAGGCACACTGGGGCCTCTACTGTCTGGAGAACTTAGTCCCTGCCTGCAGTCTTATGGCTCTGTGTCATACATGGGAAGTAGGGCCTCTGCCCCCCAACCAGAAATGGTCATGGTACTAAAGGAGATTCAGCCCACCAATGTCCTACCACCAGCCTCCACCTCTGGAATCTACTACTCTGTATCTGCTCAACCCATCACAGAAACAAGTTTTCAAGGTGAGTAGAAATAGCAAGAGGAAAAGAAATAAGGTCAGCATTCAAAAACAGGGTCCAATCTTCAGCCAAGAAGCAGTGAATCTACAGATAAGCAGAATTTTAGTCCTGAGACTTTAATAACCACTACTCATGCTCAGTGCTCTCCATTTTCAGACTCTGTATAAGAACACCAAATAAGGGTGGGAAGGTGGGACACTGAAATGGCCATCTATGCTACAGGTACAAGAACCCCATGTGCATGCCAAGGGCTACCACACTTCACTGCCCTCGCTGATCAGTCCCTAGTACTACCACACTGTAATGAACTCCCTTCCCTTCAGCCTCTTTGGAAAGCATTTCGGAACTCTTATTGTGATAGTGCCACTTTAACTTCCCTTCACTTCCTTAATTTACACCAGGATTTAAGACCTTGCATTCCGACATCCTGTCCAAAGTGAGCAGGCTAAGAATCTATTATATATTTTATCAGAAAGAGCTCCATTTCCTCTCCTAGTCCATGGTGTGAAGTGTTCTTATTCTCTAAGGAAAGTGGAGAGAATTGGAAGGATTCTGTATAAGAACACTAGGTTTTGTAGAAACATTTCATAATTTAAAAATCACCTTAGCTTCTTATTTGACTAATAACAACCCCATAAAATACAAAGAAACCCAAGAATCAATGACATCAAATGATCACCGGTAAGAACTAGGAGTCATCACCTATCTCCTAGCACAGGGTGCTGTCCTTGATCCTTAAGAAGAGCTGTTAGAATCACCTTGCCCATTGCTGGAAGGTGCATGATTCTGTGTTGGTGTCTAGGGGGAGCATCTCATTTACCAGGGAATGACTTCTTCCTTGATTTCGTTGTAGTGATGGAGACTTCCCTGGGATTGCAACCTCCAAGTCAGATATTTTATCTGCCCCAAACTCCAGAATTCCCCAAGTCCTGCAGTAGGAGAAATATCCAGATACTTGAAAGCAACCCACCACCTGAGCTTGGAGACATCTCAATGATAGCTCCTGTCCAGAGTTCCAGTAATCTGCTGGCACTGCCTCCAGCTCCAAGCCAGGAACAAACTGAGAAAAAGAATTTGGAAGGTATTAAAACCAAGCTTTCAAAGCCTCTGGATGCCTACCAGATCCCATTAGAAAATCAAGATCCTCCGCTACTTCCTTTAGAAATTCCTGATATTCACCAGCTCCTGGCCTGCATTGATCCCCTTGGCCAAGAGGAGCAGCCTGGTTCTGAAAACGCTGATATGGGAAAAAATGGCCTGAGTCTTGAGGACCAAGGGACTCTTGACAATGGGACTGAATCTAGTGGTGGTTTCAGAGACATCACTACACTAGTGGAGGACATTCATCTTCCCCAGCTCTTTAATTCCTTGGAAGACCTTGATCAATCCAAAGGTCCCAAGGTAATCAAAGCCAACGATACCAGAGTCATCAAGTTGAATGAGGTGCAAGAAAAGCCAAGTGTCATAAAGTTCTCCTCTGATCAAGCCAGGAAGAATAAATGCAAAACTGCTGAGCCTATCAATGGTGCTCTCAAGACCGAAATTCAGGCAAAGAACCCAGAATGCCTGTTAGGGGGAGAAGCAGTTATTTGCAATGCCACAGATAGTGACAGCACTCCTGTGAATGCAGCTAAGCATTCCAACAGCAAATCTCAGAAAGCTGCATCAAACAGGGTCAGCAAAACTAAGAGCCATGGGCAGGAAAAGACCAAAAGGACCAGAGAAAACAACCCCAAGAAAGATGAAGTGAATAAGCAGTCAGGGAACACAGTCAAGGCAGAAGAGAAGCCAACCATTCCCAAGGTTAAGCGGAAGAGAAATCAACCTGAGCTTAGCCAAGAGACCTTTAAGAAGCCTCGAAGCTGCCTAGGCATGCACATGCTGGAGTCTGTACAGGTTTTTCATGCGCTGGGGAAAAAGAATGATAAGAAAATTGGACTCTCTTCCTCCTGGGCCCTGGGAAACTCCAGCAACCCTAAAGATGCCCAGCCATCCCCAGTTATCAAACCATGGCTGGATACCCCACGTGAGGGTAAAGGTCCAGAGAAAAATCAAATCAAAGTCCAGAAACCTGACAGTGGTGCTGACACAGAGTGTCCATCTCCATCCCAGTATGAGCTGCCACCTCCTGGGAAGGTCAGGTTGGTGCCTTTGCCTTTTCCAACCTTGGAGAAGCCTCAAGCTCGACCTGCTCCTCGGAGGCCACAGTCTCTGGTTTCACATCGGTCTGCGGTGGCTTACCCTACCCGGCCAGGGTCCACTAGCTCAGCTCAATCTATTGCAGTCAATTCATCCCGGCCAACCCCTGCCTCCTTGACAGGTCCTGCCAGAGCAGTTCGGCCAATTTCAACCAATCCAATCCGACCAGGTTTGACCAACCCTACCCGGCCTAGTGTCCCTCAGTCTGCTGCATCTAGGCCTGCACCCTACAAAACATCATCTTGCACTTCTCTCCAGCAGAAGCCCATTCCTACTGCTGTGACCAAACGCCAGTCCCCACCAAAAACTCACACCCAATTTCTACTCCAAGACTTCTGCTTTCAACCAATTCCATGGAGGAAACCCAATGTTCCTGAGCCAGTAATGTCAAAGCCCATCACAGAAGAGCAGAGGCCAGAGCGAGAGGCCATGAAGAGGCAGGCTCAACAAGAGCGTGAGAATGCAGCCAAATACACCTCTTTGGGGAAAGTGCAGTTTTTCATTGAGAGAAAAAAAGATATGGAAATTGCTCGATACTATGGCTATGCAATATAAGAGCTGCTACATGTGTTGGTACTACTCTGGGTACCAGCCATTTACCCATAGATAGATAGATAGATACATAGATAGATAGATAGATACAAATTTCTCTATTTATTTGGATATATTTTAAAACTTAATAAAATATAATAAATATAATTAATAGATGAGAAATAAAGAAGCCTTTTGAGTTCTGAGATGCTGTTAACTGGGTTTTTCTTTGGTGGGGTTGGGATCAAAGTCTGCATGAGAAAGAAAGAACCAAAAGTTGGATGGCAGGATGAGGGGAAAGGAAAAGAAGAAAAAAGGAAGGAACTTGGTCCAGGGCCATGAAGGCCGAAAGGGGAGAGATTTTCTGGATTTCTAAAAAGCAGGAGTGGGGGAAATGGCAGAAGCAGGGTCTGAGGTTAGGGCTAAAAGAATAAAGAGGGTTGAAGACGACAGAAGATGAGTCAGTGTGGGTTGAACCAGGATAAATGTAAAGCCTTTTGTGGAGGCTGGCCTTACATCTCATGTCCACCAGACAGTTATATTACAAAACAAGAGATTTAAGACACACCTCCAAAATGTGGATAGACACACCTGTCCACATATGACTATAGTTGGGTAAGGTTAAGTACAAATCATAGGGGAATGTACCTGATGGATGGCAAGGGCTCACGTTTATCGCGGGGGAGCTGATCACTGGAGCCTAGCCAAGCCTACTGCTGCAGCAGGAGGCCCACCCAGAACAGGGCCTGGGATATAAACCACTGTTTATTATAAACACCTCTGCACCAGGCCCGTGAACGCACTAACTCAATTAACCGACACAACGACATGCATGGCTAGTACCACTGTGCCACTTTACTAGTGAGATTCAGCAGTGGGCTAAGGTCACACTGCAGGCAGAGGAGCAAGACTTCAATTTGAGGCCTATATATGCCCCCAATGCCTTCAGTATTAGGAAGCGCAGGTAGATGGCCAACCTGGCTTTCAGAGCGGAGCAGCCGGAAGTTATACTGTGGTGGAGATGAACTTCCGGAAGGACTTCAATGTTAACCCGACGGGCCTGCCAAGTCTCCTCCGTCGACTCCTGTGTCCGTGCGTCTGTCTCTAAAACTGACCAACCGAAGCGCGGAGGAAAATCCGCCGGAGGGGTCCATTCCCACAAGGTAAGAGCGGTGGGGACATGAGGGCACTCGGTAGCGCTCCAACGGCTGCAGCACGCAGGCGCCAAAGGTCTGGAGGTGCTCCTTGGGACTTAGTGGGACAGCTAGAAAGAAATTGGGGGTGAGGGGAGTGGGGGCGTGGAGGGGGTGGGGCAGGAAAGGGAATGGAGTGGGGGGAGGGGAGAGACAGGGACTGCGGAAAGTCACCATGGAAAAATTGGCAATTTGCTTTTTTTTTAGTAATTTGCTTTTTAAAAATTGTCTTGTATTGATATATAATGGACATACAATTCACCCTTTGAAACTGTAAATTCAGTGCCATTTGAAACTAAATTCACTGCCATTTAGTGCAATTACAAACGTGCACAGCCATCACCATTATCTAACCCATAACATATTCATCACCCCAGAAAGAAACCCCCTGCACCATTAACAGTCACTTCTCATTCCCTCCTCCCTCCACTGGTAACTGGCAACCACTAATCTTTCTGTCTCTCTCAAGTTGCCTTCTCCCTTTACGTCTGACTTCTCTCATTAGCATTATGTTTTCAAAGTTCATCCATGTCCTAGTGGTATCCGCTTCATTGATTTTATGACTATAATATTCTATCACATGGCTCTACCATCTTTGTTTATCCATGCATCCGTTGGTGGACATTTGGGTTGTTTCTGCTAGCATTTTATATTTATTCAGAGTTTATTCACTCCACTCCACAAATAATAAGCTAGGCTTGGAGAGGGTCAAAAATTTGCCGAAGATTATGAGCTAGCGATTGGGAGTGTTGGGGTTTGAACTCAGGCAGTCAGAATTCAGAGGTAATAAAGTCAGGTGACAGAACAAGGTACAAAAGGTACTCAGTGGAAATACCCAGCTGCCATTTCCCTGCCCCCTTAGAGACCTCTACTTTTGCAACACTGTAGGTGAATCCTTCCAGAGAAGCTGTTAGTCTCAACATGAATGTATCACAATGTATCGACTAATCTGCCTCACTGATTTATAATGTCACTTTGATAGCACACTATCTTCTTGTATGTATTTGTATGACTCTTTTAAGAGTTGTGCTGGACTTTTTGCCTTTTATATTTGCATTTTCTCGTATTCTTTTTATCTTTTTTCATTTTTAAAAGTTTCCCACTTGTTTGTTTCTCTTAGGGCATTATCCATTATGCTCATTCACTCTTGTATTATTTTTCATTTCTTTATTTCTTAATTTTTTTCTTTTCTTTTTATTTTTTTTAATGTTTTATTTATTTCTAGGAGAGAGAGAGAGAGAGAGAGCTTGAGCAGGGGAGGGTCAGAGAGAGGGAGTCACAGACTGAAACAGGCTCCAGGCTCTGAGCTGACAGTCAGCACAGAGCCCGACGCGGGCTCGAACCCATGAACCGCGAGATCATGACCTAAGTGAAAGTCGGACGCTTAACCGACTAAGCCACCCAGGCGCCCCTTTTTCTTTTATTTTTAATTCTGCTCTGAGCTCTATCATCCCTCCTAGTTCTGATTAATGTTGTTCTTTCATCTTTTTTTTCATTATGGCAGAATATACACAACACAAAATTTACCATTTTTTAGTACATAATGTAACCATGCTTAAGTACACAACTCAGTGGCATTAAGTACATCTATGATGAAGTGCAACTATCACCACCATCCACACTTAAAATAATTATGTCAAAAAACTGAGCAGGACCCCAGAAAGATGGAAGCAGCAGCATCGTTTTTGGATGTCTCCAACTGCCTCATGGAAATAGATCAACAAAAACCAAATACTATTTCCAGAGCTTTTTCATCACCCCATACAGAAACTCTGGAGCCATTAGATAATCACTTCCCTCTCCTTCCCTCCCTCACTCCACATTGTTTCATCTTATACATTGTTTCTTCTACTGTCTTTTAGCTTGTTGTGAATTTTTTTAATGTTTGTTTATTTTTGGGTTGGGGAGGGGTAGAAAGAGAGAGAGGGAGACACAGAATCTGAAGCAGGCTCCAGGCTCTGAGCTGTCAGCACAGAGCCCCACGCCGGGCTCAAACTCATGAGCTGTGAGATCATCACCTGAACTGAAGTCACACACGCTTAACTGACTGAGCCATCCAGGTGCCCCATCTTTTAGCTTGTTTTGAAATAGCATGTTCCAATTTTGATCTGTTTTGTGGCCCTGTCTTTTCGGTCTTGCTTTCATTGTCTGAAGGGATGCTGTTCTGCTCATTTTCTTATGCAACCTTTAGAGGCCACTTTTAGACCACAGGCTTGAGTGATGGAATGTAGAAAGGGCCCACAGCGACCACATGGCTGAATACAGACAAAAGGGCCCAGAGTGACCTCCAACCATCTGGCTGAATCCAGACTGGCTCATAAGGTGACCCACCTCAAAATATCCATAGGCCCTAACTAATGAATGGGCTACTTATAACCAAGCACAGTTAGCAAAAAGGAAAGTTCCATATGTCCTCATATCTCCTCACCTTCCCCTTTTATTTTTATTTTATTTTTAATATTTTTATTTATTTCTAGGATAGAGAGAGACAGCGTGAGCAAGGGAGGGTCAGAGAGAGAGGGAAACACAGACTCTGAAACAGGCTCCAGGCTCCAAGCTGCCAGTCAGCACAGAGCCTGACGCGGGGCTTGAACCCACGAACCGCGAGATCATGACCTAAGCGAAAGTCGGACGCTTAACCAACTAAGCCACCCAGGCGCCTCTCGCATTCCCCTTTTAAATATTGCCCCCACCCACTGCCTCCTTGCAAACAGTCTCTCCTGTGCTGTCCTGCTCACTGCTCCCTTCTGGTGTGTTCAATAAACTTCTATCGCCTTTGTTCTGCCTCAGGTGAATCCTTTCTCCTCCAGTGCCACCGGCTTCCACCTGATTGCTGCCGGGCATGTGAGAATCCCCCATCCTACTGTGTAGGACTTGATCTCAATCCCTTTTCTGTTACCCACTTTTTAAGTGAAATCAGTATTAATGCACTTTGAAAAGGAGCTGTGGTTGAGGATCACTTTTCTAACTTCACAGTATTTGTTTTTTCTTTTCTCCAAATGTAGTATTCAAAAATGGGTGGCTTCTTTCTGAGGTTTTCTGGCTCTGTTCCCTTCTCCAGACTTTTATCAAGACATTTCTCTTTGTGTCTGTTGTTGCTGTGGGAAGTTTCTCCTCTGTGTGGGCCACCCCTGGAAAGGAGCTCTGGCTGCTGAGCTTCAAGACAGAGAGGGGGAAAGAGCACCCCCAGTCCTTTAGACACCCTCCGGGGCCCCTTGTACTTTCTCACTTTGTGGGTGGACTGCATCACCGGGTCTCAGCTGCTGGTCTCACATCAGCCCACCTGCCCAGTGAATACCAGCTGGCAGGCTGAAGGCCTCCTGATCTCAAGGCCATCAGGTGCTGCCTCCAGTCTGCCGCTGCCGTTGGTGCAGACATGGGAACCAGGCAGGTCTGTGCCTGTTGGTGGTGCTCTTCCCCAGTGTCCTGTGTGGGTCTCAGCCTGTCAGCAGCCAATGTGGTTGGACCAGTCTTCTGGTTCTTACTGTGATTTCTAGATGTCCTTTTGCAACAACCACCAGGAAGTTTTGAAAAAATAGAGGTTTATTACTTACACAGTATACCTGGGGCCACACAGTGAGGTCTCAGGTAGAGACAGAGCACTGAGACCAGGGCTTCGAATCAGGACCAGGATCAAGGGTGGGGGCCTTAGTGGTGAATTTAAAACAAGTGGGTGGGCATGAAGCCTACTGAGACAAAATTGGGGTGCCTGAGTGGTCAGATCTCAGGTCAGATCTTAGAGCTGTGAGTTCAAGCCCTGAGTTGGAGTCCATGCTGAGTGTGAAGCCTACTTAAACAAAACACATGGGAGTGGGGATTTAAAACACAGGGAGAAAGAAAAGACAAGTGGCCCAAAAAGTCAGTTATTGCAATTGACCAAGAATTCTACATCAAAGAAGTTGGGGGAAGGTGGCCTGGCTATTTATCCCATGTGTGGCTAGCACTGTGTTTGCTGGGGATAGCTGTCTTTGAAGTGGATGCTCTTTGAAATTAACCGGCAATCAAAGCTTAAGTCAGCCATGTGCATTACAAAGAAGAAGAAAAAAAGCAACTGTTAAGGCTTATGTACACCCGCCCTCTTGTTTTGGGGAGTTCCTAATTTCATAGTAAATGCTACCAGTGGGCATTTAGTTTTGATCTATTTCCATGAAAGTTTGGGGATCAAAAACTATGCTGCTGCCTCTTTCTGAAATTCCACTCCATCATTTTGCATAATTATTTTAAATTTGAGGGTTCTGTAATTTTCAGCTCCTCAAAGGAGAGCCCCATTTGCCCATACTCTTTAGGACTCTGGCTGGGATGAGGCTTTCTAAGTCTCCTCTGTGTAACATGGAACCTCATGTCTGTATTTGCTCAGTCCATGTTTGGAATAAGAAGCCAAAACATGGGTGGTGTGACATTTAACCACCCTGAGAGGTAGAGTAAGACTGTGGGCAGGTGGAGGGTCTAGAGGCAGGACCTAGTTAGGAATGCTCATATTTTCCTTCCCTTTGTTCCTTCTTTTTGTACTGCTTCTCTAAACATGTACAAAATGGAACCACCACTCTGCTCTCCTCCCCGGCAAAAATTCTGATCCATGCGCTGCTTTCTTCATCTTCATTTCTGTTTCTGGAAAAAGTGGAAGGGGCCTTTGCGGTCTCTCTTTCCCTGCCAACTGCACATCCAGAACATTAGCACACTCCATCTGTCTTACTTTCAAATTGTATCTAGAACCTATCTACTTCCAGCCCCTTTTCTCCATTTCCACTCAAGTCCAAGCCCCCATCATTCCCTGTCTGGATTATTGGCAGAGCCTCCTAATTCAGAGCTTCCCAAACTTTATATATTTACAGAGCCCTTGGTGTCTCACCTATAGGTTCAAAGAACTTCACAGTCCCATTTATTAAGTAGTCAGGTGCTAAAAAGGTCGTTAGGATTTATGCCTGTAGTAGGCTGGATAGTGGCCACCCAAATTGATCAGGTTGTAATCCCTGAAACCTGTTAAAATTACTACCTTATTTAGAAAAAATTTCTTTGTGTATGTGATTAAGGATCTTGAAAGGAGCCTAGGTCTCACTGTTCCTGAGTTTGAGCCCCACATCGGGCTCTCTGCTGTCAGTGCAGAGCCCACTTCTGCTGAAACCCACAAGCTGTGAGATCGTGACCTGAGCCGAAGTCGGATGCTTAACCGACTGAGCTACCCAGGCGCCCCTGGAATGCTCTTCTTACTCTCAAGTCTTCACTCATTTTTTCAGTGAGGGTTTTCCTGATGACACTATTTGAATCACAACTGTCTCCCTGTGCTTCTCTTTTCTTTCAATCTGTTGTGTCGCTTTTCTCCCATAGCCCTTAGAATCTTCTAATGTACTATGTAATTGACTTGTTTATCATGATAATTGTTTATAATCCGTCACTCCGTCACCTATCACTAATATGTAAGATCTTTGAGGGCATTGTTTTCTGGGGGGTTTTTTTTGTCTGCTTTTTCACGGATATACATCCAAGACCTTGAGCAATGTTTGGCCTATAGTGAGTATACAATAGATATTAGTTGACTGAATGAACGAATACTTTTCATAGTATAAACATAGGGGCATGCAATTTTTTTTTTAATCTCCCATTCAGAGTTATAATGCCTGGTTGTATGGCAGTAGTTTTGCAAAGCAGTGTGTCAACCAAATACAAAATGATAAAATCCCTCAAACCAAAGTGTCCAATTCAAATAGCCCTATAGATTGTTATGTCATTTAACCTTAGTTGAAACTTGTAATCTTCAGATTGCCAATCTTAACCTAAAACAAAAGGCTTTGAATTATTAGGAACCAAATTGTATAACCCACAGCTAACTAGCAAATAAAAAAGGAATAAAATATGTCTAAAATTGATCCCTTATGTATATATTTAAGCATTAATGATAACAACACACACAAATTAAAAACCTTCTCAAGCGTGCATAAGTACTCATTTTCCCAACTAGACATTTTTCTTGGCAACAGAGACACCAGTCTTCAAACAGACTATAGGTGGAGCTCCAATCCTCAGATTCAGCTTGATGTTACCAATTTTACCATAGCTGTCTTCTCAAGGAACAACACTTCTTCCTCAGGTAATTCCAACTTCAACTCAGAAGGAACATGATTTGCATGTGTGTGCAATGTTGCATATGTTGTAATATATAAGCATTAAAGATCCCAGTGCGCTTGCTGCCTTTCCTCTCTCTCTCTCTCTCTCTCTCTTTTGGGGGGGGAACAGTTCATTCTACATCTTTTTTAAAAAGGTATTTAGTTTTAAAATTTTGTTTGCCATTTTATATTTCCAATGGGTTCACAGCAAAAATTTTAACAATGTGAACAATTTGTCTTTTGTACACATTCCACTTCTGCTTTCAGAGCACCCCCATTCCTTAGCAATGTTCAAAATAGGCTGTTTCAGTGTTTCAAGGGATGGAGCTCACCTAGAGTCCCCTTGAGAAACTTAATCTTTTAAAGATTTTTTTTCTCTTCTGTTGGCTCTAAGCCCTCATCTATCAGGCCCTTAAAACAACAGAAACTGAGTTTTTCATTGTTATTATTGTAGACCTATTGCCTGACATAAGATTCATGAACATGAGGCATGCTCAACAAATATTTGCTCAATTAATGAATGTGTCTACCCATGGAGGTTTTCTGCTCCTACTTAAAAAAAATTTTTTTTTATTATTTATTTTTGAGAGGAGGGGGAGAGAGAGCACAAGCAGGGGAGGGGCAGAGAGAGAAGGAGACACAGAGTCTCAAGCAGGCTCCAGGCTCCAAGCTGTCAGCATAGAGCCTGATGTAGGGCTCGAACCCTTAACCATGAGATCATGACCTGAGCTGAGTCGGACACCCAACTGACTAAACCAGCTAGATGCCCTTCTGCTCCTAGTTCTAACTGCTTTATAGAGAAGACTTGGTCCCAAAAGCATAATGACCACTGTTTTTCATTGTTAATTTCAGTTCTCATCATGACTGGCTACCCATCCTTGTAATTAATTTTGGGGACAGTGAGACAACATTTATTTTAACAATATTGGAACATCCAGCATAGGTACTAGGATTACATGTGTGAGCAACTAAAAAAAGCTCCTATCTTCCTGGAGATTATATTTGAGGGGGGAATTAAAGACAATAATCAATCCAGACTGTGAAAGACCAAAGCAGACAATGATAAGGACTACAAAAAGAATTAAAACAAGGGTGAGTGGTAGAGGGTGATTGGTTGGTCAGAGAAGGTGACTTGTAAACTGATAAGTGAATGTTAAGATGGAGCCAGCCAAGTGAAAATCATTGTAAGAGCACCCCAGGAAGAGGAAACAGCCGTGCAAAGGTCTAGAAGCAACAGATGTTCAGACAGTGTGGTGGAGAGTAGTAAGCAAGAGGGAGAGTAGAAGATGAAGTCAGAGAGATAGCAGAGACTGAGTCACTCTAGAATCCAGGGTGAGGAGTTTGGATTTTTTTTTTTAGGTAGGTGCCACACCCATCACAGAGCCCAACATGGGACCCGAACTCACCACGTTGAGATCGAGAGTTGGATGCTTAACCTACTGAGCCACCCAGGTGCCCCGAGTTTGGATTTTCAATTTCAAATGCCATGGGAAGTAATTGAAGGGTTTTTAACTCAGGAGCAATAGAACCTGATTTTCATTTTAAAAATAATATTAGCTGCTGCTGTAAGATTGCACTGAAGTAGGTAAGAATGGATGGCCTTAGTGAGATTGCCCCTCTAAGTTTGTCATTCACCACAGGAGTCACAAGGAGGCAAGTGATATGTGCCTAGAGTCTTCCTTGTTTTTATCTTCCCCAGAAAGCCCATCTGGGCATTTTCTCTCTACCCTGATGCTATATATTGAGGTAAGAATTTTGCCTTTTAGGAGACTTTTGTGGCTACCCAGGAATGAGCAGTTAGGAGTAAGTGTACAAAAGTGTGGGAGTCTGTGACACTGAACTCTGCACAGGGTTGTACAGAGAGTGTTATATTCAGGGAAAATGTACTGGGTAGGTGTGGGCACCAGAAAGAATGACCACCTTAATTCCTATCTCTGCGTTGGCCCTTCACGTGAGCTGCTGAAGCCTAAATGCTGACAGATTTAACCTTGACGCTTAGCCTCCAATCTTTGGGGGAGGAGTAAGTAGAAGCTTTTTCAAGAATCAACAGAATTCTTGTAGCATTAATTTCCTGGTTGCAGGAATTTTCCCGTGCAAAATTTTCCAGTTTTTAACTTTTCCGGTCAATCAGGAATGTCATGGAGAATGTCAGATGTTCACCTGGGCCAGGGTTTGTTTCTGGTACCTATAAAGCCAAGAGTGCTGACCACTTGCCCCAGAGGCCAAAAATTAGTCAATATTTACAAATTCCCTTCCTGAATGAGCCAGATCCTGCTTACTGCATCCTCTCAGCCATTATCTTAAGAATTGCCATCACCTGGGCATGTCGCCTTTCTAATATCAAGGACAACCTGTGTGTGGTGGTTGCTGTGTTTGTGATTATGCATCCTCCCCTCTCTTATGTGTTTCCCATTCATGGCTTCTTAAAGGCTTCTCATCATAGTCTTAACATACAACATGTTTGTAAACTCTGTTAACTTATTTATGTTAAACATTACAAAGAGGGGAGCCTGGGTGGCTCAGTCGGTTAAGCATCCGACTTCGGCTCAGGTCATGATCTCTCAGCTTGTGGGTTTGAGCACCGCATCGGGCTCTGTGCTGACAGCTCAGAGCCTGGAGCTTGCTTCGGATTCTGTGTGTGTCTCTCTGCCCCTCCCCCATCATAGTCTATCTCTCTCTCTCAAAAATGAATAAATGTTAAAAAAAATTTTTAAAAACATTACAAAGAAAAACTATTATTTGGAAACTGTGTTTAATGAGAGCAGCTGCCCCACCCTACCAGCTCTGCTTCTGCCCCTACTTGCACAATAACAATATCCACCTACTGGATTTGTTCACTGCTGTATCCCTAACAAGCAGAACAGAAGCTGGCACATAGTAAATACTCAACAAATATTTACTGAGAGATTGAATGTGTTGGATTTTATCCTTTGTTGGCTCTTGCCAGGACTGCACTGTATGCTTTCCCTATGACCAGCACCGCCAGTGTCTCAATTTCTTTAGGCTCTGCCCACTATGTTTACATTCTGAAAGGAAAGAGTCAGTAGAGAAAGAGAGTTTTGAAGACAGAACAGAGTGTCCTTTACATCTGTCTTCCCAGAGTTATCTTCAGAGGACCCAGGATAATTGATAGTGGATCCTTGCACTGACATGCCTATTTATGCTTTAGGTGAGAAAGAATCTAATAAGTGCTTTCAGCCATAAGACTGGAAAGCCAATGACCACATAGAATCACTTTGGGAAAATCCCAGAGACAGATACACTACAGAAAGCCAGAGAAATTAGAGGTCTGGACACTGACCTGGTAAAAGGGCTAACACCTGTACAGGGGCTTTAACCTAGACCTTGAAGGATAGGTCATGTCATCACATTAATGGACTTACAGATGCGGTCCCCAAATTTGGTGGGTAAAGTACCCCCAGAAAGTATAACGTTTCAGTGGCAACATAATAAAATCTCCTGAGACTGTTACCAACAAAATTTAATAGAATAATAATAATAAAAAATCTCCTGAGAGAAAATGAGTAGCAGACCTGAAGAACCTCTTGTGAAAGAGGCTGTGCATATATTCATACATACACACATCTATATACAGAATATGCCATTGTCTGGTGTAAATAACTATTTCATGTAAGTAACTGCCTGTCCTGGCTGTAGGGGCAGGAACTGTGTCATACAGATCATTGTGGCTCCACTGCTTTGCACAGTGGCCCTTGGAAATTAAACACTCGATTTCAATAAATTGTGTTGGTGTTCTAACATTAAAAAGTTAGTCTTGTGGTGCCGGGTGGCTAAGGTTAAGTGGTTAAGTTGGTGAAGCGTCCAACTTCCCTTGGGGTCATGATATCACCATTCGTGGGTTCGAGCCCTGCGTGGGGCTCTGTGCTGACAGCTCAGAGCCTGGAGCCTCCTTCTGATTCTGTGTCTCCCTCTCTCTGCCCCTCCCCACCTCAAAAAGGAATCAACAGGTTTTTTTTTTTTAAGTTAATCTTAAGTTATTTTTCAGGCAATAGAAAGTGATTGAAGCAATTAGAAGCCTAATACCTCAGTCTATCAATTTTGTGTAGGCAGTGACACAGCAAGCTAATATTTTAAGGAGTTTTTCTTTCATGGATTTAGAAACCCTGATCAGTTTAGCCAGGTACTTGCATCAGTAATCTCTCCTTGAATGTTGATTTGTGGATTTGAGTGAGTGTGGTATAGGCGCTATCTGGCAGGAAACTCGATCCCAAATCATATTAATTCTAAAAACACAAGTGAGCTTGGTCATTGGTTCCTTTAATTACTTGCCTCCCTTATTCCTTGTTGTTTTTCCTTTACCAAGATGGCCGTCGTGGAGCCCTCTCCTCATTGGTCGTATTTTCGCAGGTGGCGGGTTTAGCCCCGCCCACCAGCTCGCCCCTCCCGGGTCCGAAGTTCTTAAGCGTATCCTGAGTATATCAGCGGGAGCGGGCGGGCGGGTGACGGATGTGACGTTTCCGGAAGCTTCGTGTGGCGTCCGCGGGGACAGGTGGGGAAGGGTCCTGGGAATGGGGTGGGGTTGGGCCGCTGAGCTCGGTCGGATTCTGAAGGGGAGCGGCCGCCGTGAGTGTGGGGCCTGCAGCCTTCTCCTCCCCCCGCACCCCCTGCCCGGCCCGCCGCGCGCGAGGCCACCGATAGCTTCTTTCCCAGCCAGGCCCAGTGCATCCCCGCCTGCCGCGCTTGAAAGACCCTAAAACCTTGGATAATTTTGCCCTGGGTTGGCAGCTTGGGTCTTCAAGGGGGCCTCAAGCAAGTGTCAGGAGGTCCCTCTCCACTGAATACACCCCCTCTGCGTATTCCTGCTACTTCCTTGACCTCCTCCTCGTCTTTCCTCCTCAGTCCTTTATGCCACCTTCCCCCCTTGTTGGCGGATGCCGCATCTCCTCTTTGGAGGGTTGCCCAGCCTTGGAGTACCGGGCACCCCTTGGTGGCCTCGGGAGGGGGTTCCATTCTCCTAAAGAGCCTCTCCTTGGAGCTACTGAGGCGCAACAAGCATCCCTGGCTTTAGTTAGCTCTAATGGGCTCTGCACGGCGTTTACTAATTAGGAAACCCGGGAAAGTTTTAGATTTGCTAGCGGCTTTCTGAGCCTCTGCAACGGCTTTGGGGAGATGGAATGCCTGTGCATCCCTGGTCCTCTCCCCTCGTGAGGGTGTTTAGATAGGAGCTTGGGGAACTGTGACCTAGAGATAGGATGGCCATGAGAAGTCTCTTGGGGAGGGACTGGAATGGGAAACAGAAGACCAGTGGCCAGACAAATGAAACAAATGTGCAGATTTCTGGGCAGATCAGAATCCTGACTAAAGGAAAAAAGATCTCTGTTGGGAAGGAATACGTTTAAGATTGAAGACAAAATGGGGCCAGTGGGCTTAGGGTCTTGAATTCAGTATATACAGTTTGTACGTACCAGATCATGCTGGCTAGGGTGTGCTGGTATTCAGTGTGTAACAAATATCCAGATTCTTTTTGAAGATGATGTCGAGTAATATCTGATTGGAAGGTGGAATCTGATTCTAACAGCAGCAGTATCTAGAATGTAGAATTACTGCAGTTTGAGACACAGGAAGGGAAACACAGGAAGGGTTTTTATTGGCTTATTTTTTTGCGTTCAAAGTTACCTTTGTGCCCTTTTGTTGTTTGAAGAATGCTTGGTCTTTGAAGATAGATTTGAGTAAATTGTTTTTTTTCAGATCTCAATTCCTTACCCTGACATGATGAATGATGTTGTGGATTGACTGGAATAGTGGCTTAGTGAGCAGAACTAGGATTGTGAGCCTTTGTTCCCAGACCAGTTCTCCTCACCTTGTGTTCAGATGTGAAAAAGCACACCACCGAAAAATGTCAGTGACTCTTGTTAAATAAAAATGATCAAACTGGAAATCAGTTAAAAATCCTCATGAAAGTTCATTGAGTATACTGTGTCAAGTACTGGAGTAGATGGAAATGGGTAGCTGGTAGGAGAAATAATGCAACAAATGTAAGGTACCATCCCTCCTTTTATGGCAGGGATGGTACCTAATGATACCTAATGATAGAATGATTAACATGAAGAGTAGAACCAAATGCCCATTATAGTTTACTCCCTGTACCACCTAATTATGGCACAGGGATTGTAGGCTTTTGAGTCTGCCAGTACTTCTGTCACTGTGATGTGGGCTTCCTTGAGGGTCTCAACCTTCCTGTGGGAAGGAGACTTTCTTTCATACAGACCACAGTGTATGGTATTTTTCCCTTAATTTCTTCATAAGGTAGAGAGAGGTTTGTGGGATAACCAATTACTGTGTGCTAGGCTGTGATGGGGACCATGGTGCTGATGCCACCTGTTTTTTCTGTCTCAGAACTTCTTGGTCCTGATGTCTGACCATGGAGACGTGAGCCTTCCGCCCGAAGACCGGGTGAGGGCCCTCTCCCAGATGGGTAGCGCAGTGGAGATAAGTGAAGACATTCCACCCCGACGGTACTTCCGCTCTGGAGTCGAGATTATCCGAATGGCATCCATTTACTCTGAGGAAGGCAACATTGAACGTGCCTTCATCCTCTATAACAAGTATATCACGTAAGACACCTCCAGGTTCCTTTTTCTTTTCCGGTGACTGATGCCTCACTCATTCTGCTCATGTGCTCATTTATTCTGCCCAATTGCTAAAACTAGAGAACTTTACAACATCATTAGCATTAATCATTTTTTGCAGGCAGCTCCTACATACTGACTGTCCTTGACATTCAGAGTCATGAGTACTGAAAGTGTTATTTTCATGACTCAGTGATTTCATGAGTAAGAGACCTAGCTTTTCTGGCCTGTGCCCACATGGCCCAGCTGTTAGGCAAGGGAGATGATGGTTACACTACACATGTTTTGTATTGATGAGTGTTTTTCCTGTCCTCTGTTGAGGCAGCTAATCATAGCATTATTGCTGAGGTGTAGCAGAGCCATACTTCCTCACCTCGATTTATTTTGTCACAAATTGAGTCAGGAAAAAAGGTTTTTCTTCTTAACCTTTATATTACAGTCACGCAAATCATCAAATAAGTATTGACCGCCTACAGTTCGTGTGACTCATCATAAGACCTTTCCCTTGAATTACTTAGCTTCTTAGGGTAGGCAGCATACATAGATGTCAGTACAATTAAGAGGGAACAACTTCTAAAGCCCCAGTGATGATGAAATGATGTATAATTTAGGAAGGGAATAATTCTTGTTTATAATCTCTGGTCTTGTTCTCTCATAATACCAGGGCCTTTAAAAAAACAATAATTATAATGTGTGTGTATGGCTCTTCATAGTTCCTAGGGTATTTCACCTGCATTATTTCATCTGATCTTCAAAGTTGTGTGTACATCGAATAGGACACATCGTCCTTCCATTTTACACGTGGAGAAACATGCTCTGGGCTTGGTGATCTGCTTTGTTCCGCACTTTAGAGTGACAAATCTCAGATTTCCTAACTCTTTAAAAATTTTTTTTAAATGTTTATTTATTTTTGAGAGAGAGAGAGAGAGAGTGCAAGTGGGGGAGAGGCAGAGAGCGAGGGAGATGCCAAATCTGAAGCTGGCTCCAGACTCTGAGCTGTCAGCACAGATCCTGATGCGAGACTCAGACTCACAAACCATGAGATCATGACCTGAGCCGAAGTCAGACACCAACTGACTTAGCCACCCAGGCGCCCCAGATTTCCTAACTCTTAATTCAGGACCCAGTCTACAATATAGGCCCTGTTTTTGTTTGTTTTCTTTTTGGTAATGTTCTGTGAGTTGAAGCTAGAGTTGAGATCATAGTTTTGAGCCACACTGACCAATTTGGTTATTTTTAGGTATTTTTTGAAAAGGTAACATTGTACGTATGGTACAGAATTCAGAAGGCACAGAAGGATATATATATTTAAAAATAGTCTCCCAATCACGTCTCTTCCCCAGACTCTCAGTGTCCCTCCCCAGAGAGAGTCACTATTAGTTTCTTAAATGTCCTCCCAGAAATGATCAATTCAATTCAATTGTATCACATTAAGTTTTTGATCACATACTACTCTGTGGCAGGCTTTGTCAATCTTGATATTATGTCCATCTGGGGCAGAATAGTTCTTTGTTGTGGGTGCTGCCCTGTGCATTGTAGAGTGTTTAATAGCATCCTTGGTCTCTATCCACTAGATGCCTGTAGCACCCCTCCCCCCTCACTCAATTGTGACCACTAAAAACATCTCCAGATATTATTGGATAGTCTCTAAGGGGCAAAATTGCCCTGGGTGAGAACCAGTACTCTAAAGAAAAGTAGCACAGAAGCAGACTTCCTGGGATTCATGCTGTGGTTTTAGTGCCCCGTTAGTAGAAAAGGGACTGCTGTTGTCCTTTTTTTAAGTTTAGAAGTAGTGCCTGTCTCCTCAGAGATCATGCAGTCCATCCATGCCATCAGGCCCTAGATCTGACCTCAGTGTTGATAAAGTTTCATAGAGTTATAATTACATTTTTGCCTCTCTTTGCTCTTGTGAGTTTTTCGTTCCTTGGCACAGTGGGCACAAAATTTATTTTCCTGAGACGTTTCTTTGACTACTGTCCCTGTCTTTTCCTCCTAGTGGAAATAATATTCCTGTGTGTTTCCAGCAATCCTGTAGAGAGTTCTCCCAGAATGAGGCCCTAGGGCACAATTCTTCAAAGAATCATAATTGAGGAAGTTAAGTAGAATCACAGAATCACTCTACCAAGTATTTTCTGAAGGACCTTCTGTATCCTGTTGTCTCTGAGGGCAAGGACCATATTCATTCAACAAATACATATTGCATACGCCTGCTACCTGCTTGGCACTGCTGTAGGTCTTGGACACAGGAAGTAACATGGCCCCTGCCCTTTCTGGTGTTCCTTTCTAATTATAGGAGAAGACGGTAGACAGGTAAGCAAGTAAACGTCTAGTCACAAAGTAAGGCAAATGCTAGGAAAGCAACAAAGACAGTGCTGTGACAGAGTATAACCAAGGGTGTCAAATAGAGTAAGGTCGGTCTGAGAAGGTAAGATTTAAACTGCAAGTTGAAGAATGCTATGGAGTTGGTCATTCCAGGAGCAAAGATCAGAGTGTTTAAAACAGTTGTAACTGTATTCATAAGCTCTTGGGTAGGAATTACCTTAGTGTGTTCTGAGGATTGAAAAAGATCATCGTGTTTGGAGAGCAGCAGGTGAGGGGGGAGAACAAGGTGAGGCTGGAAAGCAGGTGGGGCAGAATCGTGCAGGCCACAGTAAGGAGTTTGCATTTTATCTTGACAGCATTAGAAAGCCATTGCGAAGTTTTAAGTGAGGTTATGACCTAATCTTATCTTCTGAAAAATATAAATTTGGGCTGCCATGTGCAAATGGTGAAGGGTGTGTTAAGAGAAGGCAGGAAGATTAGTTAGGAAACTCTTATGGCTATTCAAGAGAGAGGCTGATGGCTTGGTGGAGTGTGGCGGCTTGGGAAGAAGCAGGTGGATTTGTGTTCTGGGGGTAGAGTCCATGGGACTTACTGATAGTTTGGGAGGGATGATGGTGTCAAGGTTGATCTTGGGTTTCTGCCCTGAGCAACTTAGGATGTGGTGGCCCATTTACTGAGATGGGGAAAATCGTGTAGAGAAGGAGTTGAAGAGGAAGGATATTCAGGAATTCAGGCCTGGCTTCTTTGACATGTGAAGCTGTTAAGTTTAAGCTGCCTATGAGATATTCAGTAGAAAGTTGGATGTACCCATCTGACCTGAGGAGAGGTCTGGGTTGGAGTCAAACCCAGGAGTCCCCTGCATATAGACAGCTCTGGAGCCATGAGAACTGCTGAGATCTTCTGGCATATAAGAACCCCACAGGGATTGATTGATAGAATTTAGGCTCCATGAATTTGGTTGGGAAAAAGTTTTCTTGTTTTTTTTTAAAATTTTTTACAAATAGTTTATTGTCAACTTGATTTCCATATAACACCCAGTGCTCATCCCAACAAGTGCCCTCCTCCATGCCCATTTCCGCCCCCATCCCCCATCAGTCCTCTGTTTGTTCTCAGTATTCAGGAGACTTTCATGGTTTGCCTCTCTCCCTCTCCCCCGCCATTTCCCCCCTTCTTCTCCCCCTTGGTCCTCCCTTAAGTTCTTCCTAATCCTCCTATACGTGCAAACATGATATTTGTCCTTCTCTGCCTGACTTATTTCGCTCAGCATAACACCCTCAAGGTCCATCCGTGTTGCTACACATGGTCAGATTTCATTCTTTTTCATTGCCATGTAGTATTCCGTCGTATAGATAAACCACATCTTCTTGATCCAAGTTTTCTTGTTTTTACTAACCTCTAATTGAAAGTTAGCATTTCCTTCAATTTTGCACAATAATATTAATAATATTTGTAATGTCACCAATAGAAATGCTATTTTTATATCACATGACAATTGATGCTGATATCTCGAAATAGCATTTACACTTGCCACTACTTCTGAATTATACTGTTATTAAGGCCACAATTAGATCCTTTTTTAATGTATTAATAATATATTAATAAAGAGGCACATGTTACAGTTTTGTACTTTGCTATTTCAGTAGAATTGGCTTCTTTTGTTTTTTTAAAAAAATTTTGTTATTTTTTTTTTTATTTATTAGAGAGAGAGAGAGAATGTGAGCAGGGGAGGCTCAGAGAGAGAGGTACAGAATCTGAAGCAGCCTCCAGGCTCTGAGCTAGCTGTCAGCACAGAGCCCGATGCGGGGCTTGAAGCCACAAACCGTGAAATCATGACCTGAGTCAAAGTCGGACGCTTAACCGACTGAACCACCCAGGTGCCCCAGAATTGGCTTCTTTTGTAATCCTTTCTATTTTGTATTATGTCTTTAAAAAATTATTCTGAGGAGATCATGGGCTTCATCAGATGACAGAAGGATTCCTGACACATTCAGAGATCAAGAAAGCTTGATAATAAGACTGTAGAATAGAGGCGCCTGGGTGGCTCAGTCGGTTGAGTATCTGACGACTTCAGCTCAAGTCATAATTTCATGGCTTGTGGGTTCAAGCCCCGTGTCAGGCTCTGTGCCGACAGCTCAGAGCCTGGAGCCTGCTTGAGATTCTATGACTTTCTTTCTCTCTGCCCCTCCTGGCTCATGTTCTCTCTCTCTCTCTATCTCAAATATAAAAACATTTTTAAAAACTTTGTAAAATAGTAATAAAAAGAAAGAAAAAGACCATATAATAGAAAAGGCCTGAGGTTGGTTGGGGAGGGAAGGTGAACCACCAGTGGGAGGTTTGAGAGGCAGGAGGAAATCCAGGAGAGAACGGCGTGCTTGCAGGAGAGTGGACAGGCTGCGTCAGAGTGGGTCAGATGGGGTGTGTGAGGTTTGGGGTTTGGTGTCATGATGTCATTGGTGATCTTAGTAAACAATTTCACCAGAAAGACTAAGAAGATACTAGATTGGAGTGGGCTGGAAGGTCAGTGGACGATGAGAAAGTAGAGATTCTGAGTACAGTCCAGAGGTGGGCAATGTTTTCATATAGGGCCAGATAGTATATGTTTCTGGCTTTGCAGGCCCTTTGATTTGTGTTACAACCTCTGCCTTGTAGTGTGAAAACAACCACTAGATAATACATGCACGAATGGGTGTGGCTGTGTTCCAACGAAACTTCATTTACAGACACAGATGGCAAACCAGATTTCACCTATTAGCTGTACTTTGCCAAGCCCAGGCATAGATAACTCTTCAGAGGAGTTTAGATAGGAAGTGAAGTGGAAAAATTAGGAAGTAATTGAAGGGAGACAAAGAGTATATGAATGTGTGGTGTATTTTTTAAGATGGGAGATTCTAGAGTGTATTTTTTTGCTGATGGAAAGGAACATGTGGAGAAGAAGAGGCTGATGGTACAGCACCAGGAGAGAGAGGTTAACTGTAGCAGTAGACGCTTGGATATGCAAGAGGGGGTAGGATTAAGAGCACACAGATACTTTAACTGATTTTGTTCTGTGACTTGGGGTTACTCTGAGTGACCTGAATGTCCATGTTAACAGCGAGATCAATATGGGGAATGTGTCCCTGTATATGGTGCCCACTTACAGGACCATTTAATATGGTGAAGTAGGGCCTGGAGGAGAGCTCAATGAGAAGGTGGTGGCGTGTAGCAGCTCATTGACTTAATTTGCTAGATTTGGAGTTAAATTTGGGACTTTGTTGGATTGGCTTGACCTGAAGTGAAACAGGTAGCTACTTTCATTTTTCTTGCAGGTGTCGTCAAGACCCTCATTCTGATTCTGTGAACTGACAAGCCGTAGGAGTTGCAAAGAAGTTCTGGCTTAATATTCTCAGTCTGTTTTTCCACCGCATTTTACTTGGTATATTCTTGTCAGTAACAGGGGCTCACTTTGGCAGTTATTACAACTGAGGAGAGAGGAGGGAAGGGAGCAGGCATGTACCTCACCTCCTCTGCCTCCCCCACTATTGCAAGTCATTGTTCTAGACCTTTTGTGGATACTTCAATTCCAGGTTTTAAAAAGCATGTTTGTTCTTTTCCCCGGGGCAGTTCAGGCATCTTAGTGATCTGAAGCACATTTCCCCCCCAGAGTAGGCAGGCTTTGCCTTTTGCAGACCCCAGCACAGCAGGATCTTCAGCGTATTAAATCAGTACATATTTTCATGATGAGCACAGACAATAATCCAGGCAGTGAATTCTTTCACAGCTTTTTATGGTCATTGACTAGGCTACATGGAAGGGAGTTACAGAGGACTTAGGCACTTCTCGTCTGCTGTGGGAGCCTCCTATCACACAGACCTGCTTTCTGAAAATGGTCTGTCCCCTGCATTGACAGTGTTTTCCACGGGGGTTGGGGCTTATAGACTGAAGAGAGTTCTCACCTGTGATCGTGCTCACTTTGCTCAGTAATTTCTAAGATAGGAAGAAACGAGAGGAGAGTCCTTCAGCCATCCACATTATAGACTTTCTGCTTGGCTTTTTAAATTAATTTTTTTTCTGAAACCATCCAGCGAGGGAAATGCTAGAGCAAAAAAAAGAGTCACGTCCACCAGAGGTGACCACTGTCCTTTCGGATGTGTCCAGGAAATTGTATATGTCTGTGCAGGCACATGGGCTCACATGTTTATCCTTTTTTGCTTAAAGTGTGAATGAGACCATACAATATATCCTGTTCTACAACTTGCTTTCTTACCAGTCATGTCCTTCCATACTAGAACATGTTGATCCCTCTCGTTCTCCTCAGGGCTGTTTCTTCTGCCTGCAACTGTCTCGTCCCGGATCTCTTCATGGCTGCCTCTCTCTTCCAGTCCTTAATTAAATGCCATCTTCTTGGCGAAGCCTTCCTTAGCTGCCCTGTCTAAAATCTTACTCCCTCCCCTGTCACTTCCTTTTCCCTTCCCCTATTAATGACTTTCTCCTAGCACTGATTATCTGTATACTGTTTTATTGTCTGTACCCCTCGCTGTAATGCACACCCTCCGGTGGGAGGGATTTATGACTATTGTTCACTGCCAGATCCCCAGCCTTTACAATAATGCCTGACCCCATAGCAGATACTCAGTAAATATCTGTTGAATGAATGAGGGAATGCTTATGTTGTTTTTCACATTTGGATGCAACATAATTTATAAATATTCGCCTATTGATGGACATTTAAGTTTTCTGTTTTCTCTACTGTTATGGCCAATGCTATATTGAATAGTCTTATACATATATCTTTGTACTGTTGTGTAGGATAAATTCCTGGAGGTGGAATTGTGAGTTTAAAGGATAAACAAAACTTAAAATTTGAATAGTTGTCTCCCCTCCCCACTCTCAAGAAAATTACAGTCTTGCGATGATACAGTGTATTATCAAGTTACAGCCCTGTTAAGAGTGTAAAGGACACCCATTTCCAAACACTCTTGTGTACACTGGTTACAATCAACCTTTAAGGCTTTGCCAATCTGATAGATGGAAATGGTACCTCATCTTAATTTGAATTTCTTTCATTATAAGTAAAGTTGAATACCATTTCATAGACTTACCTTTTGTGTGTCCTTTTCTGCGAGTCTTTTTATCCCCATCATCCTAATAGTTTGCTTTGCTTGCGTTTTTGCCAACACATCTTTGCTTTGGTATGTTTCCCTCTCTAGGCTGCAACCAGATCTAACCCAGAGAACAGTATACCTCTGGGCCACAGGTATTCTACACCTAGAACGCTTCTAGCCTTGCTGTTAGCATCTTCATGTGTTCTTGCTCACACTTTTTGTTTAGTTATTAGTAAAAACAATCATATAGCATACAGAGCAATCACAGCAGATGCTGCCAATGTGCTAGGCACTGTGCTCAGCACTTTTTTTTTAACCTCTTTAAGTGTCACAGCAACCCTATCAGGTAGTACTAGTTTGTCTCCATAAGGATAGTGAGACTGAGTAACTTGCTGGACTTCACACAGCTTGTAGTGGCCGAGCCAGGATTTGAGCCTGGGCAAGGTGGCTCCAGAGCCTGCTTTCTAACCGCTGAGCACTGTTGCCTCTTGTACAGACATTGGGCAATGTTGCCAGTTCTGTTTTCAGGAAACCCTTCTGCCCATGTGTTCCCCATTCAGAAAATTGACTACAGTTGTGGAAACAAGAGAAAGGTATTCAGGTACAGGTTGAGAAGTTTCATCTTTACTTATAAAACATTTTTTTATTAAAAATTTTTTTTAATGTCTATTTTTGAGAGAGATAGAGTATGAGCAGGAGAGGGACAGAGAGGGAGACACAGAATCTGAAACAGGCTCCAGGCTCTGAGCTGTCAGCACAGAGCTCAACGTGTGGCTCAAAATCACAAACCAGGAGATCATGACCTGGGCCAAAATTGGACGCCTAACTGATTGAACCACCCATCTTTGACGAGGCGCCCCTCATCTTTACTTATAAACTAGATTCCGCTGCAGGTTCAAAATCAAAGTGGTAGGAAAAGGTATATGGTGAGAGGGTTTACTCCCACTCTTGTCCCATCTACTCTCTTTCTCCTGACCTCCACTTTCCTTTGTTTCCTTACTTTGTACTTGGAAGTAAATGTATGTGTATGTACACATACAGAGTTTTCCTCCTTTTATACTTATAAGGTAGCACGCTATATGCACTTTTTTATACTTTGAGGTTTTTTTACTCAGCTCATCTGAAGGTTTTAAGACCATTTTATTCCTCAGATATTTATTGAGTGCCTCTTCATCCAGGCACCGTCCCAGCTTTAGAGAGACATGCAGAGAAGCATGAGACCCAGGAATCTCTGGCCTCCGGGACTTCACAGTCTTCAGGTTGATAGCACAAGTGAATATAAAGTGTGGTGCTTATATGACACGGTACTTTATTGGCTGATTCGGGCTTCCATACAAAGCACCTGCAGCCTGCTAACGTTATGAACAGGTACCTTGGTCTTTTAGGGCCAACAGAGACTCACTAAATTATAGGTCTCTTGAACACAAGAATTACCCTTACTTATCTTAACATCTTTTTCAAAACTCTGTGGGTGAAGAAACGAATCTGTGTTTATTTTATTTAAAAAATTTTTTTAATGTTTTTTTTTTATTTCTGAGAGAGGGAGCATGACAGTGTGAGCAGGGGAGGGTCAGAGAGACAGGGAGACTCAGAATCTGAAGCAGTCTCCAGGCTCTGAGCTGGCTGTCAGCACAGAGCCTGACGCAGGGCTCGAACCCATGAACCGTGAGATCATGACCTGAGCCGAAGTCGGACGCTTAACCGACTGAGCCACTCAGGCGCCCCCGTATTTATTTTAAATACAGACTTCAAGGAAACTGAACCCAAAGGGAAGAGTTTTAGAATCATTTTGATTTTAGAATTTATCCATGCCTGAACGGTCTTGTCAAATTGGATTGAAATGAAAATTTCATGTGCCTAATAGAGAATCAAGGGAGGAGGAATCCTCTAAAAAGAGTTTGCTTTGGGGCGCCTGGGTGGTTCAGTTGGTTAAGCGTCCAACATTGGCTCCTGTCATGATCTCACAGTTTGTGAGTTTGAGCCTCACGTCAGGCTCCGTGTGGACAACTCAGAGTGTGGAGCCTGCTTCGGGTTCTGAGTCTCCCTCTCTCTTTGTGCCTCCCCCGCTCTCAAAAATAAATAAAAGAAATTTAAAATTTAATTAAAATTAAAATTTAAAAAAGTAAAAAGAGTTTGCTTTGGTGCGGGTCATCTTCTTTCCTCTTACTGAGGTTTCCTTCTCCGTTTATTCCTACCCATGGGCAGAAAGGAGAAAAGAATCAGTTAGTTCCAACTATAGTACAGTATTTTACAGTTGTGGGCAAGCTCCCCTCAATTGATTTGTCTTGGGCCTTAGCTTGTATTTATTACAACTTAATTCTATTAAAAGATGTCTTTGGTCAGTACCACCACCTACCCCCTCACCCCCTCAACAGTTCTGGACGTTCCAGGAGCCATGTGGAGGCAGTATGATACAATGGTTAGAAGAGCAGACTCTGGAACTGGTCTGCTGGCATTGGAATTCTTAACCTGCTACTTTGGGTTGTGACAAGTTGTGACAAACAAATACTTCTTTTGGCTTTCACTGTCCCCACATAGACATCATAAATGTTAGAGATCTGTGAATTGATTCAGTTTATTTTTCCCACTGAGCTTCACAGCCAGGGACAAAACAGAAAGAGAAAATCTAGCCCTTAGATTTCTCTGAGAACTTTTTGTCAGGACCATAATGCAAATTACAATGTAACATGCACTTATTATATACATATAATGCATGTACTGTCTAAGCATCTTAATGCTTAGTATGATGCAAGGAATATTCTGCTTTGAAAGAGGATGACTCTCAAAGAAATGAAAGAAGCCAAGGTTAAGGTCACAGGGCTAGTCATAGAACATGGGTTTCCTGCCCTTGGCTGCCAAACTGTTATTTGAAGAATTTGTGACAGAGACCCTTTCCTTTGGAAGCCTGTCACTGTAAAAAGAATCTCTTTGGAGGTATATTTTTGGGCACAAAGTACGTTTGCTTTTCTCCCCTCATCTTTTTAGTTGTGGGAGTCTGGTGCTTCCTGCATACCTAATTTGGGTGAGGAGGGAAACGTAGGGTTAGGTTAGACATGTTCCCCACATGGCCACTGGATGTGTGTTACCCCTCCCCTGCATGTCTGGAAACCCATCTTGCAGTGGGTGCAGGACAAGGAAGTCCCCTCGCTTCAGAGTCTGTTGGACATTTTCTTTGCATGATAATACTTCTGATCCGTTCCTTTAGGCTCTTTATTGAGAAACTACCAAAGCATCGGGATTACAAATCGGCTGTCATTCCTGAAAAGAAAGACACAGTAAAGGTGGGTCTTCACTCTCACTGTTGCCCATCTAAAAGCTTCACAGCAGCACAGACTAACTTCAAGGTAAAAGTAGTGGTGTCCGCATCTGAGCATCAAATCCGGCAATGGGAAATAAGGCCATTTCACCAGATCAGTTATGAAGTAGCAGGTATGGGACAGTAGGGGGTATTTTACATTGGTTTTGGAAACATTGTTGCCATTGCCAAGTTGTCTCAAAGTCTTTTGACCTCTCTACTTCATTAGCCGGGAATTATCCTAATTCTTAGTTTTTGATTTCTTGTGTTTCAGAAGTTAAAGGAGATTGCATTTCCCAAAGCAGAAGAGCTGAAGGCAGAGCTATTAAAACGATATACCAAAGAATATACAGAATACAATGAAGAAAAGGTAAGTATTTAACAAAAAGGAAATTATTTTGCTTCCTTACACTGTGCCCTAGGATTGTGATAGGATATTTTCCCAGATCCTGTGACTTTAGTGTCAGAGTTTCTTTTTTTCAGCAAAGGCCAGGAACTCAAAAGGGTAGAACACAGGTGTTTAGGGTGAGGACCCTAACAGACCTTGGCTGCTTGTCCAAGAGGTGATTTGAGGGACAGAAAGTCTGTTGCTTATGTGCTATATCTAGAGTGAGAACCTAAGAACAGTGAAAATTTTCACTAAAACATAGGTTTTTAGATCACCGAATTTTGGGGTGTTGATTCACATTTGGTTATAACTGTTTATAATAATTGACTGTTTTTCAAGCTATTTTCAAATGATTCTTGTGAGGAAGAGTTAGAGCACAGAGAAACTCCCAAGACACTGCCTGTGGTCTGTGTCGGGCGTGAAATTCACACTGCCGACAATTCCACGGTACCATGCAGTGCTCTGCTGAGCCCTATTCTGGGTTCTGATGTTGAAAATCAGCAGAGAGGTAAACAGCTCTGAGGCATCTCTTTCTAAGGTACTGGGTGAGTGAAAAACCTTAATGAAGGGGATTGTTATTTGTTAGTTTAAAATGTCACTTTGCACTGAGCTCATCACCAGGTAAATTTTAGAGGCTTCCTTTTGGGTTAAAACTCAGTAAAGACCCCCTTACTTGGGATACAGAATGTATACATGGCAGAGTTAGAGAATAAAACCATGTCCGATACAGATTATGAGGCGTGGACAATAAGTTGCATCAAGATTTCAGTTAAGGAGATCTCTAGTAAAAAGCTGTTAGGGAATGGTGCTGAGGGGGTCGGGACCTTCACTGTCCTTGAAGAGTACGACTGCGGTGGCCTGGTAGACATGAGTGGTGACCGGTCTGGGCAGACACCAGCTGCCGAGGGAAGTGCGCATTCCATGTTGGGAAGTCGGGCCCGAGCAGGGGTACACTTTAGGAAATCCCTGCTGCAAAGCCATGTCCTCCTGAGGTGTGAAGTCACCCGAGTGTCACGTGTTACGCCTAACTCCTTTCTTCGTAGAAGAGGGAGGCGGAAGAGCTTGCCCGGAATGTGGCCATCCAGCAGGAGCTGGAGAAGGAGCGGCAGAGGGTGGCGCAACAGAAGCAGCAGCAGCTGGAGCAGGAGCAGTTCCATGCCTTTGAGGAGATGATCCGGAACCAGGAGCTAGAAAAGGAGCGGCTGAAAATTGTGCAGGAGTTTGGGAAGGTGGACCCTGGCCTAGGGGGCCCACTGGTGCCTGACTTGGAGAAGCCCTCCCCTGATGTGTTCCCCACTGTACCGGCCACGTCCACACAGCCTGCGGACTGTAATACAGCGGGAAGGCCTGCCAAGCCACCCGTGGTGGACAGGTCCTTGAAACCTGGAGCGTTGAGCAACTCAGAGAGTAGTGAGTCCACTTGCTCTTGTCTTCTCCCATCTCAGGGGCAGCCAAACAGAGTGTCATTCTGGGGGGTTCCCTTAAGATTTCGTCCATGATTCCACTCATTAGGCTCTGGTCACAGAAGCGCCTTTGATCACTATTGCCATATTGGGTCCTGTCACACTGGCCATAGTATGAAAGTGGCCTTTGCTTAAGCCGTATAACTTACCTGGCACCAGGTCGATTTTCTGAAGAGCTCATAATATCATTGAAAGTCAGACCCTCAACTTTTAAGGATTATACAGACTTGAAAGCTTCAGTGAACCAGAGACCACTGATGGTTCTCTGGAGGGGAAATTTTACAGTACCAGTTACAATTCAACAACTGACGTTTAAAAAATGAAAAAGGGTTATTGAATTGTGTTTACCCTGAAAGTGTTCCCAATCCTTATGGAGCTTAGTCAAGGTAAATACCATAGATAGTTGGTGATAATTCAGTCTAGTCATAACAACTATTGGCAGTCTTTCCTCCTCTCACCAATGACCGTATATCTGAGAAACTAACAATTGTGGTAAAATGATGAATATACCTTGATAATAGCTCTTTTGGGGACGGAATTTCAAGTATTACATAAGGAAGTCAGCTTTGCAGAAGATCCACCTCATAGGACAACATAAGAGCAGGCAAGGGGTTCCAGACTCCGAAGCCTGGCCTTTAGTAGGTTTCTCCCCAGGCACTTGGCAGGCTTATCTCCCACCACTGCCTCTTCCTTCACACATATTCTGTGCTTCAGTCAGATTGGACTGTCATGTTCCTGGGGCATCCCCTGGACTAGCTTGTCCGAAGGGGGTTGTTAACATTTGCCCTGAACCTAAAATTTCCTTTCTCTCTCTCTGCCTTCCCTGCTTTTTTAAAAGTTTTGCCAGGTCTCCTTCCCTTCAATCAAATTGATTCTGTTCTTGAAACTCTCAGGGCTCTTATTATCTGTAATACAGTTGAGATCATTTACCCAATAGTGTAGTCATTTGTCAATAACTAGATTTTAACTTTTCATTGGTTAGGGCGTGGGTCTTATTCATATTTGTGTTTCCTGGGGGTTATTAAGCACAGTGTATGCACTGCAATGCACTCAGGAAGTGATTATGAAATTGAAAGGAAAGGACTATGCCAACCCTTAGTTCAGAATCTTCAGATACTGTCATCAGACTATCATGTGACTGTGTGGTCCCTGGTCTGTTACCTCTCCAGCAGTTCAGAGCTTGCTGTTGAATGTGCAGAAACAGAACATGCTTTTGCATTTTTTTTTTTTTTTTTTTTTAGTGAAAAGTGACTGCGACAAACAGGCCCTAATTTGAGCCTGCGGGCTCTCTCTCATCGCTTCTCCCTGGTGTCCGGGGACTGGGCCCATCCTTGGCATTCTGAACCAGGCTCATAAGCTGCTCTGTGCATTCATGCCTCTTTTGAGGACCAGAATGTTTTTTTTGTGGTTTTGTTTTGGTACTTTAACGTTCTTCTAGATGAATACATTCAGAATTAGTTACCCAAAGTATTTTCTGTTATGCAGGATATATCTGGTGTATTTCTTTATAAGCTGTACTCTCCAATATTCTTATCTGAGATAAAAGACTTAAAAGCTCAGTTAAATGAGGAGGTTATTTTTTTTATCCCTTGTGTTAGACTGTGACGGAGAATTCCTGGATAGCTCAGGAACTTGTTTGTTTGTTTTTCTCTCTTTTGTTTTTGTTTTAAGTAGGCTCCACACCCAGCGTGGAGCCCAGTGTGGGGATAGAACTCATCACGCTGAGATCAAGTGTCAGATGCTTAACTGACTGAGCCACCTAGGCGCCCCCAAGAGCTTGTTTTAAGTAGTAGTTTGTCTTTGTCTTAACTCGAATGATTAAAGCCTGTTTTCTTGAAGTAATGTACTTGCGGGGACTCTGGCCACAACTCTCTTCCTTCTGCCATTAGGATGAGGTCCCCACTCACTGCCCACAGTCCAAGGAACCCTAGTGATTTGGCATTGCTCTCCCAGCTCTGCCGACTCCGGGGTCTGCTTGGGATATCTCTCCCTGTGGTCTTAGACTTTCCCCCTTTCTCTATTACAGCTCCTACAATCGACGGACTGCGCCATGTGGTGGTGCCCGGGAGGCTCTGCCCACAGTTCCTCCAGTTAGCCAGTGCCAACACTGCCCGGGGAGTAGAGACATGTGGGATTCTCTGTGGAAAACTGGTAAACAACAAACGTTTTCCTGAGCTGAGACTGTTTCTTCCCCCTTGGCCTCCCGTGACTGTCAGAGAAGATATCCAGGGTCAGTTACTCTTTGCAACGATCCCTCTGCAGAAAGAACCATGGATAGCATAAAGCAGTGTTACTTTGGATTTGATGATCTTGTGTTTCATTCATTTACTCAGCCCCTTGAATCAAAGGGCTAATACTAGTAGTAAGAAATAGCTAATTCCAAACTTGAGGGGAAGAGTCAGCGTTACGTATATGTCAGTTTTTGACTACCTGCTTTAAACTGAACCTTTGGGGATGAAAAGGACTAAGAGAAACAGTAAGAGGGAAACTACCTTAGACATGAGCAAAAGAAGAGAAATGGTACTATCCTGGAGCTTCTTGGGAATTACAAGTAGATACTTGTGGCTGTGGCCAGAAATTCCCCCAGGGCTGTGGTACCCTGTGGCTTTGCAGAGTGCCCTCCACAGTGCACATGCGCAGCTAAGGTTGGGAGCTGCCGAGGTGAGAGACTCAAGGAGCATTGGGACTCTTGCTGGGGCGGGAAGGGCCTTGGCTTGTACCACTGTTTAACTTGCCACTGCTGTGACCACGTGGGGTTGCACTAGTGCCGGGGAGTAGTGACGGACTGTTTTCTCCTTTGACAGATGAGGAACGAATTCACTATTACCCACGTTCTCATCCCCAAGCAAAGTGCCGGGTCTGATTATTGCAACACCGAGAACGAAGAAGAGCTTTTCCTCATACAGGACCAGCAGGGTCTCATCACACTGGGCTGGATTCATGTAAGCAATTCCGAGGTCTCTGCGGGGCAGTCCTCTAGTCTCTCACTGTGTTGTAAACACATTGCTTGCTTCTTCCTCGGAGCAAAGTGAGCTGTATCCAGATTATTTAGATGATCGTTTTTCCTTCCTTTGGATGCACACTTGACTTTCTTCGCGTACTTGACTGCTTCCACTCCAGTACTGATTTCTGGGAATTACTTAGAGATTTTTCATTTTCTTCATTTTAAAAAATGTTTTAATGAAAATGAACTTATTCCCCTAAAGTCCCAGGTTCCCTGTGAGTGTGAATGGTGTTAAGATGCTGGCCTAGAGTATATGTGAATATTGACTGTAGAGGCTCTGCCTACTCATACAAATGAGGTTCCTGAAAATATCCTGAAAATACTTTAATGAGCCAAGGAAGTTAGTTAATTTAAATGCTTGAGTTTGGTCTTTGTTATAGCAGCATACACCTTTATATAAACCAGTAGGGTCCTTAATATAGTGGATTTTCAAGTGTTTACTTATCATATGCAGCCTTCTGGTGATATTTAGGTATGAGGTAACTGTTCCTAAAGAATGTTTCTGCATTTTCCTTCCTGTTTCTTTTCAGCCCATCACTCCACAGACCAAGCTACTTTTTATGTTGTGTGATACGCTCACATACAAACAAGTCAGCTCATTTCTGAATTTGGGGAGATTACACATGCTTGCATGTTAGAACGTGGGAAATACTGACCTGGGAGGCAGTCCCATGTGCCTCTGTCCTTTCTACATTCCGCAACATAAGTATTTGCCATCTATTGTGTATTTTCTAGAATAGTATATGGGAGATAGGAAACTTGTTTCTCATCTGCTGGGGGATACAGAGTTGAGAAAGATATGACTTTAGTTTCATAAAGGAGATTAGACAAAGAGACAAGTTATGACTCTTCCAGGGAGGCAGGATGTGCCAAGCGCCTCGAGAAATACAAACAGCACAGTCGAATGTAGAGGAGGGAAGGACTGCACCTGGCAGGATCTACTAAGATTTTGACAAGATAGAGGCTAAGGGAAAATTCCGGACGTAGAGGGCAGCGCTGGAATAAACAGACTGTGTTCCTGAGATGTTGAGAGGTCCAGTTTGGGGGTTATGTCAGGAACCATAGTAGATAAGTAAGCTTTAACGTGATCCACTGGAGCAAGGTTCTTGGGGGTAGGCTCTTGGGTGGATAGGGAGGATAGTTCTGCTTTTTAGTAAGGGGAGAACTTTTAAATTTTTTTTTTTTTTTTTAATTTCTAGGAGAGAGAGACTGCGTGAGCAGGAGAGGGTCATAGAGAGAGGGAGTCACAGATCGAAACAGGCTCCAGGCTCTGAGCTGGCAGTCAGCACAGAGCCCGACGCGGGGCTCGAACCCACGAACCACGAGATCATGACCTAAGTGAAAGTCGGACGCTTAACCGACTAAGCCACCCAGGCGCCCCTAAGGAAGGGCTAACTTTTAAATATTTTTGAGTAGAGCAATGAATGATTTGATCAAAGCTATTCTTTAGAGTATCTAATATAAAGGCAGTTTTTTTTTTAATGTTTTATTTATTTCTAGGGGAGAGAGAGAGAGAGAGAGACAGCGACAGCGTGAGCAGGGGAGGGTCAGAGAGAGAGGGAGTCACAGACTGAAACAGGCTCCAGGCTCTGAGCTGGCAGTCAGCACAGAGCCCGACGCGGGGCTCGAACCCACGAACCGAGAGATCATGACCTAAGCGAAAGTCGGACGCTTAACCGACTAAGCCACCCAGGCGCCCCTCTAACATAAAGGCAGTTTTAAAGTAGGTGGAGGCAGGGAGATCATTGAAGAGGCTAGTGTGCTGATAAGATCTAATGATGAGAGTGAGGGTGATGGCATTACGTTTGGGAAGGAGATGAATGTAGAATTTCAGAGGATGTGGGGAATGAGTAAGAGGATGATGAGTAAAAGCCAGTGATGACTTAGAGAGCAGGCCTGACTCACGGGGGTGGCAGTGATCATCCCATAAGCAGAAAGAGGGGCTTCAGGAGGGTAACTTACTTGGGAAGTAGGGCTGATTGTGTGTTCACTTTTGAGCATGTGGAATTTAAAGTGTATGTGAGACATTTTGTCTGTGGAGGTAGTTATCAGGCAATTGGCAATGCGGCTGGCAATGGGGTGTAGGGTCAAGGTTGGAAAGAGATCTGAGAGACGTCTGCATAGAGCTGACCTGCGAAGCCTTGGCACTGGAGGATAATGGATGGCAAGCTTGGAGGCACACCGCCCAGGGGAGTGCAGGGAATAGTTGGTAATGAAGCAAAGAGATGTGAGAGCAGGGCAAGGGCAGTGTGAGCCAGAGGGCATGGAGCCAGAGGAGGAAGAGCCCTGCGAAGGTTTAAGGAGTAATGGGGATCGAGGATGTGGTGATAGTGAGATGTGCACTGTATTTTTTTTAAGATTTTATTTTTATGTAATCCGTAACACCCAACCTGGGGCTTGAACCCACAATGATCACGAGTCACATGCTCTGCTGACTGAGCCAGCCAGGACCCCTACACACTAATTTTTTGAAGAGTTTATTTAGCTCATAGGGAAAGAAAGAAAATGGAATGGTGGCTTAAGGAGTAACCAGATTGAGAGATATTTGCTTGACTTATGGTTTAGTCTGAAAAGCTTGAACACGTGTTTTGTTTTGATTTTGTTTTTTTGAGACCTTTGTATTTGAAATATAACATATAAGTACATAGGGGTAAATGGACGTTTCAGTGAATCATGAAACAAACATCCAGGTATGTGTATGACGCAGGTCAAGAGAAAACATTGTGAGAGCCATGGTCCCACCTCTGTGTTCTTGCCCTGTCCACTTCCCCTCTGATACAGACAGTCTCTCTCCTGACTTTTCCAGAAATCCTTTGCTTTCTTTACAGTTTTGTTACCTAAATGTATATCCCTGAACTCAACAGTTTAGTTTTGCCTGTTTTTTTGAATGTTATATAAATAGAATTATATGATATGTATTCTTCTATGTCTCGCTTCTTTTGCTCAGTATGTTTTTTTAAAGTTTATTTTGAGAGAGATAGCGACAATGTGAGTAGGAGAGGGGCAGAGAGAGAGAAAGAGAATCCTATGCAGGCTCTGTACCGTCAGCACAGAGCCCCAGGCAGGGCTTGAGCTCCTGAAACTGAGCTCATGACCTGAGCCAAAACCAAGAGTCATATGCTTAACTGGCTGAGCCACCCAGGTGCCCCTTTTGCTCAACATTTTTAAGATTCACCTACATTCTTGTGTGTAGTTGTCTGAATATGTTTGTACGCCCAGTGAGCCAATGGAGCTCAGTGGAGCATAGTGGAGTCAGGAGAGATGTAAAGGGACAGAAACTAGGTAATGTAGAGGTAGGATAGTATTAAATCAAAAGTGCAAAAAGGGAGCTCATCTTCACATGGGGGAGAAAACACTCATCGCTCAGAGACAGAATTGAAGGAAGAGAGAAAGATACAGAGATTTTGGAGATCTATTAGGAGGGGTTCACGGAATTCATTTGATTCAACAGTGTTGCAGTCTAGATCCACTGCCTGGCAGGAGGGAGGGGGTGGTTTGAGGAACTGGAGTAGAGTGGGGATTGTTTGGAATGATTATGGTTTAGACTGCAGGTAGAATTCAGCCACAAATGAATTAAAGGATTTCTAAATCAGTGAGGGTCCAGCTAGGAACAAATTTAGAGCCGAAGTTGATAGTAGTATTTCAGCTCTTTTCTCCTATGATAATTTCTGTGCCATTCCTAACTGGAGATTAAAAACAAACAAAAAAGCAAACTCTAAGGTTTGCTCAGATCTTAACATTGGCAAGAGCATTATGCAGAAGATCAGTTCTTCCTTCTGTACTTTGCCAGCTGTAAAATCAGGTTCCCGGAGTCAAAAGGTTTAGATGGTCATGTACTGATCATCAACTACCGTGTGAGCCTCCAGTTCAGTATTTGAGAGTCTCCTTCAGCTGGCCTCAGCCCTGCCTTAGCTCATATTGCTGTCCCGTGGCTGCTCTGCTCCTATCCAGGCACCAAGGCGTCCCCCGGCATCCACTGTCTTCGTTCATTTCGGGTCCCTTGGTTCATTGTTTTCTCTTCATAAAAATGCCTTCCTCTGTCTCCAGCATGATGGACACAACTATTTTTTCAAGAAATCCAATTGTTAAGGGAAGGAAAAAGAGAAAGCACAATAGAGGGGAATAGAGGCTCAAGACAAGGTTTTTTGATTTAGTTTAACAATTATTTATTGAGCTCCTATGTGTCCCTATATTGTCTTTCTACTTTAGACCAGAGGCCTGGATCCTCTTGTTCCACGGACTTGTTTGTTCCCAGTTGAAGTTCTTTGTTCTAACTGTGGGATGAAAGGTGTTGGCACAGGCCATTTGTCCCTTGCAGTCTATAGGATCATATTGTTAGGTGGAAACTGTTTTTCCCTTGTGGTCACCAAAGTTCTTCCCTGCGTGTGGAGTTGCGGTCAGCACTCAGCTAACGTGTTCCCGGGCCTGCAGGCCTCTTCCACAGTGAGCTGGTCACAGCATTCCGTGGCGCGGTGCTTCCCGGATGCTGTTGCACAGAAGAATTGTTGAATGGCCTTTTTTTTTTTTTTTTTAAATTTCAGAATGGCTGTTTCTCGGAGTGGGGCACAGGAGCCTGTGGTTTTGACAGGCTCCTTAAGAACCTCATTTTGTACATGGCAGGTTTGAAGATACTGATCAAGTATACTTATTTCTTTGCTGTGCTTTCTGTCAGTGAAGGTGGGTGGACTTTTTGAGTCATACTGGGTCGTCTTTTTCCATTCTTGTTCTCTACAGTCACACCCTTCTAAGGTGAACATGAGGCATGATGTGGTTATTCATTTGTGCACAAAGAATGTGCTCAATCAAACATTAAATGATTGAACACAAACGAGAGCCGTTGAATGCACCTTTTGAGGGTGCTTTAACTGATTACCCTCAAAGTCCAATATCTTGGTCCTTTTCCCAAACAAGATAGGGTCCTCTGTGTGATGTAACCACTCTTGCCTCTGCTCCTCTTATCCTTGGCTGGTATGATTTTGGCCACAGGACAGCTTTCGTCATTTTTACCCTTAGAGCTCCACACCCATGCTTGACCTTTTAACACCTCTGTCCGGAAGAATTCTTCATCCAACCATGGTTTGTTAAGTCCTTGACTTCTACCATGTGCAATATTGGACAGCGTATACCATCTGTTCCAGAATGGATGACCCTCCATTGCCCTGGAAGAGCTTGTGAAGGGCCAAAGAAGTCTTGATGGTCAATTAGAAATTATGAGTTTCCTCTCAAATACTCGTGTCACACTATACTTGTTTACAGTGTTCAAAAGTAATGAACTTTAGGCGTACCCCCTCGTGGCTGCCAGTGACTTTGTACTTGTGAAGGGGATTGTGGCCAGCTATTGAGAACCATTTGGCTCTGTTTCCTTCATGGGCCAGGCTTGGCTGTTTCACTCAGAGGGGTCTCTGACGTGTTTTTCTCTTCTCAGACTCATCCCACGCAGACCGCCTTCCTCTCCAGTGTTGACCTACACACTCATTGTTCCTACCAAATGATGTTGCCAGAGTCAATAGCCATTGTTTGCTCCCCCAAGTTCCAGGAGTAAGTACATAGATGAGGTTCCAGCATTGCAAGGAGACAGTGGGGAAAAGCATCTAAGGAAAAGCTCTCTATTCAGACAGTCTTGTTCTTTGTAAAGTATATAGATTGTGGTATTAACTGGCTGTTCTAAAAGGTTTCCTGTTAGGCACCATATCCTGATATTCCTACTATGCTTGTTTAAAAAGATATCAAAGCAATAATTTTGATGCTTTTCTAAGAAGAGGACATAAGAAGTTTGAAGTGTTTGACTTGAAGCAATGGGAATTTCAGAAGGCTGATGTCAGATTAGAGAATTTAAAATCAAACAGATTATCTCAGTTAAATTTTTTTTTCATTCTAAAGCCTGTTATTTACTATAAATTCTCCCAGCAAAACTAGTATGGTGGCAGTGGTGAGTCATTCCCGAACTCTGATTCATTCACCAGGGAAGAGACCTGTGCGCCAGCATAGTTTTGAAGCTGTCTCAAAATGAGTTCTGTATGTGTGCGTGCATGTGTGTATGTGTTTGGGACTGAGTAGACACCTTTGCTTGATTTGGCCCTGCTTTTTCTTATTGCAGAACTGGATTCTTTAAACTAACTGACCATGGACTAGAGGAGATTTCCTCCTGTCGCCAGAAAGGATTTCATCCACACAGCAAGGATCCACCTCTCTTCTGCGTATGTATCTGTGTAGAAGAAATCAGGGCTGTGCTTCAAGCAGGGAGGATGGTCAGAGCTGATGAGGTGCATTGTCCTTTCTGACCCATGTCGAAGATCAGCCTTGTCACTTATATTTGTGAATCTTCCTAAAAAGGATATACATGGGAAGCAGTGTGGGATAGCAGTGGATTTGAGGTGTAGCTCTGCCATTGAAGGACTGTCTGACTTTGATCAGACTTCATCTTCCTGGGCCTCAGCCCACTCATCTGTAAAGGGGGCTGACGATGATAATACCAACCTGATAAAGTTATTGAGAGGATTAAATGAAGTAATTTGCAGAAAGTACCTGGTGCAGTAGCTGACTTGTTAAATGTTAATTTTTTTCCCCTTCATCAACACCAGTTGCTAAGCCTGTATTTCAATAAGAGGTTTGAATTCAAAGGAAAAAAGTCATTTAAGATAGGTAAAGTACATTTGATTTTGCAATTTGGCTTAAATAATAGGGGTTTTTATGACCTTTTTGGGAAGCTTTTTTCCCTCAGCTGTCAGTTTCAGTTGCTGTTAGAGCACTGTGTTTCAACTTGCCCTCAAACCTAGCGTGATAGGCTGCCTCACTCCATGCTGCCCATGGAGTGTGGTTATTTCTCTTGGCTTCATTAAAAAGTGACCGGTATAGAAAAGAGACTCAGAACTTTGTCACATAAAAGGAACTGGGGATGTTTGTTTATTTATTTTTAACATTTATTTATTTTTGAGAGAGAGAGAGAGCAGAGGAGGGTCAGAGAGAGAGGGAGACAAAATCTGAAACAGGCTCCAGGCTCTGAGCTGACGGCACAGGGCCCGATGTGGGGCTTGAGCTCACGAGCCACGAGATCACGACCTGAGCCAAAGTCAGACGCTTAACCAACTGAGCCACCCAGGCGCCCCAAACTGGGGATGTTTAGAAGCGAAACCTCAGGGAGGCTCTGAAAACCGGCTTTAAGTATTAGAAGAATTGTTGTATAGAAAGGTATTGAGTACATGTCATAGGACTCCCAGAACTAAAACTAAGACCTTGTGGAATGACAGTTTTCAGCTGAGCATGAGAAAGCACTTTCTGACAGATCTCTTGAAAATAGGTCGGTCTGCCTTAAAATGTAATAAGTGTCTAGGTACCAGGAGGGCGAAACAGAGGCTGCAAGAGAAGTGCCCAGGTTTTCTGTTATAAAGGCCTCTTTGCATGTCAAAAGTGTTTCCCATGTGACAGTGGGCATACTAATAGCTGGTTAACATAGTGAGCCCCCACCCCCAAAAAACTAATGAATTCAGCAGTCCTTTCAAATAAATGGGTATTTTGTGAATGACTGTAGAATATACATTCATTTGAAAAGTAAATGAAGATAAACGGGCCACATTGATTCAGGCGACATACAGGGAGGGAATAGAGAGTCCCTGATTCCAGACCTCTTACCGTAAGTGCCATTTAAGTAGCAGCCCGGCTTCCAGACTGGGAACCACTAGCCAGAAAGCATGTTAAATCAGCAGTTTGAACCAAATGACTTCTTAGAATTTTTCAGGACTTTCCCTCTTTCCTTTTCCCCCCGCTGTAGAGCTGCAGCCACGTGACCGTTGTGGACAGAGCAGTGACCATCACAGACCTGCGATGAGAATTTGACTTGAACACTTCCCAAGAACTATAAAACCATATCAGTGTACTGTAGCTCCTTAATTTAAACTTTCCAGAAAGCTCTGGAAGCGTTTTTAGACAGAATTGAAAGTGAGTATCACCTGGGGGAGAACTGATTTTCTATTTCTGGTTTGAAAAGAAATAATTGGCTGTATTTCTTAGGCAAGTGTGGAGACTAGCATGGTCCTGCTAAGACAACTTTTCAGTCTGTCTGCAATTAAAAAATTAAGTTGATAGAATGGTGTAGTGAACATTTACATACCCTTTGTTCTAGAGTCACCAGTTAACATTTTTTTCTTCTCAGCTAGCCTTCCGATTTCTCCGCCGATTTGTTTATTGTTTACCTTTGGGATTATTAAGGGCATCTATGCAGAAATTTGGAAGCCATTTAGAAAATCTTTGGGTTTTCCTGTGGTTTATGACAATATTAATGAAGCTTATTACAAGGATGAGGGACAGCTCATTTTGTCTGACCAGGCTTGAAAACCCTAAAGAATGATTTTTGTCCGAAAGTATTGTTATTTAACAAATATTTCAGGATATTTTTTCTTCTACAATAAAATAACCATTAACTTATTTTGTGTGTGTATGTGTGCTCCGGAGGGATCTGTTTGATCAAGCGTTTTCTAAACAGGCTAACTCAAAAGTCTGGTTGTTTGGGGAAAGGTGAGGGGAAAATGGAATTTGAGCTGTACTGACATTGAAGGTGTGTCCCAGTTCACAGTTAACTGTTAAGTGGTTTTGTCTGCCTGTTGCTGCCTTCCAGGGCTGTGAGTTCTCTGTTCTTTTGGTGTAGTCTCAAGTGGGTCATCCCATTCACTTCCTCTGTCTGCCCTAAAAGCTTTCAGCTAAAGAGAATAGAGCCATTATTTGGAGTGCCAGGTTACCCTCCAAATGAATGATTACATTCCTTTGCCACCCCACCCTACCAATTTTATTGTGTTGTCTATTCTTTTCTGACTCAGGCAACAAGTAGGAAGGTGTTTGAAGCTGCAGTTGATTCTGTATTTTCCTTTCTATGAGTTGAGCCTAGTGTTGTAAGGTGGCCTAGAAATAATGGTATTGTGTGTGACTCCTCAGGTGAGGGCAGGAAGGTAAATGCCTCACCTAAGAGAAAAATATTTCTTTTTATATCAAAATTCTATAGGAAAGAGTGCAAATGTATGAAGTTTTGCTTCATTTTAAAGTTTTGTGTCCTTATAATTAAGTTCTTTATCACGTAGGTTAGTGTCCTTGAACTTTTCCCCTGGAAGAACCAAGTCCCTCTGTACTTCTTCTCTTGGGTTCTTAACTCCCAGGGTATCAGAAACTCTTTCTTCTGTAGTTCTGGTGCAGGTGGGAACGTGGGACCAAGCGCGTCTGGGAAGGAGGAAGAGTTCTGTCACTGCCTTCCTTTCCCTCCTGTGCCCGCAGAGGCAGCCTGGGCTGTTCCACCTTGCCTAACAGTCCTGTGATTGCCCCAGTCTGGTAGTTTCTAGGAAATTCATCTTTTTCTTTCCATGCTCAGGACTTACTTGGACTGGTGCAGTAATAGGTTTCTACCAGGTCTCTCTTCTCTCTCTCTTTTAGGATTTTTTTTTTTTTTAATTTTTTTTTTTTTTCTAGGAGAGATAGAGACAGCGTGAGCAGGGGAGGGTCAGAGAGAGAGGGAGTCACAGACTGAAACAGGCTCCAGGCTCTGAGCTGGCAGTCAGCACAGAGCCCGACGCGGGGCTCGAACCCACGAACCGCGAGATCATGACCTAAGCGAAAGTCGGACGCTTAACCGACTAAGCCACCCAGGCGCCCCTCTTTTAGGATTTCTTGACTCCAGTCTATTCTGCCCAGTACAGTCAGGAGACGCTTCCCACATTACAGCCCTCCTCATGTTTCCTCTCTTGCTCCAAAACCTGCAATGTCTTTGCATTGCTTCAGACTTAACGTAGCCTTTACTTAGAACTTTCTGCATATGGCCGCATAACGCTCTTGCCCCTGGCTACACATTCAAATACTCATAAAAAAATACTGATGCTTGTGCTCAACCCACCACCAGTGAATTCCGAATCTCTGGGGTGGGGCCCCAGACAGTGTTTTTTGTTTGTTTTGTTTTTGTCTTGGTCTCTAAAACTGCTAGGGCGCAGCCAGAGTTGAAAAGCACTGCAGGAGTCATAGTTCAGGAGCCACTAAACCTGAGAAGTGGGAGCTCTCCTATCCACCTCTACACATCAGAGACATTCTGCAAAAGTTTGTTGAACCAAAGTGAACTGAATATGTCATGTGTCACAACCACATTGATCATTTACTTTCTACCAAATGACCGCTTTTATTTGTTTATTCGTTTATTTTATTTTTTTGCCTCTGCACCTGTGTAAAAGAAATCTCAGAGGCCGCCCAGGAGCAGGAAACCAGTCTGCACATGCCCTCTTTGCTGCTGAAGTACAGCCACTCTACACAGGGCGGTTTCAGTGTCTCTCCCCCTTAGCTCTGGGGGAGAGATGTGGTACCAGGCCAGCCCACAAGGAAGCAGGGAGACGGGGCAGGTGCATGAAAGAGAAAAGGAGCTAGAGCTACAAGGAGAGGAAAGGGTTCCATATTGTGAATGAAAGGGAATCAGACCATGGAACCTGGCGAAAGCAGCTTCTATTGAAAGAGTAGCAACTGCTCAGTAGAGAGACTGATTCCTGGGCTCCCGAAAGCCTTGCCGCTCTTCCAAGCCACAGGAAGGAGTGCCATGCATAATGGTCTGGGCTGAGCAGGGAGAGAGGCAGTGTCTGGTTGCATCCCAGTTGGCTTCCGAGGCACAGAGCCTCCAAAGTACCATGGCCGGGTGCAGAGAGACTCCGGGGAGGCTGTCCTTCTGGGGTTTAGGGCAGGACTGGGTTTCTTCAGATGATCACTTCCACACACTCCAGTTAAACACCACCAGAGAGGAAGAAGAAATCACTTGTGCCTTTGTGTTTTCTTTCTCAGGTAACAGACACCTTAAAAGGCAGCATGGGGAGAAGCGTTGCCTAGTGGGGCTAGTGTGATAGGTATTTGTTGCTTGAGACGCTAGGGTCTCAAGTTTCATTTTGGCATCCCTGATTTTAAAATCATGATGCCTACCCCCTTTGATCACTACTTCAGGGTTCCAGCTGCCCCAGTGGAAGGAAAAAATTTTCGCGTGAGGATTAGAAGAAATGGAGACCCCTGAGAGTGAACCTTTAATGACGTGAAAGCCCAGTGAGTCTTGCAACTTTGGTCTATTTCAAATAGATTTTGAGAACAGTTTTAGGAACAGACCAGTTGCTCCCTAAAAACCGTTTGTCAGTTGGTATTGTGTCTCCTGACTCCTCCCTCCATGGTATTAACCCCACCTGGGTTTGGAGACCAGTTTGTCCAAGATCTTTCACACTGGTGACCAGAAGTGGAGCTTCTGAGTCAAAGCTCGTTCCTTTTTGCAAGCTTTGCCTGGGGCACTGCGAAGGCCTGTTTGGATCAGGACCATTGGAAAATTATCCTGTGGAGAGGAAGTGCCACTCTGAGCACGTAAGACCTTGCTTTTAGGCCCAGCTCTGTATTCACCCACAAATCACTTAACTTCCCAGACTTTAAAAAAAAAAAATTTATAAAATGGGATCAGCCTGATACATCTACCTCAAATGAAGACAAAATGAAATTCATGTGCAAGCCTGAGAGTTATAAAATGCTCTAAAGATTGAAGGTACCTGTTTTTTTTGTATCTCCAGAAATGTTAGAGATGAGGTGCCATTGCTTCTACCTATTAGACTTTTACACCACCCGACTTCCAGCTAGAAGACTCTTGAGTCAGATCCACATTCTTTATCACTAGCTGGGCCTGAGCTCCAAATAGCTTATCTGGTCTGCCCTGATGTTCTGAGCTGGAAAACTGAGAATCTCAAGAAACAGAAGAAACAGTCCAAATTTCTTCTCAGTTCCCGTGAGACCCAGAGCAGAGGCAGGACCCAAGGAGATTGCACCATATCTCTTCTGCCGTGGTTTCATCCCACTCTTGTTTGAACCTCCCACTTTGTCGTTCCAGCTGCTTTTTGAGATGAAAGAAGAGGAAGAGAACTCTGACCCTCTTCACGAAGTCTGCATTCCTTAAACCAGGGTTGAATTTTTGGGTTGACCTTAACCTATTTGGGGTTAGAAGCAGGGCCGTATGCTTGTAGGATGTGTCCAGTATCATTCACTGTGCCTGTTAGTTCCAGAAGCCAGGCCAGTTGCACTCCAGAACCAAGGGCTCTTGTGTCCTTCTTTGGTGAGCAAACCTATTTCCTGTAGGGCCTTGTTCAAGTTCTGCCTCCCCTAGTGCCTTCTCTCCCTGGTAAATTCACTCTGAGAGCTTCCTTTTTGAATTCCAGTAGCATTTATAGGCTGTTTCCCATAACGTGATGTGCGGATTTTTTTTTTTTTTTGTTTCGCAGTGTTTTCTCACTGTCTTTCTATGTGGGTCACGTCTGAACTTACGTAAATTCTATAACGGCATGGATCACGCTTGTTTTCCAGCACTGTGTTGAGTGCCTTTCAGTCAGTATAGTACCTCCTTACTTTATTGTGCTTAGCCCTTCCGTGAAATAGAGTCCTTGGTGTTGAATTGTGCATTAGGAAGCCAGCTGGACCTGTGCCCTCGTTAAGGTCTATCTCCACTTCGTGGGAAGCCATCTTAATGCCTAGCCTCAGATGTTGCTGGGGCCTGTGCTGCCACCCCACCGTCACCTTGTGCCGAAGGTCTGAATATGAGCAAGAGCTCTCAGCAGAGGCAGCCAGCAGTTGAGCTCTCTCCCAACTGCCAGGACAGATGGTTATCCTGCCCAACAGGCTCATTCTCTGGGTAGTCAAGAGAAGATGCCAGGAAGGCTGAAAGGGGGGAGGTCAGAGAGGCAGGAGGAGACCAGGAGATAGTGGCACCACTATCTTATCACGGAAACCAAGGAAGGCAACAGTTGAAAACAAGTGGAGACGCCTGGCGCCAAATGGCTCAGGAGGGGTTTTCTGGGCTAATGACCAAGATGAGTTCATGGGCTGTGGCAGTTGGCAGTGGTCTCCCCTAACAACCCCATCTAAAGCACCTCCACCCCATCACTCTGCTACACCTCCCTTTTACTCTCTGAGTAGCACTGTCATTAGCTAAAATCATCTTGTTCTTTTTTAGCTTATGTATCCGAAGTCTACTCCTTGAGAACTGCAGCTCTGTCTTGTTCCCCCTTGTATTCTCCACTCCCAGAATAGTGGCTGACACTCAGAAATGTAGGAATGCATGCACAGACTTGTCCAAAGTCACCCGGCTAATAAGCGGGACATCTTTGGGGGTTTGGGGGAACAGAGCAGTAAATGTGCATATGTTTTGAATACTGATTTTAAAGATTGTACAGTTTAAAAATTAACAAGTTAATCATAGAAGAATGCCTCTTAGGAGGTAAAAGAAGGAAAGCACATGGGAATAAAATGTGCATATATAGCCAGTTACTTATTTAGAGATGAATGATAATGCAATATCACAGATTAAAACATCTGGAGTTTCTACAAATTGTATAGAGATGGAAATTTAGAACTTTAAATGCTGTAACTATTTAATAAGAAAGAATAAAAAATGAATTAAGCATTTGACTCAAATTAGAACAAAAGAACAAAATATAGACTAGGAAAGTCAAGAGGAAAGAAACACATACCAAAGCAGAAATTATTGAATTTTATTTATTTTTAAAAAATTTTAAATGTTTTTTATTTATTTCTGAGAGAGAGAGAGAGAGAGAGAGAGAGAGTGTGTGTGTGTGTGTGTGAGAGAGAGAGAGAGAGAGAGAGAGTGTGTGTGTGTGTGTGTGTGTGTGTGAGAGAGAGAGAGAGAGAGAGAGCAAGGGAGGGTCAGAGAGAGAGGGAGATACAGAATCTGAAGCAGGCAGCTTCTGAGCTGTCAGCACAGAGCCCGAGGCGGGGCTCGTACCCAGGAACCGTGAGATCATGACCTGAGTTGAAGTCGGACACTTAACTGATTGAGCCACCCAGAAATAATTCAGAAATTATTGAATTTTAAAATAGGAGAATTGGTAGATAAAGTCATGTCATTTAAAAAATAACTGAAAAAGGAGAAATAAAAACATACAAAATTAGAAATGAACAAGGGTATACAACAAATGTATGAGAAAGTACTACGTGTAACTAGGTTAATGAATTTGCTGCTTAGTGAAATAGGTGATTTTCTGGTAAAAAAAAATTGCATGAATGAAACCAAAATTATCTTAATTATCTTAAGCTAAGTGGAAGACCTGAAAGATCAATTATCAATGAAGAAATGGAGAAAAGTGTACAAATATTATCTCCATATGCTTCTATGAGTGAGTTCTTTCAAACTTTCAAAGAACAGGTAATTCTCATGCCATTTTCTTTATCGTATCACCATTCTGATTTATTTTAATTAATTAATTAATTTAACTTGAGGTATTATTGACATACAACATTATATTAGTTTCAGGTGTATAACATACTTATTTGGCTTTTGTATATATTGCAAAATGATCCCCTTAATAAGTCTAGTTAGCATCCATCACCATACATTGTTAGAATTTTTTCGTGATGACAGTATTATTAATTATAGTTGCCACATTTTACATTATATCCCCATGACTTATTTATTTTATAGCTGATAGTCTGTACCTTTTGACCCCCTTCACCCATTTCCCTCACCTGCTGCCTCCTCCTCTGACAGCCACCAGTCTATTCTCTGCACCTATGAGCTTGTTTTATTTCTTAAGATTCTATATATACGTGAGATCATATGGTATTTGTCTCTTTCTGACTTATTTCACTTTGCATAATGCCCTCAAGTTCCATCCATGTTGTTAAATGGCAAGATTTCATTCTTTTTAATAGCTGAATAATATTCCAGTGTGTGTGTGTGTGTGCGTGTGTATCTCACAATGTACATGTGATTTTGTATATATTACAATTTTAAAATTATGTTCTGTGTCTTAATAATATTCCCTTGCATATATATGTATATATAAAGAACATATAAAGAATATATATATACACTTTAATATGTTCATCCATTAGTGAATGTTTAGATTGTTTCCATATGTTGGCTATTATAAATAATGCTGCAGTGAACATGGTGGGTGCATATATCTTTTTGAACTAGTGTTTTCATTTTCTTCAGATAAATACTCAGAAGTGGCTGCACTGATTTATATTCACACCAACAGTGTACAAGTTTCCCTTTTCTTCACATCCCTGGAATAAATCCTGCTTGATCATGATGTGTGATTCTTTTAATGTATTGTTGAATTCACTTTGCTAATATTTTGTTTAGGATTTTTGTATCTATGCTCACCAGGAAATTGGCCTTTAATTTTCTTTTCTTGTGGTGTCCCTGTCTGGTTTTGGTATCAGGTAATGTTGGCCTTTGTACAATGAGTTTGGAAATGTTCCCTCCTCTTCTGTTTTTTGGAAGAATCTGAAAAGAATTGGCATTAATTCTTTGTTTGGTAGAACTTACCTGTGCAGATGTTTGGTCCTGGAATTTTGCTTGTAGGAAGTTGGTTTTTTTTTTTTTTTTTTTTTTACAAATAGTTTATTGTCAAATTAGTTTCCACATAACACCCGGTGCTCATCCCCACAAGTGTCCTCCTCCATGCCCACCCCTCCTCCCCCCCACATCCACCAGTCCTCAGTTTTTGTCAGCATTCAAGAGTCTCTCATGGTTTGCCTCTCTCCCTTTCCCCCACCATTTCTGCCCTTCTTCTCCTCCTTGGTCCTCTGTTAAGTTCCTCCTAATCCTCCTATACGTGCACACATATGATATTTGTCCTTCTCTGCCTGACTTATTTCGCTCAGCATAACACCCTCAAGGTCCATCCATGTTGCTACACATGGCCAGATTTCATTGTTTCTCATTGCCATGTAGTATTCCATGGTATAGATAAACCACATCTTCTTGATCCATTCATCTGTTGATGGACACTTAGGCTCTTTCCATGTTTTAGCTATTGTGGAGAGTGCTGCTATGAACATTGGGGTACATGTGCTCCTATGCATCAGCATTTCTGTATCCCTTGGGTAAATTCCTAGCAGTGCTATTGCTGGGTCATAGGGGAGTTCTATTGTTAGTTTCCTTAGGAACCTCCACACTGTTTTCCAGAGGGGCTGTACCAGTTTACATTCCCACCAACAGTGTAGGAGGGTGCCCGTTTCTCCACATCCTCGCCAGCATCTAGAGTTCTCTGATTGGCTCATTTTAGCCACTCTGACTGGCGTGAGGTGGTATCTCAGTGTGGTTTTGATTTGTATTTCCCTGATGAGGAGCGATGCTGAGCATCGTTTCATGTGTCTGTTGGCCATCTGGATGTCCTCTTTGGAGAAGTGTCTGTTCATATCTTCTGCCCATTTCTTCACTGGGTTGTTTGTTTTTCGGGCGTGTAGTTTGGTGAGTTCCTTGTAGATTCTGGATATCAACCCTTTATCTGATATGTCATTTGCAACTATCTTTTCCCATTCCGTTGGTTGCCTATTAATTTTCTGGGTTGTTTCCTTGGCTGTGCAGAAGCTTTTAATCTTGATGAGGTCCCAACAGTTTATTTTTGCTCTTGATTCCCTTGCTTTTGGGGATGTGTCAAGTAAGAAGTTGCTGCGGTGGAGGTCAAGGAGGTTGTTTCCTGCTTTCTCCTCTAGGGTGTTGATAGTTTCCTGTCTCACGTTCAGGTCCTTTATCCATTTTGAGTTTATTTTTGTGCATGGTGTGAGAAAATGATCTAGTTTCATTCTTCTGCATGTTGCTGTCCAGTTCTCCCAACACCATCTGTTAAAAAGGCTGTCTTTTTTCCATCGGATATTCTTTCCTGCTTTGTCAAAGATTAGTTGGCTGTATACTTTTGGGTCCACTTCTGAGTTCTCAATTCTGTTCCATTGGTCTATGGGTCTGTTTTTGTGCCAATACCATACTGTCTTGATGATGACAGCTTTGTAGTAGAGGCTAAAGTCTGGGATGGTGATCCCTCCCGTTTGGGTTTTATTTTTCAGGATTACTTTGGCTATTCGGGGTCTTTTGTGGTTCCATACAAATTTTTGGATAGTTTGTTCTAGTTTTGAGAAGTATGCTGGTGCAATTTTGATTGGAATTGCATTGAATGTGTAGAGTGCCTTAGGTAGTAATGACATCTTAACTATATTTATTCTTCCTATCCATGAGCATGGAATGTTTTTCCACTTCTTTGTGTCTTCTTCAATTTCCTTCATAAGTTTTCTATAGTTTTCATCATACAGATCTCTTGTATCCTTGGTTAGGTTTATTCCGAGGTATTTTATGGTTTTTTGTGCAATTGTGAATGGGATCAGTTTCTTGATTTCTCTTTCTGTTGCTTCATTGTTGGTGTATAAAAATGCAACCGATTTCTGTACGTTGATTTTGTACCCTGCAACTTGGCTGAATTCTTGAATCAGTTCTAGTAGGCTTCTGGTGGAGTCTGTCGGGTTTTCGATGTAGAGTATCATGTCATCTGCGAAGAGTGAAAGTTTGACTTCCTCTTTGCCAATTCTGATGCCTTTGATTTCCTTTTGGTGTCTGATGGCTGATGCTAGGACTTCCAGCACTATGTTAAACAGCAGTGGTGAGAGTGGGCATCCCTGTCGTGTTCCTGATCTCAGGGGGAAAGCTCTGAGTTTTTCCCCGTTGAGGATGATGTTAGCTGAAGGCTTCTCATAGATGGCTTTGATGATGTTTAAGTAGGTTCCTTCTATCCCAACTTTCTCGAGAGTCTTTATTAAGAAGGGATGCTGTATTTTGTCAAATGCTTTTTCTGCATCTATTGACAGGATCATATGGTTTTTATCTTTTCTTTTATTGATATGATGTATCACATTGATTGATTTGCGAATGTTGAACCAGCCCTGTAACCCAGGAATGAATCCCACTTGATCTTGGTGGATGATTCTTTTTATATGCTGCTGGATTCGATTTGCAAGGATCTTGTTGAGAATTTTTGCATCCGTATTCATCAAGGATATTGGCCTGTAGTTCTCTTTTTTTGCTGGATCTCTGTCTGGCTTGGGAATCAGTGTGATGCTGGCTTCATAAAATGAGTCCGGGAGTTTTCCTTCGCTTTCTATTTTTTGGAATAGCTTGAGAAGAATTGGGATTAATTCTGTTTTAAATGTCTGGTAGAATTCCCCAGGGAAGCCATCAGGTCCAGGGCTCTTATTTGTTGGGAGATTTTTGATCACTGATTCAATTTCTTCACTTGTTATGGGTCTGTTCAGGTTTTCTATTTCTTCCCGTGTGAATTTTGGTAGTGAGTGTGTGTTTAGGAATTTGTCCATTTCTTCTAAGTTGTCCAATTTGTTGGCATATAATTTTTCATAGTATTCCCTGATAATTGCTTGTATTTCTGAGGGGTTGGTTGTAATAAGTCCATTTTCATTCATAATTTTGTCTATTTGGGTGCTCTCTCTTTTCTTTCGGATAAGTCTGGCTAGAGGTTTGTCAATTTTGTTTACTTTTTCAAAAAACCAACTCTTGGTTTCATGGATCTGTTCAATTGTGTCTTTGGTCTCTATGTTGTTTATTTCTGCTCTAATTTTTACTATTTCTCTTCTTCTACTGGGTTTAGGGCGTTCTTGTTGCTCTGCCTCTAGTTCCTTTAGGTGAGCTGTTAGATTTTGGACTTGCGCTTTTTCTAATCTCTTGAAATAGGCCTGGAGAGCAATGTACTTTCCTCTTAGCACTGCCTTTGCCGCATCCCATAGATTTTGAATTGTTGTGTTTTCATTTTCATTTGTTTCCATATATTTTTTAATTTCATCTCTAATTGCCTGATTGGCCCATTCATTCTTTAGAAGGGTGTTCTTTAACCTCCATGCTTTTGGAAGTTTTCCAGACTTCTTCCTGTAATTGATTTCAAGTTTCAATGCATTGTGATCTGACAGTGTGCATGGTATGATCTCTATTCTTTTATATTTATTGAGGGCTGCTTTATGTCCCAGTATGTGATCTATCTTGGAGAATGTGCCATGCGCACTTGAGAAGAAAGTAAATTCCCTGGCCTCAGGATGTAAAGTTCTAAATATATCCGTCAGATCCATCTGGTCCAATGTGTCTTTCAAGTCCATTATTTCTTTAGTGATTTTCTGTCTGGTTGACCTATCCATTGCTGTAAGCGGAGTATTAAAGTCCCCTGCTATTAGCACATTCTTATCTAAGCTTGTTTCTGTTTGTGATTAATTGTTTTAGATATTTAGGTGCTCCCATATTCGGTGCGTAGACATTTATGATTGTTAGTTCTTCCTGATGGATGGACCCTGTAATTATTATGTAGTGCCCTTCTTCATCTCTTGTGATTGTCTTTAATTTAAAGTGCAGTTTGTCTGATATAAGTATCGCTACTCCGGCTTTCTTTTGATTTCCTGTAGCATGATATATATTTCTCCACTCCCTTACTTTTAATCTGAAGGTATCTTCCCGTCTAAAATGAGTTTCTTGTAGACAGCATATAGATGGATTTTGTTTTTTAATCCATTCTGCTACCCTATGTCTTTTGATTGGAGCATTCAGCCCATTTACATTCAGTGTTATTATTGAAATATGTGAGTTTAGAGTTTATGTATCTTTTGTAGGGTTCATGTTTGTGGTGGTGTCTCTGGAATCTTTGTTCCTTGCAACCTTTCCTTCAGAGCATCCCCCTCAGGATTTCTTGTAGGGCTGGCTTCGTGGTGACAAATTCTTTCAGTTTCTGTTTGTTTGGAAAGGTTTTTATCTCTCCTTCTATTTTGAATGACAGGCTTGCTGGATAGAGGATTCTTGGCTGCATATTTTTACTGTTCATCACATTGAAGATCTCTTGCCGTTCCTTTCTGGCCTGCCACGTTTCAGTAGATAGGTCTGTCACCACTCTGATGGGTTTCCCTTTGTATGTGAGGGCCCTTTTCTCCCTAGCTGCTTTCAAAATTCTCTCTTTGTCCTTGTATTTTGCCATTTTTACGATGATATGTCGTGCAGAAGATCGATTCAAGTTACGTCTGAAGGGAGTCCTCTGAGCCTCTTGTATTTCCACATTGACTTCCTTCCCCAGGTCGGGAAGTTCTCTGCTATAATTTGTTCCAGGACTCCTTCAGCACCTTTCCCTCTCTCTTCCTCTTCTGGGATTCCTATGATACGGATATTGTTGCGTTTGACTGTGTCGCTGAGCTCTCGAATTCTTCTTTCCTGTTCCTGGATCAGTTTGTCTCTTTTTTTGTCAGCTTCTTGTTTTTCTATAATGGTGTCTTCTAAATCACTTATTCTCCTTTCTGCCTCTTCAATCCGTGCATTGGAGGCCTCTAATTTATTATGTATCTCATTTATCGCATTTTTAATTCTTCATGCCTATTTTTATTTTCCATTCTGTCTGTAGCCATAGTTTCTTTGATGTCCCCTATGTTTTTTTCAAGCCCTGCTATTAATTTCACCATTATTATTCTAAAATCTTGTTCACTTATGATGCTGATATCTGTTTTGAGCAGTTCATTAGCTGTCATTTCTTCTTGGAGTTTCTTTGGAGGAGAGCTCTTTCGTTTCGTCATTTTAGTTAGCTTTCCGGCTCTTGTTGGTTTTAAAGACCTGTTATGCTCTCTGTTTCTATGAGCACTGCTATCTCCAAGAAACTCTTTGACTTTCCAGGGCCTATCCTTTCAGAGATTGTTTTTTGAATGGTATCCCTCGGTCACTCTTGTTGGGACCTCAGTTATTTTATTTTCCTATTCGTAGTGATATTTGGGACTCTTCACCTTGTGTACTCTAGCTTGTTTCTTGAGGTAGCCCTCTCAGGCAGGGATGGGCGTGCCGTGATCCGATGCCTCAGGCAGGGATTCTGCCTTGGCGATTGTGGGGAGGAGAGTGACGGTGCTCCAGTCCCTTCTTGAACCCCGCGCTGCAGCTCGCTTTTTTTTTTTTCCTTTGGCGTGTCAACTCCCCGTTCCGGGGACGCAGCCGAAGTTGGTTGCACTCTTCAACCCAGGCCAGTTCCAATCTCCAAATCCCAGCCCGCGCCCCGCTGAAGTTGCCTTAGACACAGCTTCCCAGACAACCCCCTCGGGCTATTCCAGGCTCCCTGCTGAGCTCTGGGGGCGGAGTCAGGATCGCTGCTTTCTTCTCTGGTCGGCTCTGGTGCGCATGCGCGGGGGCTTGCCTGCCGCGTCCGCGTAGCCTGAGCCCGCTGGAGTGAGGAAAACTGGGTCTCTCTATGGCTCGTCACCCGAAACACGAACTCACAGGCAAATTTCCCAGTTTTTAGCTCTTTGCCTTCCCTCTCGAGTTCCAGCCAGCCAGGAGCACGAATGCCTGGTGTCTGCGCGTCTCCTTCAGGGGTCCCAGCCGCCCTGGAGCTACAATGGCGGCAGGCGCGCCGCCGCTGGAGTGAGGAAAACCGGGTCTCTCTATGGCTCGTCACCCGAAACACGAACTCACAGGCAAATTTCCCAGTTTTTAGCTTTTTGCCTTCCCTCTCGAGTTCCAGCCAGCCAGGAGCGCGGACGCCTGGTGTCTGCGCGTCTCCTTCAGGGGTCCCAGCTGCCCTGGAGCTACAATGGCGGCAGGCGCGCCGCCGCTGGAGTGAGGAAAACCGGGTCTCTCTATGGCTCGTCACCCGAAACACGAACTCAGGCAAATTTCCAGTTTTTAGCTTTTTGCCTTCCCTCTCAAGTTCCAGCCAGCCAGGAGCGCGGATGCCCGGTGTCTGCGCGTCTCTTTCAGGGATCCCAGCCGCCCTGGAGCTACAATGGCGGCAGGCGCACCCGCTCCGCTTTAAAACCCAACCTCCAGGAGCGGCACAAAGAAGCAGTTTGTGTGCTCAGCCTCCCCCAGGACCAGTTGTCGCGAGGGGACCTGGTGTGCAGATATTTGGCAAGTACGGTCTTTCTATGCACCGAGCGGAGATTTTTCTGTCTCGGACTCTCTCCTTTTCCCCTCTCACTCCCTGTAGAGGGTAGAGGGGGATCGCCTCCCACCCTGGAGGCTCTGATCCCGGCCCGATTTTACCTTCCCCGGTTCGCACTCACGTTAGAAGGCTTTCTCAGTGGATTCTGCGTCCTTTTTTCTCCCAGTCTCTCAGGTTTTGTATGGTTTCCAATGGCTTCAGATCTTTTCTGTGTGATGTATGGGCGCGAGTGCAAGTACGGAGCTCCTTACTTCTCCGCCATCTTGCCTCTCCCTTGTAGGAAGTTTTTACATGACTGATTCACTCTCCTTACTAGTAATTAGTCTATTCAGATTTTCTCTTTGACTTGGTCTTGGAAGATTGTATATTTCTTAGAATTTATCCGTTACTTTTATATTGTCCAATTTGTTGATACATAATTATAGTCTCGTAGTAATAGTCTCGTGATCATTTGCATTTCTGTTCTATCAGTTGTAACATCTCCTCATTCATTTCTGATTTTATTTGTTTGAGCCTTTTTTCTTCTTGGTGAATATAGCTCAAGATTTGCCAATTTTGTTTACCTTTTCAAAGAACCAGCTCTTGGTTTCTTTGGGATTTTTTTTCTATGTCTTTTTAGTCTCTATTTAATTTATTTCTGCTCTGATCTTTATTTTCTTTTTCCTACTAACTTTGGACTTCATTTGTTCTTCTTTTTCTAGTTCCTTGAAGTGTAAAGTTGGGTTGTTTGAGATTTTTCTTTTTTCTTGAAGTAGGCATTTTTTGCTGCTAACTTCCCTCTTAGAACTGCTTTTGCTGCATCCCATAAGTTTTGGTATGTTGTATTTCCATTTCCATTTGTGTCAAGGTATATTTTGATTTTGCTTTGACTTCTTCATCGATTCATTGGTTGTTCAGTAGCATGTTATTTAATATCCACATACTTGTGAACTTTCTAGTTGTCTTGTAATTGATTTCTAGTTTCTTACCATTGTGATTGGAAATGATGCTTGGTATGATTTCAGCCTTTTTAAATTTGTGAAGACATGTTTTGTGGCCTAATATATGATCTATCCTGAAGAGTATTCCGTATCCACTTGAGAAGAATGTGTATTCTATTGCTTTGGGACAGAATGTTCTGTATATATCTGTTAAGTTCATCTAGTCTAAGTTTTGTTTAAAGCTGATGTTTCCTTATCAATTTTCTACCTGGATGATCTATTCATTTTTGTGAGTGTGTATTAAAGTCCTCTACTATTATTGTATGCTGTCTATTTCTTCTTGTAGATCTGTTAATATTTGCCTTATATATCTAGATGCTCACAGGTTGCATGCATATTTACATATGTTAAATTCTCTTGTTGGATTGTCCCCTTTTATCATTATGTAACGCCCTTTATCTCTTACTGCAGTCTTTGTTTTAAAGTCATTTTGTCTGATGTAAGTATAGCTCCCCTAACTTTCTTTTGGTTTCCATTTACACGGCACATCTCTTTTCATCCCTTCATTTTCCATCTGTATATGTCCTTGCATTTGCATCTGAAGTGAGTCTCTTATAGCAACATATAGAGGAATCTTGGTTAGTTTTTTTTTTTTAATCTGTTCAGTCACTCTGTCTTTTGATTGGAGGATTTTGTCCATTTACATTTGAAGTAATTATTATGGAAAAAGATCACATAAAATTTTCCATCTTAACCATTTTTAAGTTTACAGTTGAGACTGTTAGGTATACTCATATTCTTGTGATAAAGATCTCCAGAACTTGTATATCTCTCCTTCCCCTCTCCCCAACATCCTCCCAGTCCCTGGCAACCACCCTTCTATTTTCTGTCTTAATGAATTTGACTTCTTTGGATACCTCATATAAATGGAATCATACAGTATTTGTCTTTCCATGACTGATTTGTTTTACTTATCATAATGTCCTCAAGATTCGTCTGTGTTGTAGCATGTGTCAGAATTTCCTTCCCTTTTGAGGCTGAATAATATTTCATTGTATGTATATATCACATTTTGTTTATCCACGCATCCATTGATTGGCACTTGGGTTGCCTCTGCTTCTTAACTATTGTGAATAGTGCTGCTGTGGACTTTGGTGTATAAATGTCTCTTGCTGATTTAACTGTTGTAGAGCATGGGAAAATAAGAAAACCAACCTAATATACTTTTATAAACACAACCTAATAAATTATGTACACACACACATACCCACACTTCACACCATACTCTAATATAGATGCATACATCCTAAATAAAGCACTAATGAATGTATCCATATAATAAAGGAATAATAACTACCATTGGTCATTTATTGTTCATCCCATGATGCATTAGAACTTAGAACACATTAGGGACACCTGTGTGGCTCAGTCGAGTAAGTGTCCAACTCTTGATTTTGGCTCAGGTCAAGATCTCACGGTTTTGAGATTGAGCCCCATGTTGTGCTCTGTGCTGGGTTGTAGAGCCTGCTTAAAATTCTCTCTCCCTCTCCCTCTGCCTCTCTTATGCTCATGCATGCTCTCTCACTTGTTCTTTCAAAGGGGGAAAAAAAAAAGAGCTTAGAACCCAGTACTTTGCTCAGTTAGTAAGAGGTAGGCTAGGATGGCATCCCAGATCTACCCAGCTCCAGAGCCCTGATGCATTTGGTGAGTTTGTTGAGGAGGTAATGATGGCCCCATAAATGAAATCCACTAATATCATATTTCACAGAAGTAGGTCAAAGGAAAAAAAAAACAGACTTAAGAGTCTCTCATGGATAATAAAGTATCTGAAGATGAAAATCAATATTGTTCTCTATTTTTGAAACTCCCCTAATAAATTAGGGGAAAAAAGAAGCTTTATTAACATAAATCTGAAAGAACATCCAGCATCATTCCTTTATTTTTAAAAGTCCAACATAGTTAACATACAGTGTTACATTAGTTGCAGGTGTACAATATTGTGTACAATAGTGATTCAACACACCCAGCATGCACCTTTCTTAATAAAGAAATAATGTTGTCAGCGGTAAGACAGACCCATTCTAACCCCTATTCTCTCATAGTATCCTGCAAGGATAATCTAGCCAATGTAATGAAGCAGGATAAAGAATTTACTACTGGAAAGGAGACACAGTTTTTAGCTGCAAACTAACTATCTACCTAGAAACCTAGAGATAATCAACCCTGCAAAATGGTTAGACTTAATAGGGAGCAGCAGCTGTCCACTGAAACACATACATAAACTTTCTAAAATAGCTTTCCGAGCTCAAGAAGCAACCAGTTGTGATCTAGAGAAAGAAATCTCATTTGTCCTAGCAACCAAAACTATAAAATACCTTGGAACAAAATTAACAGGAAATGTGCAAGACATACAGGAAGAAGACTACGAAGCTTTACAGAAGGACGTGAAGAAAATACATGGAAAGGCAGATATGCTATATTCCATGAAGGGAAGACTTAGTGCTTTAAAGATGTTCATTCTTTTTTAATTGATCCATAAATTTAAAATGCAAGTCTATAAAAAAAAATCTCATTTTTTTAACTTGGAAATATTATTCTAAAACTAATTTGGAAAAGGTGAAATAACCATTTTTAAAAACTGAAAGGAGAATGTTGGGGGAAATTTTATTACTAGATAACTTATTGTAAACCTGTAAGTTAAAGTAATTATCTTACTGGTGGTGGACTAATTTAAAAATTAACAAACTTTATTGTTGAAGGAGTTAAGATTTAAAGAGATAAGTTGCCAAAGACCACAGAACTCTAAATGAGTGGTGTCAGACTTCCAAACCCACACTCTTCACCACAATGCAATACTGCCTTCCTAAAATATACATAGATGCACGTATTCATAAAACAATGAGAAAGAAGCACACCAAAATATTAATGTTATCTGCAGATGAGGGACTTACGGAGTGATTATTCTTTTTTTTCCCCTTTCTATCCTTTTCTTGAATTTTCCAAATATTCTATGGAGAACAATATTGCTTTTATAATTGGACAAAAAGGACAATGCCTGCTATTTTCAGAAACCAAAGCTCCACTGCCCCTTCAATGTGGGAATTTGGCCAAGATCTTATTCTTGGACAGCATCAGTGAAAGGGCCTTGGGAATGCTCCTGGGCGCAGCGGCAGAGACATGTCATATATGGAAACCTTCCATTAGGATGACCTCACTACTGGAACCGATTCAACATAAACCTTGCCTGTAAGAGCTAGCAGAGATCTTTGGACAAAACCTGGAGGGTGGAAAGCTGAGAAAGAACTGACCTAAAGAAGAGAGAACTAGGCTTTTGACCTATAGAAGTCCTCTGTATCCATCCGGGCTCAGCAGGTCTCTGTGATCAGTTCCTAGGGAAGGATTACTTTTCCCCATCTCACTCTCCTCCAAAAAAAGAACTTCTGCAATGGCCAAAGAGTTATTTCTGTCTCTTTCCTGGGCCTGAGTGAGAACGTAGGTTGTTACTTGTGTTGGAGAAATAGTAATGGGTTATTAGTGGGTGAAAGAGGTGGAAACATCACCTAGACTAAAGGAAGTAACACTATTCTTAGATATTCCTCAGCCATTCCCTGTGGTTATTTCCTGATTCTGGGCAGGCTCCTCTCTTTACCTCACCTTGCCTTCAAAACAGCACTGGTGACTTTGCCACCTTGAACAGCTCTTAAGCTCTTAACAGCTCTGCTTGCCATGCTTGAACATCTGTGTCTAGAACTTCTCTCACTCAGCCTAATGTTCTATACGTCTCCCACGGCTTTGGAGTTTTAAATTCTTATATTTTTCAAGTAGGCTTCATGTACAGCACAGTGCCCAATGCAGGGCCTGAACTTACAAACGCTGAGAACACAACCTGAGCTGAGATTAAGAGCTAGCCACTCAACCAATTGAGCCACCCAGGCGCCCCTTATATTTTTCTTAATTGAGCCATAGTAGACTCAGGATAAGTTTGTGCAAATATTTTAGTTCCCAGTCTTAGTGTTGTTCTGTAAGCACAAGATTATGGCCTTTGGAACTTAAGTGTGGCCTAGGAAGAGCCCATATAATGAGAATGGAATCCTGTGTTAGTTTGAACTATTTTCATTGCACTGGCAGAAACTCAATTCAAACTGGTGTTCAGGCACAGCTGGATCCAGTGCTCACTGTCATCAAGATTTGGGGTTTTTTGTTTTGTTTTAAAGATTTTATCTTTTATTTTTTAAAAATTTTAATGATTATTTTTGAGAGAGAGGAAGAGACAGAGTACATGCAGGGGAGGGGCAGAGAGAGAGACAGAGACATAGAATCTGAAGCAGGCTCCAGGCTCTGAGCTGGAGCTCAACGTGAGGCTCGAACTCATGAGCCATGAGATCATGACCTGAGCCAAAGTCAAATGCTTAATCGACTGAGCTACCTAGGTCCCCCAGATTTTATCTTCTTTAAATGTTTATTTATTTGAGAGAGAGAGGCAGACAGCATAAGCAGGGGAGGGGCAGAGAGAGAGGGAGAGAGAAAGTCCCAGGAGAGAAAATCCCAAGCAGGCTGTCAGCACAGATCCTGACACAGGACTTGATCTCATGAACAGTGAGATCATGACCTGAGCCGAAATTAAGAATTGGTCACTTAACTGAGCCACCCACGTACCCCTGTTTTAAAGATTTTATTTTTTAAGTAATCTCTATACCCAACATGGGACTCTAAGTCACAACCCTGAGATTAAGAGTCACATGCTCCACCAAATGAGCCAAGCAAGTGCTCCAAGACTCATTTTGTATTCCTCTCTTGGCTCCTATATATGCAGTGTTTGTTCTTTAATTAAGTTTTTCCAATATGGTAGCTTTGATGGCTATAAGTTTATATACTATTGTTTTAGTAGTCCAACAAGAAGAAGAAAACTTCTTTGTCCAAAAATTCCCCAAAAAAGTCCTGAAATTCAATTGTTGGGTCATGAGTTTGGTCATGACTTCATCTAGGACCAATCACCATGGCCAGGGGGATAGAATGTTCTAATTGGCCAGTCCTGGGCTATGTGCCTATACACCATCTGAACCACCTGCACTGATAGTGGGAGGGAATTCATCCTCCAAAGAAAAATCACGATGGTATTAAGAGTAGAAAGAGGAGTGGATGGTGGGCAAGCAAAGGCAACAGATGTCTGCAGCAGGTGCCTAGGAGAAAAAGTGAGGGCCTACCTTCGCCACTGTGGGCAGTATGACCTCAGGTAAGCAAACTAAGAAGACAGAACTGGGAACACCAAGTTCTACAGGCTTTGGATAATACACCAGACCCCTTCACTCCCAAAAAGGTGTGTCACACATCCAGGCCTGGGGTCTTCTGTTCATTTAATTTGCATTTAGTGAGCTCTTATTTTGGGCAGAGCACTTTTCAAAGTACACAGAAGTAAATGCTGTGCTCTCTGTCTTTAAGGAGCAAATAATGGAGATGAAGGAGCCATACTCCCATGAAACAGCACAAGAGCAAATTGTTCTAATTGATGAGTATACACAGGACAGGCAACAACTTCACATATGAGTGTGGAGGGAACCCAAGCAAGGGAGAGCTGAATGTTTTCACTTTATTTATGCTCTACTTTTATCATTTAACTCATACTTTTTATAATTATAATTTATTTGTACTCCGCCTTTAACTCTTTCAACAAATATTTGCCATATGCCTACCAAGTGTCAAGTCCCCAGACTCTGGAGACCTAGCAGAAAGGTTTTCCAGGATATGTAAAATATTAGAACATAAATCAGTTGAACACGGGGGCAAGTGAATATAGAATACAAGGATGCAACAACGTGGATCCAGTAATAGAGCAAAAAATGTAATCCACAATTGCTTACATTCCCATTATGGATGAACCCCAAGCAAAACATAGAGGGTTCTGTTTTGCCATGTAAAAAATGGCACAATATATAGTAAAATATGTGCATATTATATATCTAATATGTAGTAGGTACAATATGTAGTAAAGCACAATATAGAGTAAAAAGGAATTCTGCTGGAACTCAGCGCAGGCATTGAGGCAGTATATACAGAGCAGCCCCAACAACTAGCTGTCTGCTAACCTAGCTTAACCTAGATGGTGGACTGCACGAATTTTAAACAACTCCAAGTTCCTTTTCAGTGACATTTTAATAAATATTTAATGACAGCGAACTTGGAATTGTAATCTTTGGCAAGTGCTTGGGGGTGCAGCTGCCAATCTTTATTGGTGGCCGAGTAAGATCCGAGGCTCTCAACTTTCAAACTGTTCTTGTTTTGTTTTAACAGCTCACCAAAGTTTAGTAAGACAGCCTGTGGGCCACTTTCTACATCAGTTCCCCCTTCACAGCAGAAAAGGAACTTGCAGTAACCACAAAGAGTTTCTGTACAAGCAATTTTGGGGAGTCAAAATTTGGACTATGTGGTTGTCTCCTTATTTGTGAAGTTGGGAAAAACATGGGAATACCTATGTGGGGAATACCTACCCAAAACCAGTCTTTGAGGTTTTGATCTTGTAGCCTTTCTTTCTTTCCATAATTGGCTAACAGGGTCTGTTGTATATACAAACCATTCTTTGTCCAGGAATATAAAGCCCTATCATCAGAGTAAGAAAGAATATCTTCCTTCCTTCCTTTTTTTTTTTTTTTTTTTTAATAGCAAGGGGCTCTGCAACCAGCCCATCCAAAGATAGTATCAATTTTTTTTTTTTAATGAGTGGAAAAGTACTGGTGTTGGAATTCAGCCTGGATCAGCTCTCAGGAAAACTGTTCTTCCCCCTCTCCACTCCCCGTTCTGGCCCATGAAGTAGAATAGCAGTACCCAATCAATTTGTCCATGGCCCAGACTAAGGAAAGGTCAATAAAAGTTGCAGATAATTTGATATAATTCTTACCACTGTAGGGCAAAAATTATAGCAGTGACCTGTGGCAGAATTGCTTTTTAAAGCCTATCTGTTCCTTATGTCCAATAATCATCTGAGAATTCTGGATTTTCATGACTTGTGAAAGAGCTGGCATAGAATTAATAAACCAACCGGCTTTTTAAAAAGAAAGTTTAACATTCTTTTTTGAGAAACAGAGAGAAACAGAGTGTGAGTGGGGAAGGGGCAGAGAGCGAGGGAAACACAGAATCTGAAACAGGCTCCAGGCTCCGAGCTGTCAGCACAGAGCCCGATGGGGGGCTTGAACTCACAGACCGCAAGATCATGACCTGAGCTGAAGTCAAACGCTTAACTGACTGAGCCACCCAGGTGCCCACACATATCAACTTTTAATTTGAGCTAGAGGAGGCACAGATTGTTCTCACTCAAGAAAGTGAACTGGATTCTGGGTTTAGCTCAACACAGTGAAGTCCAAAGAATAAAAAAATAAATAATAGACACAATCAATACAACCGGGGATGGGATCCCACGGTTGAGGAGAAGCATTGACGACTCCAAAGGCAAAAATTCCCTCGTGGGTGCTTTCTTCAGATCAAGTTTTTAAATTGTCTGGGCAGTGAATTGGGCTCTAGTCAGAGATTGGCCTCATATTTATAAAAATGGGGACAGTTGACCTTATTTTGTGAAAGCCAGAGGAAGTGAACTTCCTAGGTGTTTGGTCCCACATAAACTCACTTTCCAGAATAACAGCTCAAAACCTTCCTGAGCCTGCCCTTGTCGCCAGAGTCCATTCTCACCACAAGGTGTTATTGAAGTAAAGTATTTTTAAGGCGGTGAAAAAATGTATTCTAAACTTTAACTTTTATGAGGTCCTGAGTGGCCTTTTTCTATTTTGGGTTTTCACAGCTTCTTCATTTGATGTGTTAAAGGTGGTTTCAGCCAACCAAGAATTCTTAAACCAAATGTAGGATAAGTAGGACCCGCGTTTGCTGAAACATTTTGAAATTAAGACTGATTCTAAATTATCTGCACAGTGTTGTTATGGGAGAACCTCACCCTCAGACACTTCTAGTAGTTCTCAGCTAATGCCATGTTGCAAGTATATTTTTCCTCTCGGCACTAGGGGAGGGCATAATACTCAGGTTACGATTGGGCTCCAGAGCCAGACTGGCCTGGGATGGATTCCTGGCCTCCTCACTTACCGGCTATGTTATTTCAGTAAGTGCTTTACCCTCTCCAGCTTCAAAGTCCTCAACTTTATGAAATGTGAATAACACCAGGAGCGAATGAGAGAAGGCATACACGGGGCTTAGTATAATTCGGGGCACAGAGACACAACTCAATAAGGGGCAGTATTGATAATAACAATCATAGTAATAACGATGAGGCCTAAGCCAATAGTTTGCTGTGAATCACCCTCTGGGGACTCTAATTGTGCAAGGGAAACCTCTTCCTCTTGCCTAGAGAGATGGGCAGAGGATCCTAACACCCCAGGGAAACCATAGCCCCTGATCACAAAATGAAGGGGGACAGTTCCTGCTTTCACTCACAAGCCAACTTTCTGGGTGGGCAGGTCCAAGTGTCAGGTAGATCTTGACTTTTAAAAGAACCATCTAGAAAGGAGGCTATCAATCCTGCTTTTAAAGCCCTCTAGTCCCATCTGTCCCCCTGTCCCCGCCCCACCATAACTCGCCTACAGCTCTTCCTATCTGAGGATGAGGGTAGGGACCTGGGGCACCACGCTCCAAGGGTTGGTGGGAAGGACAGGATGACGGCAGGAGTCACAGGAATGCACTGCCTGATAATAAATAAAGGCAAGAGTGGGGATCCTGGGGGACCTCCCAGGCCAGCCCAAGGCTGAGACACTTAGAAAGTCCAAAGGAGTATAGTCTGTTTCTAGTTTCTCTGAGGTCAGGGGTCGTCTCTGAGGGCTGGAGGGGAAAAGGACATGTGTCTTTTTACTTAGATGTATGGTAGATTTCAACATTCTCCCCTTTGGCTGTTACTTCTCTCTCCATTTAGCACCGACTGTCAAATGCTGGCTTTCTTGCAGCGATCACATGTGGAGTTTTGTGTTGCTCCCGTACAAAGCGCACCACCCCACCCAAGCTCACACTTCCTTGATATGGGAAGTCTGGCCTAGTCCAGATGCTCTCATCCGCCCGTATCCCCACCTTCTCCAGTGTTCACCCACGGCCTTTCTCGTGGGTGGGGCGTTGGCAACAACACTCCAGCCCCATCACCTTCCCTGTGCCCATTGGTCCTATGAGCCCCAAAGCTGAGGGCGTCCAGTCTGCTCCACAAACTTCCCCACTGCCTGCCCTGTTATCGCCACCCACCCCCCCAGCATCTTCAGGTGGCCTCAAGGCAGATCAGTTCAGCCAGTGCCCCCATAGACACCCAAACGGAAAATGCAAAGTATTATGAGCACCTGTGTCCCCCAAACTGTCCTCTTGGGGACACTTGGGGGACGTAGCCCTCCCTCTCCACAGAGTGATGGAAGCCCCTCACATTGCAACACTGCTCTTCCCCAACGCTGGGGACTCAGCTGGGAAGACCCAGTCTCCGTCATTGGCTTTCCCATGTAGACACCTGGGGGATGGGACACCAGAAAGCCAGTTGGCTGATCTGCCTCTCAGTCAGCCCTGGGGGAGGTGTCGGGCTCCAGTTTTGGTGGCCTCCTAGAGCCTGTTGTTTGCAGTTGGGGCCATAGCAACAATTTCAGGGAAACAAAAATGTTCACTCAGCATTCTGTACCAGATAAGGTTTAATCCTGTTATTCAAATACTCTGTATCTTTCTTGATTTTTTTTTTATCTCCTTGTTCTATCAGCTACTGAGAAAGTTGTGTTACTCCCAGTATGATTACAAATGTATCTATTTCTCCTTTTCGTTTAATTAATTTTTGCGCTCTCTCTGTGCATACATACATGTATAAATGTACAAGTACACACTTATACACAAGGCTACTAGGTGCATACAAATGCGGAATTGTTACATTCTCTGGTGGACCTCTGTCTCTTTCCTTCAGGACTGCTCCTTGCCTTCAAACATACATTGTCTGATGTTGGTATAACTTTCTTTTGACTAGTGCTAATTCTTACTTTCAACTTTACTGAATCTTTGTACTTAAGGTGCATCTCCTCTAAGTAGTGAATTATCAGTTTGATATCATGAAATATCCAAACAACCTTTATCTTTAAATAGGAATTTCTACTCAATTTAAATGTAGTGTAATTACTGATGTATTTGGGTATAGGCTCACCACTTACAATTTGTTTTCTATTTTTCTCTCTTCTTCCAGGAAGATCAGTCTTTTCTGTTAAGGTCATTGCTGCCTGGATAAGACCCATCCATCCCTATTGTGGAGGATAATCTGCATAACTCAAAGTCTACTGATTTAAATATTAGTTTCATCTTTTATTTTTTTACAAGAAGCATACTAAATCTTTTTTAAATGTTTTATTTTTGAGAGAGAGAGAGAGAGAGAGAGAGAGAGAGAGAGAGACAGAGTGCAAGTTGTGGGGAGTGGACAGGGAGAGAGGTAGACACAGAATCCGAAGTAGGCTCCAAGTTTTGAGCTGTCAGCACAGAGCCCGATTCAGTGCTTGAACTCAACAAACCGCGAGGTCTTGACCTGAGCCAAAGTCAGACGCTTAACCCACTTAACTGGCTGAGCCATCTAGACACCCCAATGTTAGTTTCATCTTTAAAATACCTCCAGAGAGGGTTGCCTGGGTGACTTGGTCAGTTAAGCATCCAACTCTTGATCTCAGCTCAGGTCATGATCTCATGATTCGTGAGTTCAAGCATTCTCTCTCTCTCCCCCCCCCCAAAATAAATAAATAAACCTAAGATAATAATGATAATAATAATAAACCTCCAGAGAAACACCTACATTGATGTTTGGCCACATATCTGGGTACTGTGACCTAGCCAAGATGACACATAAAGGTGACCATCAGGTCCCAGTGGAAAGCCCAGAGTGTTTGACAGTCCCCTTTCCACTGTGGCTCTGAACTCCCTTGCCCCATAAGTCTGGCAAAAACATTGATAAGCTTCTTAGTCTCTTAGTTACTGCTTCTTGCTCAACTTTTTTTTTTTAAGATTTTAGTTTTAAGTAATCTTTACACCCAACATGGGGCTTGAACTCACAACCCTGAGATCAAGAGTCACGTGTTCTTCCAACTGAGCCAGCTAGGCACAATTCTTCTTGATCTTCTTCTTCTTCTTCTTTCTTCTTTTTTCTTCTCTCTTCTTCTTCTTCATTTGAAAGAGAAAGCATGCACGATTACGAGCCAGGGAAAGGGGTCAGAGGGAGAGAGAGAGGATCTTAAGCAGGTTCCATGCTCAGCACAGAACCTGATGCAGGGCTTGATCCCAGGCCCCTGGGATCATGACTTGAGCCAAAATCAAGAGTTGGACACTCAACCAGCTGAACCACCCAGGCGCCCCAGAACTTTAACTTCTTGGTGTCTTCCCTGTGCTGCTCTAATGTGGAAAGACATCTCAAGAAGAAGATGGCACAGAATATCAGATTTGCCCAAATGAGATTCCTCTCTCTAGAAATGTGGCCTTTTATATCTTACCTCTTTGATAGTTCTGGGTGCCTACAAACAGGGATGCTTTCATAGTTTATCTTAGTGGAGGATCATTCAGATGCTGAAAAGAGCATTTTATGAACTCCAACTCCCAAGGAATAACTCTTTTCTTTTTTAATGTTGATTTTTGAGAGAGAGAGAGAGAGAGAGAGAGAGAGAGAGAGAGAGAGAGAACAGAGTGTGAGCAGGAGAGGGCCAGAGAGGAGACACAGAATCCAAAGCAGGCTCTGGGCTCTGAGATGTCAGTACAGAGCCCAACATGGGGCTGGAACTCATGAACTGCGAGATCATGTCCTGAAGCTGGATGCTTAACTGACTGGGCCACCCAGATGCCCCATCCCAATAAATAACTCCTAAACCTAGAACAGAGCAATACTTCCTTAAGATGAAAAATAATGCAAATTATATGAATAATGCTAGAGTAGGGTCCTCAGTGGTGTATTGGGAAAGAACATGCTTCAGTATTATCTGTGTAGGTAACAAAGCACAGTCACCTGGAGCCCCCCACCCCCCTCAGATTTAATGAACTAAAACCTGTGGAGGTCGGAGGGGATGGGTTGAGAACATTGAACTAGACATCTTCATTTAAGACAAGAATGCCATTTATAAGGGAAAATATTAAACATTGTTCTGAAAGTTCTAAATAGTGTTATAAAAATAAGAAAATAAAAGGTAGAAATATTGGTTGAAATAAATATTTTCAGATGATAGATTACCTATCTAGAAAAGAAAAACTTCAAACTAATGCATTTAAGTAAGACGACCAGATATGTGTATATAAAATATGTGTATATAATAAAATGTTTATATTTCCTACATGTTAGTAATGAGTTAGATAATATAACAAAAATGTATGGGGCACCAGGGTGGCTCAGTCAGTAAAGCATCCAACTTCGACTCAGGTCATAATCTGGCAGTTAGTGAGTTCCAGCCCTGTGATGGGCTCTGTTTTGACCCCTCAAAGCCTGGAGCCTGCTTTGGATTCTGTGTCTCTCCTTCTCTCTTTCCCTACCCCACTTGTGCTCTCTCTGTCTCTCAAAAATAAATAAACATTAAAAAGGAAATATAACAAATGTTAATGTAGTAGCAAATAGGGGTGCGTGGGTGACTGAGTTGGTTGAGCATTCAACTTCTGCTTAGGTTGATCTCTTGGTTGGTGGGTTCCAGCCCCTCATAGGGCTCGCTGCTGTGAGTGTAGAGCCCGTTTGGGATCCTCTGTCCCTCTGTCTCTGCCCCTCCCCTGTTTGTGCTCTTCCTTTCAAAAACAAAACAAACATTTAAAAAATATACATATAGTAGCAAATAAAAATATAAAAACCTAGTTAAGGAAAACAGAACTGTGCGGGACCTACATGATGAAATCTTTGCGATGTTATTGAGGAAGATGAAGTTTTGAATACATGGAAAGACATAAATGGGAAGTCCAACCATATAAAAATATGGACAGTATATAAATTAGTATAAAATTCAATGGAATTCCAGTTCGGATCTCAAATTTTTTTAGGGGGATTTGGTGAAAGAATTTCATAAAATTGTTTTAAAGCTTTTCTGGAAGAATAAATGAACAGTTATAACCAAGAAATGTTTGAAAGAGAGTAGCAATGCAATATTTACTTCTGCAGATATTAAAACCTAGAGCTGTATTTAAAATGGTGAGATGCAAAGATGCCTGGGTGGCTCATTTGGTTGTGCGTCTGGTTCTTGATCTTAACTCAGGTCATGATCCTGGAGTTGTAGGATTGAGCCCCGCATCAGGAGCGTGGGCCCTGCTTGAGATTCCCTTCTTCTGCCCCTCTCCCACACTTATGTGTGCTCTCTAAACAAACAAACAAACAAACAAAATGGTGAGGTGCTAACACAAAAATAAGTAGGCAGATAGAGGAAGAAAGCAGAGTACAGAAAGAGAGAACATTTCAAATCATGGAGATGGTGTTGACTGGTTTGTAAGTGATATTGACTAGTTAACAAATAGTGATGGATAGTAGCTCTTGGAGGAACAGAAAAGACAGGGAAGTCTGAACCTATCTCATAGTTTACATTAGGATAGATTTCAGCAGGATTCAATGGGGGTTTCAATATAAGATATGAAATAACAAAAGTGTCAGAATAAAATATAGGTGAATATTTATATAATTATGAGTTGAGGAATGATTTCTTTAAACATGGCCCAAAGGTACATACCATGAAGGATAAGACAGATGTTTTTATGTTAAAGTTAAAACTTTATCAGAGTAGCGTTTATCTTCGGAGTATTATTGACTGGGAGAAGTTACATGCAAACCTGATTTGGGTGTGGTTACGTGGGTGTAAAGACTCACTGCACACTTAAAATTTGTTTGTATGTGTGCTATTCTTTGATTTGAAAAAATTTTAAGTAAACTTCTGGTTGGAAAATGATATCAAGAAAATAAGTTTTGAAAAAATGAAAAATAAGAAATATTTGCTACATTTACAATATACAAAAAGTTAATATCTCTAATATGTAGTTATTGTAAATCAATAAGAAAAGATTAAACACCCTAATAACAATTAAAAATGCACAAAATGAATACATATTGAAAAGAAACAAGAAAAGATGTATAACTCATTAATAACCAAATACATGCAAATTTAAACCCAAGATAGCATTATTTTTTACCTATTAGATAGCAAAGATTAAAAGGTTTGATGCTCTTAGCTAGGTTGTAAGGAAATGAGCACTCTTGTACTTGAGTGGGAGAATAAATTGCAATTACTTTCTGGAGGTCTGGCTTAGCAAAATGATTTATAATTAAAATGTGCATTCTAGTTGACCAAGAAATTTCTCCTTTTGGAATGATCCAAGGAGATAATCCCACAGGTACACAAGCATAAGTAAAAACATACTCATCGCAGTATTGTCTATACTAGCGACAAGTTGGAAACTAGTTAGACAGCCAATCAGAAAAGGACTGAAATACATTGAAATATATACAGCCAATAAAATAGATGCTGCCGAAAATATATATACTTATGGACACAGAAAAAAGAAATTCCAAGATATCATGTTAAGGGGTAAAAGTGGGATTTTTTTCATTTCTTCATGTAACAGATATTTATTGAGTGCCCACATATGTGAGGCCCTCCACCAGTCACAAGGGATGTAGCAGTGAGAGAAAAAAAGTAAGAACAATTACTGCCTTCCCGGAGCTAGTATCCTAGTGGCAAATGAAAAATAATAAAAACTGGAATAAATTATGTAGTTATAAAGCAGCGTGTACAGTACAATAGCATTTTCCTAAATGTGTATTTGTATGGAAAATGTCTGCAAAGAGTTTAATTCATAGTGGCTTTCTGCATGGTGGGGATTTTCATTTTCCACTTCATACTTCTTTTTCCCCTGAAATGTTTTGAGTGCGCACTCCTTTTTAATCAGAAGAAAACAAATGAATCTCAATTTTGACAAAAAGAAAATGGTAAAAGGAGTATCCGAATAAATTATATTTGCCAGTTTCCTTCCCCCACCCCCAAGAAATGAAAAGATCAACAACTCCCAAGTGGAAGAAATTTTTTGACATGAGAAAAAAGTGCTCAGATACAACTCAAGACCACAGTGTGTGGAGCACCATTGCTGGTGGGGATGCGAAATGGGTATAGCCACTGTGGAAGGCCGTTTGGAAGTTTCTTACAAAACTAAACACACCCTCACTATATCACTCTGGAGTCACACCTCTTGTATACAAATGGGTTGATAATTCATGTCTCTACAAATACTTGCTCAAAGATGTTTGGAGGAGCTCTGTTCATAATTGACAAAACTTAGAAACATCTACAATGTCCTTCTGTGACTGAATGGATAAATAAACTGTGGTACCTCCAGAAAGTGGGCTGTTATCCCTCACTAAAGAGAAATGAGCTATCAAACCATAAAAAGACATAAGGGAACCTTAAATGCATATGATTAAGTGAAAAAAGCCAATCTAAAAAGGCTTCACAAAAATAAAATAATAAAGATGCTACATAGTGGGTGATGAACTATATGACATTCTGGAAAATCAAAACTATGAGACAATGAAAAAATCAGTGACTGCTAGGAGTTGGAGTGGGTGAAGACGGATGAATGGATGGAGCACAGAGGGTGTTTAGGACAGAAAAACTATTCTGTATGACACCTTAATGATGGATACATGTCATCAGACATTTGTCAAACCGTATGGAAAGCACAACATCAAAAGCGAACTCTAATGTAAACTATGGTCTTTGGGTGATAATGACATGTCAGTGTAGGGTCATCGATTGTAGCAAATGTACCAGTCTGGTTGGGGATGTTGATAGTGGGGGAGGCTATGTGTGTGGAGGGCTAGAGCATATATGGTACATCTCTGCACTTTCTGCTGAATCTTTTTAGTAAACTAAAACTACTCCAGGGACGCCTGGGTGGCCCAGTTGGTTGAGCATCTGGCTTCAGCTCAGGTCATGATCTCATGGTTTGTGGGTTCGAGCCCTGCATCAGGCTCTGTGCCGACAGCTCAGAGCCTGGAGCCTGTCTTCAGAATCTGTATCTCCCTCTCTCTGACCCTCCCCTGCTCACGCTGTCTCTCTCTTTCTCTCAAACATAAATAAAACATTAAAAAATTAAAAACTACTCCAAAAAATAAATATTTATTATTATTATTATTTTTAGAACACACAAGAGATATCACCTCACACCCATTAGGATGGCTGCTATCAAAAAATGCCAGTGTGGATGTGGAGAAATTAGAACACTTGTACACTGTTGGTGGGAATGTAAAGTGGTATAGCTGCTATGGAAAACACTGTGGTTGTTCCTAAAACAAACTTAAAATAGAATTGCCATGTGACCCAGCAATGCCATGTCTGGATATATATGCCCCAAAGAATAGAAAGCAGTGTCTTGAAGAGGTATTTGTACATTCATGTTTATAACAGCATTATTCACAGTAGACAAGAGGCAGAGATAAACCAAGTGTCCTTCGATGGATGAATGAATAAATGTGATATATACATGGAATGGAATATTACTCAGCCTTAAAAAGGAAGGAAATTCTGACACATGCTACCACATGGACGACATTGACCACATTGAGGACATTACAATAAGTAAAATAAGCCAGTCACAAAAAGACAAATACTGTACGATACCACTTACATAAGATACCCAGGGTTGTCAAAGTCACATAGACAGAAAATAGAAGCGTGGTCTCCAGAAACTGGAGAAAGTTGTTGTTTCATGGGTACAGAGTTTTATTTTTGCAAGATGAAAACATTGTGGACATTGCACAGTAAAGTGAAGTACTTAACATTACTAAACTGTACACTTAAAAATGGTTAAGATGGTAGGGGCTCCTGGGTGGCTCAGTTGGTTAAGCACTGAATTCAGCTCAGGTCATGATCTCACAGTTCATGGGTTCAAGCCCCACACTGGGCTCTGTGCTGACAGCTCTGAACCTGCAGCCTGCTTCAGATTCTGTGTCTCCCTCTCTCTGCTCCTCTCCTGTTCATGCTTTGTCTCTCTCACAAATAAATAAACATTAAAAAATATTTAAATGGGGGCGCCTTGGTGGCTTAGTCGGTTAAGCGTCCAACTTTCGCTTAGGTCATGATCTCACGGTTCGTGGGTTCGAGCCCCGCGTCGGGCTCTGTGCTGACAGCCAGCTCAGAGCCTGGAGCCTGTTTCAGTCTGTGACTCCCTCTCTCTCTGACCCTCCCCTGCTCACACTGTCTCTCTCTCTATCTCCTAGAAATAAATAAAACATTTAAAAAATATTTAAATGGTTAAGATGGTACATTTTATGTTATGTATAGTTTACCACAATTAAAAATAAAATAATGAACAAAAAAAAGTAAAAGAAGCACCCAGCCTTCCTAAGAGCATTATGAAACACAGACAGCAAAACAGAAAGAACTCTGATAAAATAAACTTCAATAAGGTGAGTGCTTCCAGACAAAATAAAAAAGCAAATGTTAAACTGGAAGGAAGATACATATTTGCAACTGTTGGGATAGGCTTAAGACTAATAGTAATCACTGATGAAATGTACCAAGAACTCTTATAACTCAAGAAGATTAAAGTGGAGAAATAGATGTGAACCAGCCATTCTCAGAGAAAGCTCCCTCCTCCAAAAAAAGTTAGTAAACGCCAAATGATTTCATTCTCATTAGTTACCTAAAAATTTTACATTTCTATTTTAAAGCAAGAAGGTGGCAGGCTACCTGGCTGGCTCATTTGGTAGAGTGTGCAACTCTTGATCTCGGGGATGGGAGTTCAAAGCCCCACATTGGGCATGGAACCTACTTTAAAAAATAAAAAGTAAAACAGGGTGCTAAGTTTCTCCTTTTGGATTAGCAAAAATTTGAAAGACGGCTGATTGCCACATGGTTCTCTAGGGCACAAGGAAAGCCACAAAGGCTCAGCTGGACAACTACCTACTGAAGAATATAACTCAAGATGCGAACATCAATTTCCAATTTTTCTTTTTAAAGAAAAGCCATGGGTGTTATTACTTTTATAAGTGGGGGGGGGGTTCTGGTGGTGGAATGCTTCTAAGGTGATGAGTCATATGAAAATTAGCATTTCTCCAAATGTAATAAACAAATATAATGGACAAAAAAATCAATGAAAAAAATCATTGATACTCAGTGTCTGAAGTGTGTGAAGAAGGAAGTGGTCTCAGACACTATTGGCAGGAGCAAAAACTTGTACAACCTTTTAGGAAGACAGATTGGCAGTTTCCACCAATATTTCAAATGTTCTCGTCTGATCAAATAATTCTGCTTTAAGAAAAATTATATAGATACACACACAAAAACATGAAAGCACATATATAAAGTTTTATTACTTTTAGCAATGTTTACATAAGAAAGAAATTGGAAATGATCCAAAAGTCCATCAATAAGATATGTTTAAATAATTCATAGTATATCCCTACTATGGAAAACTACACCAAGGTTTAAACAATTACCTGAACTGATTTGGAAAGACATCCAAGAATGTTATTAAGAGAACATGGCAAGTTTCAGACAGTTGTAAAGAGGTGTCTGGGTGGCTCAGTGGGTTGAGCCTCTGACTTCGGCTGGGGTTATGATCCCCTAGTTTCTAAGTTCAAGCCCCACATTAGGCTCACTGCTGTCAGTGCAGAGCCCTCTTCCAATCCTCTGTCCTCCTTTCTCTCTGCTTCCACCTCTCAAAAACATAAAAGCAAACATTAAAAAAAATTAAGAATAGTTGTAAAATCATATGTTATAATCGCATTTTTATAAAGTGATATAAAAGTGTAGAAAAATCTGGAAAACATTGGAAGGAATACACATCATACTGTTAACTGCGGTCATCTTTGACTCAGGTCTATGTGAGATTGCAGGAGATGTTTTCTAAAATACACATTTTTGTACTTGAGGTTTTTTTCATTGATTTTTTAAACGGGGGGGGGCATAAACAAATTTAAGGGTGGGTTTCCTCATAGTATAAAATACTGAGTACCTCCAGTACCTCGTTTAGCCTCTTGCCTTCCTACCCTTCCTTCTCTCTATCAAAGTCAAGGCAGACCTCACCTCCCTAAGAATTTCCTAAGAGCTTCAATTTATTCAGTTATCCTTCCTTTCTGATCTCTGGGTTCTTTGGACTATGAATCACAACTAACTCCCTTTGATCATAGGCTTTTTATTGTTTACCAGCTCACTGTGCAAACAAAGGTGTATGTCCGGCCTCAGTGCTAAACGCTTAGAAGGAAACAGAGCCAGCCCTGACACTGTGAAGGGAAACGATGCCCTCTTTGGATTCCTGATCAGGACGAGAGACACTACTCCCCACCCAAGGAGGGAGACTCGGAAGAGGAGCTCATGACCTGGGCACTCGCTCTCAGCTGCCTCGGCCGGTGAGGACTGACAGCACTCTGTCCCTGCTGGACAGCTCCCACTGTATCCGCTGCCTTGCATGGCCCATCATCTAGTGAGGGCTTTCCAGGAACCTGAAAGGCTCAGGGAAGTTTCCTATGGGGCCTGAAGTTTAGACTTCACACTAAGCACTCAGTTCAATTGTCAAAAGGTAACTATACCTCATGATGGCTACAGTGACCCTTCTCCACAGGGGAGAATCATAAGCCCTCATGTACAGCCTTCACTAACCTATCCTCTGGGATTTCCCCCTCCGTATCTACATCTGTTAATCCTCAGTTAATGAGGAAGACAGACCTGCACCAGGCTACTGCACCGGGTCACCCAAAACCATGTAGAACTCCCATGCAGTATCCCCAGAGTGGGTGCAGTTGCGCCTCTCTGGACAGCTAAAAGCTGAAGGGAAATGCCATTCATACCTGGAAAAAAAGTCCTGTGTGCCCTACTCACCTGCTGCCCAGCCCCACAAGCTCCTTAGTCTGAGCTGAGTCACAGGTGGGAGTGGGGGAATGTTCCCCAGGACACCTTAAGCAGGTATTCGATGCATGCTTCTTCTGATAAAGGGTAGGTATCCTGGGCACCCCCAGAGTTCCTAAGTCCACCCATTTGGGTGAAGCATGAGAATGTGCATTTCTAGCAGGTTACCCCGTCATGTGGGTGCTGCCTTCCAGTTAGGCTGGGGCTCTTGGGAATCACTGGGTTTGAAGACGGGGCAGAGTCAGGAAACCCAGGTGGGAAGCTGGGTCAAGACCAGAGCCTGAAGCAGAGGGGGGCCAGCAGGGGTGAGAGGGAGGCTGCAGAGCTGAGGGACATCTCCAAGGGAAGGCCACCAGAAAGAGAGCCCAGCTGGCTGCGCTGCATGGGAGGAGGGTGCCTAGACTGACTTGGAGTTTCTCACCTGAAGGACCAAAGGGGAAGATTCTGAGGTGTGGAACCCAGGAGGCACAGAAGCTCCGAAGAGAGGACAGGGGTACAAGTTTGGAGGGTAATCTGGGTAAAGATGCCGGATAGGCACTGGGTCATTTCAGCCTGGATTAGGCATCAGGTGTGAGGACTGTGGGAATATGGGAGCCGAGGGTACTTGCCACAGCGCTGACGGCTGATCGTGTGGGCAATGGAACAGCTACCCAGGGAGAGTCCATGACTTAGGAAAAGAAGAGCAAGAGCCACACAGCTGTGGAAACTTCTACAGGCTTGTGAGTCTCGTTAGGGGTGTTAAGACAGCTCCCTTGGTCTGTAATTCCCCAAACTTAGGGATCAGCAGAGGGAAATCCAGGGGACAGTGAAGTTCCAGAGGGGGCTGAAGGTGTCCTGGGATGCCCAGGTTGACTCAGCCCAGCATTTAGTAGCTCATGTGAGGGACAGTGGGTAAGGAGGGCACATGGGATTTCCTTCTGGATGGCGTTTCCCTTCAGCTTTTAGCCGTCCTGGGCTTGTACCAGACGAGGCACGACTGCACCCACTTTGGGGCTCAGCATGAGTGTCCCAGGCCGACCCGGGGTGGGGGTGGGGGGCTGCAGGCAGCAGGGCCTAAGGAGGGAGGTGCGGAGGGAGGAGGCCTACTGCCATTCTTGGTATGGTTCTCTCTCCAGGAGCGGAGCCGTATCTGGCCTCACTCTGGGCAGCTTATAAGGCCTGGTGTGAGTTTTGTTGATGCAAGTGCAGCATAAAAGGAACAAATCCGCCAGCACCAGGGCTGTTGCCACTGGAGTCCTTTTGCATACATTTCTCAAATGATAATTCACTCTACCCAGCCCCTTTCCCCACCCCCCAAGGCCGATTTATTGAAAAAACCACCTTATATGGTAATATTGTTAACACACCGTCAGCTGGCCTTTTTAGGGACTCTGTTTAAAGAAGATCCGCCTCTGGGGTTTTATATTGCTCTGGTATTTATGCCAAAGACACAGCAGCCCTCCGTCACTGGGAGAAGGACCTCTCGTACACTCGGTGAGTACTATACACAGAGCTTCTGCCATCCCTTCCTTTCCGAGGCTGCCTGGCCCCCTGGGTGCGGGAGGCGCCTCCAGATTGGCCTGGCCTCTGTGACGCTGGCCCAGCTCACACGTCAAGGCACTCGGTGGGCAGTGGGGCCTCGGAGCATGCTGCTGCCTTCCAGGAAAAGGCATTTCTGGCCATGGGGCATCCCAGACAGCTAGCACCTGTGGTCTCTACTCACCCTGTTCGCCTGGGCCACGGCCGACCCATACCCTCACAGCCTTTGGCATGGCTCTGAATGCCTGGGAGGCTGTTTTAGGGGACCAGGATCCATGAGATGTCTGTGCTGGGAATGGAAGTGTGTTTCCTACAGCCCCCTTGTGGGTCTCACTATTCTTTGATTCGTGCTTGGCTGAGATGAATGGAGAATTTTCTCAATCCTTGAAGGCTTCAGGGTCACTGGGGGATGTGCAAAGTCAGGGTTGGGGCACAGGCTAGTGTCCTGAGGCATCATGCAGATTTAGGGCCGGCGGGAACAGGAGAGCCGTCTAATTTATTCTGAGGGCACTGAGGCCTGGAGAAGTTAAGTGACCTGCCCAAAAGGCTCACACCCAGATGTGAAACCACCTACCAATGCCTTTACCCTGCCTTCCCATCCCCCTGCAACACACCCACGCACAAATCATTAAGAGGGCTGTTTCTACTTTTGTGACCAGAGTTGCTAACATTGGCTTGTGGCTGAGGCAGCTTGGTGCAGTGGTGGAGCCCTTGGAGGCAGACTGCCCAGCTGCCAGAGTCACTCAGTGACCTCAGTGTTCTCACCTGTAAAATGGGAGTGCTAGTAATAATACCTTCTTGGTGGTGATGTTGTAGGGATTAAATGAGACAATACCTTTATAAAGTGCTCAGCTGAACACTGTCAGGCCCTGGCCTTGAGTGCTTTAAGTATCACCTGCAGGGCTTGTTAAAACACTGATTGTCCTACACCCCACCCTAGATTCTGATTCGGTAGGCTGGAGTGGGGTTTGATAATCTGCATTCCTAATAAGCACCCAAGTGATGTTGAGGTCGCAGGTCTGGAACCACAGTTTGCACAAGGAGGCACTCAGTGCTTGCTTTTTCCTATTCAAACAAGTTTAGACTTTGAGGTTAGCGGAAAAGAAATCGAGCTTCCTCTGGTGGAGACGGATGGGTACTGGAGAAAATGCAGTGATCAATGAGATACTACATGCCAGGTCTAGGATACCATATGGGCAGTATGACATCATGACTTTGAGGCTACAGTTCTTATTTCCTTTCCTTTGCTCATCCCACCAACATTTATTGAGTACTTATTATGTGCCAGGTTCCTGCTCTTTAGGGACGGTGTAGAGGCTTCTGCAATCACTAGGAGAGATGAACAAACAAACAGATAAAGCCTGGGAGTAGCCCTCACTCAGCCCAGGAGTCATCTGGGAAGGCTTCCTGGAGGAAGGTTACCTGACCTGGGTGCTGAAGTAGGACTGGTCCCCATATCAGGGAAGCATAGTCTTTGGACTGTTTAAGTGGCTCAACCACACTGAATTTAGATTTCAAGACAGGAAGCAGGGACAGTTTAGGACAGAGGGGCAGGCAGTACTGGATTACTAGGGCTTCCTACACGGAAGGTTTAGGCAAAGGGGGACCACAGAAGAGTGACCGCAGGAGATCTGCTCTTTGAAGGGACTGCTCTGTCAGCGGTGAGGAGACTGGACTGGAACAGGGCAAGAAGGCTACCACAGGGTGCAGGGGTCCTGAGCTGGGGCACTGCTGAGTGGCGCGGAATTAGAAATAAGAAGGCCTGAGGATTGGTTGGGAGGTAAGTGGGAGGAGTCGGGGTGTTGGGCGTGGCATCCAGGGTGGGCGGTGCTATTCTCTCGCGGTGTGGGTGGGGTGGGGGTTCCAAGCAGAGGATGGAGATGAAGGCCGAAGCCCCGGAGATGGAGTCGAGGGCCATCTCGACTGTGGGTCTGGGGTATCGATGCCCCGCAGGCAGTCGGAGAGGGGTCTGGGCTGGAGCGGAGCCGGGCAAGCAAGTGAGAGAGGCTCTGGTAAAAGAACAGGCCCAAACGGCAGATTACTGAGGATAAGAAATATTACTAACCAGAAGTCATTTTTAATTTAAGTAAGTATACCTACCAAGTCAAGATAACATAAAGTTGATTAGAGGTGCTGCTGCTAGAAATTTCACCTCAGGAGTGTTTTTCGCTAAATTATTTCTCTCTGCCGGGCTGATCGCATGGATATGTGCGTCTGCAGATTGTTACAGGCAGCTGCTGAATGCCGTTTGAAGCCCTCACTCCAAAATATTTCTCCCACTCTTGAAGTCCCACCATCTGAGAGGCCTTCCTTTTAGGGCTTACGTTTTGCACTGAAATGAAAATGCCTTTGGAAGTGGCGTAAATTCTGTCTTCCCTTCAGTAATCATTGATCTGTGAAGTGGATGGTTCAACCCTTCCAATATGACAGACTTCATTTATGGGAGCAAGTTCTGATGGAGAAGAGTAAGAGGAATCATAAGAACTATGATTTTTGCAGCCCTTTACAACAGGGCTTGGCAAACTTTTCCTGAGGAGGGCCAGAGAGTAAATATTTTACGCTTTGCAAGTCTAAAAGTTTCTATGGCAGCTACTCAAGGCTTCCATCATAGGGATAGTGGCCATAGACAGTCTGTAAATGAACAGATGTGGCCGTATTCCAATAAAACTTTATTGATAGGCACTGAAATTCAAATTTCATATAATTTTCTCAGATCATAGAATATTATTCTTTGGCGTTTTTGCAACTATTGATAAAATGTCAAAATCATTCTCAGCTGGTGGGGTGCACAAAGATAGGCACTAGTTTGCTGTCCCCAATTTACAATTTTAAAGCGCTTTCGAAATAATGGCATTTCATTTGCTCCATGATCCCAGGAGATCGATGTTAACCCTTTCCGTCTTACAGTTGAGGAAACAGAAGGCCAGAGGGGGATTCAGGGGAAGGGGGTGCCCTGAGAGAGGAGAAGGGGAAAGAAAGCGGAGCTGGAGGGAACTCTGGAGCCAAATCTCCTTCAGAGTCTCCAGAGTGACAGGTTGGGGGGTGGGCGAGGGCTAATGTCTCTGCCCTCGTGTTTGCTTGAGGGTGGCCAGAAAGATGAGTAAGGTAATACATTTTTTGCACTCACTGTGTCTTTGGGTTTGGGCCACCCTAGGGGCGGGTATGGAGCTGGGTTTCTAACTCTGTGAAATCCTCAGTGAAGACCAGATGTAGTATGTGCTGAAAGAGCCAGAACAATTCTGTTGGCTTTCTGTGAGCACAGAGTGGTTGTGACCCCAGGAAACCGCAGTGACTTTGGCTCTGGTTCAGCTGACACGCTCCAGCCTAGCCACAGATTACCAACAAGCAGCTGAGGAAGGTCTAGAATTTCTCTTGGCAAAGCCATTCCAGGAGAGCCTGGCTCCGTGGTGAAACCCTTCTTCCCAGGCAGTGTGGGGCCCCGTGGAGGCCCCGCTCCAGGCCAGCAGCCCTACCCCTGCCTTCACCTCTGTCACTTCTCATTTGGTTCTAACTTCAAAAAAGCAGATTTAAGTCCAGCTAAAGTGCTGCAGGATGGCATTGTCGACTTGACAGCTTTAAGTTGCTTTGTGGCTTGTCTCAGCTGCTGCTCCGCTTGGGAAACAAAGTCCAGTACTCTCTTTCTGTGTGTGGGGAACTCAGCGGGAGACAAAAGGGTTCATTGAAAAGCCAGACAGGCTTGAACTACAAATCACACCAGAGAGGGATGCTGAGGGGACCCTAGAGGGAGATAGTCACAGAGATGCAGCTTTGCCTCTCGGCCAACTTCTAGCTTTTGAGGTGGTTTTCCCTTCATGGTGGACCACCTGCTGGAACAGGGCAGTGCAACCATTTGCCAATCATCTGGTGGAGAGAAAACTGTCTCCATGTGATTCAGATCAGGCCCGTGTGAGCAAGCTGTCAGGAGACTGGACTGCGGGGACACAGGGATCCCAGGGGCAGGGCAGATCAGATCTGGGAAGGGGCCACTCAGATGCTGGGGTTATCACCCAACATTTATTGAGCACCTGCTGTGTGTTAAGCACTGAGTTCAGTTTGGGGGCTGTAAACATAAACCCAAACTTAGTCCTGGCATAGGAGGGGTGCAGAGGCTCAGAAAGAAGTGAACACAGATCCTTTTGTTTAGGGCTTTTGCTGCCAACGGCTCTAGAGAGATGGAGAGGCAGAAGCAAAAACACCAAACATGGAGAAGTTAGGACAGTTTCACTAAGGAAGGTGGCAGCTTCCGGCCTGGGAACCTGTTCTGAGTTGATGACAGCCCTGCCTCTTCTTGGCCGAGAGACCTTGGGCCAAGTTCTGTCCCTTCTCTGAGACTTGGTTTCCAAATCTGTAAAATAGGAATAAGAATATCTTCCCTTGGGGCTTTTATGAGGATTAAATAGATAATCTATGTGAAAAGTCCCACAGTTTCAAAAATTAAGAATACATTTTTACCAAAAATGGAAACATGGAAAATACTGGTATGTTTCACCTAGCAATGCCGCTCATGCCTTTTCTGTTGCATTCACTGTTCTGTGTTCTCCATTGTACAAAGGTTTCTGGCCGTTACTTTACAAACCAATTTATTGTTCCATAACTTCTTTTGATATTAGGTGGCTTCTAATTTTTGGTTATTATAAGCTGTGATGAACTCGTTCTTAGCCAAATCTTTGAGGGTCTCCCAAGGATAAAATCCTAGAAGTGCCTCGTGGAGTCAAAAGTTAGGTACATTTTTAAGACTTCTGACAAGGTTTTTAGAAGTTCCTTTTTGAAATGCAGTACAATTTGACACTCCTCAGTTGTGAATGCAAACCTGCCTTCACACACCTTTGCCAGCTGGCGGGGGTGGGGGGGTGGGGGAGGCAAGAATCAGACATGGGAGTCCAGCTAGAGGTGGGGTTAGCTTTTATCCTGGCCGTAGAGTACTGCTCCTTGTCCATAACACCCCGCGTCCTGCTTACAGATGTTGAACAACAGCTATCAGTTTGCTTATTTAGACCCACATGCAAAACCTTGTATCTACCCTATTAACGTTTAATATTATTTGACTTGGCTCCTTTTCTCTGTTTCTTGAGGTCATCTTGGGTTTTGATTCTTTCATCCAACATATTTAATACTATACTCTTTTCCAGCTCTGAAAACTTGTTCGGCATGCACTCCATATTTTCATCCAACGCATTTATAAAAATGTGTGACAAAGGACTAGGAGTGGGGCATGGAGGCATATTGCTGCCTCCAGGTTGATGTTGACCCATTAATTAACACCTTTCAGTGACAGTTATTCAGGAAGCTGTAAATATGCCTAACTGATTTATTGTTCAGCCCACATGGTTTTATCAATAGGGATATCACAGGAGACCTTGTCAGATGCCATAATCAAGTTAAGGTCAATGTCTCTCACCTTCTCCTGCATTCCTAGTCCACAGCATTCCTGGGGGTAGAAGGGAAGGCTGTCACTCTGTCAACATTTGTTCTTGGTAAACCCTAGTAATTATAAGAAATCACTGCTTCTTTAATAATGCTTTCTTCTTTATAGTACCTTCTGGAAACCTGCCTACCTTGCGTATTAAGATTAACTGATGTTTTTGAAATCTGCTTTCTTTCCCTTTTTGAGCATTAGAACAAACTTTGCCCATCTTCATTTTCCACTCTTCTAATGAGGTAGGAAGTTAGGGATCCTCTCAGCAATCCAGAAACTGCTCAGACCAGAAATAATATCATTTTAAGAAGCTCGGGGAAGGTGCTTTACTTCAATCTCCACCTCATCTTAAACCTTGATTTCCTGTTACCAATGTTTGGTCTATCTTTGTTATTCCAAAAATCCTTCTCCTTAACACCCATTGATTAATTTGCTCCTTCATTTGGATGACAAACATTTAAGAGCACAGGCTGTGCCAGACATTGTGTTTGGGACACTGAAGAATCACGGGAGAACAGGACAGACCCAGCTCCTGCCTTTGCAGAGCTACGAACCAGCCAGGATATGCAGAGTTGCTCACTGATCACTGCAAGTTCAAGGTGCTGTGGGGCCAAGAAGAGGGGTTGCTGACAGACCGGTGGGCCAGAGAGGCCTCATGAAAATACAATGTCCAGGCAGAGGCCTGGCTGGTGATGGAGTGAGAGTAGCAAACAGGTGAGGGGAGGGTGCTCCAGATCCTGCGTCTAAAGGTCCAGCAGGGAGGGAAGACGATACAGTTCAGAGAATAGGAAGAATGTCCACATAGGCAGAGTGAGAAGGCGAAGAGGGGGCAAGAGAGAAGATGAGCCTGGAGACGTAGGCCAGGCCAGACTCTGGGGGGCTCTGTGGCCTGAGTCAGAGGGCTGGGACTTGACTCATGGGCATGGGGAGCCCCAGGGAACAGGGACACAGGCAGAGCTGGATTCAGGAAGTCACAGCGGCTTTTCCCTAGTGTGCACTCTGCTTTGAGTATAAGGGGGAAGAGCTCCCTTTTAGCCTTAAAATTGTGTTACTGACCTTCTTCTCAGCCTCAACTTTTGCCTTTCTGACCTCTTATTCACACACCTGGGTCTCTGTCTCCTCCTTGCCTTGTCCACCTTTGACGTGAGGCCATGGAGGGGCCAGGGTTATAGGCTTCTGTAGCGTTTATCTCCTTCCCGGCCTGTGATCGAATGTTCTGAATGAAGCTTCTAGGTGCCTTCCTCCTCAGCACCCACCTTCTGTTTCCCCTGGACTGCTGAGAGTTGGCCTCCCCGAGCCCAGGGCCTTTCTATCTTCTATACTGCACCTCCCCACCCCCCCCAAGAAACCCCCAGGCCAGGAGTCAGTCTGTGCACTGTACCCTGAGCTTCTGTCATCTCCCCTCTGTCACTAAATGCCAACAAGTCGTCAGCTGTTGTCTTTTATCCTCCCCAAAAGAAAGAAAACCTGCAACAGATGTGGGGAAAATGAATGCCCTCACCACTCTGCTGCCATCCCAAATCAGCGATGAGCATTAGCTGACAGACTACTGCTTTCTCCATCTGAAGAGGCAGGGACTGGGCTTCCCGTCCAGAATCCTTTCTCCTCTCAGGTCACCCTTCCTCCGCGAGCCGCTTCTAATGTCCTCATCCTATAAAGATAGCCATTCTGTTAGATTAGTCATATGGAATACCAGTCATATTAGACTAATGACTTCATTTTGCCTTAATTACCTGTCTGAAGACACTACTGCCAAATATGGTCTCCCTGTGACACACTGGGGATTAAGACTTCAACATATGACTTGGGGCAGCAGGGACACAATTCAGCAGGGACAGCAGGATAGAGGGAAGAAGTCGGGCTGCCAGGGAGTGGGAGTCCAGGTCCGTGCCTGCTGTTTGTGGAATTGGGCCCTGGTTTGGAGATGGAGTCGAGCTTCAGAACCGAGAAGCCTGTTTCCAGCATGATTTTGACAAGTGACTGACTAGTTCTCTTCTGCCCCCGCCCCCAAGGTGCTCCAGCCCCCAGTTCACTTGGCCACACTCACCATGTGTGAAGAGGAGACCACTGCGCTCGTGTGTGACAATGGCTCCGGCCTGTGCAAGGCTGGCTTCGCCGGAGACGATGCCCCCCGGGCTGTCTTCCCCTCCATTGTGGGCCGCCCTCGCCACCAGGTATGTGCTCATCTGGACCCAAGGCTTTGAGCCCCTAGGAGTAAGTGCTGCATGGTGGAGATCACCTGAGGTCTGTGTATGTGCACGCATGCATGCGTGAGCTTTGTGAGTGCATGTATTGAGGGTAGGAGACCCTCTTCCAATTAACTAACAGAGTAAGACCCTTCAAATAGAAATAACCAAGACCAAACCCGACATAACCCAGGCATGCAGGGATGGTATTATGTCTGGCTTAAGTCTTTGGAAGAAACTTATAAAAAATACCTGCAAGTAAATAAGAGCTTGGCCTTTAAGAAATGTACACTCTTTGAACTAACTTGAGATCACAGGCTACAATAGAGACAAATATTTCACCAGGGGGAGCACAAATGAGGGAGAGATTAAATAAGAGTGGAAGGACCAGAGAAGGAGAGACTTTGTAGAAAAGAGATAGCTGAGGATAAGGAGGGTCTCCTCAAGTGGAGGGAAGAGCAGGAGCCAAGATTTGGAGATGTAAACATGTAAGCAGAGGGTATCCGAGGAAAGCAAGTACTAGCCCCATGTGCGTGTGAGGTAAGGGAAGAAGTGTATGGAAGGCCCTGCTCTCTTGGAAAATGATGTTGTCTTAGGAGAGAGGAGAGGAACCCACAGGAAACTTCCACCTTCTCTCCACGCCACTTCCACATTCATCAATACCTGCCTCACCCTTGTCTCCTTCTGTCCTGTCTCCAGTGAGGAAAGATAGCTTTCCTCTCTGCATCCTTCTTCAGAGCCCCTCCAATGCCTCGATCCCCCTAAGTGGAGCCCTCAGCCAATCCGCTTCTTCTTTGTCTTTTGTATTACAGGGTGTAATGGTGGGAATGGGCCAGAAAGACAGCTATGTTGGAGACGAGGCTCAGAGCAAGCGAGGGATCCTAACTCTCAAGTACCCCATTGAACATGGCATCATCACCAACTGGGATGACATGGAGAAGGTATTGGTGGACTCCTCCCTTTTAGTATAATAATATGTCGTCATGACCCTCATTTCCCACAGCCCTCTGTCTTTTCAAGTGCCTCCTGAATGTGTCATATCCTTCCTTCTTTCTTGTCCACCCTCATGGCCACTCCCCATGGGTCTGCCAATGGCTCTCACTGGGTGGCGGCAATGGCTTTCTGATTTCTTTGTCTCCAGCCTCGCCATCGAAGTGAATTCTCTGCACTGCTGCAAAGCTTGTCTTTCTAAAAACAGATCAGATCATGTCACTCACCTTCTCAGGAATCTTCAGTAGCTCCTCGTTAACTGACAGTAGGTTCCTAACTCCCTATCTAGCATCTGAGGACCCGTCCTACCTAATGCCCAGCTTCATCCTTTCAAACAGCTTTCGCTCTAGCAGGTTGTTTAATGTTGCTGCTGCCTCCACGGGGGCAAATGGTTTCTCTCCCTTTCATTTTCCCTGTCATGACCTCAGGCAGCTGCATTGAAGCTATGTTGTTATGATGATTCTCTAATGAAAGTTTTAAGTAGGACTCTCTAGGGGTTTCTAGAAGCTTGTGTGTGTGCGCGCGCGCGCACGCACAAGAAAATGCAGGGGTGAGGGGAAATATTTTAAATGGTAGTTTGTGATCAACAAAATCACAAGTGAGAAATGCTAATAGAACCTTTCTAATATTCTTTTGATACATTCTGCTGACATCTGTCTGAGAATCCTCGTTTTTGCAAGGAGTGCCTTTTGAAGTGTCACAGAGTGCCTCTCGAACAGACTGCGACCAGAAAGGAGGATGTTGCTGTGAAATCTGTAATACGCTCTACTTTTGTCTAAATCCCAGATTCAGTTCACGGCATACCATGGAGTGGCTATGAGCACAGACCCTGGAGTTTGTGGCAGGGAGGTCTGGGAGCGAGTCCTTCCTCCTGAGTCTCAGTTTCTCCATTTGTTTAGATAAAAACACTTCCTTCATTAGGGTTGCTTTGGATATTGAATTAGGTACTCAATATCCATCCCAAGGCATGAACACCATGCTCAGTAAATAGCATCTATTACTCATATGGATCTAACAGAATCTAATTCAAAAACATAATAGACAAAATATTTTAGTATAAAAATATTTTATCACAGGAGTAACAATGTGTGACCTCTATAAAGAAATTCCTAAAAATATATTGTGCACTTCAAAGAAAAACAGAATAGGGAAAAGTTGTCAAATCTTCCCAAATTCATTTATAGGCTCCTTGCCTTTCTAATAATTCATAATTTTAAAAATTGTATGTATTTAAGTACAAGCTGATGACTTGATATACATTTATATATGTCAGAGTCACCATATTCCAGCTACTATCTATCACCTCACATAGTGACTTTTTTTCCTTGTACTGAGAACACTCAGGAAATACCCTCTTAGCGAATTTCACATGCACAGGACAGCATCGCTACCTACAGGCACCATGCTGTACATCAAATCTCCACAATTTATTCATCCTGCATAAGCCTTTGTACCACTTGACCAACATCTCCCTGCCTCCCTCACACCCCTAGCTCTTGGTAACTACCATTCTACTTTCTGTTGCTATGAGTTTGAGTAAAAAAAAAAAAAAATCACAATTTTTAATTTTGCAAGGAAATCATAAATTATGTTTGGAGAAATAAATAAGGCAAAATTTATGAGAACAAAATGAGTAAGAAAAACTATGAGAAGCTTGCCATGTTCACATATTAAAATATAACATAGTATAAAAATTAAAACAGTTTGGTACTAGCACAAAGGTAAAGAGGAAATGCATGATAAATGAAATTTTGAACACCAAAGGTGAAAAGAATTAGTCAGTGAATTATTCCAGGACAACTGATGAGTTATTTGGGAGAATGGGAAGTCTTTATTGCCTCTACTTTATACCATTTCACCAAACACATATCAACTGATTATAAAAGTTAAATATAAAAGTTCAGATGGTAAAAAAAAAATACAGTATAGTAAGCATGAGCATTTATCAAATTTCTGGTGAAAGAAGTGATACAGGGAAAAAATGACAAATGTGATTCTTAAAAAATCCTAACTCCTAGTATGTGACAAACATAACCAAATGTAAAAGGCAAACAATAAGTTGCAAAAAAAATTCACAAGGGCAGTGACAGCTAATGTAAATTGATCATTAAAGATACAATGTCTCCACCAGGTAAATAAAAAAAGGACATGAACAGATAATTCGCCAAACAAAAATTATAAAAAGTTGCAAATCTGAAAAAGCTTAAACTCATTTGAAAGAATTGTAAATTTTCAAAGTAAAAGAATAAGGTATTCTATTTCCCTATCAACTTATTTCTTATATTAAGAGTGAGAACCCTGGATGCAGATAGGGGCAAAATGGGCTTTCTTATTTTGGAGGAAAGAGTAATTTAGCCTTTTTGTTGGTAAATAGAAATCAAAAAGTTTTCTGGGGTGCCAGCATGACTTAGTTGGTTAAGCATCTGAATCTTGATTTTGGCTTAGGTCATGATCTGAAGTTTGGTTTGTGAGTTTGAGTCCGTATTGGGCTCTGCCCTGCAGCATCGGCTAGGATTCTCTCTCTCCCCCTCTCTTTCTGCCCTTCCCCCCTTTCATAAATATATATGTTTTAAAGTCTTCCAATCACCATGCTAATAGCCTAGAAATTCCACTTCTAAAATTCTTTTCTTTGGAAACGCTCTAAATAGAAAAAAGAAAATATAATCTGCACAAGATAGCTATGATAGGATTATTTATAAACAAAAATCAAAGATACCATGAATAGTAATATGATTAAATATATGATAGCATGATGAAATATTGTGTAAGCATTAAAAATAAATGTTCGATTTAAAAAAGAAATATTTACTGTGAAAAAGGAAATTATATATGTTATACTCACAGAAAAGTGCCAGGAAACAAGATTGAAGGTAAAAACATAAAAATAGTATAACAATAAATAAATACAAGTAAATGAAATATATAAGTAGTGATAGTAATAAATTTGAAAATGCTTAAAGGTGAAAGATTAATAAGAAGAAAAAGCCAAAATGTTAACTATTCTTAGGTGATGGAAATGTGGGAGACTTTCACTTCTCTTAAAAATAGTTCTGTAATTTTAGGGCGCCTGGGTGGCTCAGTTCGTAGAGCGTCCGATTTCCGCTCAGGTCATCATCTCATGGTTCGTGGGTTCGAGCCCCACGTCGGGCTCTGTGCTGGCAGCTAGCTCAGAGCCTGGAGCCTGCTTCAGATTCTGTGTCTCCCTCTCTCTCTGACCCTTCCCTGCTCACATTGTCTCTCTCTCTCTCAGAAATAAATAAAACAATTAAAAAACTTTAAAAAATAGTTCTGAAATTTAAAATTATCAACATCTTCAACTTTTAAAGTACTTTATAAAAGCTCTAAAAAGTGAAATGAAAGTGAAGTGAAGGTATTTGGCTTCAACAGCCACGATTCAGATTCCGGGACCTGGAGTCCAGCCTGGGAACCTGCACCCAATGCAATCCTCCCAGATGGTTTTGCAGCAAAGCGTCTGGGGCCCACATTTGAAGAAATACTGACTTCACTCAATTAAGAGTCGTTGCCATTCACATCTCTGTTGTGAAATTTATACAGGTGGGGCCTTGGCTTATACCATTTCCTCTGCCTCAACTGCGCTTCTCAGCCTCTGGAGACCTTCCTTTGCCTACAGGGCCCACTCATATCCCCCAGATAAATGAACTGTCTTCCCTTTCTCCTGTCTTCAAAATGCAGATGTGTCTTTGTATTTTATCTTCTTGGCTGTTTTCCTCCCCTCTGGACTTTGAAACCAAGATCAAGGGACCGTATCTGATTTCATATCTGTCCTCACCACAGTTAGCACCATCCTAGCACAAAGCTAGGAGTCCACAAATATATGGGTGCAATGGAAGTAAATGACCCTATGCCCCGCCTCTGAGGAAATCAGAGCCCTATTAAGTCCCTGTCAGTCTGCAGAAGGCCTCTGAAATAAAGAGTCCTGTTTGGTTGTCTTGGATCATTGGACACAGTGAGAAGAAATAGCTTCCTCTAAAGCAGTGACTCTCCACAGAAGCAATTTTGCCTCCTGGGAGATGTTTGACAATGATTGGAAACATTTTTGCTTGTCATAGCTGGAGAGGTGCTACTGGCACCTAGTGGGTGGAGGTCAGGAATGCCCAGCATCCTATGATGCATAGGTTAGCCCCCCACATCGTGGAAGCACCCAACCTGAAATGGGGAATCCTGCTCTAAAGTACCAGCCTGGTCAGTAATAAACAGTGACAGGTCAAGCATTATCTGTCAGGTTCCCATAGAGAGGTGTGAGCAGGGGGAGGGAACCAGAAAGGGATGTTGAGGCACCTAAGTACCAGGAACAGAGGAAAGCTCTTACATCCTAAACCTGAAGGAGTGGGCAGAGTCACTGGAGTTGGAGGAGGCACCACCCAATAGGACTCTGGCTCACGGAGAAACACCCTGACCTCTCTCCCTCTTCCCACTCTCCAGCCTCTTGCGGATGTCTTCCATCCACCAAGTATAGCCAGAAGCCAGGAAGCAAGGAATACTGAGAGATGCAGTGTGTCTGGCCCCCAGGAAAAAAAGTCAGGGGAGATAGAAGACAAGTAGAGAGGAGGGAAGTTCCTGTGGAAAAAATCAACATGCTAAGTATATTGGCCCCAGGGCTGAGTCCTGCCGAGGGCCCTGTTGAAAACGAATATAAAAACTCTAAAGGTTAAGCAGAAATTCCCAGGACTGACAGTCTCCTATCCAGACCCATCCGGTGCTGTGGACATTGTATCCTGCTCTCCCAGCATGCTTATGCCAATTGGAAATTTATAGGAGACTCCTTGGCTCATTTGACTTTTGTCTCAACCAGATCTGGCACCACTCCTTCTACAATGAGCTGCGGGTAGCACCTGAAGAACACCCCACCCTGCTCACAGAGGCTCCCTTAAATCCCAAGGCCAACAGGGAGAAGATGACCCAGGTAAGAGGCCAGGAAGTCTTAAGTACGAGCACAAGAAAGCAGAATAGATCCCTTCTCCCTTTCATGCATCAGTGCACCAAAAATTTCTGAGGACATACTATGTGTGTAGTCTATGCCAGACCCTACGGGAGGTGGGGCTGGGGTAAAAAGGCACAGCCCTTGCCCTTAATAAGGTTACAAAGCATCCTGTGAGCCAAGAGGTGCTGTGATTTCTGCCAAATCATCCTTTATTCTTCATTGTCCTTTCAGATCATGTTTGAGACCTTCAATGTCCCTGCCATGTATGTCGCCATTCAAGCTGTGCTCTCTCTCTATGCTTCTGGCCGCACAACAGGTGAGCAGCCTGTAATCCGATCCCTTCCTGACTGGTGGGGGGTGGGGAGGGGTGTGCTATAGGGAAAGCTGGGATCCTGCAGAAGTTCATGCTCAAAAGGATCAAAAGTACAGCCAAAGTCCAGGGAAAACCCTGCTTAGGGTTAACAGAAGGGAAGCCCGTGTGGAATGCATTCAGGTCTACCCAGTAGAGCTGGCAAGAATTTATACGAACAAAGCATGACAAGTACATCCAGCAAGGGCGTTTCCCTCACAGCAGTCAGCTCCTGAGCTTACATACACTTTCCAGCAGTATTGGAATGTTTCTGCTCATGTACCTGTGATGGTGGATGTGGATGTGCCCTTGGTATAGAAAGGTGCTCAGAGAAACAGAGGGAACTTCAAGATAAAGCAGTTTGTAATGGGAACTTGATAGCTTCCATGAACATTGTTCAACCTTCAAGTATTCATTGATTCAATGATTCAATGATTCATTCATTCATTCTTCAGACATTTTCCATTACTCCCTACCAGGTACCAAAGACTGCACCAGGCCATGGGCACACAATGACAAACAAGACAGCCCTGCCATTCCAGAGTTACTGCTCTAGTGGGGGAGAGGCAAAATGAAAAGATAGTTTCACTGCTGGTGACAAAGACACTGATGGAGGATGTATGATGGTTCTATAATTTACTTATTTGTTTTACCATTTCTCTACTGCTGGACTTTTAGGTTGTCTCCAGTTTTTATTTTCTAGTATAAAATATGCTGTGGTCAGCATTCTTGTACAAGTGTAAGCCACTGGTCCCTAGATATTTATTTTGCATTAGGCCCTTACTGAGGCATCTTATTAGCTCTAACCATGTCTCAGTTGATTCTCTTGGGTGTTCTAGGTATACAGCATCATCATCTACAAATGACAATTCTGTTTCCTTTTGATAATACCTCTTATTTCTATTTTCTGTCATATTACATTGGCTAGAACAGAACATCTAGGACTGTATTAAATAATAATGTAATAACAAGGTTACAGTGTCTCTCCATCAATTGTGATATGGATTGAAATTTATTATGTTGAAAAGCTCATTTCCCTCCATGGTTTACTAAGTTTCATCAGTAGAGAATGTTATTTTTTTTAATTGGATGGTTTTTATAGTCCCTTCCAGACCTAACATTCTCCATGCAGGTGCATATGTGTTAGTTTAATGCCAGAAGGATGTGCAAATTACCCAGTCTCCTTAAAGAATGTGCAATTGAGATGCACATTGACAAGTATGCCTTACTATGGAAGTGTTTCAAGGAATATAAGAAGGGAAGATGTTTTACTTGCCTTCCAGAAAGCTACATTCTCATTTGGGAGAATAAATTGATGTACACAAAAATATTGTTGATCCTTATGGTGGGTGAATTTGCTTAGCTGCTAAAGTAAAATATGGTAGTTGAGGATCATTTGGCAACTGGTCCCAGAAAGATGAAAGACAAGAAATTTTCATGGATCCTATCCCCTCTGTCCATAGGCATCGTGCTGGATTCAGGGGATGGCGTCACCCACAATGTCCCCATCTATGAGGGCTATGCACTGCCCCATGCCATCATGCGCCTTGACCTGGCTGGTCGTGACCTCACCGACTACCTCATGAAGATCCTCACAGAGAGAGGCTATTCCTTTGTGACCACAGGTATCCAGCCCCTTCTCTGATTCTCACTTGAGCTCAGAATGAAATCTGATCTAGGACCAGATGTTCTCTGATGAGAAGTTTGCGGGCCCCCTGCCCTCAAACTCTCCTGGGGTAGATGAGGAGGCCCCTAGGCTGGGCCTGGGCCTCTGGACAAGACCAGGTAGTCAGCGCAGCCTTATTTATGGGGGAGGTTTCCCAACCAAGATGGCCTGGGGAGGGCAACAAAGCCTCCTTAAGTGCCCTTTCAGATCATTTCCTCCTTCCCCAGGGACCTGCTACCTTTGTCTACACCAGGATCAGAGATGGTTTTTACAGGGCTAAATGGTAGCAAAAATCTGATGATGCATTTTATTACTTAGCGGAATTTATGGTTTGTCTGAGGACACATGGAATAAATAAGTTCTGAATTTCTAAGGGGAAGTTGTCATGCCTCAGTGGCCACATTGGACAAGAGGAGATGTTAGGCAGCGCCCTTCCTAGAGTCTGTAAGATCACAGCAAATCCTCCTACATCTAGACCAGAAATGTGTCCTGTAAGGCCCCCAGGAAGGCCTGTACCTTTTTTAGGGCAGAGTAAAGATAGCAAGGAGAAAAGCCCATGCAAAGTTTTGCCTCGGAGATTTTGAACTTGCACTTTAGGAAGAGGAATGAAATATTAACTAACATTTATCCTAAGAATGAATTCAAAGTAGAGGAGGAGGTTTTCATGGAGATCAAAACAGGACAAACTAACAGAACAGAGTATCTACTTTCTGTCATTTCTCCTCTTACTAGCTGAGCGAGAAATTGTGCGAGACATCAAGGAGAAGTTGTGCTATGTCGCCCTGGACTTTGAGAATGAGATGGCCACAGCGGCCTCCTCTTCCTCTCTGGAGAAGAGCTATGAGCTGCCAGATGGGCAGGTTATTACCATTGGCAATGAGCGCTTCCGCTGCCCTGAGACCCTCTTCCAGCCTTCTTTCATAGGTGAGGTCCTGCCCACTGTCCCTGCTAATCGAGAGGGGAGGGGAGGTGGAGCAGTGAGGGATGGAAGGAGAAGCACCAGGAGCCACCCACACTTTGTTTATGGTTTATACATAGCCCATATTTTTCCAGGAAGGGCCCAAAACACATCAACAATACAACTAGATACAATCTAATTTTTTTAAATGTTTATTTCTTTTTGAGAGAGAGACAGACAGAGTGTGAGCAGGGAAGAGGCAGATTGAGAGGGAGAGAGAGAGAGAGAGGCACAATCCAAAACAGGCTACGGGCTCCGAGCTGTCAGCACAGAGCCTGATGTGGGGCTCAGACTCGTGAATCAGGATATCATGACCTGAGCCAAAGTGGGATGCTCACACCCACTGAGCCACCCAGATGCCCCAGCAAAATCTAATTTTAAATAGAAGTATAGGAAAATCAAAATAAAGGAAAAGAAGAATAGGGAATATAACATAACACTAAGAATAAGGTTAATTAATACACAAAACACTTCTTGGATGGCCCAACAGTTAGGTCACTGGGGCCCAAACCCACCATGGTAAACAGGGTGGGTTTGGGGGCAGACTTGGTCTCACGTCCTGATTCTGCCCCTTCAGATACTGTCACTTTGGACGTGTTACCTTCTTCAAACATCAGTTTCCTTATCTATAAAGTGGAAATAATGATAGCACCTACTAGACAGGGTTGCAACAAGGATTAAATAAGAGAATATTTAATACAAGGACAGTTACTTTCTTGAGGGGTGTATGGGAAGAGATGGGCCTGTGAGCAAATGCTGATAGACAGTGTAGTGTTACATGCCGACTGCACAAAGTGACAGAAACCTAGGAAATCAGTGAAGGCTTCTTGGAGAAGGTGAACATTGGAACAGAATCTTAAAGAATGAGTGTCATTTGATGGTATCTGGGGACAGAAGGAGTACAGAATGGGAATGGCCTACAAGGTGGTTGGAAGGCTACATATAAAGACATGGAGGTGTGAAAGGTCATGCTCTATTTGGGACATGATAGGAGAAGCCGGTGTGTGTGTGTGTGTGTGTGTGTGTGTGTGTGTGTGTGTGTACGTACTTGCACACGGGTAACTGGAGAGTTGCTGGACCACACGGAGAGCATGGTGTTTAATCATATTAACAGTGAAGATCTCTGCAAGTTTTTAGGCAGCAGTGTAGCAAGGTCAGGTTTGTATTTTAGGAAGATTCCTCTAAACTCAGTGTGAAATTCTGTCACATGGAGAAAAGACTAGAGGTGGGTAAAGCCAGGTAGGTGGGCATGAGCTGGTTGGGCATGCAGGCCTTTCACTGTGGAAAGTCCTGGTGGCAGGCTAAGGTAGCTAGATGTAACCAGTAAATTAGGGAGGCTGTCAAAGATGATATGATGGATATATCCATGCAGTAGAATATTGTTTGGCAATAAAAGAGAATAAAGAACTGACATAGGCTCTACCATGGATGAACCTTGAAAACATCAAATGAAATGTTAACATGAACATAACATTAAGTGAAAGGAGCCAGACACAAAAGGCTGCATATTGTATGATTTCATGTATATGAAACGCCCAGAACAGGCAAGTCTATAGACACAGAAAATAATTTAGTGGTTATCTACAGCTGGGCAAGGGGTGATGGGAGAGATGGCAGTGTCTGCTAACGGGTATGGAGCTTCTTTTGGGGGTGCTAAAATGTTCTGAAATTTGATTTTGCACAATCTGTGAGTATACTAAAAAACTACTGAACTCTAAAGGGCTGAATACTATGATATATGAATTATAGCTCAATAAAGCTTGAAAAAAGACGACACAATTGAAGTGTTCCCTCAGAAATATATCTTGGGTGGGGTACCTGAGTGGCTCAGTTGGTTAAGCATCCGACTTTGGCTCAGGTCATGATCTCACGGTTCGTGGGTTCGAGCCCGCATCGGGCTCTGTGCTGACAGCTCAGAGCCTGGAGCCTGTTTCGGCTTCTGTGTCTCCCTCTCTCTCTGACCCTCCCCTGCTCATGCTGTCTCTCTCTCAGATATAAAGAAAACATTTTAAAAAAATTAAAAAAAAAAGAAATATATCTCGGGTGATAAATGTGAAAGATCAATCAGAACAGGAGGAACTGAGCCAGTTAGAGGTCTGATCTGGGAGGCGATTAAGGGTCTGAACTAACGTAGCTGCAACAGAAGGGTCACCTGAAGAGCTAGAAGTCTGGGTATTTATGGAGTGATGGACGTTGACGAGATATTATGACTTGTGCTAGGCATGGAGTCTGCCGGGATTCACGAAACCACCTACAATTCCATCATGAAGTGTGACATCGATATCCGCAAGGACTTATATGCCAACAATGTCCTCTCCGGGGGTACTACCATGTACCCTGGCATTGCTGACAGGATGCAGAAGGAGATCACAGCCCTGGCCCCCAGCACCATGAAGATCAAGGTGGGTCCTGCCCCACTTCCCTCCATCCTGTTCTTTGGACAAAGATCTGCCCACTTGGGAGATGCCCAAGTCTGTCTGCCAGGCCCATAACCTGGTGGTCTCCTGGGCTCATCATCGCTCTGGGCTGGGGCAGATTTCATCTCAGGGGGTTGTGGCCCTTGGGCACTGGTGACCTGGAGACGTGTTTCGCATGGGATCTCAAACATAATCGCATGATGTCATATGAGAAGGGGGTGAAAGAGTTTGGGATGATGAGAATATTGAGGGGGTGGAGGATGCAATCAGGAGGAGGGAAACAGAGGGAAAGAAAAGAAGGAAGCAATACTACCGCATCTTTAGGCTTTAAAAGGGATGCAGGTGTTACCTCGGAGGCTGTCAAAGTTTCAGAGAGAAAGTGTGGCGTGGGGCAGCTTGCTGGTTCACTCACAGGGACACCACTTGATTCCTGGACGGCCTCTGTTCTGTTGTCTCCTCTTGGCTCCAGTCCTCGCCACGCGGCTGTTCACCAGGGCGGCTCCCCTCACGGGCCTCATCAGAATAGGGGCCCGCTTATCGTCTGCTTCACCCCAGCCCAGGCAACCATACAGAGTGTGTTAGGGCTTCTAGGAGATTTGCTGCTAGCAGGTTCAGAAAAAGAGTTGGGAATTGAACAGAGATAACGAACAGGTGAAAAGTTACAAAGTCTCCCAGTCAAGGGTGTCTCTGGGAATAGGCTTGATCTGAGGAAATCTATTCTAAGAGCCTTTTTCACAAAGGAAGGCTGTCCAAGGCCTTCCCCCTTTCTAGCATGTGGGAAGCAGAGTGGGTCACCGGGGGCCACAGGAGCAGCTGTACTGACTGAGGCTTGCCATACCGGGGGTGTTGTGGCAGCCTGGGGGTGGGGGGTGGGGGCTTTTTACCTTGCCTCATCCCCAGAGTCTGGCTCAACAGATCTGGGGTGCCCTCATCACCTACAGTGATAAATGAACACTAGCGTTTTGACGCATATCCCGATTTGTGAGCCACTGCCCTGAGTTTAACACGTACCACCTTTCAAGGAGTTTAGGACCTAATTCGTAGACACAATCAGTGAGAGGGTGACTTAAATAAGACAAGAGGAGGGGAAAGGGCGCTTAAGGGAGGGGACATAGAGCAAAGGTGCCTCGGGGTGTGTGTATGCAGGTACAAACACCCCCAGCCAAACTGGTCAGCACGATCCATACAGGAGAACTGGGGAGGTAAGACAGGCCGCAGGGATATGGAAGCAGAGATGTGCAACTGGGGACCGCCAGCCCAGGACAGCCCAGAGTTTTCTCACAACCAGAGCAGTGCGGCAATAAAGTGGCCATGTTGTCCTTGAGGTGTCAGCCCAAAGAGTGACTGAGTGACTTTCGTCTGACTGAATAATAAAATAACTTATAAAGACTCTTCTTCCTCTCCAATTCCATGATCTCTGCAGTTTAGGAAATATGTAGAGAGCGCCTAAGGAGACAAAAAAATAAATAAATTCAGTGTCTGGTTTATTCTAGCACTGAATTCTTAGACCCTTTAATAGCAGTCTTTCTGGATCCGCTTGTAGGTGGAGTTCGAAATTGTTTGACAGGACCACCAATTTCTAAAGGCTAAGCGCAGGACTTGCAGGGGCAAGGACGAACCATGTGTGTATGAACTTGAGAACTTGTCAGATCTTAGTGGCTGTTGACAGATGAAGCTCAAGACGCAGGGTGTGAGTGGACTGGCTCACTGAGTGGAAGACTCAGACCGGCCGAGCCACCCTTGCACCTGAACCCCAGGCAGGAACAGAGCAGCACATTCCCTATAGGTGTTTGCATCGGTCATCTATTGCTGAGGCACACGCAACCGTGAAATCCCAGCGACATAACACTAAGTATTAATTCCCTGTGCCTCTGCAGGTCAGCTGGGAGTCGGCCAATCTAAGTCAGGCCCAGCTAGGCAGCCCTGCAGGTCTAGCCAGCTCAGGTCAGGTCCGTATCTCGCATGATGGGGCCCAGGCAGAAGGGCCAGCAGCTTCTCAAGGGAAGCCCTTCCCTTGAAGATAACAGAGGCACCAGAGAGCCCGCCCCGGCTGCAGCCTGAAGCCATTTCAAGCTCCTGTTCTTACCACATCTGCTCACTTCCCACTGGTCAGAGCAAATACAGGGCCCAGACCAAACTCACAGGGTGAAGCAGCACATCCTTCCCATTGGGGGTGGGGGGTGGGAGTGGGGGGGAAGGAGAAGGAGGGAGGGAGTAAAGATCTGAGCAACAATCTAATCTACCACAAGATTTACCCTGTTTGTTTCTGACCATGGAGGCTGTCCTTATCTGAGGCAGCCTGCTCTGTAATGAGAGGATTCCTGGGCCACCTCACTATTCCCTTGGGGACTAATGGTGATACACCACATTTATTCTTTGCAGATTATTGCTCCCCCAGAGCGGAAGTACTCAGTCTGGATTGGAGGCTCCATCCTGGCTTCTCTCTCCACCTTTCAGCAGATGTGGATCAGCAAGCCCGAGTATGATGAGGCAGGGCCCTCCATTGTCCACAGGAAGTGCTTCTAAAGTCAGAACAGGGTCTCTAGGGATCCCCTCGAGACGGCTCTGTTACTAATGATGAAACATTAAAACCTGCAAGCCTTACTTCTCTGTGTGGGGCTTTTTCTCCCCTCCCCACCCTCCTGGGCTTTTACATGGTGCTATGGGCTTTTCACACCTTACTTTTAATCCACACAATGATCCTGTGAGTTACATACATCCCCATATTACGGATGAGGAAATTGAGGCTCAGAGAAGTTAAGGACTTGCTGAAGACCACAGAACCAAGACTGAAATCCAAGTGTGTCTAACTCTAAAGCTAGCACTCTTGCTCCACTACCTTGTTTCCTTTTCCTTCAACGTGAATAAGAATGAGGGCGAGATGACTCTTGGAGGAGGGGGCCACATGTTAAGAAACCAGGGCTTTCAGAGATGTCTGTCCTTTTACTCAAAGGCGATACACAGAGAACACAAACCCCAAGAGAAACACAAGGTTTATAGGCTGGTTTATGAATGGTTCAAACACAATGTTTGAACTTGTGTGGAGGAAGGTCATCGTGGCTTAAGATCTCTATGAAGCCCTTTGTTATTGAGGATTAGGCTGTATCTTGCCCCAAAGCTAAGAAAAGAGCAGCACTCTGGCTTTTCTTTCTTTCTTTCTTTTTCTCCTCCTCCTCCTCCCCCTCCCCCTTCTTGTTGTTCTTCTCCCCCCTTTTCTTCTCCTTCTCTTCCTCCTACTCCTCCGCTTTCTCCTTCTTTCTCTCACATTCTCTTTTTCTCTCATTATTTGCTCCCCACTCTCTGCTCTTGGTCAATTCTGTTTAATTTCACAAGTATTTACTGAATTTTCAGCCTCTACTATTACTGGGTAAGCCCCCACAAAATTTGTGTATCCAGCAAAGATGGTTCCTGCCTGTCAAAGTCTCACTGCATAAAGCCAGAGAAGACATAGGGAAGACAATGATTTGAGGTGAAAGAGAAGCACGCAGAGAGTACTGTGAGAAAGTAAGGGATCATAATAGCTAACATTGGCTGAGTGCTTACGATACATGAGGCCCTAGGTTAAGAGCCTGACAATGATTTCCTCATTTAATCCTCACTGTAACACTATGAACAGATACTAACATCATTCCCATTTTACAGCTAGTGTATGAACTAACTCATTCATCCAGCTAGTTAATAGGACTAGATCCTCACTTTTGCCTGGTGTACCCTTCACTCTCTCTGCCTACCCAAGTCCCATCCTTGCTGCCCCTGAGCAGAATCCGCTTGGCTGGGAGCCTTCCCAGACACACCTATTTGGAGACAGTGGACCCCAGTGGAGGTGCACAGACCTGTGTCAGACATTCTTCCTCCACCATCCCCACACTTCCCCTCCGGGAGTGGGGTGAAGAAGCATGCTTTGCAAAAATCCCTAGTGGAGTCATGTTTTAGGACAAGTTTCCCAGAAGCAGACCCTGAAGTAAGGATACAAGGCAAATGATTTATTCAGGAAGTGCTCACGGGGAAACCAGTGACCAGAATGAGAGAAGCAGAGCAAGCACTTAGAGGAAGACCAGCAGGGGACTTCTCAGACAAAGTCCCACAGAGGGTGGCCTCACCCTGATTCCCCGGTGCCACTCCAGTGTAAAAGCCTGACTGGATGCAACCAGGCTTTTCCACTAGCCCATCAGTGATGGGTGAAGATGCACCCTGGGGGGAGGTAAAGTCCCAGGCTTTCCACCTGTTCTGGGAAAGGACTTCAGTAGCATGAGAGCAGTATCACAAAGAAGAGCTGGCGGCACTGGCTGTTGGGAGAGAGAGCAAGGGGAGGAGGCCAGAGGACAGCCACACACACACACACACACACACACACAGGATCCGAGGAAACGTGGGGCACCGAGCATCCCTGCTGTAGAGGGTACATCAGAATCACCCTGTGGGGGAAGACAGGGAAGCTGAGTGGTCGCTCCCCACCCAGTCTTGCCCCACTTCAAGAAGTGCTGTCCTAGAAGTCTTCAGTGGAAGTCAAACTATGTGTTGATAGTGAGGGGGGCATGGGTGGGTTACAATGGCTTGAGGAGAGACAAAATACAACAGGTAATCAACTAAAGATAAGTAGCAATCATGTCCCAGGCACGGAGGGCCAAGCTCAAGGCAGCCATCACTTATTACGCAATGTGTATTGGGTGGTAACAGTGTGGCAGGAGGTTAGTGCTGCTTGTAGATTATCTTTCTTACCCCTCACCCCTGGCTATCAGGAGCCCACACTCCTAATCACTCCCTAAATGCCTCCCTTTCTGATTAGGTCTATCAGTCAGAGTGCATTAAGGGGAACAGAGTCACCTTGCACATTATGGGAAGAAGGGGCTTATTATAGGAATGAGACTTTACCCGAAGATGGGAACAGCTGGGGAAGCGAAGTTCTGGAAGCAACTGTAGGATGACCAGGAAGGAGACACTAGGGCTTTGAGGACAAGCTGGGATCCCTGTGTGAACTCATCTGTCACAGTATCTGAAAGAGATCTCCCCAGATGATGGCTAAGGTGCTGCCTTCTAAATATTACACCTGGTCCTCTTTTGGCCAACTCTAACTAAAAGCAGGAGGATTCTAGAAGCATACTTCCTGGCTTAACCAAACTGAGTTTAGCATCATCTAGCATGTTAGAAAATTTTCACTGAAGATGAGAATATAACTGACCAGACATCCAAGTGGCGAAAGAAAGTCAAGGTCACATTGGTGTATGTTTATCTTCTTATTTTTTGTGGCTATGTTGTAGCATTTTTGTAACATGGGTCTGTATCTATTTGTCACAACAGCACTTACAAACATTTGAAAACTACATCCTTCAGAGCTGTACTCTAAGGACTAGAAAGAGTGCCTGGTACATAGTAGATGTTCAGCAGATATTGGTGAAGAAATGGATGCTGAATGACAAGAGTCCATGTAGTGTAGTCAACCCTTATTCATAAATCCTGGTAGATATCTGACAAACCCCAGGAGCGTAAAGTGGCCTCATTCCTGTAGGCCAGTGGGATGTAATTCAGTTCACCAAGACGCTGCTGCTTTTCGTGGCCATTACCCTGTCCACTCCTTCCAGGAGGGATTGATCACCACCTTTTCAGGATGTCTTCCTTGCTCACAATGATTCCTTTCATTGTCTTCCTTCCTAATGCATGGAGTGGGGCAAAACACTTTGTGTTCGTTTCATGAGACCCTACCTTTTGGGCACAGCTGGCCCAGTTAGATTCTCTCTCCTGGGAATTTGGAATTAGGACCAAGAAAGATGTGAATACATGATATAATAATGAACACTACAAAATAAAAGGGAATAGAGGGGTCATCACTGATATCAGGATAAGTGACAGGCAATTTAGACCATCGTAGTTTTTTACTTGCACTGAACACCAAGGAAATTTGAAAGCTTTTTAAAAGCAAGGAAAAGAATGAGAAAATATTCACAAAGGACTTTATATCCAGAATGTACAAACAATGGTAAGTAAAAGACAGATAACCAATAGAAAAGTGGGCATGGGACTTGACTAGGTCCTTCAAAACAGAAGTTTCTGAAATAGCCAATAAACATACGAAAGAGTGTTTCACTTCACTAATCATCAGAAGGATGCAGATGAAAACTATATACAGCAGACTGGACAAAAGGAAAATGCTGACAATATGAACTGTTGTTAAGAATGTGGGATGACCACAGCGCTCACCCATGATGGTGGCAGCGTTGACTGGGACAAACACTATAAAAACTGTCTACTGTTTGGGAATATTTACTAAAGCTGAACATACAAATAACCTATCACATAGCAATTCCACTCACAGGTATTACTCAAGGAGATTGTATGCTTAACTTCACCAAAAGACATACTCAAGAATATTCATAGCAACCCTGTTCATAATAGCCCAAACCTAGAAACTCATACATGTCCATCAATAGAATAGATAAAATACATTGCGGTATAGTGACATATTGGAATACTATACAGAAATGAGAATGAACTACAGCTACATTTATAGCATGGATGAATCTCATAGATATTAGATTGAATAAAAGAAGTACTTATTATATGATTCCATCTATCTAAAGAACAGGCAAAACTATTATCTGTTGTTAGAAGTCAGACTATGGATTATTTTGGGTGGGTAGTAACTGGCAGGACAAATGGATTCTGGAGATACTAGCAATGCTTTATTTCTTTATCTGAATCCAAGGAACACATTCAGTTTGTGAAATTTTTATTAAACTGTATACTTATGATGCACATGCTTTTCTTCACTACTTATTACCCTTCACTATAAAGTCTAAAAACACAATAACTTTCAGTGGCTCTAATTTTCAGGAACAGGTTAGTTGCCTGTCTTCACCTAAGGTGGTCGACAATTTCCTCATTTAACTTTCCGGATAACCCAGGGGGACCTTGGGGGCTCAGAGAGCCTCTCAAACTTGTTTGGATGAATATTTTCCAAGTCTGAGCTTCCATAGCTAAAGAAATGCAAGCAGTAATTTTACACGGAGGTGCCTGTGAGAGTGGGAGCACAGGATGGGACAGACCTTAGTTGTTCCATATCTATCAGTGCTGCATCCAGGTTATCCTAAATAAATTTATAATCTATACTTTAAAATAATGTGCTTAACATATGAACATCACTTCAACCATCCCATATAAACATAAGAAACATAAGAAAAAGGTCTTGTGCTTGCTATGCAAGACAGGTGTCCCAGCCCCAAACCCTTCCCCAGCCCATCGCAATCATCCCAGTTTCCTAAAACCTCCCCCATCTGAGAGCGTTGCCTGAAGGCTGGTTTAACTGTTGGATTCCTGGTTTGACTCTTGTGGTTTCAATGATGGAAACTGGACAATACCCTCTGACAACATTTCATAAATCGTTAGTTCTGAGGTCTTTATGACAATGCTGGTGGTGGCAGGACAAAGCTAGTCAGGGCCTCACAGGGTGGTGGCAGCTCAGAACTGTCCCTGCCCCTCCACAGAGCACAGCTGTCCACCAACGGCGGGACTCCAGGTTTATACACCAGCAAGTCTCTCTAGCCCTGGCTCCGCTCATCCTTTTACAAGTCCCACTCAGAATCCCCACCACCCCACGAGGGCCTGCAGCTCCCCCTTGCCATGGTTCACACCCACAGAGCCCAATCTATGGTTTAAACGAGTTCCACTCATATCCTGAGCCTCCACCCACTTTATCCTAATGGGATTTTTGGCTGCTGTGCAAATCGACAATGAACGTTTACTTATTCATTCAAGAGACAAAATAAGGGGTGGGATGTAATGAACTAATTTGTTGATTTATTCAGTAATGCGCCAGCATTGTGCTGCGCGTCACCGTGAATGGGAAAAAGTTAACTGGTGTACATCATCAGATTGCGTCATTTTCCTGCTTAAAATGGTCCAATTTCTACCCCTATTAGAATAAGAAGCAAACAAACACCTGGAAAAGCCTCGCTTAAAGTCACAATTACTTTGTCTTTAGTTACGACTTAAAGTTACACTACAAAGGTGAGGAGATTGTTGAGAGTCCATCTCTTTTACAATGTTGCTCTTCCGACAAACAAGCACAGAGAGGCTAAGCCGCCCAAACCACTGCAGTTACTAACGCTCTCGCACCCCGGCACCAGCAGTCTTTCCCAACTAGCGTTGCTTCTCTACAAACTTCGCGAGAACAGAGCCGTCCCTTTGGCCCCTCCCCCAAAGCCGGCCCAACCCCACCCACTTCTTGCCGGCGATCTCCTGACGTCATAGGCGCGCCTGAGCGCTGGCACAGCGGTGAGGAGGGGGGCGGAAGAGTTATTGAAGGAAGTGATATATAGCTGCGCGAGTCGTGGGTGGGATGACCACGGGTCGGCTCCTTCGAAGGCTGTTGCGAGCACCCTCCAGTTCCATGGCTCAGAGCCGAGTCGGTGGCGCGTCCCCCTCCAGGGGCTTGCACGCGGAGCGCGGGCCTCGAAGGCTCTCCATCGAAGGAAACATTGGTAAGGGCCAGAAAGTGGCTGCCAAGCCTTTGCCTCCCCCGAGCTGGTGGCTGAAAGGCTGGGAAAGGGAGCTGGGCCAAGACCACCCTGTCCCGCGGTCTGATAGGACGGGGCCTTTCCCTTCCCAAAGAGGCCATTGCCTCTTTGATTTTTCGGATGTCAGGCCTCAGTACCCTCCCACAGTCACGAAGTCCGTAGATAGCACAGGAGTTATTCCAGCTTGTTCTGATCGAAAGGGATGCTAAAAGGAGCAGGGTGTAATTTCTTTGTTCTCCTAAGTTAGGATTGTCTGTTTGGGGAGGAGGGAGTGCCACTTAAAATAGGATTTCAGATAACGAGTCCTGTTTTATTGTGTGTCCTATGCAATATCTGGGACATACATTAGAAAAAGTTTTTATCTACGATTAAAATGTACTGGCGTCCTGTATTTTCTCTGCCAGCCCTACCCTAAGTTCCTAAAATTCAGTCATTCAGATACCATTTACAGTAAATTTACCATGTTTCTCTTCTAGTCCCAAATAATTTACCAATTTTCTTAGAAGAAACTCACTTTTTAAACTTAAATTATGTTTTAAAAGTAACCGTTACGAGAGTAGAGAGACCTGCTATCTTAGATCAAAAGGAATCAAAAACCAAAATGAATGTGTAACAGTTCAGTTTAACGTTACTAAATTCTGATTTGATGCTTTAGCCTGCTAAGGTGCTGATCAAGTGTTGGAAATTGAAGACAGCTTAGCAGCAAATTGAGAATTTCCCATTTTATTCATTCAGCAAATAACCCTTTGAGCAATTTCCGTATGCCAGCACTGTTCTTAACCCTGAGGATATAGCACTGAACAGAACAAATAAAAATCCCTGTTCTCACGGAACTCTAGTAAAGATAAATAGTGAGCAGTATTAATTAAGTAAATAATATGTTAGATAGTAATGAATGAGATGGGAGAAAATTCGGGGGTGAGAAATCGAGGGACGTTGCAATTTTAAATAGGTTAGTCAAGACAGGCCTCCCTGGGAAGATGACATTGAAGCAAAAACCAGAAAAAAGTGAGGGAGTGAAACCATGTGGGTAACTGGGAGAATCTTCCAGGTAGAGGGAAGACCGAGTGCAATAGTGGATAGTGTGTTCAGATGACGAGAAGAAAGCTGTTGTGGCTGGAGCGGAGTGAGCAAGGGGGAGAATGGGAGGGAATGAGGTCCAAAGGTGAGGGGTGGCTGGACTACATAGGCCATACAGTTCATGTTGGACTTTCACTTGCAACTGAAAAGGTTTGCGTTGTCCAGTGCATTATTTGACTTAAATTATAAGAAGGTGACTTTAGCCGATATGTTGAAAGTAGAAGGTGCCAGGAGGTTATTGCAATGATGAGTTGCAGTGAGTTCAAACAGGGTAGTAACCGCGGAGGTGTTAAGAAGCAATTGGATTCCAGTTACATTTTAAGGGAGGGCAAACTGGATTTATAGCAGATGTGGATGGAAGGGTATGAGGTAAAGAGAGGTCAGTGATGACTCCAGTCATTTTGGCCTGAATAACTTGAAAATGGGAGTTCCAAATTTTCTTAAATTGGAGAAGAATGGGAAGAACAGGCTGAGGGCAGAGGATGGTTTCAAGATTTTACCTTTAGGCATGTTAGGTTTTTGTCTGCTTCTTAGATATCTGAGTGGAGATGTTGAAGAGGCAGTTCGATATAGAAGTCTGGAGTGCAGTCTCGCTGGACTGGAGGTATAAACGTAGATAGTATTTGAAGCCAGGAGACCTTGTTGTGTTGATGGAAAGGACGAAGCCATGGGGCACACACATATTAATTAGATAGAAGAAGGAACCAGGCAAAAGAAACTGAGAAGGAATGACCACTGAGGTAGGAGAGAAACCAAAAGAGAATGATATCTTGGAAGCAAAGTGAAGGTGTTTGGGGAGTGGGAATGTTCAGTTGCGTAATGCTGTTTAAGTCATGGAGCTTTTTGGTGAACTTGAGAAGAACAGTTTTTAGGGCCAGTAGGGGTGAAAAGTCTGATTGGCATGGGTTCACGGAGAATGAGAGGTGACAGTGGATTAAGACAACAACAAGTGTTCCTAGAAAAGGGAGACAAGGGGGAGTAGCTGAAGTGGGAAGATTTGAGGGGGTTGTTTCCATTTTTTTCTTTTTGTAAGAGGTATTAGATCATTTTTTTTAAATTTTTTTAATGTTTTATTTATTTCTAGGAGAGAGAGAGAGACAGCGTGAGCAGGGGAGGGTCAGAGAGAGAGGGAGTCACAGATTGAAACAGGCTCCAGGCTCTGAGCTGGCAGTCAGTACAGAGCCCGACGCGGGGCTCGAACCCACGAACCGTGAGATAACGACCTAAGCGAAAGTCGGACGCTTAACCGACTAAGCCACCCAGGCGCCCCTAGATCATATTTTTTATAATTTTTTGATTTAAAAAAAATTTTTAATGTTTTATTTATTTCTGAGAGAGAGAGGGGGGCAGCATGAGCAGGGGAGGGTCGGAGAGAGAGGAAGATACAGAATCCGAAGCAGTCTCCAGGCTCCGACCTAGCTGTCAGCACAGAGCCCGATGTGGGGCTCGAACTCACGAACCGTGAGATCATGACTTGAGCCAAAGCCGGACGCTCAACCGACTGAGCCACCCAGGGGCCCCTATAATTTTTTTAATGTTTATTATTTTGAGAGAGAGAGAGAGACAGAGTGTGAGTGGGGGAGGGGCAGAGAGAGAGGGAGACACAGAATCTGAAGCAGGCTCCAGGCTCTGAGCTGTCAGCAGAGAGCCTGACGTGGGGCTCAAACTCCTAGACGGAGAGATCATGACCTGAGCCGAAGTCGGACACTTAACCGACTAAGCCACCCAGGCGCCCCTAGATCATATTTTTAAGCTGGTGGAAATGGTCTAGTAGAGATAGGGCAAACATTTGTGAAGCAGGAGACAGGATATAATTACTGGAGTGATTTTAGTAAGCAAGGAGTGGAGCTGTTGCCGAAGTGGAGAGAGGTTGGCCTAAGCTAGGAGCAGAGTTTATCCCTAGTAAGAGTGTGAGTGGCAACATAAATGAATGCTGACTCAAGTAGGTGTGATGGGAACTTGGGGAAGGTCTTTTGGTTTTCTCAGTGAAACAGGAAGAAGGATCAGCTAAGCAGAGTGAGTGTGAGGAGAGAGGAAAGACCTGAATTAGTCTAATGAGCGAGCAAGAGAAATGTAGAGTTGCTAGGCAGCATTAAGGACCCACTTACACTTAATGGTCATGAGTTTCAAGTGAGATCAGTCACCGTATCTGTGTGTGTTTCTCCAGCCAAGTCAGAAACATCAAGAAGATTGAGAAGGGAGGGTCCTGGTGGTCGTAAAGATGCTCTGCCTTTGAGAAACATGCCTCAAGAGGAAGCTCTGTTCTCAGAGACCAGAGAGGTGCCAAAGTACTTCACAAAAGAAGTGCTTGGACAGGCCATCGGCTGAAGTTTGATTTTCCTGACCAATTTTCCTGATCTTTGCTTCTTAACCATTGTAGATGGCTGTGCTTCTTCCCTGTTTTCTCTTGGACCAAGACTTACTGGTTACCTACTATGAGGGTAGACTCACCTGTGGCACAGTTCCTGTCCTTTAAGGAGCTCATAACCAGGTGGGAGGAGCAGACTTCTAAACATTGTTCCTGTACCATGTGATGAGTGCCATGTTTGCTTGAGGCATGGAAACTCGGAATCTCTAGGGTAGGAATTCCCAAGGGGGAGATGAGAAAGGAATGTTCCAGGTACAGGAAGTAATGCTTGCCGAGGCAAAGCCTGAAAGAAATGTGCAGTTTTAAAACAGGGATGTGCCAGCGTGGCAGAACAAGAGGTTGGAAGGGTAGACTTGCCAGATGTTGAACCACCTTGTGGGCCACGCTAGTAGTTTATTATGTAGATGGGGGCGGGGGGGAGGGTGCGGAAGACTTGAGGCCGATATGTGCCACAACTGGATTAATTTTAAGAAAGAAGCTGGCCAGAATGAACAAATGGCTCCATAAAACAGACACTTACTTTGTATGTCTTGTTTGCTGCCGGACCCATAGTGTCTCCTGAGAGAATGAGCAGGAACAGAATTGGGAGTAACTAGACTGGTTTTGTGGCTGCTGTTGTAGTAGTGAGGGAAGATGCTGGCCTCGACAGAGGGAATGGAAGGACAGAGAAGAATGGAGTCATTTGAGAGATCCTCAGAAGTGAGATTGACAGGACTAGGTGGCCACTTCTAGGTATAGAAGATGACAATGAGGCTTTTAGTTTGGACACTGGAAAAGGAAGATGGGAATAAAGGAAGAGGAAGTCTGGGAGGAAGAGTGATGCGTTTTAGTTACCAGATCCTTCCGAAGCATACAGAGATCCATGTGCTGAGGTAGATTAGGACATGTGCCTGGAATCAAAAGAGATGTGACTGCTTTCAGATACGGACGTTGTTGTGGAGGTAGTTGTTGAAGCCTTGGAAGTGAATGCACTTGCCCAAGGAAAGTGTGACTAATGACAAGTGGACTGGGGGCCCCTAATCTGGCTGTTTCCAGTTTTACCTCCTACTGCTCTCCATCACCCCACACAGCCTGGTGACTGTCCTCAGGCAGAATTAGTCACTGCCTCCTCTGTGTGCTCCCATAACATTTTGTACCCACAAATGCTGCAGCATTTGACTTCTGTTGAGACCTTCCCTGGGTTGGCTGCTTAGTGTCTTGCTCATCTTTGCATCACCAGCACTTAACTCCTGCCCTGACCATTGTATTCTTTCAGGCTCTTGTGCAGTGACATCCACGTGGAAGGTAGTCATTGGTGCCCCTGGAGGGACTATGTTAAACTGCTTTACAAACCCAGTCAGGACTGATCACAGGTGCCATCCCCAAACAAATCAGTACCCATCCAGGAAACCTGAATAGGGGAAGGTGAACCACTGTCCTAACTGAAGTTAGATATGTTTAGAAGGGCTTTTCTAATAGTCCTGCTGCTCCAAGTCCTGTTGATCCGATCCTGTAAGAGCAGACACCCTCTGCTTATGCGTCTAGTAAGAGCTATGAAGCCATCTGCCATGTGTGATTGAAAAGCAAAAGCTTGGTGCCTAAAATGCCTTAAAATCTAAGAAATACTTCGCCTGTCTTCTAAGTGTATTCATGGCTACAGTAGATTATTGTCTCCCAAAGCCAGTTATTTTATAATTACAAACCTCGGTTGAACAAAGGATTACCATACGAAATACTGGCAGTGAGTCATCTCAGACCATTCTCACTTTGATTTTCAAAGCCCCAACCAGGGCAGAAGAAACTTCGTCACTTTTACAGTCTGGAGACTTGTACATAAAGCAGCAGAGACAGCTCCGCTAATTGCATGTTTCCTGCATTCTAACATCAATAATGTGCATCTGTTGCTTTTATTGCTTGTAAACAATTGGGCAGAGAATCCTAGGGGAAAAGGGACTGTTCTAAACATTACATTTTAGAGTCTTTGTTTCTGTGATTCACCATCCATCCCCATTCCTGGGGTGTACCCCTGGCTGGGTACTCAGGATGCAAAGGGAACAAGTTCAGTTCATGTCTTCAAAAAAACAAGTGGAGAGAGTGATGGGTCAACAAATAATTATAACATGTAATACCTTGGTACATCAGAGCAGACGGTAATTAGCTCTGCCTCTGGGTGAAGTGGAGCTAGAGAGAGTTCAGGAAGGCTTCACAGAGGAGAGAGTGAAAGGATGAATCGTGGGCAAAGTGGGGGAGGAAGGTGTTCCAGACCAGTGAGGGTCTCATGCTGATGAACAGAGGGGTTTGGATCGTACGCTGCGAGCCATGAGCAACTTTTTTTTGGTAAACATAGTTTTCCCTGGGAAAAACAATAAAAGAAATCAGGGCAAAAGTGTATCAAGTTTCTTTTAAGCATGCTGAGTGATTTTTGTTAAGTTTGCCCAGCATGCATTTAGGGTCAGAGCCTTTCTGATCCTGGGTACTTTGTTTCATGGGGGGAGTATAAGCTTTATGAGGGCAGGATCTCAGCCTAGTTTGTTTTATAGTACCTACTACTTAGTAGCTGTTCTATAAACATCTGTTGGGTGAGTGAGTGAGTGAGTGAGTAGATGAATGTGGCATCAAATGCAGTTTTTACTGAAGTAAAGGCTTTCAGTTTTCTTTGGAAGACTTTTGTCTTTAAGATAGACACTTTTATATTTATTGCTTTAGTTTGCTTTTTGGTAAAAGGTTTTAGGATTGGATTTTTGCCATGTTTTTCATTTGTTCAGGAGAGGAGAATGCCTGGAGGTGATGTATGCTTAAGAGGCTCCCATGAAATACAACTGTATTAAATTTAAAATAATACATTATTTTGGACATTACATTCTATGTTACTGCTAGATTGAAAAAAAATTTTAATGTTTTATTTATTTTTGAGAGAGAGATAGAGACCGCGTGAGCAGGGGAGGGTCAGAGAGAGAGGGAGACACAGAATCTGAAAACAGGCTCCAGGCTCTGAGCTAGCTGTCAGCACAGGGCCCGATGCGGGGCTCAAACCCACGAACCGTGAGATCAGGACCTGAGCCGAAGTAGGACGCTTAACCGACTGAGCCACCCAGGTGCCCCTGCTAGATTTTAGCAGAATGTAGCAATAGCAGACATCATATTTTATAGAAGAACTGGCGGGAGAAAACAAACATGACTTAGGAGAAGATGGATGCGAGCAACAGAACTCTTTGGTGCAGCTTGTGGAATGACAGTCTTGGTGGAAATACAACTCGGCATGTTGAACTAATACACTCCAAGAAAGTACCTTCCACCCTTTTTCACATCCTGGCGCATGTAGGAAAGCTCAGGAATAGCCAAGGCCAAGGCCCGAAGGGAAGGTTTAGATCTGTGATCTGATAACCTCCCAAATTTCATGATATTAAAAAGTATATTGAAAGATAACAGTGAACCTGGGATCCAACTATGGTGATAATGATGTCCTGAGAGGCTGGTGCTCTACACAGAGACCAGACAAAGGGCCTTGTTTGCCCAGTGCTGCATAAGGAGGAGCAGCTTTTGGTGGACATGAGTGTTCTGCTTGCTAGGAGGAGGCCAGTGTAGCAGGAAGGAAGCAGACGTCACCACTTTTACGAGGCCGCTGGAACATTTGTCTTAAAAAAAAGCTAACGCCACAATCAAAACCCCAGCAGGAAGAAAAAACCTATTATGATTAGGTATTCTATCACCAAAGAAAAGTTATGCTGTGTGTGGTTTTAAAATAAATATATGACTTTGAATTCTCTTTTAAAATTATTCCATATTCGTAGCTGATGCCTGGCACAGCTGAGTTCCATTAGAACACAGCTTAAGATGACTGCCCTATGGCAAATGACACAGGCTCTTTGAGCCCTTAGAGCCACATGGATGGCACAGTTCTTAGGACCTGCCGCCACAATTTACTGTCATTCTTTGCTAAAGCCAGCTTCTGATTACTCAACTGGCTTTCCAGAAGCTTTCGAATGGGCAGTGGGGTGCAGGGTAGGGCTGTTGGCCTTGTGTAATTGTTCCAGTAATTGGAACTGTATATTTCCCATTACATCAAATTTGTTGCCATTCTGGGTTTTGTGTGCTTAAATGGCCTGAGTCGATTTCTCAGAGTCCTGACTGCCCTTAGATGAACTAATAGTGTCTGATCTCAGAGGTGAAGTTGACATTTTCTAATGCTGAGGTCCCTTCTTTTCCATCTGCAATAATTTCTTAGATTGTTTTTAATGTTTAAAACATTTAATTCTAACAGTCACTCAATCCCAGCCATCTCAATAACCTTAATCTTTTCCTGATCATTAAAATAGCTTTTCACTGATAGGAACCATGTTTTAGATTTAATCAACAACCTGCAGTCTAAATATTGACCATCTATGCCAAATATTTTAAACTAGGGACTACTCAGGGCAGGCAGACATCTGATAATATATAAACTCAACCAATTTGTAATTCCTGTCAGTCTGTTAGGTATTCATGACAAGCCTGTAGGCTTTTATTCAGTAGTCTGGTATGTGGTTTTAGAATCTATATTTAAAAACAAAACAAAACCTACCTCTGTTGATTTTGAACAGATTGTTCTGGATAGCAACCTCAATAGAAGCATGCATCAGGATCACTTTGGGACATGCTTATAAATGTGGATTCCTGGGTCCCAACCCCAGAGAGTCAGGTCCTGTTAGGAAACCAAAATTAAGACCCATGAACCAATCAAAGCAATTAAATGCTAAACATATCTGAAGCAGTTAATAAATATTTCTTGTTTGATTCAATTGCCCAATATGGTAGGAATTCCATGTGAACTAGAGACATTCTGAACCTGTGGAAGAGGTGGGGGTTTATGCTTGGTAGGAGAAAGGATTTAAACACAGGCCGGGAGGAGCAGGGGAAGGCATTTATCCACTGAAGTGTGGGAAGACTGTGGGAAGACTGGGAGCAGAGGCTGGATGGATGTGCAGAGGTGCGCCTGGGCTGGGTGGAGGTGGAACTGAGAGATGAGTGTGACTATATAGAACACACAGGTTCATGATGTTTGTTTTTTCCCTGTGTTGTTCAGACAGGAGTTGCAGTGGTGTGTAATCAGTGGCATGTACTGGATGTGTGAGCTCTTCCGAGACATCCCTTCACACCTGATCGGTAACCCTGAGTGGCTGATAGAACTGACTTGAAGGGTACTTCTCTTCCTTCTCTTGGTTCCATTTGGGTTCCTCCTGAGGGTAGAACTTGCTTGAGAAAGATCATCTGTGATAGAGGGGATTGAACTCCATACATAACCCTTTTAAGTCATTTTTTGATTTTTAACAAATGTGGGTTTCAGAGGGAACTGAAATTAGTAATGTATTAAGTGTTTCATTCAGTCAGATCATTATGCTGGGCTGTGGTTCCACTCTGCATGCCCTAGAGGAGCCCCATCTTCTACCTGCAGAGACAGAATTACGATTGCAGTGACGGATTCTTACTCAGAAGGCCAGACCAAGTGTAAAGGATGATTGGCTGATCTAGCTCAGAGGAGTCAGGGTCTGGAAAAGCTTTGTACAGGAAGTACATCTGAGCAGGATCTTGAAGATTGAGTAGGAGTTCACTAGGTAAGAAGAGGAGGTGCTCCAGGAAATAGGAGTGCATTTGCAAAATCACATTTGCAGGGAAGAACATGGCAGGATTGGAGTTTGATCAGCAGGATCTCAGGGTGCCTGAAGGAAGCTGAGGCCAGAGGGATAAATGCAGGTCTGTGTCTCGTAGACCATGCTAAAGGGTTGGATTTTGTCAAGAAGGCAACAGGGAGCTGCCAGAGGGTTTTAGGCGGCGGTGTTTTGTGTTCAGTGTGGCTGCAGTATGCATGATAGATTGAAGAGGGCAATGTCAGAGTCAGAGAAGCAAGAGATGAGAGCCTGATCTTGAGCTTGTAGGTGGGAATGGGGAGACAAGGATAGATGGGGAAATTTTATAAGGCAATTGGAAAAGGACTTGGTGTCTATGTGAGGTTTGGCAGAGGAGGGACAAGCCCTGACAGTGAGTGGATGCTGCTGCCATACTCGGGTCCAGGATATGGGAAGAAGGTCACTTTGGTGGGGACGACGATGACTTCATGTAGGGAGCAGACTGGCTTTGAGGTATTTGTGGGACATCCAAGTAGAGGTGTCTAGAGGGCCCTTGGATAATGAGTCTGGAGCTCAGGAAGGCAATGGCTAGACGTTGGTGTAAATGGAAAAAGATAATTTGTTGTACTAGGTTGGTTTCATCTCCAAAATATTTCTCAAAGCAACCACAGCTTTCCATGTCCTCTGCCATCGCTTGGTTCAGGCTGCTATTATCTTCTAATTGGTGTGTCTACTTCTGTTAGATGTCTGTTCTTACACAGCTGGCAGAGTGATCTTTTAAAAATGAGATGGAATCTGGGGCACCTGGTTGGCCCAGTCAGTTGAACGTCTGGCTTCAGCTCAGGCCATGATCTCACGGTTTGTGAGTGTGAGTCTCGCCTTGGGCTCTGTGCTGACAGCTCAGAGCCTGGAGCCGGCTTCAGATTCTGTTTCTCCCTCTCCCTGCTCCTCCCCTGCTCATTCTCTCCCCGCCCCCCAAAAAAAGAAAAAAACATTAAAAATGAAATGAAATCTTATCATTTCCTTGCTTTAAATACATTGCCACAGACTTCCCATTGCCTGTAGAATAGATTTGAACTTCTTACCATGCTTCAAGGTCTTGCCTGATCTGGTTCAGCCTGCGTACCTGCCCTGCCAAACATCTTGAGCCTTCACTTGACCATGTCTCTTCTAGGCCACAGGCTTCTTTTCTGTCTTGTCGTACACCAGGATTTTTTTTTTGTTCCTTTTCCCAGCCCTTGCTTATGCGGCTCCCTCTGTCTGGATTACTCTTCCCTCATCTTGGCCTGGCTAACTCCTCACCTTGCAGCTCTTTCCTCAGAGAACACGTTCTTTAGAGGAAACATCCCTGGTCTCCTGCACGTTATTAGAGCCATCCTGATTTTTCTTCCCTACCACTTAACACCATTTGTTATTCGTTACTTCCGTGTTTGTTTAGTATCTCCCATGCAAGCTCTGTGAGGGCAGAATCCATCGTGTTTTGTTCACCACTGTACCCCTGGTGCCAGATAGTCCTGAGCCCATAGTAAGCACTCCAGTAAATACTGATTAGGTTTGTTGAGTGAATGAGGGCCCTAATCTTAATTTTCTTTCTTGAAAAACTTCCAGTTTTTACAGTCACAGAATAAATATGATTCACGCATTACAACTTAAGTAGCTGATTTCATCTACTTCTGGTAGTCTTACACTTTTTAGCTGTTACTTTGCCTCTGGGAGGTTGGGGCATTAGAACTGCAAGTCAGATCTTAAGGGTGTTTATCCTCCCTATTGCCGGTATTCATTATGGTGAGTTTGGTTAGTGTGGCCTGACCGATCTATCAGCCGTCCGACAGTGGTATGGCACTGAGGTTTGAAATCAGGAAAACTGGTACTTGTGGCCTTAAGTTGGGCCTTTGTGGCAGAGTTTAGTAGCAGCCTTCTCCTTCAGCCCTCATTTGGGAAGTATCCCAATACGTGCTGTTTGCGTTGCAGCTGTGGGAAAGTCCACCTTTGTGAAGTTACTCATGGAAACTTACCCAGAGTGGCACGTAGCTACAGAGCCTGTAGCAACATGGCAGAATGTCCAGGCCGCTGGCACCCAAAAAGTAAGTTCTGAGTTGTGGTGGGTAGTTGGCAGGCATGGGTGAATAAACTAATTGTGATAATCTAATTTGCTCTGAGTTGGTGAAATAGCCCAGTTTGAGTCTCTGTTTTAAAATACTTTCATTCCAGAAAGCAGACCACATGTGCCAGAAGAGGATATGACTTGTTTGAATATGTTTAGTTCTGATTTTTGTGGTTTTTACATGTCTAAAGAAGTGACTGCCTCTGTTCTTTGTGGTTTCCCAAAGCATGTCCAGCCATCCCAGCCTTGTCATTCCCACCCTTAAGTATATTACTGAAGCTGACCATCAGGATTATTAATCATTAATTATAGTGATCTTAACTTATTTATGAAGTCTGAGAAACTGGAAGGGACTTAGTGAACATCTTGTCACACTCTGAGTCAACGCAGATGTAATAGCTAATATTTATAAAGCACTAAAGCACACTCTGCCACACACTGTGCCAAGCACTGTGCTTTTCACTTATGCCTCATGGCATAGGACCTAGTGTCAGGTCCGCTGCTGTGGGAAGGGCCGTAGGTTTGGTTTCAACACCTGCCACATCGGTGTGAGTAGGGTTCAGGTTGGACATGAACCTTAGAGTAGCTGAAGGCCTCGCACCACCTGGCCCCAGTCTCCACACACTCCTCCCAGGCTACCAGGAGCATTCACTGAGCAGCTTGTTCTGGTTTTTAACAACTCTGATTGTTTGTTAGAAAGTTCTTGTATGAGCCACTTTGCATCCCTGTGACTCTGACTCATTGATTCAAGTTCCGCCTCTGAAGCGTTGTCACTTTCACCCATGACAACGCTTTGTATAGTTGGAGGTAGTGATTTGTTTGCTCTCTCTCCTCCATGAGTCTTCTTTCAAGCCAAACACCATTTTCCTCCAGACTGTTCCTCATTCTGAAGTAACTTTGTCTAGGTGATAGGCTCTACTTTGTTCGTTTGCTGCTTAGAATTTACTAAGAGTGGTACTCTAAATGGTAAAGTATATTATAGAACTTGTTTTAGGTGCCATTTTTCTGTGATTCGAACTCAGAATTGTGTTACCTCTTCAGGCAGGCACTTCATGCTTATTGTGGATATATGTTTTTTAAATTGCCTCTTCGTGTATATGTATGGGAGGGAAGTATTTGTGAAATTAACTTTCCATTTAGAAAGTAAATTACCGATTTTTTTCTGAGTATGCCACAGGTCACCTGTTACGGGGATTTAAAAATATGTCCACAAATTGTTGGATGAGCTTTCCTTTAGGAGGTAGACCCTGATTCTCTACTTGAGTGTGGGCTGGGCTTAGGGACTTGCTTCTAATGAGTAGAATGTAGCAGGAATAACAGTGGGACTTTCTAGGATAGGCCATGAAAGACCTTGTATCTTCTGCCTTGTTCTATCTTGAACACTTTTGGCTCTGGCGATGCTAGCTGCCATGTCAGGAAACAGCCTTGCCTGTGAAGAGGCCCGTGAAGCAAGGAATTGAGTCCTCGTGCCCACAGAGTGTGAGTGAGTCTTAGACGTGGATCGATCCTTCAGCCCCAGCGAAGTCTTCAGATGACTGGCCTCCACCAACATCCTGTCGGAAACTGCGAGAAACTCCGAGGCAGAACCAGCCAGCTAAGCTGTGCCCCAATTCCTTGCCCATAGAAACCGAGATAATGAATATTTTTTTGTTTAAGCTGCCAAACTTTGGCACATTTTGTTATGCAGCAGTAGATAATTAATACTCAGGTAGTTCCATTATCCAGAGAGAAATAGTTAACATTTTTGTTCTTTTAGATTTCTTTCTAGAGAAGAAAAAATGTATATATTTATATATACCTATGTTAATGTATAAAACACACGTACATTTCCTTTTTTAAAACAAAAATGTAATTGTTACCTGCATGGCTTTTCATATACAAGGTCTTCCTCTCATAGTAATTTTAATGGTTGCAGTATAGTGTATAATATGATTTCATTAACATACTTAATATATAAATACACATATATTAATTTCTTCCTATTGTAAGCAATGTTACAATGATGAATATCTTTGTAGCTACATCTTTCTTTCTTTTTTTTTTTTTAATTTATTTTTAGGAGAGAGAGAGAGAGAGACAGTGTGAGCAGGGGAGGGTCAGAGAGAGAGGGAGTCACAGACTGAAACAGGCTCCAGGCTCTGAGCTGGCAGTCAGCACAGAGCCCGAAGCGGGGCTCGAACCCACGAACTGCGAGATCATGACCCAAGCGAAAGTTGGACGCTTAACCGACTAAGCCACCCAGGCGCCCCACATCTTTCTTTTTAATAGCTAAATTTTGTGCACTTTTGTGTTTTCTTAGGATAATCTACAATTGGATTTTTTTTTTTAATTTTTGAGAGAAAGAGAGAGACAGCGTGAGCAGGGGAGGGTCAGAGAGAGATACAGAATCTGAAGCAGCCTCCAAGCTCTGAGCTGTCAGCACAGAGCCTGACGTGGGGCTCAAACCCACAAGCCGTGAGATCATGACCTGAGCTGAAGTTGGATGCTTAACCGACTGAGCCACCCAGGCGCCCCTACAATTGGAATTTTGATGTCCAAAAATCATACATCTTGTTGATACTTGTTATAGTTTACAAAATTTTCCTACAGAAAAGTTGTACTGCTTTCCCCTTACTTCTGGCAACACTGGGTATTACTGGTTTTCAACTTTTCTAATATGAGGTACAAGTAAGTGGTGTGTTACTTTGTTTTACATTTCTTTGATGAATTCAACATTTTTTAAATGTTTTTTATGTCATTGATTACTATGCTTTAGTGAATTGCCTGTTCAGACCTCTTGCTTTTCTTTTTCCTACTGAGATCTTCACCTTTTTGTAATGGCTTCATGAGAAATCACTGTATGTTAAGTATCTTAACTCTGTCCTACATTGCTGGTACTTTCCCCATTTGTCATTTTTTTTTTATCTTTATATATGATGTGTTTTGCAATATAATGCTTTTATGTTTTTATGTAGTAAAATCTTTTTGTGATTACTGCCTTTGATGTTAACGTTTAAAAAGACCTCAATCCAAGATTGTAAAAATCTGTGCCTGCATTTCTGTCTCTTACTTTTATGGTTTTATTTTGCTCTCTGTGTGACTTTAAAAGTTATAGGAGGTCAGGGTGCCTGGGTGGCTCAGTCGATTGAGCGTCCGACTTCGGCTCAGGTCATGATCTCACAGTTCATGGGTTCGAGCCCCACGTCGAACTCTCTGTGCTGACAGCTAGCTCAGAGCCTGGAGCCTCCTTCAGATTCTGTGTGTGTGTCTCTCTCTGACCCTCCCCTGTTCACGCTGTCTCTCTCTCTCAGAAATAAATAAAACATTAAAAAAAATTTTTTTTTAAGTTATAGGAGGCTAATTTTCCCCACGTCATTGTTTACTTCTCATAGTAGTATTTTTTTTTTATTTTTTAATGTTTTTATTTATTTCTGAGAGAGAGGGAAAGAGAGAGCATGAGCAAGGGGGGATCAGAGAGAGAGGGAGACACAGAATCCAAAGCAGGCTCCAGGCTCTGAGCTAGCTGTCAGCACAGAGCCCGACGCGGGGCTTGAACCCACAAACCCGTGAACCATGAGAACATGACCTGAGCCGAAGTTGGACGCTTAACCAGCTGAGCCACCCAGGTGCCCCAGTAGTATTCTTATTTATTTTATCCCTGAGTGGTTATATATTTTCTTATTACTGCGACTGCGATCTGTTTTCCATCATCTTTTTCAAACTAGTTACTACAGTTTTGAAGGAAAGCAATTGTTGCTTTTGTCTCATGTAACTTAATTTTCATAACATTATTTTTTTGCTTTATCTGCTTGAGGTTTTAGAAAATAATAGTTTTCTCTAAACACTGACCATTTTTAAGAGTTAAGAGTTCTCCAGTATCCATACTCCTGTTTTCTGTTATTGGGTAGAAGTTCCCGAACAATATTAACTGTAACAGCACTTATGGTAGTCAGCCTTATCTTGTTCCGTCTTTATAAAGAAACTACATCTAATGCATCAGTGTTCAGTTCTGTGGTTGTTAATCGTTTCAGTAGATCATGTGGAAAAAGTAGCCTTCTAATTACTAGGATAGTAACATTTTCCTCAGGATCACATGTTGAATTTTCATCAAAAGCCCTTTTATTTAGTACCTAGTGAGATAACCATGGGGTTTTTCTTTTTTTAATCTCTTGGTAGTAGTCAATAGATTTGATAGTGGTGCCATCTGTACATCCTAGAATGAACCCTTTTGATCATGGCACACTGTCCCATTAATTTGCTAATAAGTTGTTTGAAATTTTGCATGTATATTTATGTATTTAATTGGTATTGCTATTTTTTTGACAGGTTTTACCATGAGGGTTATGAATTGAGAATTTTTACACTATTTTAGTATAGAAATTATCTATTCTTTGAAGGTACAATAGAAATCATTTTTTAAATAATAGGGATTCAATGCTGTTTGGGGGGAAGAGTTACTGGACAACTGTTTCTTCAATTATTATTCAAAGTTGGTGGGATTTTTTTTTTTTACCTTCTTGAATCAATTTTGATAATTTTCTTTTCTTAGAAAATTGCCCTTTTATTGAGATTTTCAAATTTAATAGTGTAAGATTAGTACATGTATTTTTTTAATACTTTAAACTCTTTTGTATCCAGAATTAATGTGCTTCTCATCTGATGTTTCTTATTTGTGTGAATATTTTGGGAAGGATAGATTTGAAAGATAATTACTGTTTTTTAAAGACCTAGTTAATGGATTTTATTAATTCTATGAGGACTTGATTTCTAATTCCTTAATAATTTTTGCTTTAAATTTAATCATTTCTTTCTAAGAATTTCTGTGTATTTTTAAAGTGCTTTAGGTCAAATGATTAGTTTGTGTCTTTGTCCTTTTTTCCTACCTTAATAATAAAAGCATTTGCAACTAGAAATTTTTTTCATGGGATAAGCTTTGGCCTTGTCTTCTGGAGTGTGACATATAAGATTTTAACTGAAATTTCCAAAGAGTCTGTAATTACAGTTTTGACTTATTCTTTGCCCTAGAATTTCTTTTAAAGTATTTTACATTTCCTGAATAGATTTTGTGTATGCATTATTTTTTTACTTTTTTGTTATGGTCAGATAACATGGCTTCTATAGTTTCTAGTTGGGAGAACTTATTGAGGTTTTCTTCATGGCTTATGTATGACCAATTTTGGTAAATGTGCCATGGGCTTTTAAGAATATGTATTATCTCTAAGGTATGGAGTTTGATGTGACATAAATTATAAGTTCTAAGATGCCATTGATCATAATACATGTAATCAATTTAGTAATACTTCTAAGGAATAATTAAAATATCCGTAAAATTTAACTTAAACATTGTAAGATGTACTTCAATTTCAGATATGTGAAAAATAATAGTGATTCAAAATTAATGATTTAAAATAAGCCCTCATTTTTGGGCTCTGCTTTTTATATCAAATTCTGAGAGGTGTATTTTAAAGTTTTGTGCTTTTGTTGTGTTTCGTCCATTTCTCCTTGTATTTTTAATTGGCTCCACTCTTACATTTATAGATTTCAGGGCTTTATTATTCCATGTAAAGAAGTTCATGATTCCTTTGTATAGTCTTTATTGGTTTATTAGTATAAAAACCCCTCTTATAGCATTTCATGCCTTTTTAAAAAATATTTTATTTAATTTTTTAATAGTTTATTGTCCAGTTGATTTCCATATAACACCTTGTGTTCATCTGCACACGTGCCCTCCTCCATGCCCATCACACCCCTTCCCCTCCCCCCCACCCCCATCAGCCCTCAGTTTGTTCTCGGCATTCAAGAGTCTCTCATGGTTTGCCTCCCTCCCTCTCCTCCACTATTTTTCCCCTTCTTCTCACCCACGGTCCTCCATTAAGTTCCTCCTAATCCTCCTATACGTGCAAACATATGGTATCTGTCCTTCTCTGCCTGATTTATTTCACTCAACATAACACCCTCAATGTCCATCCATGTTGCTACACATGGCCAGATTTCATTCTTTCTCATTGCCATGTAGTATTCCATTGTATAGATAAACCACAGCTTCTTGATCCATTTGTCCTTTGATGGACACTTCAGCTCTTTCCATGTTTTGGCTATTGTTGAGAGTACTGCTGTGAATATTGGGGTCCATGTGCCCCTATGCATCAGGACTTCTGTATCCCTTGGGTAAATTCCTAGCAGTGCTACTGCTGGGTCATAGGGGAGTTCTGTTGTTAATTTTTTGAGGAACCTCCACACTGTTTTCCAGAGGGGCTGTACCAGTTTACATTCTCACCAACAGTGTAGGAGGGTGCCCGTTTCTCCACTCCCACCAACAGTGTAGGAGGGTGCCCATTTCTCCACATCCTCTCCAGTCATGCCTTTTTTTTTTAAATACAGTTTTACCACACCTGCTTTCTTTTATTTGCATCTATTTGGTGGATTTTGCTGTCCCTTTGGCCTCAACCAATCCATGTCATGTTTTAGGTATTTTTCTTACAAATAGGATTTTTAGTTTTTACTCAGTGTTAGGGTTTACCTTTCCTGGGAATGTTTCTCTTTTAGTAGAAATATGTTTAACTTACTTCTATCATCTTATTGTATGCTTTCATCTCTTATTTTTCCCATTTGCTGTATTTAATATTCTTGTTCACTTTTCTCCCCTTTCATATAGGAAACTTACTTTTTTTATCCTAACAGTGGAAACGTTTACATTTAAAATGTACATGTGCGGGGCGCCTGGGTGGCTTAGTCGGTTAAGCGTCCGACTTTCGCTTAGGTCATGATCTCGCGGTTCGTGGGTTCGAGCCCCACTTCAGGCTCTGTGCTGACTGCCAAGCTCAGAGCCTGGAGCCTATTTCAGAGTCTATGTCTCCCTCTCTCTCTCTGACCCTCCCCTGTTCACGCTTTCTCTCTCTCTCCCAGAAATAAATAAAAATATTTTAAAAAATAAAATAAAATGTACATGTGCTACCGAGCCTGGGTGGCTTAGTCAGTTAAGCATCCGACTGTGGCTCCAGTCATGATCTGACGACTCATGAGTTCTAGCCCTGTATCGGGCTGTCTGCAGTCAGTGTAGAGCCTGCTTCAGATCCTCTGTCTACCTTTCTCTGCACCCCCCCCCCAAATATATAAACATAAAAGTGTACATGTTTAAACCTATATTTCAATGTTAGTCAAGTCTCCGTGAAGGGGAAAAACAAACCAGAACAAAACTTTCCTACTTTTTACCTTCTTCTCTAGATATGTTGAAATTTTCTGAAATTTTGTAGATGCTGGTTGCTTCTACATTGTGAAATTTCTCTTTTAATGATAGAAGTTTGGCATTCAGTTTCATAGCCATTTAAATTAATAGTTTCTTAATTATATTTCACTCAGTTCTACTGGTTGATCACTGACCACTGTTTTCTCGTTACCACATCTTCCCATTTCTTAATTTTTCAGTTGGTTGAAATATATTTTAGAGATTGTTTTTCAGACGGGGTGTGTGGGTGGTATAATTTCTGAGTGATTGCTTGTCTAAAAATATCTTTTTTTTTGCTCTGCAATATAAAAGGTAGTTTCTGTTGTTGAGAAGTATGTTATATAGTTCTGATCCTTTTTTTAATAAGTAATTTATGTGATTCCCCCTCATTAGGTTTGTGGGTGTTTTTTTTTAATGAATTGTCGACATTTTGGCCTGAGAGGTCCAGCTGTGAGTGAGTGTGTGTGTGTGTTTATGTTTATGAAAGCTATATACATAAATATGTATGAAATCTCTTCTGGTACTCAGTAAATTTCTCTGGTGGAAAGTCTCACATCTCAGAGATTTTCTTTGAGTTCTTAGTTTTAGCTTTTCTATCGATCAGTTCCTTCTTACTGTAACTTCTAATTGTCCCATGGTTTAAACTGTTAATACCTAGAGATACTACATGTTTCTATTAGACAGCAACTCTCAGTGACAGTGAAACCTGATGAGAGGGAGACACACACCTTATGAGGAGGAGTCTTCCTGTGCTCCTCTCTTTGTTGGGGGTAGCTTTTCCCCTCTCTGTGTTGGACTATTGTCTCATAAGAACGAAAATCATTTCCCTAGGTAGCTTTGTCTGAGCTACAGGTACTATGGAGTACCTGTTTGGAAAAGTTTGGAAAGTTGTGATATAAAAGTCTTGTTTAGAAAGTTGTTTGATACAAAATTATATTAACTGTAAGGTCGGAACTCAAGCGACATCCACACAAGCGACATCCTGATCTGTCTTTCCAGAGCACAGACAGGAAAGGCAAAAAGTGCCCTACCATATATGACAATGTACACTGGAGCTCTTCCTTCTAGCCTGCATTTGTGTCATAATTTTCTGGCTTTTTTTTTTTTTCCTTTTGGTTTAAGGACAGTTTCTTGAGCTGATTCCCTAATCAGGTTTACTGCAGTAAGTATACAGTGTGGTGTGCTAGTTACTGTCTTCATTGAGTGCTTTGTTTGGGCAATTTCGTTTTTCTCCTCTAAGAATGTTCTTTTCATATTTTCCTTTTTATTTTTTTTTATGACCGCCTGTTTTTATCAATGTGACAATCCCTTAACCCTCATTGAGATTGTTCTCTTTTCTTTTGTTTCTGGCAACAGCTCTGTCTCCTAAGAGGCTGCTTATCCTGAGCGCACACACTGGTTTTCTCCTTTTGAATTGCTGAATATTTCTGTATCCAATTATTGTCTCTCTCTTTGTTTATATGTTTGAAGGGATGTCTGCATTTGTTCTGTCGCTGAGATGGGTTCTTTCAGAAATTGTGTAGGCCCCGTACAGTTTTTTGTTCTGAAACAGCCTCTTTGGTAGCCCAAAGCTTGCTAGTGGAATAGCTCCCACCCAGTCCACCAATACATCTGTACGCACAGCAGTGCATTCCATCCAGCGGGCTTCCATGCAGTCTGCTAACTGTGCCAGACCCCAGGGCTCTCTACAGTTTCTAGTGACCCCATCAGGGACTCAAGTGGATTCTAGTTCAGCCCTCTGCTTCTACTTCCATCCCTTAACCAGGAGCTGTTCGTGAGGCTGCTGGCTGTTTGCAGGTTGGAGGATTGAAAGAAGGGAAAACATGGTGTGATCCATTCTGCTCTACCTGCGTTGCTCCTGGTGAAGCCTTTCAAAGGGCTGGGATCCTCCTGTGTAAGCTAGGGTTGCTCCGTAGCCAAACTGGACGACTAATGGTTATCTAACCCCTCTCTCCACCCAAATGCTCTCTTAATCCCCATTTCCATCTGTGGAAATTCCATGTATCATTTACTTGCAAGGTTGTCTTTCTATAGAGAAACATTAGAATGAAGTTAGAGGAAGCCTGATCAGCACTTAGTCACCTTGAGACCTTGGATAAATAAGTTACTTAACCTTTCTGAGTAGACTTGCCTTTCAGGAAAATGAGCCTAACAATAGTGCCCTCTTCATGAAACTGTTGTGAAGATTAAATGAGATAACAACATAGTGAACTCTGAAAATAAATCTTAGGTTTGTTTTCTTATACCCCTTACAGCATGGAGCCCAGGTAGCGCCTCCACCATGCAGGCCCTAATAGTGGTTGGGTGAATGCAGAGCCAAAGTGCTTTGCACAGAACTCAGTTTTGTGCTGAGTCAGTGGCAGAGCCCAGGAAAGAATCAGGGCTCTTGAATATCTGACCCATGTTCCCACCTGCACATGCCAAGTAAGCAAGTCTTCAGATAGGTTTCATAACGCCTCTAGAACAGAGGAGGAAGGTCTTGCTTGGTTGTTTTAATCCCTTCTTAGAGAGAGAGAGAGAGAGAGAATTCTGTTTGGTTGGTTTGCTGGATTTTCAAATAATCAGCTGCTTCCTTGCCTTGGTTGAAGTGTTAGAAAGAACAAGCCAGGGATGGAAGCTCAAGAGAGAGGCAACATAGTGTTACAGTGGAAAGATTTGATTCCAAGCAGTGGTTGGCACTGAACTTGTCATCAGACTCCACAAACCAGTCGGTGAATGCGCTCGTGCTGCATGTGGTGCTTCTGCTCTTCCCTGGTGTGCTGAGGGTGGCATGTCCTCTCCCTCGCAGATTCTCTCCTGATCAGGTGGGGAAACCTCTTCCGTGTTTATATAGCTTGGAATAAACTGGGGGCTCTGATTGTATCTTTTTAGATTTTTCCTTGATTATTAAACTGTGGGGGTGGGGAGCAAACACCATGAAGTAAACATACTTTCTAGGAAATTCTCCTCTTTTGTAACTTCCCCTCTAGGCCTACACTGCCCAAAGGGTTGGAAACTTGCTGGATATGATGTACCAGGAACCAGCACGATGGTCCTACACATTCCAGACGTGCTCTTTCATGAGCCGCCTGAAAGCACAGCTGGAGCCCTTTCCCAAGAAACAGTCACAGTCCGAGAAGGCGGTACAGATCTTCGAGAGGTCCGTGTACAGTGACAGGTAAACCTCCGAGCCCTCTGCTGGGCATGAGCCCCATGCTCGGCACCGTGTGGTTTCCCTTCTCGCTCAGACCCCGCTCTGCCGTGGTTTTTGAAAATTGTACTTTGAAAAATGCGTTTTCCTTTTTTTCAAAAAATGTTGAAGTTTATTTCTTTTGAGAGAGCGAGAGCACAAGTGGTAGAGGAAGAGAGAGAAAGAATCCCAAGCAGGCTTCATGCCCAGTAAGGAGCCCAGCATGGGGCTCAGTCTCACAATGGTGAGGTCATAACCTGAGCTGAAATCAAGAGTCGGACACTTAAGTGACTGAGCCACCCAGGCTCACTGAAAAATGCTGCATTTCATTGTCCCTTTACTACCTAAGACGTAAGAAATGGTCACTCATTTACTTCCAAATTAGACAAACTAGTTCTACTTCTTAGTGTTCCATAAAGCCTCCTATGGGGAAAACCTACAGGTACACTTGTAAATGTCATGTAATTTTTTTAAATATCTCAAAACAATACAAGATATGCAAAACAGTACAAGATATGGGCTTCATGTTCCTTCTCTACCCCTAGAGAGAGCCTACTGAGAGGCATCTGAGTGGCTTCATCAGCTGAGTATCCAACTTCATCTCAGGTCATGATTTGGTGGTTCATGGGTTCGAGCCCCATGTTGGGCTCTGTACTGACAGCTCAGAGTTTAGAGCTTTCTCTGGATTCTCTGTCTCCCTCTCTCTCTGCCCTCCCCCATTTACGTTCTCTCTCTCTCAAAAATTAAAATAAAAAAAAAAGAGAGCCTACCCTTTATAAAAGCTAAATATGTGAATTACAGGTAATCGGGCTCTAGATTTTGGTTCTTCTCAGTTGTTGGGAAGTAATACTATTACATATTTTTCCCTCCCCTTTCCCAAGCCATGCCTCTTGGACTGGGAAGGTGAATTACATATAATAGCCCTGGTTGCTTGGAAACATATTCAACATGGGTTTTTTGATTTCCAGCCCTATAATGAGGTAGGCTTATGAGAGACCCCTCAGAAAAAAGAAATACTTTGTTTAGAAGCTATAAGATCTTAACATTTACTTGTAAAGAAAGAGAAGAGAATTGGTTTTGCTATAGGCAGCTATAGGTTCTAGATGTTTTCTTCAGAGGGAGCATTTTTGAGATAGAAAAGATAATTCCGTTTACATTCTAATAGTGATGATAACTTAGGCCTTTTCCCTTTTTTAATTTTCTGTTTTAGAGAGTGTGCGTTAGCGGGGCGGGGGGGAGGGGAAGAGAGAGAGAGGAGAGAGAGAGAGAGAGAGAGAGAGAGAGAGAGAGAGAGAGAGAGAGAGAGAGAATCTGAAGCAGCCCCCACGATCAATGTGAAGCCCGACATGGGGCTTGCTCCCACGACCCTGGCATTATGACCTGAGCTTAAATCAAGAGTCAAATGGACACTCAACTGACTGAGGCACCCAGGTACCCCCAGACCCTTTCCCCTATCTATCTATCTATCTATCTATCTATCTATCTATCTATCTATCTATCTATTCATCCATCCATCCATCCATCCATCCATCCATCCATCCATCCATCCGTGTATTTTCCCCTTTCCCCTAGCTAAAGAACTCATTCATTTGAGGCACCTGGGTGGCTCAGTAGATTGGGCATCCAATTCTTGGTTTCAGCTCAGGTCATGATCTCATAGTTCATGGATTCAAGTCCCTCATCAGGCTCTGTGCTGACAATACAGAGCCTGCTTGAGATTCTCTCTCTCCCTCTGCCTCTGCCCTTCCCCTGCTCACGTACATGCTCTTTCTCTCTCTCTCTCAAAATAAATTAACATTTTGAAAAAATTCATTCATTCATTTGCTCAGCCCAGATTTTTTTCCAGGTATTCCTTTTTTCACTATTATTAATTAATTATTTAATTTTTTACTTACATCCAAGTTAGTTAGCATATGGTACAACAATAATTTCAGGACTAGATTCCTTAATGCCCCTTATCCATTTAGCCCATCCCCCCCACAACCCGTCCAGTAACCCTCTGTTCTCCATATTTAAGAGTCTCTTATGTTTTGTTCCTCTGCCTGTTTTTATATTATTTTTGCTACCCTTCCCTTATGTTCATCTGTTTTATATCTTAAAGTCCTAATATGAGTGAAGTCATATGGTATTTGTCTTTCTCTGACTGAGTACTTTTGCTTAGCATAATACCCTCCAGTTCCATCCACATAGTTGCAAATGGCAAGATTTCATTCTTTTTGATTGCCTCCATTGTGTGTGTGTGTAATCCTCCATTGTGTGTGTGTGTGTGTGTGTGTTTGTGTGTGTGTGTATGTATGTGTATGTGTATATATATATGTATATACCACATCTACTTTATCCATTCATCTGTCGATGGACATTTGGGCTCTTTCCGTACTTCGGCTATTGTTGATAGTGCTGCTGTAAACATTGGGGTGCACATGCCCCTTCAAAACAGCATATCTGTATCCCTTGGATGAATACCTAGTAGTGCAGTTGCTGGGTTGTAGGGTAGTTCTGTTTTTAATTTTTTGAGGAACCTCCATACTGCTTTCCACAGTGGCTACACAAGTTTGCATTCCCAAGTACAGATTTATTAAATCCCTATATGTCCAGACACCAGGCTGGATCCTGGGGCTGCAGCAGTGAGCAAAGCAGACCCAGTCCCTTCCTTCAGGGTGAGCGTACTCTAACAGGACTCTGAGACTGCACACGTGCTTGTATGTGTGATGTGTGTCTCCAACGAGGAACACAGATTGTTTGGGAGAGGGGACGACTGGGAGGAAGAAACCTAAATCTTTCCTGTTTGAGTCAAAAGAAACAAAAGCATGCGGTTTTAGAACAGTGACCCTGATGCCTGAGTCCTCACACTTGTTCTCTAGGGCACCTACATGCCCTCCCTGAGCTCTCTGTACCCCGGCCTTCTCCCTCTCTTCATGTCAGCACTAGCTGGGGAGAAATAGGTGCTCATCCTCAAGAAAAATGAGGACCCTCCCCTTAAAGGGCTTGTAAAAGATATGTCTTTTCTCTTTATAAAATTTTAATTTCTGAATTGTGAAGAAGCTGAAAATATTTTTTAGAAACTGAGTTACAAAAGTCACCTTTTTGTTGCCCTCAGCAAGACCATTCCACACTGGGAGCTCCCAGGTTCATTTCTTTATGGCCTAGTGAAGATGTAGGCTGGTAACGACTACGATGTCGTGAAGTCTATGCAACAGCCACTCCTCCAAGCACCTGCACTACAGACAGTCCTAACAACAATTCTGAGTTGAGTTCTACCGTTACCTCTTTGTGTAGAGGCAGAAATGGCTCAGGGAGTTTGATGACTTGCCCGTGGTAACACAGCTTAGGAATTTTGGGGCCAGGCTCACACTCAGGAATGTGACACTCATTCTCTCAATCGCCAACACTTGCAGCTTTGTGGTGTATACTTCCCTGGGCCATTCGTACACAAGGACTCTGAATTTCATTTTCCCAGAAGTGGCCAGTTGCTAAGCGTTGCCTTAGAAACTGGTGTTCACAGTTTAGGATGTAAATTGTGTTTTGTATCAAGATGTGCCTGAGGTTTGAAAGCAGAATTGACCCTTCTGAAGCAGCAGGTTTCTTGTTAGCTCTGATTTCCTATTTACCAGATGCTCCTTTCATTGTGGAAGTAAGCAAGGAGCAAGCTAGTTTGATTCTTAGATTAGCTTTCCTGTACCTGTATCAGAAGCTCAGTGACAGAGGAAGCAAGTAAAGAAGAGCCTGTGTGTGCTTGGGGGAAGGTCTACTCTCTTGGTAAGACTGCAGTTTGTAAGACCTGCATTTCCTGCTGCAGAGCTGACACCACTTCGGTATGTTTCCTTCTCCGCTCGTTAGCTATACGAGAGGTGGCTCCATAGCCTGGAGACTCAGAAGCCCTAGACTGGTGTTTTCTGTTTGTTTGGAGGCTTGCTACGATAATAAAGAACTCTCAAAAGTTTGAGTTTTCATGCACCATGTGCCGTATGTTCTGACTGGTTTCCAGCAGGGAAAATTGCTAGCGACCAGTGATATTCTTTCCCAGTGCCCCTTTTCTCCTAGTGGATCAATCCTGTTGGAGAGCTGTGATTTTTGCCTTCTAAAGTCTAGATGCTGTTTTCCCATCTTACTGTTGGACAAGGAAGGAGATCTAGGTTAAGAATTCAGATTTCTTAAAGATTGATGAGGAGCTAGAAAGGTTAAGTGGTTTGAACAGACGTGGAACAAGTTGGTTATTGATTTTTCTGCTTCTCTCCCTCTTGCCTTTCATTCCCTTTCCCATTCTTCTCCCCTCCCCCAATCCCACTTACATTTCCAACCAGGTATATCTTTGCAAAGAATCTTTTTGAACATGGTTCCCTCAGTGACATCGAATGGCATATCTACCAGGACTGGCATTCTTTTCTCCTGCAGGAGTTTGCCAGCCGGATCAGATTACATGGCTTCATCTACCTCCAGGCTACTCCCCAGGTAATGCAGAACTTCAACCTGTATGAAATCTATAGGTGACAGTCTCCAACCTCTGATTTTCTGGTTGGAGAAATTACGTTATGGGTATTATCAGGAGCATGGAGATTAGAGGGTAAATACCCTCCCATTCTGGCATCGAGCACCCTGTTTCCCAAAAGCTTTCTGCAGTAGATGGCTAAAGCAAATGACTGATAGAAAGGGACTCTCTCAAGGTAGTAACAGCATGGGGAAAATTGGGCATTGTCTTTATCACCCAGGGTTTTCAGATTGGCTCCTCTGACCGGGTCAGCCGTACTCTGTTGTCTCAGCTTTTCCTTCCCTCCAGCTGGGTCATCCATCATAGTCTGGGGTGGTCTTGATGGCTGCCTGAATTGGATGCTGGGAGGCAGTGGAGAGTCTCCTCACCTCACCCTGATACTACCGTAATTTATAGCTGCCATCCTTGAGGATGCCACTGGTAAGTCCAGATGGACTACAGAAGTTATATTCTCTGACTTGGACACTGGTGCTGGCCTAGCATGCAGCAGGGTGATGTCATGGAAGGAGCACCAGGGAGGAGAATCTTTGGCTGGCAGCGACCATGGACAGCCCCTGGACACCTTTCCCCTGGAAGGGTCCTTGTCTGTCAAATCCAGTGGCTCAGACTAGGGGTCTCCAAGGGCTCATCTGGAGTGGGATTCTGAGTCAAGGCTGGAGGTATTTTTTGAGCGTTGTGTTACTCTCAGCTTTTGAGACATGTAATATAAAGTCAAATGCCAGATATACTGCATAATCTTGGGAGGCAAGCTCCCTTCTGACTAGAGGCCACGCTTTTAGAGATGGGACTGAGCCTTGTGGACAGCAGCAGGCCCAGCAGCAGACCGAGCAGGGTCAGAAGATAGGCGGGGAGCTGGAGAAAAGGCCAGCAGGAGTCTTCCTCACTTGTTTGTGCCCTTGGAATGACTGTGAGAAGTGATGACGGTGGCGGCGGTGGTGGTGGTGGTGGTGATGATGGTGCGGGTGACACACCTTTGTGGAGAGACTAACCAAGGTCTTTCAGCAGGGGTGGAATGAGGGGGGGTTGTTGAAAAAAAGAATGAGGGGCTTTGAAGGATTCTTGCAATGTAATGGTAGAAAAAAACAGAAAAGCTTTAAGAGTAGATGTGGATTTTGCTGGCCTTTTGTTAGTTTTAGAGCCAGAGACCCAGGAATGCTGATATCCTTCCCCAGAGTCACCCCTGACCCCTCCTGTGAGATTCAGAGGTGGCTGTATCCAAGGGAAGAGAACAGAAGGGAACACATCTGTGCATGAAAAGCCATGCCAGTGCCCAATACTCTGTACAAAGTCCTGGGGAAATATTGAGTTTAGAGCATGTGAGATGGACCTAAGTGGAGTGTTTCACTCCTTTCTACCTGCTCTGCCCTGACTTCTAAAAAGCAAGCAAGCCTACCTAAAAAAAACAGAAGAGAAATGTCTGTGCCTCAGTGTCACCACCTAGCCCCATGGAATCCGGAAGGGAGTGCAGCCAGCCAGGCCCTGCCAGGGACCATCGGCAGCATGGAAATAGTGTGCCAGAAATGCGTGGTACACATGACACCCGGGTATGGGCTTGGGAAGCAGAGTGGCCAGACCCACTAGCAGTCACAGTCCAGTTGTCCAAGCAGCCTCTCTTCCTGGGGTGGTTGGTGAAGTGGGCAAATCGGCAAGAGGATCCGCCCTTGCTGTTTGCAGCTACACCGGCTTTCTTACTCACATTCAGATGTGTCCTCCCCATGAGGACTGATATCAAGAGACACAGGTCTAAAGCACTACTTGTATAGGACTTTTTTAAAAAAGAATTTGTTGACGGGCACCTGGGTGGCTCAGTCGATTAAGCATCTGACTCTTGGTCTCATCTCAGTTCTTGATCCTACTGTGATGAGTTCAAGTCCTGCACTGGGCTCCGTGCTGGGTGTGAAGCCTACTTAAAAAAAAATTGCTGTAACTATACTAGTAAAGCAAGAATTCTGCCAAATGTTCAAAGTAGGAGTTAACCTATTAATCATGCTCCTTGGAATTTATTCCATAAATATGCTCCCAAATGGGCACAATGGCTCATGGGCAAGACAGCAGAGTTTGTAATAGCAGATTATTGGAAACAACCCAAGTAGTCATCAGTAGGAATCAGTTGAATGTATTGTGTTCTATCTATACATTGGAAAACTCTAAAGCCATAAAAAAGATAGGAAAACACTCTACTGATGTAACAGTCTCCATGACATTGTTAAATGAAGAAAAGCTAGCACAGAGGATGTAGTGGGACACCTTTTATGGATATGGTGTTTTTTTAAAAAAGTGTAGGTAAGAATGTGTATATGCATAGAATATTTCTGAAAGTATACAGAATTAACCGTGGGTTGCTGGTGGTATCGAGACCTGGGCAGCTAGAAGTCGGGGTGTAAAGCGGTGTGACGGGGAAGGGGGGAGAACAAGGGGAAGCCATCAGCTGTGAGAGTGGGGTGTAGAGGAAGAAGAAAGCAGGTTCATGGTGAAGGGAGTGGAAATGGAGAAGACGAACGCGGGCGGACAAGGCTAACGGGGCCCGGAGACTAGGGCAGAAATGCACACGGCGAACGAAGGCAGGCGACAGATACCTCACTGACCACTGGCTGTGCCGGCCCGGCGCTCAGCCCTGAACGAGACGGACTCTGACTCCCAGGCGCTGTGCTCTCAGAGCTCCCCGCACACGCTTTCCTCTGTCGCCTGAGACAGCTGACATGCCACTGGCGGCCTGTGTTTCCCCAGGGCCTGGCACAGTGCCAGCTCTCTGAGCGGTGCTCAGGAGCTGGTACCAGAAGGAAGGGGGGAACCGCAGCCGCCTCCTGGGAGGAGGGCACAGCCGCTCCCTCCCTTATCTGAACTGCTCCACTGAAGGCAGATCCGAACCTCACAGTTTAGCACCTGATTCACTGTTCTACATGTTGTCTTACTTACTATCGAAATAAATTATAAAATCCCAAGGACGAGGACTTCATCTGAGTCTGGGATGATAATTGATTAGGGGGAAAGATTGTCCAGAAGGAATAAGTGCTAGAAGTATTAACGTGTCAGATCTGCCTCTGTTAATCAGTTTGAAAAGTTGGACATAAGCTCATAAATGAAATGTGTTTACATGACTTCGTCTCCTTAGAGGAGAGGTGGAATGAGAGGGAAACAGCAAGGACCCTCTGTGTCTTTGGGAATATTGTGTGCTTCATTTGAGGCTAAAGTTTGCATTTGGGATAAAGCTTTTTAAGTGTTTGAAAGAGGGTAGTCCTAGATCAATGGGTTACTGCACCTGTTCTTCCCAGGACAGATGACATTGTATGATGAAATGTTTGCCAGGTGGAGACAGGAAGGAAAGCAGTCAGGCAAAACAAACATTTGGGGCAAAAGTCTCAAGGTGGTAAAGACCATGGCCTGTCATGCTAGCCCCATCTGGCTAATGCACTGAGTCCAGGGAGGTGCTAAGGATGAGCAGGGCTGGGAGGGCCGCCCAGGACCGGGTATGGGCCATGTGACAGGTAAAGGAGAGGAAGACATTCTCTGAGCCAGTGTGTTTCAGACTTTTCTACCAGGTAGATGAAGGCAGAATGGAATCATGCACTCTCTGGAAAAAGGGAGGAGGGAAGGAGAGTTAGTTTGAAGCCTCACTTTTTTTTTTTTTAACTTCATTGTTTTATATTTGACCTATGCAGAGTTTGCATTCTGCTCCAGAGTCATTGAGTGAAAGGATATGAAAGGCGTGTTTCAGATGTTCCATCTTGTAAATATGATGCTCCTCATGCTTCCTTGAGCCTGGGGCTCTATAGCTATAGGCGGCACGGAGCCCGGGAAGTCTTCGCAGCAGGGAACGCGCCACCATTCTCTTGCAGCACTCAGGAAGGGTGGGTGGAGGGGTCTCGCTGAGAGGAGAGAACAGCTTTGGCCAGGAACTTGACGTACCTGATCTTGGTGAGTCCTCACAATCCCCAGTGGGTTGAGTGGAGGGGAGGAAAGGGAAACCCACAGAGATCGTACCACTAGTACAAGGCAAAGACCGGAACTGAATCTTGGATTGTCTGACTTGAAGGCCTGTGCTGTTTCCATGCACCTCACCGCCTCCAGAAAGCAGAGAGCCAGAAGGCTCTTGCCACCATTCGGGTGAGAGGCGATGAGGACCTGACTAGGGCAGAGGCGAGAGAGATTAAAGAGAATTTAGGGACTTCCTGGATGGGATTGAGAGGAGGAAAAAGACGGGTGGGTGAAGCCTGCCATTAACCTGTGACTGAATAAGAAAATCAGACAGTAGAAGCAGAGTCATGGCTTCTTGTTCTCAGGATAGACACGAGTTGAGTCTGAGAACCCCTGAGGACTGCATCATCACAGCTAGGATAACACAGGAGCTCAGCGGGGCCTGGGGATTGTCTTTTAGGTTTGCTGGGAGAGACTACACCACAGGGCCAGGGAAGAGGAGAAAGGAATCGAGCTGGCATATCTCGAGCAGCTTCACGGTCAACACGAAGCCTGGCTTGTTCACAAGACAACCAGGTAAGCAGAGAAGAGGGCAGCAGCACCACACAACACCTGCCTCCCTACAGCCAGCTGCCCAAACATGAGTTCAGCACGCAGCACCATAAGAAGGTTCAGAATGTACCAAGTGGTTCTGTATCCAACTCAGAAACTGAATGTTAGATGTAATCTGTATATTCTAAGAGACTTTTTATTAGATTCTGTTTCTCCAGCTTTTTTTGTTTTTTAATGTTACCCTAGATTGAACATTGTGATCGATGACAGTGATACAGTTAGCTCAGGGCTGAAAATTTTTAGAGAAATTGTCCTTCTTACTAAGTTGACAGTCCTAGTTTTGGTCTTTCCTCCCTTTGGGCTTGGGATGCTGTCCACTTAAAACATGTGGGGCTCTGAGCCACCCTATCCATCTCAAGACTAACGAGAAATCTCAGCCTTCCTCTTTCCGGCCAACTTTATTAAACTCTTTTTCAAATTGCTATTCACATGCAATTTCATTGAGAAGCCATGTGATTTTAGATCTCTTCTATGGATTATTAAGACTTGGTGAGTATGTGAAGGTTGGTTCAGCTTGCTTTTTTCTGTCCCCTAAAACATTCATGCTTCTTATAGGCTCCACTTTGAGGCTCTGCTGAACGTTCCAGTGCTGGTATTGGACGTCAATGATAATTTTTCCGAAAAAGAAACCAAACAAGAAGAACTCCTTAAAAAGGTGGGGAGGACCTTAACTCCTGCTTCTCGTGATTTTCCTTTATTGCACTATTTCCTTTGCTTCAGACTTCAGTATAACGGTCTTATGCTTTGTGCTTCAAATTGCATTTCACACTCCAAAGCCTGTGGGAGCTTGTACATGTCACAAATATAATCCCTATTCTCTAAAGTATTTTGGGCTAATAATTGTTAAATAATTGACTTCCCAGCTAACTTCCTCCTCAAAGGTATTTTAGAACCAGGGAAATGCAATTTCTGCATTCTGTTCCCAGCTCTGCCACTTGATACTGTATGACCCTAAGCAGGTCCCATTTCCTCCCCATGCCTATTTTTCCTTCCTCACAGAGCCTTGTGGGCTCGGCAACATACACGGTGTGGATGGACTGTTGTAGAGTGCTAAAAATGTGAAATTTAACTTCTGGCTGTTCTCTGTCCCACAGGTAAACACCTTTGTAAATAATCTGTAACCAGTCCTGGGATGCTCTGGCTGTGATCCAGGTTCCTCTGACTTTCGAAAGCTGGAAAAATCCCAAGTCATGTACCTTTCCATCACCTTTTACCCCTAGCGTGCTCTGACACTCAGGTGCATGGTTTGGGTTAGCCCGCGACTTTTCTGTTATTGTCTTTTATATCTTAAAGACTTCTAAAATAAAGTGGAAGTTTTGCTTATTCTGCTAATCCAGTTGTTGGTTTATTTCCAGCGTGTCTCCGTGTGCCCACGCTGCACATCCCTCTAGACGAGCCATTTGCACCTGAGAACAGCCGAAGCTTTTCTTGACTCCTTCACCACCCAGACTTACCTGTGCACTCACTTGTTCCCTCTGACGCGCCCAGGCTGGGGTTGTTCCCAGGACTCCCCACCAAGCCCTGCCCTGGGCATGAGAGAGGGAAGGAGAGGGGTTCAGGAGAGGGTGGACACTCAGTGTGGGTTCCCAGCACTAGGGAATGGAACCCCAACTCCAGGACGCTCCTGTCTCTCTTCCCACCCAGCACTTTTGCTCGGGGGCATCGAGCGATCTGACCTTTATGCTTGAACTGAAGAGCCTGGGCCAAAGGAAGTTGGAGGGAGGGAGAAAGCAAATCAGGAGCCCAAAAGTCCAGCATCTGGCATTTAGGATTCAGTCATCCTGGCACTCTGGCCTGCCCTAAATATACCCAGTGAGTTTCAGGTGATCTTAATGGAGTGACTGTGCTGGAAAAAGCATCTTTTGTGCTGCACTTGAAGCTCCAAGGACAATTTATTGTTCAGAGAAAAATGTATGGCTCTGTAGAACCGAAATGCTTCGTTGCAAGGAGCCTGCATCTCCATGAATCCCTGCACTGAGCCCTTGATGGTCATGCAGGCACACGGGAAAACGAGTAAGCTCAGAAGTCAGTGCCCCAGGAGACAGAATCCTATGATTCTTACGCTTGGGAAAACGAGCGTGACATTGGCTTCTGACAAGTGTGTGCTGTTGTGCGATGGAAGCACCGCGTTTCTTTATCCTACTTAAATATTTAACAGCTTTATTGAGATATAACTCACGAACCATACTGTTCACCTAATTAAAGTGTACAACTCAGTGGTTTTTAGTATAGTCCATAGGGTTGAGCAACCATCATCGTGGTCAATTCCAGGTCTTCAGCGCCCCAAGAAAACTTGCCAACCAACTAGCAGTCACTCCCCGTCCCCCATCACCCCTACTTCTCCCAACCCAATCCAGCTCAAGGCAGCCACCAATCTACTTTCTATCTCTAGATGTGCCTCTTCTGGACATTTCATATAAATGGAATCACATAATATGTGGCCTCTAGTGACTGGTTTCTTTCACTTTCAAGGTTCTCCATGTTCAGGCATGTTCTAACATGCATCAGTACATCGTTCTCTTTTATGACAAAATATTTCATTGTATGGATATACTACATTTTATTTATCCATTCATGTATTGATAAGCATGTGGAGTCCATTTTTTGGCTGATAGGAATAATGCTATGAAAATTCATATACAAATTTTTAGATTTTAATTCTTCTTGGGTATACCCCCGGGAATGGAATTACTGGGTCAAATGGTAACTCCATATTTAACTTTTGGAGGAACTGTTAAACTCTTCCAAAGTGTCTGCACCATTTGACGTTCTCTGCAGCAACCAATATATGAGGGCCCTCGTCTGTTCCGGTCCTTGCCAACACTTGCTATCATTTCAATTATAGCCGTCCTAGTATCCTATCACAGTTTTGATTTACATTCCCTGATGGCTAATGATGTTGAGCGTCTTTTCCCGTTATTATTTGTTACTTGTATTTCTTCCTTGGAAAAATACTCGAATCCTTTGTCCTTTCTTCAGTTAGGTCATTTGGCTTTTTCTTGTAAATATTTTTTAATTTATTGTTCTGGATACAAGTTGTTATCAGAGCCACGATTTATAAATATTTTCTCCCATTCTCTGAGGTGTATTTTGATAGTGTGCTTTGAAGCACAAAAGTTTTGAATATGGACAAAGCCTAGTTTGCCACTTGGGCTTTTGGTGTCACGTCTAAGAAACTTTTGAACCACGCAATGTGACAAACATTTGCTCCTGTGTTTTCTTCCACGAGCTGTATAGTTTTGACTCTTCCATTAGCTCTGTGATTCATTTTGCGTTAATTTGTATGTGGTGTAAGGATTCAACTTGGTTCTTTTGCATCCGCATAGCCAGTTGTGCTGCCATTTGTTGACAAGATTCTTCTCTTCTCCCACTGAATTCTCTTGTTACTGTTGTCAGCCCATTTGTTCCTGTGTTTGTTTGCCGCTTCAGGCTTTGGACAAGACCAGGGATGAACACTGGGTGTGAGGTAGGTTTTGGAAACTCCGTGGTTTTGGGTCTTTAGCTTTGCGGGGCCCAAATGTTTAATTCCCGTTTACATTTCCAGGAAGCAACTAATGCAAACCCAGGATACGAGCACTAGACCCCCACTCTTCATTCATTTAATCAGTCATCAAATATTTGTGAGTATCTCCTGTATGCTAGAGACCAAGGAGCTAGCAGAAAGCACAGCGGAAGGCAGACTGTCCTTACCTTGCAGAATTCGCCATCTAATGGCGAAGGTGAAAGAGCGGGCAAGTAATCGCAGGTGTGGTGAGCGGTTCAAAAGGAAACATACGGCTGTTCCGTGGGGGCCTGTGAGAGAAGGAGCCAACATAATCTGGGACAGCCCCCCCAAGAAAATAGCAACTCTTCTGAATTCTGAAGAATGAATGGGGCAGGGTATTCAGGCAGAGAAAAAAGTCACGTGCCAAGGTCTTTGCGTGAGAATGAAGCATGAGGCCCAACTCGTCAAAACCACATGAGGCTAGTGGGTTTAGAATTTAGGAACATGCTCCTAGCCTTCACCTTCTTCACTTAGAAAGCCTGAAGATCTAGAAATTCAGCATATCTTTCCCTGCGTAAACTTTGCCCTTTAGAACGTGAGTGTTCTGGGGAACCTGGGTGGCTCAGTCAGTTCAGTGTCCTGACTCGATTCTGGCTCTGGTCATATTAACACGGTTCATGGGATCAAGCCCTGCGTCGGGCTTCGTGTGCTGATAGCACAGAGCCTGCCTGGGATTCTCTCTCTCAAAATAAATAAACTTAAAAAAAAAACGTGAATGTTCTGTAAGACTGCATCATCAACGGTCTCACCTGGGTGAAATAATTTGCCATTTTCTAAATTGGTAGTGAGATGGTCTAGAGAGAGTGTTTTAATGAGGACCCTAAGCACTGCACTCAAGGAGGGACAGGTCTGGCAGGAGTGTTTAAACACGGAAACCGGCACAGTCACACCAAGGCCGCTGGCTGCCCCACTACTTTTAGGCTGTGCTCCAATGTCAACACGGATTAACCCACAAAAATAGCTAGAGTTCATTCTGGCTCGTGATGCAGTAAAACCTGCCCGCTCTTCCTGAACCAGAATATTACCTTGACGGGTTTATAATGTTAACTGAGACTGTGAAAGTTCTCAAACTCTCAGTCTTTCAGCATGAAAGGAAAAAGTGGCGGTTTCAGGGAAAAGGCTGTTTTTTATACGAACACGCTAGAATCACAGGACGATGAAGCAAGGGAAGAACATGCGCTTTAAAATGAAAGACCGCTTAACCTTCAGCCTTCACTTTAAGGAGTGGGCAGTTTAAATCTGGACCACTTTCCCCTTGGAACCTTCTCCTCCGTCTCCTCTGTGTTCCACTCTTTGGTGCCTTCCTTTCTGTGTCCTTGGCTGACTCCTGGTTTCCTCCTCTCCTCTCAAGTGTTGGCGTCCCCAAGGCACCCTTGGTTCATTTCTGTCTTTACCCGCTGTTCTTGGATTCATTTTTTTTTTTTTTTTTGCTGCCATCTCAAGTTACCACAAATGTGGCTTAAAGTAGCACAAGTGTATCTTCTAGTTCTGTAGGTCAGAACTCTGACGTGGATTCTCTGGAGGACAGTCTGTTTCCTTACCTTTTCTGTCTTCTAGAGGCTGCCCACATTCCCTGGTTTGTGTCCCCGTGTTCCATCTTCAAGCCAGCAACTACGTCTCTGACCCTTCTTCTGTGGTCACATCTCTGTCTGACCACAACCAGGAAAGTTCTGTGCTTTAAGACAGAATACTCTTCCCGTCTCAAGATGGTTAGCCTTAACTACATCTGCCAAGCCCCTTTTGCTATTAAGGTAATGAATTTACAGGTGCCAGGGATTGGGGTGTGGAGGTCTTCGGAGGGCTGCTAGTTACCCCTGTGGAGATCTCAGATACCGTCGTGGCTCCTACTGTTATCAGGGGGTGAGTACCTCTCGAGAACTTGGAAATGTGGAAAATGTGAATTGTTTGCAATAGCGAAGGGCATAGTGCAAGGAACTGTGTCCCCATTACACAGACCCTGGCCCAGTCAGCCTCAGATCACCGGGAACAAACCTGTAGTTTGACAAAATCAGATTTATTAATTCATTGCAATGAAAGAGATCTCACCAGAGGAACTATGGGTGTCTTGCCAAACAGGAAAGGAAAGAATTATAGGATCTGGGGGAAGGATAGAGTTTAGGTAAAAATGTAAATGAAGCAGTGCTTTGATGGGCTCAGAGGAAAGCAGGTCTACATATACAGGAGACAACGCCTGGTCCAAACCGCGCGGCAGACCCACGTTCATTTCCTTCAAAAGTACAAAGTTAATGGGGCGCCTGGGTGGCTTAGTCGGTTAAGCGTCCAACTTTCACTTAGGTCATGATCTCGCGGTTCGTGGGTTCGAGCCCCATGTCGGGCTCTGTGCTGACTGCCAGCTCAGAGCCTGGAGCCTGTTTCAGTCTGTGACTCCCTCTCTCTGACCCTCCCCTGTTCACGCTGTCTCTCTCTCCCTCTCCTGTAAATAAATAAAACATTTAAAAAAAAAAAAAAGTACAAAGTTAAGATAAATGTAGAATGTTGTGTTCAGAAGCCCCTTATCTGAAGCTCCAAACCTGAATTACAAATCAAGACCGTTTCTTTGTGTCAAAGTGACTTAGATCCTCCCAGCAACAGAAGGAGGTTTCATTTTTACTGATAAAATTTCAAACGGGCAAAATTTCTGACGGGCCATCATTTCAGATAACAAGGTGAACTCAGTGAGTCAGAAAGCTGTAGCCACGCAAAGAAGTGGTTGTAGCTGGCCTTACCTGTGCTGTCCTCCCCACCTGAGAAATGGCAGCACGGCTTTGGTTTTCTTTGTCTGAGCTAATTTTTACTTTGTCACCCACTTCAGTTTTCTACTCAGAGCCCGCTTTGTGTCACCTGTAGGCAACCCACCACTCAACTGTTTTGCAGCAAACCCCAGACAGGAGGATGATGTTTAAAGCCAGATCCATGTGGACCTCTGGGTGTCATTACGGGGCTCTCCCTTCTGCTCAGTGTGTGCAAAACAGAGTTCTCCCTCCACTGCCGCCCTCCCCCCTCCCCCGGGGCAACAAAGCCTGTTTAATCACCAGGTTGACCACTTAGAAGCCTTCCAGTCATCCTTACCCTCCAGCTCTCGTCCAACATGCTTTCTCGCCAAATTCTGCCTCTTCCTCTCGGAAATCTCTCAAATCTTCCCTGCACCTCGGGGCGCCTGGGTGGCTTAGTCAGTTAAGCGTCCGACTTTCGCTTGGGTCATGATCTCTCGGTTCGTGGGTTCGAGCCCCGCGTCGGGCTCTGTGCTGACTGCCAGCTCAGAGCCTGGAGCCTGTTTCAGACTGTGACTCCCTCTCTCTCTGACCCTCCCCTGCTCACGCTGTCTCTCTCTCTCTTAGAAATAAATAAAACATTAAAAAAAAAAAATCTTCCCTGCACCTCAATGCCTGCTCTCTTGTTGAAGATGTAGTGGATGGACATTGCAGTTGACTCCCCCAGATTGACTCACCCCTCCCTTTCTTAGCAGTCACATGGCTCCCTTCCTAGCATGGCCATGCCAGGAGTGACTACAATGCCCACCCCTTACCCTGCCGGCCCATTGCTACATCTGTTCCCCAGGCCACCTCAGCTGATTCCTGGCCCTTATCCACAGGTTCACATCCCGCAGCTCAGTTACCAGCAGTCAGCCATGTTCTGGAAGCCGATGATCCTCCTCGTGGGAAAGTCCATAGTAGCCTAATGCCATGTCATAATGCCTGTCATTCACCTCACTTCGTCTCATCACATGGGCATTTTATTATCTCATATCTTACATCACATGAAGAAGGGTAGAGTAAGGCACAGTAAGATATTTTGAGAGACAGTAAGATATTTTGAGAGAGATAAGCGCATTCACAAAACTTCCATTACAGTATATTGTTACAATTGTTCTATTTTGTTATTATTATTGTTAATCTCCTACTCCACCTAATTTATAAATCAGGCTTTACCACAGGTATGGAGGAGTAGGAATAAGTATAGTGTATTTAGGGTTTAGTACTGCCTATGGTTTCAGGCTTCTACCGGGCGTCTTGGAACGTAGCCCCCTCAGATAAGAGGGGAGACTACTCTACACAAAACTGTAGCTATTGTATAAAAGCATCGCTTCAAGTCAGGTCTTCTGCCAGCCCCTGCCCCCAGATGGCTGCCCCTCAGCTTTCTGTGTGGAAGCATTAGAGCTGCCATGTTTTTGTAACTTTACCTCCCACCACGCAGACGGTAAACCCCACAGGGCTACCTGTGGCTCTAGGAGACATCTTGTGTTTTCCCACATAATGAAATGCTTCTCTCTCATCTTCTCCCACTCTTTTTTGCTGAAAGAGCTACCGGTTCTGCCAGTCCCAGGTCTACTCCTGTCTCTGGGAAGCTCTTCCCTCGCACCACCCAGAAGGAACCAGTATTGGTGCTCTTGGACACACTGCCGATTCACCTATGTCCAGCTGTGTATCAGACATGAATGAAAGTTGTCTGGAGACCTCTCCTCCCTCCTGCGCTTTTCCATGTTTGGCACAGACCGTGTCTTGGCCACTTAGTGCCTGCGCTTCTCTGCTTACTGCTATTTGGTGATATAGACTTGCCTAATACAGACTGGGTAAATGAATGATGTAAGTGGAGACATGATGTGCCCTTTCTGGGGCCGTTGGATGTGTGAACTCCATATTATGGTCACCAAATTATGACGTAAGTGGGCTTAGCACTACTGTGTGCTGAGCACTACGAGGATATGTAAAAAATAATTATGAGCCCAGACCCCGTCCTCAAGTTGTCAAGGGAGCTGATGATTGGTGAATGCCTACTGTGTGCCAGATACCCTAGCGAGCCCTTCTTAAATGTTATAGCATCCTCTCATTAATCTTACAAGGGAGGCTTAATATCCCAGCTTTTACCAGTAAGGAAAGTGAAGCTCAGGGAAGTTCAGGAACTCACCCAGAGTCCTGCTGTAAGTGGTGGAGCCAGGACTCAAACTCAGGTCCTTTCTGACTCCAGAGTCTGCTCTGTTTCCACAACAAACTGCTTGTTAAGGAAGACAAGTCTAGACTTTCAGAAAAGGAAGCAAGTATGCATTTCTTTGGCTGCTTTTTTAGATGTGTCCATGCGCTTTAGTTCGCCAGGCAGGAGGAACTGCTAGCTGGCCAGCAGTGCTGGGTGAAGGCCCCCAGGTGCATCCTAAATACCCCTGTGGCCCAGTAAGCCCTGAGCAGGCAGACCTGCTTCCAGTGGCCTAGATCTCCTCTTCGTGGTGATGGCACCTTCAAGTTGGTGAGTCCCTTCAGGCACCAGGCATTGAGATGCATTTGGAACTTTGGTGAAGGTTCTGGAATGCCTTTACAAATGCCTTTCCACCCTATGCCCTGGTCCAACCTAGATGTTGCCATCAGATGATTCTTCTAAAACACTTTTAATCATATTTAATATTCTCCTTGAAAAAGATTGGCATCTAAATGCAAAGTGGTCTCCTGGATTGGATCCTGGAATAGAGGAAGGACATTAGTGGAAAAACGAGTAGAATCCAAATCAAGCCTGGAGTTTAGTAAATAATATACCAGTATCGGCTTCTCAGTTTTGACAAATGTAGCATGCAATGTAAGATTTTAGCATCAGGGGAGATTGGGTGAGGGGTATATGGAAACTTTCTGTACTATCTTTGCAACCCTTCTATAAATCTAAGATTATTCCTGAGCCCCTGGCTGGCTCAGTCAGTAGAACATGTAACTCTCTTGGTGAGTTCGAGCCCCATGCTGGGCGTGAAGCTTACTTAAAAAGAAAAAAGAAAATTATTCCAAAGTTGGGGTACATGGCTGGCTCAGTCAGTAGAGCATGTAACTCTTGATCCCTGGGTTGTGAGTTCAAGCCCCACATTGGGTGTTGAGTTTACTTTTACTTTTTAAAAAATTTTTTAATGTTTTATTTATTTCTGAGAGAGAGAGAGAGGGACAGAGGGAGAGAGAGCATGATCAGGGGAGGGTCAGAGAGAAAGGGAGACACAGAATCTGAAGCAGGCTCCAGGATCTGAGCTAGCTGTCAGCACAGAGCCCGACTCAGGGATCGAACCCATGAACTGTAAGATCATGACCTGAGCCGAAGTCGGATGCTTAACTGGCTGAGCCACCCAGGTGCCCTGAGTTTACTTTTAAAAGAAATTATTCCAAGGGGTGCCTGGGTGGCTCAGCCAGGTAAGCATCCAACTTTGGCTCAGGTCATGATCTCATGGTTTGTGGGCTTGACCCCCACTCAGGCTCTGCATTGGCAGTGTGGAGCCTGCTTGGATCCTCTGTCTCCCTTTCTCTCTCTGCCCTTCCTGACAAGGTGATGACTAGGCTTCCTAACTGGGTTTTTGGGGTCCTCCAACCTTATCTTCCCCTACCATGTGAAAGAATCCTCTGTGTGTCTGAATGGTTTTACTCACCATCCTCTGGACAGAGACTGTGCTCCCCCCATCCCCGTGTTTGCCCTAGTCATGTACTCTGCTGGACTGATCACCTGCCAAGCAGTTGTCAAGGTCCTTAACTGCACACAGAAGCAAGCTTCAGGCCCATCATTTGCAAGGCCCCAGAGTGTCCACCATGGCTGTTGGGAGAAAGTGATCCCCCTGTAACTGCCTCTGCCACCCAAAGAGCCTCATAGACCCAAGACTCTGGAAGGTATAGCTTAGCCATGGCCTCGGCCACACACCCTTGACATGCCAGGTAGCTGCAACGGAGCCAGAGAGCCAGTATCTGACTTTTCATCTTCACTGTGTGAGGCCAGCTCTGCCTCCAACCACAGTGGGAAAGTCCCCAAACACAGGAAGGGGATTTATTCACTGGTTCTCCACAAAGTGGCAGGTGTTCACTACAGGTGGTTTTTTAGAGCCAGAGCTCCCACGAGGCAGAGCAAGCTCAGGGGACACTCGGGCAACCAGCTTGGTTTGGCCTGGAGGCTGCATGGTACAGGCTGTGCTCCTGCATCTGATTCGCTGGACCAGGGTCCGGGGGCTTCGTCTCCCGAGAGCACTTGAACTAAAACCTTTGCAATAAACAGGGCCCATGTGCATGTCTTTGGGAGAAGGAATGGAAAAGGGTCATATTGGGGAGGTACAGCCACCTCTGAAGCTGGGGGTTTTCCCCAAGGCAAGAGAGCACTGCCATGGGAGAAGGCCTGAGTGCTCTGTATCCACAGCGGCCCCATCGGCCCTCTGGCCACTGCAGCTAGAAAGTTGGGAACATCTGACTCCTCCTTCTCACTCATTCCCAACATCCAGGCAATCATCTGGGGCTAGCAACTGACCCCTAATATTTCTCAGGTCTGTCTCATCAGCAAGCACTTTCTTCAGGAAGCCCTTGCTGACCTCCTACCAGCTGGGAGGGGGAAGGTCAGGTACCTGGCCTTTGTGCTCCTATTGAGCACAAAGTTCATTAACTTTGCATGTATCTTATAGTTGCCCTGGCCACATGGCTTTAAACTGGTCTATTTCCTCATCTCTTTATTCAAGCACAGAATGCATCTGTCCCTCTTTGCACCTCCAGTGCCTGGCAAGTAGGAACGCACAACTCAATAAATATTAGAAAAATGGAAAGAAAGTAGAAAGGGGGAAGAGAAGAAGTAGGCTGAGCTTGAGAAGGGCCCATTGGGACTAAGCAATGAAATGTTCCCCACACTCTTACTCCTTAGTGCTGCCCACGGCATGCTTGCCAAGTCCCAGGCCAGCTCCCAGCCAGACTCGGAGCTGCCTCTCCAGGGTGGAGGGTACAAGCAGAAGACAAGCAGTGAGCCCTGTAAGCCTGCTCTCAGACCCCCCTGTGCCAGGTAATCCTGGGGACACTGGGGACCACGCAGGGCCCCTTGAGGAGGGACCCGTGGGAGACAGAAAGGCCTCGGGCCCTGGCCGCGTAAATCCGCAACATTAGCCCCATGCTGCCCTTCTCAGACTTCTTCCACACGAGAAATGTATAAACCTAAGTACTGCCGTTTGGGGTTTTATCATTGTATACACCTGAACTAATAATCTTGTGGCTCTAAGCTTGCTAGAACATTCTCTCTTGCCTCCTTTGGGGCCCTCCTTGCAAGGCAGGTATGTGTCAGAAGGCTGGAAACCCTGGAGAATGTACCTGGCACTGGTGACCCCCTGCAGTGGATGGATGGTTCCTGGGTCCCCAGCGCCAGCACATGCAAGGAACGAGGAAATGGGTGGGAGAAGCCATGTCACCTTGGGCTGGTCATCAGCCCTCTCTACTCCTTAGGTTCCTCGCCCTGAAAACAAGAAACATGATCTTCAAGTTTTGTATAGCCTCAAGTTCAAAATATCTGTCTTATGAATGAGAAAGTAGCACAGAAGAGATGGGGAGGCGGGGCTTAGGTTTAGGCATTATACCTGGGCTCTAATCCTGGCTCGGCCACTAACCGGCCGTGGGTCTTGGACAAGTTCCTGAACCTCTCTGAGCCTGTTTTCCTGAAGTCTGAAAGTGAAACTATCTTTGCTCCTATTTTGCAGGGGCGTTCCAGGATTAGAAATACTGCAGACAAACTTCTGGGCACAGAGCAGCCACTCAGTAAGTGGGGCTGGTAGGTCTTTGTGGGTGGGAAGTCCTTCGGAGAGTCTCGCTGAGCTGAGCCCCGGGCAGTGAGGTGAGGAACACGATGGCAAGCAGGTGAGCACCGTGGGCAAAGGAAGGAATAGGCAAGATGTGATGGTGAAGAGTGGGCATGGTGTGGTCCCAGGGGAGAGACGACATGTCTTTAAGTGTGATGCAAGACAGGCTGTAGCAGGTGCCACTTCCAGTGACGGGAGCCGCGTGGGTCACATGGCATATGATCTGGGCACTACACGAAAGCAGGATTTGTAGAGCAGACGCTGGATGACAGTGGCCGCAGAGTTAACACCATGGACCAAGGCAGGCAGCTAAGAGCCTGTCCTGTGTGTTGTGGGGGCCGGGAGGGCAACAGTGGATGAGGAATGCTCAAATGCTTTAAACGGAGCACTTGGGCCCCTCTTCTCTGCAGGATGACAAGACAGGCCGGTGGAGCCTCCGCTGCTCGCGCCTCCTACCTTCTTCCCCTCAGCACCTCTACGTGGGCTGTGTCTGTGAGGCCAGAGCCAGAATGCCTGGGTCTGGAAGGAGCCTCTGCGGTCCCCTGGGAGACCTGGCAAAGGGGTTGGTACAGCACTTGTGTTCAGAAGGTGAAGAGCTTGGAGAGCAGCTAAGCAGGCATTCACTGCGGCTTCCTTCCCGCCTGGCGGCTGGCTGCATGCCCTGAACTTGACCTCAGATGACCTGTGTGTTCCCTTCCTGGAAACGGTTCCATTGCCAGAAGCAGTTGAGCTTTGGCTTTGGCTTTCTTTCTCCTTCAGAGCAGGAACTCTGCCTCAGATGAACTGGCTTTGCTACTGTAAGGTCTCCCCATTAGCTGAGCAGGACCTTGCTTTCTCGTCCGTCACCTGCCTGCTGCTCTCCACCTGTCCTCCTGCCCCTTGTCAGCCATCATGGTTCTCAGTTTAGCATTGGTGACTTTAAGAGTGTGAGATCGATGCATAGGTAAGGTGACATTAAGAGTGCAAGATCACTGCATAGATAAGGACATAAAGACCAAGGGGGAAAGTGTGAAATGTTCTCCCCGGGCTGTTCAGCTAGTTACCTGCAGATCTGGGACTGCCCAGGAGTTCTGACTCTCGGGTGATGCTCTCTTTCTGGGCTATGCACTGCATAACTAACTCCACACTCCTCAAATTCATTAAGGCCGGAAGTGTGGACCTTCACTAATGTGCAAGTCCAGATTAAAGTCCGTGTCTTGAAATCCTCATGTGAAAAAAATGAATTTTGTTTCAGGCATTGTCCTTGCTAACAAATACCATGATTGGTTGTTTTGTGGATTGGGTTGGCATGAAAAATAATTCCAAAAATGCTTGGATTTGCCTGAAAATTCACTGATTAGTGTTGCCTTCGGAAACGAAATCCAGTATTAGCCCCAGTAAGGGGAAGAAACTGCAACATTTTCTCCCTAATCAAATGCATATGGCATATACATAGCATACTTAACAAAGAAAGGGACTAATTTCTAATCAGCATACAAGCTAGAATACATTAATCCCAAATAGGCTGCTTTGGTCCAAAGCCTTTTCAGACTTACCTTTGGAACCAGTTTATGGGTCCCAGTAGAGAGCCAGGCTCTGTTTACCATTCGACAGGGATATGTTGAACATTTGGGTCCCAGGCACGGTGCAGGGTGCTGGGAATACACTAGGTAGCAAATGGGCACACGTATGTACTTTAAGAGTGACCTCTTCACTTAAAAAAAAAATGTCTTCTCTAGGTTTGAATGCCATCTTAATCATCAGGTTTGGTTCTGAAAGATATTCTTGACTGCTTTCTAAAATTAAGCTCCTCTTCAAAGGACAGAGAATGAATTCACTGATTGAAACTACCCAGAAAAGAAAAATGTAGCTTAGACAAAGGCAATCTCAAAAGAGGAATTCCCGAGACATTTTAAGCAATGGCTGTACAGCCTCCCAAGGAGACGGTTAAATGAAACACATGTATTGGGAAGCGGGATTTATTTAAAAGGCAAAGGCACATTTTCATGAGAACAAGGTTTTGGCTTCTGGAAGCCAGCCACCTCTCAAAGCAAGATGACCAAACGGTCTGAACCAACTCAGATCTATTGGCTGCTATCCACTGGCCATGAGCCCTTAGGCTAGGACTGTCCCAGGCATCCACATCTGACAGCACCTCCCTACAGGATCTCCAAATGAAGTCAAATTATAAGACTGACAGAGCTTAGAAACAAACCTGCTTTAAAAAATAGAAAAAGAAAAAAAAAAAAACCCCAAACCTGCTTATTTGCATGGGTTCCTGTGCTGCCAAGGATATTTCATTGATCAGAGATAAGTGTTATCATCGAGTTTCCAGGTTCTCACAAAGAGCTCATTCTATATGTTTTCTATTTTGCACAGACCTTTCTCATCTACCCTCTCCCTCGAAGAGGGAGCCAACTAAGGCTTGGTTAAATGGCTTGCCTAAACCATACCCCACTACTGGGGCTTGAAGGCAGATCTTGCACTTCCTCGGCCATCAGACACTAAAGCCTAAACTCCTGCGGAAATGTGTGATGGCTTGTGCACACAGTGGTTCCCAGCCTGGCTGCACGTTAGACCACACCCAGGTGTGGCCAGATGTTGCCAAGGACATGAGGCTTGGGGCCCGGGCACTCATGAGGGTGTGGGGCCCGGACACCAGTATTCCTGGAGTTCTCCAGGTGGCTACGATGTGCAAAACTGCAACCATTCTGTTAGCAATTGGGAACTGCTTCCTTCTTTCTCAAGGGCCTGCTCTCCAGTTGTCTTTTTTCAAAAATAATGTTCTACTTCTCAATTATAGGAATAATACTTATTTGTAGAAATTTTAGAAGAAAGGTATGAAGAAGGAAACAAAAATCACCAAGAGATCCATTGTTAATATTTTGATATATTCTCATTTTAGTACATATCTATTTTCAAATTTTTAATAATATATACTAATTATTTTCTTTTGATTTTATATGGTAGTTTCTGATGTTGCCAAATAGTTTTCAAAAACACTACTTTAATGTGAAGGCAAAAAAGATTTTTTAAAAAATATTTTTATTTATTTCTAGGAGAGAGAGAGACAGTGTGAGCAGGGGAGGGTCAGAGAGAGAGGGAGTCACACACTGAAACAGGCTCCAGGCTCTGAGCTGGTAGTCAGCACAGAGCCCGACGCGGGGCTCGAACCCACGAACCGTGAGATCATGACCTAAGCGAAAGTCGGACGCTTAACCGACTAAGCCACCCAGGCGCCCCTGAAGGCAGAAAAGATTTTTAAAGATACTGTCCCCAACATGAACAGTGATTTAACGTTGGACTAAATAAATAAACATTTAAAAAGATAAAATAAAGTTAGTAAAATCATTATAATGGCTGCATAATGATTTAAAGGGCTCACCTCCTATAAATCAATCAATCTTTAATGTTGGACACTTCAATTGTTTCTGATTTTCTGTTGTTATAAGTAAGTCTTCCATGAAGATCCTTGTACCTGCATTTTTGTGCCCCACTTTCTTAGAAGTGAAATTAATGAGCCAAAGGGTATAAACCTTATGAAGGTTGTGGATAAACACTGCTGAATTGCTTCCCAGAAGGGTACACGAGTTGCTGGTCTCTTCAGTGGGAAAGAGAATTGTTATAGACTTTGCAAAATTAATTATTTTCATTCTGTGATCTGTCAGTTTGCTAGAATTATTAGTGAGGTTGGACTTATTATATCTTTTTCTTAAAAATAATTTATTGTCAAATTGGCTTACATACAACACCCAGTGCTCATCCAGCAAGTGTCCCTCCTCAGTGCCCATCACCCATTTCCCCCCTCCCCCACCCCTAGCCAACCTCAATTTGTTCTCTGTATTTAAGAGCCTCTTATGGTTTGCCTCCCTCCCTCTCTGTAACTATTTTTCCCCCTTCCCTTCTCCATGGTCTTCTGTTACGTTTCTCACCATCCACATTTGAGTGAAAACATATGACTTTTCATATCTTTATTGGTCATTTTTATTTCTTCTTTTGTGATTTTTCACTTCCTTTGCCTTTCTCCACCCTTTTGGGTATTCATCTTTTATCTTACATAGGAAACATACTAAGTATATAACACTTTTCCCATTCACTTGTTTTGTAAATATTTCCCCTAAATTTATTATTTAATTTGGGTTGTTGATATACACAAGAGCTTATTGATTTTATGCTCAGAAATACCTTTAGACTGCTTGATCAGGTAAATAGATTCTTCTATGGGTCTCAGTGAGTAAAGGCCTGCTTACATGGGAGAAATTTTTCTGGTTAAGCAGGATTTTATTGGTCTGGATTAAGAAACAGTTCATCTCCTACAGGAGCCTGACTTGAAATGATCAAAACTATAATACTTTTTGTATACATTCCTTGAACTATCCCACTGGATACATGATAATGTAAAAAAACATGTTGGTGGTTCCCACCTTTGTAGAGCAAAACATTTAAAAATTTTTAAATGTTTATTTATTTTGAGAGAGAGAGACAGAGCATGAGCAGAGGAGGGGCAGAGGGAAAGGGTGACACAGAATCCGAAGCAGACTCCAGCCTCTGAGCTGTCAGCACAGAGCCTGATGTGGAGGTCAAACCCATGAACTGCGAACTGCAAGATCATGACCTGAGGTCGGAAGCTTAACCCATTGAGCCACCCAGATGCCCCAGTAGGGCAAAATATTTAAAAGCAAACAGTATGCATAGCCTCCCTCAAAAGACTGCCTTACCCCAAAATTAACAAAGTCTGTTTTCTCTCTGATTTCAGAAATAAGGTAGGTCTTAGGAAGGTACCACTGGACTTGAGGTGGAGACTTCCAACCCAAGCCTTACCCGGTCTCATGCCTTGGATTAGAGGACTAATCCTGAGCAGGAAGGCTCCGGAATGTAGTACCTGGTATATACTTACAATTTTATGTTGCTTCTCTGACATTCAAATTTAACTTGGATGCCCTGGGGTTTTGTTTGCTAAGTCTGACATCCCTAATCCTGAGGTTTTCTTTCGGTGGTGATGTTGGGGTCTGCGTCCCAGGTGTGCCCACGGAAGCAGTACACAGACCTCACACATCCGCTATATCACATAAAGGTATTTATCTGCGTGCCTCCAAAGAGGTTCTGGTGGCCGAGGGGCAGCATCCTTCCTGGGCCCCAAGGATACTTTCTTTTTCTTTTTATTTATTTATTTGTTTGTTTATTTTTATTTATTTATTATTATTTTTTACAAATAGTTTATTGTCAAATTAGTTTCCACATAACACTCAGTGCTCACCCAGGGATACTTTCTAAGAAACCCACTGCACTGACTTTTCTCCACCAGTCAGCACGGACTTATAAACCTAAGCTCTTCACCCAGGCCTTGAGGGCTGCTCCCAGGCTTCCTGCACGTCATGGTTCTCCTTCCCCCTTTTTCTAGCAGCTGTGAGGTTCTTCTCAGGCTGGTGGATCTGGGCAGGCCCAGCTGAGTGCCCATCATTGCCTCACTCAGGTGTCCTTAGCCCACTGCACATTTCTGTTTGAGCAGCCAATCTGTTTGTTCCCTGTGGCCTCTTTCTGCCTTGACACCCATTTTCTGTCTTTCAGACTCTTGATTCACTATAAATAATTAGGTAGCTTTCCAAAAGTTCGATGCTCAAATTCATGTCTTATTGTGGTTTGAAATGGCCAAATGACGGGTGGATGTGGGTCATGGCCTAGTCATGCCTCCATTAGGACAACCCTAAAGAATGGCAAGAAGAGGGAGGCATCAGCTCATTCCCCCTCCCTGGCTTAGCAGATAAATAGTTCAGTGTTGGCAATACAGGATACTTCCCCAGGAATGGTGCCAGAGTGACCTCGAGTGACTCAGGGCGTTAGTGCAGGTGTTCCCAAGATCGCCTGCCCGCTCCGTGGAGGATGACTGCATCCTTTTTCTCTCTGGCCCATTTACTCCTGAAGCCTTCAACGCAGAGCTGCTCCATTTTGAGGGTGCCTAGGAATCACCTGGAAGTCTTGTTAGAATGCAGACGCTGATTGAGCAGCTCTGGGGCCTACTGAGAGTCTGGCCTCTTACAAACTCAGCGGCGCAGCGGCTGTAGGGTCCACGGATCACACTTTGAGCTGCAAGAGTCTGAAGCTTTTGCTGATCGGCCGCAGGATGGCCCAGGCGCCTGGCACCCTGGTCAATCCCAGGGCTTTGGCGAAACCGCCAGGTCCAGGAGGTCTGAATCCAAGGCCGTGGGATCCACGTCTGTGAGAGAGGAAACCACAGGGGGAGGGCAAAGAGGTAAGTGGGAGTGAGATCCAGGGAGCTGCTGGCAGCCTGAGAGAGGGGACAAGTTCTGGACAGTTTAGAGTGGAGGTGGCAGGCTGTAGGGCTGCTTGAATACGTAGCAAAGGAGGTGTTTTGTTTTTTAGTTTTTATTTATTTTTGAGACAGAGAGACAGAGCACAAGTGGGGGAGGGGCAGAGAGAGAGGGAGACACTAAATCTGAAACAGGCTCCAGGCTCTGAGCTAGCTGTCAGTACAGAGCCCGATGCGGGGCTCCAACCCACAAACCGCGAGATCATGACCTGAGGCGAAGTTGGACGCTCAAGTGACTGACCACCCAGGCGCCCCATTTAGATGTGTTTTTTTTGGGTTTTTTGTTTTTTTTTTTTTTGGTTTCAGAGGAGGTGTTTGGAGAGCTGCCATCTCTAGCTGGAGAGGCTGAGGAGGGTCTCCCGCTCGGTGCCAAGCCTCATCCCGGGCACCAACACATCATTGCCTCCATTCTCTTAGGTAATACATACTATCCTTACTGACCATTGTATAAATTTTACCTCTGGTTGTCATGGCTACTTGTGGTTAAAATGGTAAGACCCTTGCTCTGTGAAAGGAGAAGAGGAATCAGGGTATGGGATGGAATAGAAGGAGGAGACCACCTCAGTGTCTACTACTTGCAAGGTCCGACATAGGACATTGCCATAGTGTGGCGCATCTGATGCTCTGCAAAGAAATCTGCCAAGGAGCTAGCATACGTCCCAGTTTTACAGATGGGGAGGAGGCTGGGAGAGGGGAATCACCTTGCCAACAGTCACAAACCAGTACCTAGAAGAGTGGAAATGGAGCCCAGACACCCAGAGGGGGCATCTCAGTGTTTGGGGAAAGGGAAGATGTTGTGTGCGTGGAGGAAGGGTAGCGTGTGTGCAAAATGACCGAGTGGAATGGGGGCTCTGAGGATGGTCCCCCTGTACTGCACCATTTCTGCAAATAGGGCTTGACCCTCGCCTGCAAAGGATACAGGGAAGGGAGAGCCTCGAGAATCAAAGGGGCTGATCTCGGATTCAGGTCTCAGATGGGACAGTGAGCAGGCTTCTGCCCAGTAGAGATGAAATGAGAACAACATATGGAAAGGAGATACTGGGACAAACCGGGTGAAGACAAAGCAGTCTTTGAGGGATGCTCACCCCTTTTCAGGAAGCCTTCGCGTCACTGCAGCTGGATTCTTAAGATTTGTAGCTCAGGAATTTCATGATTCTTATACTACACGTATTTTCTGTGACCTCCTCTCTCCAGCGCTCCATTTTTTTTTTTTTTTTACGAAGTCCTTTTAAAAAGGCTGACCTTCTTGGAGGATTTCTTGTTTAAGTTTAAACAGGGGGTAGATCATAGCATCTTGGCCCAGCCAATTTCTCCCCACCCCTGAACACCAGGCCCCCATATATGCTGCTTCTTGGGTCTCTGTGGGCATGTCCCATATATGCGTCAAATGGACATGTCCTCGCTGACTTCATTCAGCCACCTGCTCTTCCTCTGGGCCCCTTGGTGCTACCATCCACCCTGTTGCTCTTCCAGAAACCTCCCCTGAATGCCCTCATATAATCGATTCCTATGCTGTTGACATGACTCACTAAATCTCTCTAATACATCTCTTCATCCCCAGCCCACAACCCTAGCAGAGACCACCATTATTTTTTTCTCACCTGGCTTTCTGCAACAGCTGCTTTCTCTTCCTCCATGCTGAGACTCTAATACATCACCCATACCGCAGCCAGCATTAAGCAAGATGTGGTCCCTGTCCACAGCACAGTATATGGGACAAATGTACTATATCTACTGATGATGTGATTGGCAGGTTCAGTCTCGAGAGACCATCAAAGGCTTCCTGGGGTGTCACCCGAGTTGAGCCAGGAAGGATGAGTGGGAGTGAAATGGCAAGAAGGCAGGAAATGCTTCTGCCAAAGCTAAGCTGTTTCAGAATTTTCCTTTAGCTGTCAGGCCCCTGGTGACACATAAACCCCGAGCCCTTTCGTCTGCTGGATTCTTTCTTAATTTACAAATTAATTTCTACTGAGTTTGCCCCACTGCCATTCATCTCTTCCACCATGTTTCCCTCGGCTTAGAGTTCTTCCACCCTGGTCTAAATCTCTGACTCTACTTCTCTAGTGGGAGGAATGACAACCAATAGAATGGGAATTTCGAATCTATGTCCCCAGGAGGCAGAAGCACTCATGGAATGGGTGGAACTGGCCGCATTTACACCTACCTCAGATATTCCATAGCCTCTCACATGCACATACTATTCCCTGTGTGTAAATGGTCAGTACTACTAACCAACTATTTTTGCTTCTGCTCCAGGCATATGGGAGCATTGTACCTATTGCACTTCCCCAACCCCTCATGACTTGTTTGGCCAGCGAAATGAGAGCAGAAGTGACTTGTATTACTTCCAGGTGAACACTTGGAGAATTAGTGCTTGATTTGCCCCATCCTCACTTCCTGCCTTCAGGGCTGAGGAGGCTGCCCATGTCCCTGGGTGGCTACGGAAAACAGAGCTCCTGTTGACCCACAGTGGACACATTTCATGACCGAGAAATAAACTTGTATGTATGTCAAACTGCTGTGATCTGGGGATTATTTGTTATTACAGCGGAATTTAACTGATCCTGACTGATACATCCCGTCAAATCAAGGTCTGGGTGAGGGAAGCATCAAGGCCTTTATCCCTGTTGGGTTTTCAGCAACCTGAGTCTCAGAGCCAAAGTTCTCACCCTTCTGCTCAGCCCCCTTAGACGGGAAGATTTCCAGGTTACTTCATCTCTTTCCCATTATGATGAGGACCCTTGCATTCTCTTTGTAAGTTATATAGTCTATTTGATTCAACCTAAATTCAAAATGAAGTCACAGAAATAAAACATGAAAGCATTTGCTGAGCTACTCAAAAACCTAGTCTAGATACTCTACACATGTCACACGAACCCACACATGTCCAAAAGCAATCCACTAATGCATCTCCCTTTCCCCAAGAACAAAATGCCAGCGTCTGCCCCATATCAGCTCTGGCACTGGTAGGCTAACTTCAGAGGCCCTCGATCGTAGGCCCGGTTCTGCCACTTAGTAGTGGATGACCTTGGACAAATTACCTCTCTGAGTCCCAGTTCCCTTATCTGTAAAATGGTGATAATAATAATAAAAGCTGTGTCATAGAAAGAAAAGGAAAGGGACATTTGCATTTGGCATATTAGCCATTCTGCAGACAGAACCATAGTGTATGTGGAAGTGCTTTGAAAAGGGAAAGCTCTATGCAAACATTAGCTGATAATATTTTTAACCAATACATGACCAAAGAAGAAACACATCCCAAATCAAACAAACTTCCCAAAGCCTTCATTCTTTAAAACCAAGCCCAGGTGTGGATGGACGTGGCTGTATATTTACATTTCTGCAAAAGGTTCCTCAGTACAGAGCTGCTGCTTCAACTAGGGCAAATTGCTTATTAGCTAAACAGAAGGAGCAGGGTCAAGCATCTCAGGGGAGGTTTGTCGCATGCAATCATTTGCAGGTTCGGCAAATGACCAGCGAGCAGCGTTGATTCCACGAAGTGACTTCCAGAAGAACCACGCGGGCACATCCAACTCAACTTCCTGTGTTCTTCGCCCACCCGTGCTGAATCGACCGCAGTTCCTCAGTGGAGCTGGAAGCCCTCCTTATTTCCCAGCCCCACCCCCATCCCCAAAGGGTAACGCCCCCTGCCAACCCCGCAGTGCTTGCTGTCCACTGAGCTTGTTTCCTTCGCGACGGGATTTCCCTTTCTAACCCTTGGGGCAGCTGCAGCAGCCAGGTCCTGACCTCACCGGAGCAGTGGCCTAAAAAGGCTCAGCCTTCGGTCGCTGGGGGTGGGGCCCGCCACGCTGCCTAATGAAAAGGAGTCTCTCTCGGTCTACCTCCTCTAAGCGCCTCGGGCCTGATCCTGGCCGCCGCCTGGGCGCTGAACTTGCTTCTCAACCGCATCCACTAGTCCAGTGCTTCTCAAACTTGACCGCGCATCACCCCAAGGGCTTGTTACAACAGAGCGCCCGCCCCACCTCCAGAGTTTCTGCTAGAGTAAGTTTGGGGTGGGGCACCAGAGCTTGCATTTCTAACAAGTTCCCAGGTGTTGGTGATACTGCATCTGGCGACCACAGTTAGCCAAACACTGCCTCTAGCTTAATGCCGCTGCCACAGAGAGAGGCCCGCTGGGCACCTCGGCCAGCGTCCCGGCTGCTCTCCAGCTCTGAGTGCTGTGTGAGGAAGGAACAACCCCGCAAGCACAGGGGGCTGCGGACCCGACAAAGCAGGCTGGAGAAAACAAAACACAACAACCCTGGAAGCCTGTGGGTCTTCGGTGTCGCCGGGACATGTCATTGATCAGGTTCTACTGACCTCGTTTCTTCATTCAGCACATATTGATTGAGTGCTAGGTCTAGGGTTACAAAGGTGAAAAGACAAGGTCCCAGCCCTCCAGGAGCTCAGCTCATAGTAACTGGGAGGGAAATGTGCAAACAATTACAACGCTGATAAGATAACGGTTGTAAACGGGGGGGGCGCAATCAAACTTCTGTGGAGAGGGTAGGTTGGGGCTCTGAAATCCGAGGAGCTGGAAAAAGTGTCATGGAAGAAATGGCATTTATGCTGAGGCTTACAGGATGGGTGGGAATTTGACAGGTATAAGGAGCAGCTGGAAGCCGCGGTGAAGTGGGAAGGGGTTTCCCCAGGTGCAGGGAATGAGCAAACGAGGACTGCCCAAGTGCAGGGGTCCAGAGGGAGAAGCAGCTGGGAAAACGATGGGCAGTTGTTGGGCTGGGCCTAGTTTCCGTCCCACCTCTCTAGGTTCTCCTTCTTAGTCTCTTTTGCTGGACCCCTGTCCGCTGCTGTTCCTCACGAGCTGATGTTCCGGGGACTCTGTCCTGGCTGCCTTTTCCTCCCACTCCTCCTGCCCACTACAGATGAGCTCCTCCATGCCTGAAGCCCCGCTTATAATCTGTTCAGCAATGGGGTCCACGTGTGTGTTTCCAGCCCCGGCCTCACCCTCTCAGCTCCACACGGATGGCTCCAGGTATTTTTCCTCCCATACTCTGAATGGCACCAGCATCGGCCCAGTTAACTAGCGAGAGGACTTTGTGAAACAGCTCTCTCAGAGAGCTGGTGAAGAGTTACTTGGCACAGTAAATTGCTTAGAATACAGGAAGATGCCACGCTCAAATTCTGAGTCTACCATTTTTTTTTAAAGTTTATTTATTTATTGTAAGGGGTGGGGGATGGGAACAGAGTGAGGGGAGAGAATCCCAAGCAGGCTCCGTGCAGTCAGCGCAGAGCCTGACTCAGGGCTTGACCTGGGGGACTGACTGTGAGACGAGATCAAGAGTAGGATGCCCAACCGACCTAGGCACCCAGGCCTCCCCTGAATCTACCATTTACTAGCTGAGTGACCTTGGGCAAGTTACTTAATCTCCGTTTCTTTATCTGTAAAATGAGTTTAATGATAGTACCTAGTTCACAAGGTTGTTCTATGGACGAAACAATAGCTGTTGTCATTTATTATGCCCTATGAAGAAACAAAAAAGAAGTAACTGATCTCAAGTAGCAATGTCCAGAAAGCCCTAGGCCAAGCACTTTACTTGGATTGTCTCAGAAATGGTGAGTACCTTGTCCAAGGTCACTCTGCTAGCAAACGGCACAGCCAGGTCTGGAATCCAGAATTCTCTGTCCCTAAGCCACCTTCTTCAACGCCATTGTCACACGGTCTATCTGGAGATTGTATAACAAATGGGAAAATGCTTATGTTATAATAACGTTAGTGAAAAGAGGGCAGAAAATTGTATAACCAGTGTGCGTACAACCCTGCCATCCAAAAACCAAAAAAAGGAAACTAATCTACAAATAGAAAAAGCTAGAAAGAAATACAGAAAATGGTTAAACGTGGCTGTATTTGGGTGATGTTTGTCTTCTAATTCTCTGTATCTTCTACATTTTCTTTAATATATATATAATTTTATTAACACAAAATTATTTAAAATATTAAATGTTCATTACAGTAACAATTTCAAGTCCACAACCTGTTCCATGTTTGACTGAAAATTACACTAAGTATCTCTTCTCAGTTCTAGACTTAACTTCCCTGAACAGAAGAAACTCTTTAGTCCTCTGTAACGCAGGGGTAGGAAGTAGGTATTGCAGCCATGTTCCTCACCCACCCACAACTGACAATCTGGCCACTGGAGCAGGCTGTCAAAATAAGGCCTGCGAGGAGGGAAGTTCCAGGCAGAACCCGGCTTCTCCTACCGCCTAGGGCTTTCTGGACAGCGCTACTTGAGATCAGTTACTTTTTTTGTTTCTTCTAAATAGCCGGCCGAATGCTCTTTTTCCAGTTCTGGCTGAGTTGTTAGTTCCAGCCGGGCAGGGATGCCTGCCAGGTACCTGGCTCCCTGAGCACCGCCCAAACTGGTCAGGCCAGTCCCCCATGGTTATTTCTGCCAGGACTTGCCCGCGCACGAGTGTGTGAGCGTGTGTGTGTGTGTGTGTGTGTGTGTGTGTGTGTGTGTGTGTGTGTGTGTGTGTGTGTGTGTGTTAGAGACCCACCCTTCTCCCCAGCAACCCAGGTAGGTGGAAGGCAGCTGCGGGCACCAGCCTGGCAGTCAGAGCAGATAGGTGGAGCTGAATTAATCTAACCTGGAATTTCAACTTGGCCTGCACAACAGGTGAGGGGAAAAAAAAAAAAAAAAAAGCAGCAGCAGAGTGTACGGGCAGTTTGGCAACTTGGAAATATTCTTGTGCCTTGCCCCTTGTCCTCTGCCTGGAAAATAGCCTAGGGTGACTTCTCAAAGTGTCTGCACCGGGTAATGGGGCTTGGTTACGCCACGGCCCCCTGCATAGGCTCTCCGAGCCCCTCCTGAACGCTGTCCTCCTCCGTTACCCTCCGCGACGCGCCCGTTCCCCCTCCTCTGGGAGGCAGGGCGGGGGTATCGGATTAGTCTTTGTTTTCGACGCGAAAGAGCCGAGCGCGGCGCGGGGGAGGCTCGCGATGGCAGGGCCCTGGGGTCCTCCTGAGTACGGCGCTCGGCCGTGACCCCTGCGAAGGTGCCCCGCAGCCGGCCCGCAGCCTCTGCCCCCGGGTACCCCTTCCTTGCCGGCCAGGCTGACTCGGTACGCAAACGCGCGATGTTCCCCATTGTCCTGCCTCGGAATGAGCGAGCGGCAGCAAAGAGACGGGGGTCAGTCAGGCCCGGAGCTCAGGGTCCCCGGGGGCTCCGGGGCCGTCCCAGACCTCTTGGGCCCGCAGGGAGCGGCAGGAAGTGGGGACACCGGGGCCAGCTCGGCCGAGGGCCTAGGCTAGGAGGTCCGCGTGCCCCACCCCGCGCGGCCCGCCTCGCCCGCCCGGGCTGCAGAAGCGCGGGAGGGCGGGAGCCACTAGCCCGAAGGGGGCGGCCGGGTCCTGGGAGGGCCGACGCGGGGGTGGGGAGGTACTGCAGGTGCAAAGGCGCGGCGGCCAAGTCGGGCCCGACCGCCTCCCGCTCGCGGACTGCCCTGTCCGTCCCCTCCCCCTCCGCGGGAACTCCCCCCTCGCGCAGCCCCCGGCCCGGTGGAGGGGGCGCGGGGCCGGCGGGGCTCGGCGGGGCCGCACGTGCGCGCCCTACCGGGCGGGGGAGTCCCCGGGCGAGCACGTGCCGCGGCGCGCGGGGGGCGGGGAGTCCCGCGGACGCCTTCATTGCTGCTGCTGCCGCCGCGGCCGCCGCTGCCTCTTCCTTCCTCCTGCGCCGTCCCCTCCTCGGCCCGGGCGGGGGGCTCCGCGCGCCCAGCTCGGCCCGGCCAGGCGCTCCGTGAGGCGGGCGCCCCAGGCGGCGGCGGCGGCCGCGACGGTGGTGGCGGCGGCAGCGCGGGCCGGGAAACTTTGCCCCTTTGTGCGCTCCGCCCCGGAGG